>OY992537.1:76696091-77315725 GCA_963921195.1 Pegoplata infirma | reverse complement strand
GCGCATCGAAATTAACAAATATAATGTGTCGAAAGATAATTTTTTTTAATTTTATTTTATATATTTTTCCAAAATCCAAAATTTTGACTGCCGGGCGCCGAGGGTTAATTTAATCCGATTGACCTCAAATTTGTACCTCATAAGTTTTAGACCTTGAAAAATAAAAATTTGCCTGGACACTTGGGAAAATCGAAAGATGACAGAAAAATGCCAGTCTACTGTGGCAAGTGTCTCGGATGGGGCAAAAAAAAAAAAAAATCCGGCGTTTGAAAACTTTGCTCGACCTACTGAAGTTTTGAATATATTTTCAAAGGTGTTTTGAATTAGTAAAAAAAAAGTATTAAAATCTAATTCTGATGTAAATAATATTATAAGATGTTTTCAGTGAAATTTAATGGTGATTCTTAAAATATATTAACCATCTAATTCAATGGTTCTCAAAAGGTGGGTAGCGACCCCCTAGGGGGTCGCGAAAAAGTTTCACGGGAACAAATTTGTTAAAACCTTAAATTTTGCTAAATTTAAAACCCATTTTTTTATTGCTATATTTTAAAAATATACAAATACTTTTATTAAAGAAATGTTTTTTTCCACCACTTGAGGGACCTCCGTAATCACTGTGAACTTGTTAATTTCTCGGGATGCCCAACACTTATTTGTAAAGTGTTGTGACTTAGTCTGGGATCAGGAAGTTCGTTTTCCATTAACTTTTTGATGCTGATACCGAATCTGGGTTCCAAAATTTTCTAGTACGTTAGGTTTTTGAGAAAATTAAAGCCAAAGTTCACAAAAACGTATTCTTGTGCATTTAAAGAGCTTTCTTTGTAAAATTTTCGGATGCGTCTGGGATCTGACCACTTTTTTCGATTTACTTTTTAATGCTGATTCCAAATCTGGATCGTGATCGAATACAATTGCAATCACTACCAAACATTGGTACATAATTTTACTTTAAATGCTTTCTTGGTAAATATTTCTTCATTTTAGATCAGGTTTAACTGGTGTTTTTCTTTTATTTTCGGAAATATAAAATCGATGAAGATAGTAAGTTTCGATATAAAATGGCGTAGTTTGGGACCTGGTTTCCAAATTTTTGAGAAATTGAGGTCAAAGTTCACAAAAATTGTTTTTTTTTTACGGTTTAGATTAATCTTTCAATGCTGCTTCTGAATTTGGTTTCCAAATTTTTCCATTACTTTAGGTTTTTAAAAAAACTGAGGTAAAAGTTCACGTTAATAATTTTTTTTTATGTTGGGGGGTCGCAAAGAATTTGAAATATTGAAAAGGGTCGAAAAGCAAAAGTTAGTTAGTAATAGATGTTTCAATGAAATTTTATACCGGTTTTTTTTCTTAGAACATGTCAAGCACCTATTTTCCATTTTTGGGACTAATTTGGTCTTTTTCAAATTCCCTCATAGAACACCACTAAAAAGTTTACTTAAAGTGTAAAAATGTTATACAAAAATTTTTTTGCATGTGTATCTTAGGGCTGGTAACTTATCAAAAGCTAATCAATGATTAATACTAATCATTGATCAATTTCATATAAATTTGAAAACAATGATTAGCACTAACCATTGATTATATTGTGATGAGTTACCAGCTCTCGAAAAAAATTACACTACTCTACAAAAATCATTTTTTTTTTTTTTTGAACAGACTTCTAAAGTACATTATCTAAAGTATTTTGGCCTCCTAAATACAAATCTGTCAACAGAAAAGTTGTATCATATCGCCTTCTTGAGATATAGGCATTTTAATTATTTGTGGATTGAGCCCTCAAAACAGAAAAAGTTTTTAATATTGAAAAAGTGTATGTTAAAGTTGTTCATATTTTTTTATTCGAATTTCCAATAAAATTACATAACTTTTGCAATAAATCCGGACGGTTTACGATCAAGGATACCAACAGGACATTATAATAAATTTAAAATGTATTTTTTTTTGGTTACGTCCTTATAAGTATCCGAATTCTGCAACAAAAAACTTAATTTTCAAAGCAGATGTTTAAAGTAGATACTCCAATAAAGAGAACCTGGGGTAAAATCCAAAATCCATTGAGTATATCCATAAATATTTTCAAAAGAATTCAAAATTTTGATCCAAATCTGCATTTTTTTCTGTATGACTAATGACTTTCATTTAAAAATTACAAAAAAAAAAAAACGTGACGTGTTCCATTTTTGGTTCAATTTGGAAAATTCTGACATATTTGTAAATTTTTCCAAAAACAAATAATGCCAATCGACACCCGTACAAAGTAAATGTGTGTCGAAAATTTAAGAAGTGTTGAGTTACAAGAGAAAAACTTTATTTAGAAATCATGACATGCAAAAAGGGATACATTTTACCACATTTAACCACGTTATCTCTCCTATTTTTCCTAAAAACCCAAACTTTTGTTCCACTATTTATTAGTTCCATATAGGATAATAAACTCGGTTTTACTTTGTTTCAACAATATTTTTTTTCGTGGTACTTTTGAAATTTAGAAGCTGAATTTGTTTCTAAATATATTATTTCAATAATTTAAGTTTTATTTTTTTTTGTAATAAATGAAAACAAATCCTCTCGTTAAAGTACTACTCAAATCAATAACATTTACATTTGGTAAAAAAATTTACAAAAAAAAAAGAAACAAAAAAGGAAACTTGTAAATAATGCACATCCTTCTACAATATCAAATATTATTCTTTTAGTTTTACAATCAATTGTATGTACAACTTTCGCCTTTTGACATTATAAGAAGATTTAACAAAAATAAAAATTTCTAAAAAAAACTTAAATAGAAAATATGGTATTTGACTCTTTTTTGAAAACAGTGCAATCAATGAATGCTATTTTTTTTTTATAAATTATACGAAACAGAATATAATCTATGGCCCTTACCGCAAGAAAACAAAAAGTCTATTTTAACAAAAGTTTTATTTTAAATTTAAAATTTTCTATACATTTTTTGAAAGTCGATTTTAAAAACAAAAACAATTTGTATGGAAATAAAATTAAAAGCTCATTTTAAATTTATTTTATTTTCTTGTGGTAAGGCTGTATATATATAAAAACGTTGCGTATAATTATAGAGGATTTACTGTAAAATATAGTAATATTAAAATCTGTTTAATTTTTAAAATTCCCATAGAATATTAGAGACCAACGTTGAGTATGAGCATTACACATTTTATGATTTAAATAAATATTACTCATACGTAGCAGTGCACAGTGGGCCAGGATCTCCGTTTTTTGGCCAAAAGTCCATTTCGCTGCATCCAAATTCTGTTGATGTATTCAGAATCTTGGAATGTTCAATATTATGTAAATGAAATATTATAATATTGTGGCTAACTGATTTTCTTTGGCAAGAGGTCAAAGTCAAAATTTCGAATTTTTGTGACAAGTTTTTTTTTTTTAAATATATTAAAAAAACTTTGTAAATTAAAGAATTGTTGACTGAAAATCATTCAGAAATCACTAAAGAAGTACTTATAAACAAATAAAAATCTAAAGCACTTCAATAATTTTCTAAAGAAGGTAAAAAATTTAAGTTTCCCCAAAAAAATAACGATTTTTTTGAAAATCGCCATTTTTCAACATCGATCTCCAAAAAGCTCCAAACGATTTTGGAAAACCTTTAATGCCAATGTGTTCCTTAATATGTCCCCTAACTAGAATTTTGCGACCGTCTGCGACCATTCATAAACTTTCGAGATATTGTCCTTTAACTAAAAAATGGCGTTCAGATTACACTTCTACACTAGCTCGGAAGATAAAATCACTTGCACGCCGATTGTTCTGCAATTCACGTATGTTATAGAAGGTCGAAATCTAAGATTAACCTGTTTTTTTAGGTGCCATCTCGGCGGTTAAAAAACGGTATTATTTCGTTTTTTTATATCTGTTTCAAAGGAGCTATATGAACATTTAATACAGATCGAAAGGTTTTTTAAATGCCTATTAAATGGTGTATTGGACTTAGCGAAATTCGGTTTTATTAAGTTGCAATTGTCAAAAATCTGCAAACTATACTATATACATATAAACGTTATATTATATACATCAACAGGACCCCCAAAATTCATGTATAATAGTCTCTATTATGATTAAGCCGAAACTTGTTTTTGCTTTTGGCGAAATTTTTGCTAGTTCGGCTTTTATTCGGACTTTTATAAATTCTTTATGCTCACATATTCAGTGACGCATTTAAGCGGATAATATTTATGGGTTACCACTTTAATTTGTGGCAATTGATGAGCATTTTTGAGAGTTTTTTTGAACAACATTATCGAAGAATTCATATAGAATATATCCAGTATAACTGCGTCCTCAAGTTTTACTTTTTAATGATACATTTATGCTGAAATATCAATGCAGTTTAATGGTCCGAATAAAAATTTAATAACTTTTTTATCCGTGTTTTTTAAATGCGGTCTTGTGAAAATGCGCCTTTGCGATTTTATCGGAGTTTGAGCATAAATTAATTAAGTATTCGTTTGAAAGCGTCAACAAGTTGACATGTTCAGTTAAAATGGTAAATATTCGATTCGCAACACATAACCGATTCTTTGGAGTGTTTAAAATTTTACTGGGTATATTTTGGTGCAATATTTCATCTTTAGTTTGATTACATTATTTCTGTGTGAGAAAAAAAGAAGACAAATAAAAACAAAGTTAACACTTTAAGTGCATTTCCATAAAATAGTTTGGATGTAATTTACAATAACAAAACTTTTCTGCATTTTTTCTTGTTAATTACGACTTTCTTGGATTTTGTTAATATAATGTGCTCACGAAAACACTTTGCTGCTAAGCCTTGTCTGAAAATGTTAGTTTGAATTAGAAAATTTCATAAACATATTGAATACACCATTTTGAATTTTAAATTTTCGTTATCATATTCGTAATTAGCGAAGCCATATCGATTCTAGACAAATAATTAAAGTTCAATATATTAAATTTAAAATGTATGGCCGCCATTTTGAACCCACCATGTTGAATTTAAAGTTTTTTATTCTATATTCGCAAACATCGAAGCCATATCAAGGAGAAACAAATAAAATAACATCAATATTTACCAATTTTTAAATTTAAAGCCACCATTTTGAACCCGCCATTTTGAATTTGAAATTTTCGATTTCATATTCGTAATTAGTGACACCATATTATTAATAAACAAATAATTGAAGTTTAATATTTACAAATTTTAAAACATTTGGCCGCCATTTGAATCCGCCATTTTGAATTTCTATTTTCTGATTCCAAATTCGTAATTAACGACGCTATATCCTTCATAAACAAATAAATAAAGTTCAATGTATACAAATCTAAAAGTTTTTTACCGCCATTTTGAATCCGCCATTTTGAATTTTAAATTTTCGATTCCATATTCGTAATCAGCGTCGCCATATCCTTTATAAGCAAATATTTTAAGTATTATATATTCAAATTTTAAAATTTATGGCCGCCATTTTGTATCCGCCATTTTGAATTTTAAAGTTTTGATTCCAGATTTGTGATTAGCCACTGCCTAAACCTCTTTTGGCATATTATAAAGACTTCTATCCTCTGTATTATAGTTTTGGCCAAAATTCTTGGAGGCTGGCCCACAGTGCAGTGGCCATATAGCTATTTGAATATTTAATTGCAGTGTAAGTGTTGCCAGAATTATTTAATACTAATATGTTAAAGCGCTTAATAATAGCCCTGTTATTTGCAGTACGGATTAAGATTAGAATTAACTCTATTTAGTTAAAAAATGGGTCAAATCAAGTCCAGAAATTTTTTTTATATATTTTTTTCTGAATTTACTTCCAATTTGTTAATATAAACAGGAAAAAAGAAGCGTTGTCCAAAATGTAAAACGGTATAAATAAACTTGAGATAATCCTAGGAATTAACTACATTTATTTATCATTCTTTGCATTTTGGACAAAACTTAATTTGTTTTTCTGTTTATATTTACTAATTGTATGTTATTTCAGAAAAAAACAGGGCTTATAGGTATCTGCTAAAATACATTTAAAATAAAATTAAATATACTTTAAAGGAAGGTCTCCCTGGTGTCACCCGCCGATCTTTAAAATAAGCGTTGTCCAAAATGTAAAACGGTATAAATAAACTTGAGTTAATCCTAGGAATTAACTACATTTATTTTTCATTCTTTGCATTTTGGACAAAGCTTAATTTGTTTTTCTGTTTATATTTACTAATTGTATGTAATTTCAGAAAAAACAGGGCTAATATCTGCTAAAATACATTTCAAATAAAATTAAATATACTTACAAGGAAGGTCTCCCTGGTGTCACCCGCCGATTTTTATGGAATTGGTTTTGTTTTGTGGAGCAGGAAAAATAAAGGGACACTTATTTTTTAGCGGTCCAAATACATATGTATTTGGTAAAAATGAGGGGGGGGGGAAGAAACGGTAATTTTTCAGTTTTTTTGTTTACCTCCTATATTGTACAAGGAAACCTAGTCATGTTACATACCAAATGAAATGACCTTGGAAAACCTTTATTCGTGTGCAAAGACGTAGCCAAACATCCACAACTTTTCGTTACATTGAGTAAAGTGACAAAATGTTAGGACATTTTTGTTAAAAAAATTTACTTTTTTGGCAAGATGTTAGCATCACGAGTTAGGTATTTTAAATACCTTTAATCTGATACCACACATGTCTATATTAATTTTGTTTAAATAGGCGTAAATCGTAATAAACTGAAAAAAGTAAATTCCCCCCATACAAATCGACCCCACCCCCTAAAAATGAGTTTGGGCCGCTAAAAAAATACTTGTCGAATTAATTTTCTTCTTAACAACATATCCAAATTTCATGAAGATCGGAGGGTGACACCAGGGAGACTTCCTTGTGAGCCAATACAAAATACAAACGGGCCAACGTTGGAATGAAGTTGGCGGCGATGGTACCAAAGTTGGCAAATCATACCCCCTTCTATGTCTTCGATGTCATTTCGAAGCTAAAATGACAACAGTGGCAAACGATGGCTCGTCTTTTGCTTTGACGATGGTAAACATTGATTTTACAAATTTACGACATTGGACTGACCTCTTGCTTTGAGATGTATTGAAAATCTCGGTAAAGTGCAGATTAGTTATCATTTTGTGCCAATAGGTTAAAAAGCAACTACTAAAGTGCCTACTTAAAAAAATTTTAACTTTGACATTATAATCAGTAGTGTTTTTTGTAGACACAAAGTTGTACCAGCACCATATTTTTAGTAAAACTGCTTTACATTACAGAATGTTGTATTTTTTGTAAGCCCAATACTGTAACAACACAAAATTTTTGGTACGGTTGGCAATTTATGACAGGTTAAGTTTAAGTAGAGACTTAAATACTAGCTTTTTAAAGTATTTTGACCCATTTAAATGATTTTTTCAGGCGGTCTTGTCTAAGACTGTATTATCAAGCACCAATAAGTATTTTTATACCCTCCAACTACAGTGTGGGGGTATATCACTTTGTCATTCCGTGTGTAACACAAAACATTTTCTTTTCCCGGACTTTTTCATTTCCCGGGAAAGCGGGCTTCATTTTTAAATTACTCGGGATCCCGGGAATCCCCGCAAAAACTAAAAAAATAGATAAAAACTTTATGAATGCGATTACACTATTTATGATGTTTATTAACGCCATAAAAATCTTATTTAGTACCTTAAAAACAAACAAAAAATAGTTTCGAGAAAAAAAGGACAATTTTTAATTCAATGTCTTTTAAAAGTAATTTTAAGGGAGTATGTTACTTCACATCGCTTTATCTGTTTTAATAATAAAAATTCATCATTTATGCTAATTCATCTCATAATCAGTTAATTTCAAGGTTGGTTACCGAAACGAATAACGGTAAGGGTAACGGTAACGGTATCTAATTTTTATTTATTTCGGTAAAGGTAACGGTAAGTGTTTTCAAATCGTTTCGGTAACGGTATGTACCGGTACCGAACCAACCAAACCGGTACGTACGGTATTATTAATTTAGTTAAAAATTGAAAAAAAGAAAGAACTGAAAGCTAAAAATATTTTATAGACCCAAAAACCAGTATAGATTTGATATGATTATTATTTTTGTCATTTATTTTATGATAATTTGCAAATTATAAATTTAAAATTATGTTAGAAATTTGATTTTATTTTTTTGTTCGTTTAAATCCCTTAAAACAGGTAAAATTTTAGAATACCGGTACAATACCGGTAACTTCTAATAATTATAACGGTAACGGTAAGGGTAACGGTATTCTAAAATATTTTTTGCGGTATCGGTAACGGTAACGGTATTCGATTTGAAAGGGTTTTGAATCGGTAACGGTATAATAAGGGTAACGGTAACCAACCATGGTTAATTTTTACCAATTGGTTCTCAACACTTTGCCTCTAAAACACAATGAAACTGATACAGAGGAATTTCTCAGTTATACATCTCTGAAACTGAATGTAACTGTTTCAGAGAAATGAAATAAGAAAATTTACACCAAAAAATTGTTGAAAAATTTAATAATTCTGGTTTCTAAAAGAAAAACCCGTTAATTTTAGAGTCATTCCTTACAGAGATTTTATATCAATTTATCGATTTAAAAAGAATCATGTCCAGAGAAATAAATATTTTCTATAGAAACAAATAATCATATTGCAAATTTTTCTAAAGAAACATTTTCAGCTTCTAAACAATTATATGCTATCAAAGATTTAGATATTGTGAGACTTTTTCATTTCGTAATTCTAAGATTTTATGACATTTTTTAGTTAGATGGTCTGTCTTGAAATACTTTTTAAGCCCTCCTGGGTCCTGCATAAGTTTTTGCCATCAGTAATCAAGAAAATTTCTAAAAAAATCACTTACAAAATAATCAATAGAAGTCGAAAAATCAAAAATTTCAAAGACATGAAAATTCCCGTAAATTCCCGCTCTATTTCCCGGGATTTCGGGATCGAAAATTTACGGGAATTCCCGGGAAATCCCGTCCCGGGAATTCCCGTGAAAAACTCTAGTAACACATCAAAATATCGGTCGGGGACCCCACAAAGTATATATAATATTGATCCATGACAGAATCTAAGACATTCTAGCGATGTCCGTCCGTCCGTCTGTAGAAATAACGATGCAGTCCAAACCAAAAGAGCTAGAACCCTGAAATTGAGCAAGAATATCTCTTATGTTACTAGTAAGGTTAAGTTCGAAGATGGGCAAAATCGGACTAGGGGGAAAAAGTTCTCCCTTGAAGAAGTAAAACAACCCCTTAAAAAAACGATATCTTTGCAAGTTTTTTTAAATTTTTGCTCAACAAATGTAACATTTGTATGCCGTATTATGTTCATAGACCTGCGCTTGGACCAAGGGGGTTTGAAAATTTGATTTTTTTCAGGCCGCCCCCCCTTTGGGGGCGTGGTTATAGAAATTAATTAAAAATAACGATAAAAATTTACTACTATTATTTAAGCGTAAATATCATAAATATATAATTAAACATTGTAAACATATATAGCGGGGGTACAGGTGTCCCCCCCAACTTTGTCGATCCCCCACTAAAAAAACGACGCCCCTTCTATTTATTTTTAATTTAAACGTGTTGGAGGGTATAAGAGATTAGGCACAGCCGAATTTAACACTCCTACTTGTTTTATTTAAAATTGTCCAAATTCTGGTTATACCACACTAAAATTCAAACGTAAAACAAAGAGAGACAAAAAACAATCTGCTTTCTCCCTGCATAACGGTATTTTCCATCTCACTCATATTTCGATTTCTGATACAATTTTGTAAAAAATACCATTTGGTTTTTGTTTACTTCTTTCTCAAACGCCGTTTTTTACATTACTCCATAACTCATGAAAAACATTGCACTTAAGTCTCTACTTAAACTTAAGTATTGACTGCAAAATCAAGCCTTAATGTTTTTTTAAGAAAATGTTGTTTTTTTTTATAGAAAAAGTTCTCTGAACTTTAAATTTTGCTAAAAATTTTGAAAGATTTTAGTTTTAGTTTTTTTTTTAAATAAGAGTTTTGTGAATGTGAGTCAACGTGAGATTGAGTGAAGCTTGCGTGAGTGCATGTGAGTGTGAGTTGTATTAAATTTACTTACGCGATTGTAAGTGTAACAGGTATGGTCGTGAGTGAGTGTGCGTCATTCATAAATTGCTGTAGTGAGTGTGAGGAAAAATCCACTCACGCTCCCATCTCTAATCTCAACACTATGAACCGAATGTCAATTGATATTTAACGAATTAAAATTGATCTTTTATAAATTACAATTGATCTTTTACGAATTACAATTGATCTTTTAAGAAATACAACTGATCTGTTTCGAATTACAATTGAACAGTTCATGCGAATAAAGACAAATAGACCATTTGTAGAATTTAACAGGGGACAATAAAAACGCAGGAAATGGTTAAAAATAATATTTTTGTCAACTCTTTGGTATTAGCTTAAAGATTTAAGTCACATCTACCTATATACAAAATTTTAGTAAGGTATTCGAAAGAGAACTTGCCAAAAATTGGACTTCAATTTTTGCTTAAATGGAAAAAGGGCGAATATCCAAAAAAATGTATTGGAATTTGAATAAAAATGTGTTATTTTGCAGCAGATTTTGACTACATTTTCATGAGACTTGCAAAACTTGACGAACTATGGTTGGTATTTGTTTGTAACACCTTAAGGACTTCAAAAATACAATTTTTAAGGATTGCAAGGACATGCAAAAAAAAATGTTTATTAATTTTTTTTTAATATTCCTGCCATTTGATGCAGTAGAAATTCTTTATGACACTAAATACATTTTTAGGAATTATGATATTAACCCTTGACTGCATATTACGTCGTAACATAAAAGGACATGAACAAATTTTTGTTTTTATTCCTGAGATTGGATGCAGTATTAACACTAAATGACACAAATTAATTTTTAAGAATTATAATATTAACCCTTATTTTCATTTTAACATTTTAAAATAACTGACCTTTATTGAATTTTTACAGCACTTTTTGGTAATTTGATATTATTTTAATTTTTACCATTTTTTTTTTTTTGTAATTTTACCACATTTTTTGCTATTTTTTTTTTAAGCTGACAACTAAAATGTCAATAAAAAATTGCCAATTATGATTTTAGCAGGTGCTTAAACATCCAATCTACAATATTTTTTTAAAAAATACTTGTGAAAATACTTAAAAATTCAAGAAAAATAATGTTTTTTTGACTAGTTTTACCTGTAAATATAAGAAATTTCTATGTAGACTACAACAAAATTTTTTTTTTGCTAATTTAACCATTTTTTGCTGATTTTACGAGTAAAATTGTTTTACTAATATAACCACAACTTTTGAATCCTCAAAAACTAACACATTTTTGTAAAAATTTTAACTTTAATTTTACATTTTTTTAAAATTTTTTTGAGTGTAAATAATTCATTAGCCGATTATTTGAAACTCAGTGTTTATATTTTTCAATGAATCATAAATTAATTTTTTACTTACATACTTTATATCAAAACAACATTACCAAATATTTGTAGGTAGGGTATCGAAGGAAAGTAACTATAAAATATGTTTAAAGATTTGATTTCCGAAATAAAATAATTCAAAAGACGGTTAAAATATGCTTAGACCATGTATTTGTGGTTATATGATCTTAATTACGCGGTATCATTGAAATTTTTTTTTCGCAAATCTGGTTAATTTGTTTGTATGTGCTAAGATTGTTTTTTTTTGTGTACAATTTCAAATTTTAGCTAATATCAATTTTAAACTCGCAGTTAAATAATTTTTATATTATACTTTGTTAAGGATGGATATTCGCCCTTTTTGCTTTCCACACTTTAAAGTCTTATAACTTAAGAACGGTAAAATGTTTTCCCAATATAATAAGTGTGGTTTGTTCCTCGTAATTTTAACACATTGTTACCGAAAGTAAAATTTTTGTATGTTTTTGTGTTGTATTTAATTAAAATTGTGCGTTAGTTCACTGCCAATTTAAACGAAAATATAAAACTATACGAATTATTGCACTTTCAAAGTAATTTTTTAGCCTTAAAAGTCAAAATTTCCCGAAAATTTCTGCATAGGATTTTGAAAAACGTGTTTGCGAAAAGTGGTCTATTTGTCCTTATTCGCATGAACTGTTCAATTGATCTTTTACGAATTACAATTAAAATCTTCGAATTACAATTTAGGGGGTTAGAGCACAAGGGATTCAAGTGCCTTATATTTAATAATGAGGAACAGAGGTTAAAGGTAAAATATTAAAATATTTTATTTTAAACAAATTAAAAGTAAAATTAATTTAGCAAATTTTTAAATTACATTATCTTAAATTTTTGCCGTTCTGTTTGAGCTCCACTGCATGTTTATCTTATATTTTCAAATTTCCAAGAATCGTGTGTAATGTTTAATAAAAGTGTATATATTCTTTAGGGGTTTTTTATGACTTGTCCTTCCAAGTTTGACGAGGAAACCAATGTTGCTCAGAATGTTTGCTTTTTATGTTTTTCTATTTTTTTTTTATTTTTTTTTACATTTTTTTCATTCTTGATTCTTAACAAAACTTTAGGTCTCTTGGTGTTATGCTTAGCTAACTGTCTAAGATGTCCTTTGTGCAAGCAAGTGCAAAATATAGAAGAAAGAAAATAAGGAAATGTAAGAAAAAAACTTTTATTTTATTGGGCAACGACTTGGAATTGAATGCACCACATGAGCCCAAACATTGGTTTAGTGAGGGTGGTGTTGGAAGAAAAACTAAAGAACAAATTTATACCTACAGTGGTTGACAACAAATTAGTAACTTTTCTATAAAATGTACAATTTGTTAAAGACAAAGTTAACAATACTCAACGTTAATATTAAACGAGTATAATTTTAAAAAATGTTGGTAATTTATAAAGCTTTAATTGAAGTTAAATACCGTTCAGATTGAGTAAATAATAAATGTGCTACGAGGGTCGATCTGGAAAATGAAATTATTTATAGTCATTTTTCATAATTGTTTTTTTAAATATTTCTAAGTCTATTTTTTTAGGTTTAAACATTAAAAACTAGTCCAATAGTTTTTATGAAGTAATTAACTAATTTTAACAACAACCCAAACAAAAAATTAAATTTTTTAAATACAGTAGAATAAATCCGCATTTTTTGACCACCAATTAGTTACGAGGGTCGTAGTACATTTATTATTTACTTAATCTGGACGCTATCAAGCTATCAAGCGAGTGTCTTAGCAAATTTATTATTTACTCAATCTAGACGCTATCAAGCTTAAGTTAAAGATTTGTAAATGTAAACATTTTCTTTAACAAATTGTGCATACTATTAAAAAGTTACTAATTTGTTGTCAACCACTGTATGTTCATTTTAGTACATAGTAGTTTTTTTTTATTTTTGCTATCAATGCAGTTGGGGAAAGTGCAAAGTAAAAATTTTCATCACAGATACTGTATTTGAAAAAGAAGTCTTAGAATATTTACAACTATTTTTTTTAAGGATTTTTTCTGTATTGTAAATATTAATTTTGTTAATTTAACATTAAAGTTTATTTTAGTTAAAATTAAAAATATTAAGAAAAATGTAAAATAATTCAAAATAATAATAAAATGGACAAATAAAGTTAATTAAACATACTTAAATGCATCTGATTGGGATCCTGCAAAATCTTTATTAAATATAACTTAAAATAATTAGTTGATTTTTAGTAACAAAAAATTTACTATTACGCATAAAATATGTAGTCTTTTATTATTTTTTATATTCTGAAGCATTATTTTAGTACTTTTTCGCATCCCCAATTGTACTTTTACACACAAAATGTGTAAACCTGGAATATTGCTAAATTTTTCCAACACAATTTGTGTGTATTTACTTTTCACACATTGTGTAATATTACACACAGTGTTTAATTTCGCGACTATAATGGTAGGAAAACAGTTTCCTACAGAATTTCCCGGATTCCAACCTCAATAACTTAAGAAATATGCAATGTATGAACGTGATGTTGATTCCGTTAGGTAGCTTTTCCAAATACCTTTAACAACCAAAACGACATTTGTCACTTTAGTAGAAATATAAAAAAAATAAAAAACTAATTGTAAGACAAACTCATTTTTACCCCGCCCCAGTAAAAACTTGGTAATAAGTCCCCATTACCGCCTGCATTCTATGTAATGAGGACTCGTTACCTGCTCGATTACTTCTTGTTAACAAATAATGAGTTACCGATAACCTCATATAGAACCGGTTACTTTTTATTAACAAATAATGAGTTACCGATAACCTCATACAGGACCGGTTACTTCTTGTTAACAAATAATGAGTTACCGATAGCCTCATACAGAACCGGTTACTGGTAAATACGATTTAAAATATTTGATAAGTTGTCCAAATAATTTTTTTTTTATTAAAATTAAAAATGCTAAAGAAAATTTAGAAAGAACTTGCACATTTTGCTTAAAAAAGATTAACATTTCTCTACTTTTTCTAATAAAACTCCGTTAACAGAAATTTAAATTCAGGAATTCTGATTAAAATTGCGAACAGTCAAATTAAAGTTTAGAAAACCAAATTGATATTTAAAAACCTGGATCTAGCTGACACTTGATAGTGATTTATGAGCCTTAATTAGTCTTTACATAACTTCTATTGAAGTTTTCTGAATTTTAATTGGCTTTTTCTAAATTGTAATTGTTTTTCTAGAAATTTTGGGGCGTTTTCCAAATTTTAATTTAACTCATTTGTTTGCCTTGTTGTTTAAAGTATGTTAAAACCGGTTAAAAGGTAAAAAAAACCATCATATACAATATTTTCCTTAAAAACTTACTCACTCTTATATAACCTAAAACTTAAGATGGTGTTTAATGCGGTTTCCATGGGCTGAGCAGCAGTCGCTTCTGTAAATTTGTTATTGGTCCTGCCCTAAGCAGCCAAATGTCCCTTTCTACGATGTTCCAAGATATATTTTCGGTCCTTTAATTATTTGAATTTTACAATCAAACATTTGGAGGGATGGATATCAACGTAAACATTGGTTCCGTTGGCTTTTCTTACATATAGATTGTATAAATTTTCTCGCTTGGTTGCTCTTGAAATAACCGCGTTTAACATGACGCAATTCCTTGCTGAGGCAAGACGGCCAATTTTTAGGACTAATGTATGCTGCTATTTGGTAGCATTTTTGTAACTAGTGGGCAACGAGTTATTTTTGGGCTACTGGTAGCTACTAATTTTTAGGACTAATGTATGCTGTTATTTGGTAGCATTTTTGTAAGGAGTGGGTAACGAGTTATTTTTGGGCTACTAGTAGCTCATTATTTGTGGTACTAATGTAAGTATGTAGTTTTTCAGTAGCATTCTCGTAAGCGAGTGGGTATGCGGTCATTACTCCAATGACATCGCCATGTTAAAATAATGAGTGTTTCACCAACCTAGTAACTAGATACCACCATCTATTTTAAGGCGAAAACCCCATTACTTGGTAATAGAAGTTTTTACTGGGGCTTTATTGAAAATCAAAGGAGTTTTTTTTTTTTTTTGTATAGTTAAAATAATAAATTTTGAAGAAGTTTTTTGATCGCAATTAGTGTTTCTTAACTGGAAAACTGTTTTTTTGTCAAACCAGTTTTTTGACAATAAAACCGGCTAAGCAACACTAATTACGATTTAGAAAAAATTTTAAAAATCTACTACCGCAGTCCCGAAATATCCTTACATTTCTATCGATTTTTTGTACCAAAATAAACTTTACATTTTATTAAGCAGTGTGTTAATTGAATTAATACAAGACAAAGTTAAAAAAACAAAAACAATCAGCCTTACCATAGAAAAATAAAAAATATTTAAAATCAGGTTTTAATGTTTTTTTTTTTTTTTTTAACCGACTTTTAAAAAAATGTATTGAAAATTTGAAATTTAAATTAAAACTTTTGTTAAAATAGACTTTTTGGTTCCTTGTGGTAAGGGCCAATGTATACCAATACCAAAATTGAAACAAAATTAGTTAAAAATATTTGCAAGATGCCCCCAATGCAACCATAACTCATTTATTAAAAACCGTTAAAAGGGCCTCTTAGCGTGGAATTTTGAAATTATTTTCATCTTTTCGACCATACAGCGTCCATATGTCTGTTTGTAACGTCAAAAACAAGTTGTCTCATTTATCTGTGTTGGAGAAAATCTTGTACATTTCACCAACCAATTTGTAATAATCAGAATGAATAATAAATCTCTACAAATAAATCAAAATATTCTTTTTTAACTGTATCACGAAATCCAGCAGAGATTTTATAAAATCTGACCGAGGGTCTTCAAATTTGCCTAATTTTTTGTACACATTTGTACTATGAAGACAACAAAACATATCCAATTTCATCTTGAAAAATTGAAAATATCAAAAAAGTGTGATACCTTGAAGAGTCGTGTCTTCGAAAGAAGAATTCTACCATTTAAAAAGCATTCGACTCTAACAATCGTCCGTTATTACACCAATGCACTAAAAAAAATATTTTTTAAAAAAGTACTTTTTTGATGCAAATAATTTTTTTTCATTTGCACCTTTCGTAATTTTTTTAAAGACTACTTATGAGATTTTTCCATACAAAAAATAAATTTTATATTTATTCTGTAATTTTATCAAAAAAGTATTTATTTGATTTTTACGGTTCAAAAAGCATTGGACTCTAACAATAGTCCTTTTGTTTATGAGGGCAATCAAGAAATGCAATTTTTTAATGCATTTTTTAAAACTTTATCCCCAATACATTTTTTTGAAACCTGCATAAAGCGAAAATATATTATTTTTTACATAAAATTGAGTACCGATTTTTTTGGGCCGGTGTTTTATAAAATATTTGTGATATAAAAAAACAAATGAGTAATTATTTTGAGTGTAGACACAACACTTTACGACACGTGCTTTAAAATTTGTAAAACTTGGTACATAAATATGAGGAGCCGCAGAACAAAACGTACTTTTTCGCAAATTTAAAATTGTTGAGTTACAAAGGATTATTTTTTCCGTTTCTTAATAAAAGAGCACGAACCTAGAAAAAGTGAGAAATTTATTATTAATTAAATATTATTAAGTATAAAACTTCTAACTTATTACTGATTCATGAAGTTTTATAAGCGGGCGAAACACACAAATCTTAATTTACAGACAATTTTAAAATGCGAAAAAGTACGTTTTGTTCTGCGGCTCCACATATATTCTCCAGACGATTATGAACAACTCCGTTTTTCCTTTTTGTCAAATTAAGTGTAGTTCTCGTTTAATCGCTGTTCAAAGATGTGATTTTCCAGTAAAATTATAAAAATACATGAACTTTAGAAGATCGTGAATATCTAAAATTTCCATTTTCCTAAATTTTGCTTTCACAGATTACTTGAAGTGTCCTCTACAACATATAAAAAATTCAGATTGGGATTTTAATTTAATATAAGATTTTTGTTTTTTTAAATAAAAAAAAATCTAAAAATTTTGTGTCACAACGTCTGACCATTATTTTTATATACATAATGCAGGTATGCTGATTCCAATAGTGAAGACCGTATAGGAATCGACGGAATAGTTTTAAAGCAAATCGCGATAATGTCTTATTTATCTGGATTCAGTTTATTGGGTGGTCCAATAACAAGTATCTTTTTAAAACATGCAATGAAATGAACAATACTCAATAGTTTTGGAACCTTATGGCTTTATTTGAAAGAGCAAATATTCCCATTATTTATGGCAAACGACTTCATTCATGCGGCTGCCTGGGTAAGCTCCGCAGTAGCTCATCCTCGGCACCCATTTTTCTAATGTTTCTGATTCTATCTCACGAATGGCTTAAACGATATTCGTTGAAAGGGCCTAGAACATTTCTGGATTTTTCATGTTGTATCAATCTTTCACGAGACCCCTCAAAAAAATGTCTAAAGGTTTTAATCGGCAGCTCTGAAGTGATCAATTGTCACCGCGAATATGTCTGATAACACGATTTCCGAACTAAGTGCGCAAAATATCGATTGTTTGATGGACTGTGGGACTTATTGCGACATCCATCTGAAAAGAAATGTCATCCAAGTTGATATATTCTATTACGGCCAACAAAAAGTCGGTAATCATGGCTCTGTAGCGCTCATCTTTGTCAAAAATGGGATTTTCAGCTGTATTATTGAAAATATTGTGTAATGATGCTGATACTCAAATCTGTTGCTTCCTATAGGATTGGATTCTTTACAATACCGTGCAAGTTTTACGATCCCAAGATGTAGCAATTTGTTTGTTAACATAACCTCATTTGAGTGCCTTATTTCGGTTAAAAACTTTTTTTCGAAAAACGTCCAGTTTTGCAGCGCAGTACTGCGCTACAACGCGATACAGCGGAGCAAGCCGAGGACGCATCAATGAAGTCGTTTGCCATAAAAAACGGGAATGTTTGCTCTTTCAAATAATGCCATAACATTCCAAAAAAAGTTGAGAATTGATCATTTTATTGCATTTTTAAAAAGATACTTGTTATTGGATCACCCCTTATTTTGCACGTATATTAAAAAAAAAGCAAAGCTACACAGAATCTCTAAATTATTGATATATTCTGATATGTATTAACAAAAAAAAAAAAACAAAGCTTTTCACAAACCCTCCATAATACCAGACAAAATATAGAATTGTAAAGATTAATTTGAGACGGAGGTAGAATTATTTAACTTTACAAGAAAAAAAACTACCTAATGTTTTTTCTAATATTTTTACTTAAGTGAAAATTGTTAGATTGGTTTCAAATGAAAGGTGTTTTGAAGAGACTTATCTAACGGGTATAATATTACATTCATACATTGCTATTTATCGAGTAGGTTATTCAGAAGTGATTTGTAGGCTATTCGGAAGTGATTTATATGCTATTCATAGCATATAAATCCGGTTTTGTGAAATAAAGACACAAAAGAAATAAAATAAATAAAAAAAAAATTATGTTTCATAACCTTAATTCTTACCGACTTTTCAAAAATCGGACATAAATTTCAAAAATCTTTTAGGCCATAGGGATTCATATTTCCCTTCAAGAGTTGCAAGCGCCCTTCTGAAAAATTATTAAAACGAATTAATTAAAGTAAACAAAAATTCAGAATTGCTTGTAATCTTGTAAACCCCTTAATTCGTATACCTACAGTTCTGTTTTCTAATATTAGATACGAGACGGATTCATTAGTTTACTGTTTTTTTTAACATGCGAATTCGGGATGAAACCTTTCTGAAATTTAATACTAATCTGACCATAAGTATGATAAATTTATACGCCAAACCTAAGCAGAATGCCATATTATATATGTCATTCTCCCGCTAACATTCAAAGGTTAACGTATTTTATACATACAGAAAGATATACGGATCTTCATGTCGTTAGGCACGGTATGGGTTTTGATTTTAAGACCAATGGTTTCTTTGGAAAACTTTCTTAGAGTTTCTATAGATTTTTTTTCTTGCTATACGATTTTTCAGTTTTTTTTTTTTGAGTCATTCAAATCGGCAGGTCGCAGGTACATTATCAAGAATGACATTTACAATGTTCCTAACTTGAGGTGCTGCACAAAAAATTAAAGAAATTTTATATATTTTGAGGCGTATTAGTGCTGTTTGATAAGATTTTTTAAATATTAATCATTCGACCCGTATATTATATTGACATAAATTTTAGAAGTAGGTAAGATGAATTATTTTTTAAACTCTTAAGAAATAAACAACAAAATCTCATATTTTTTGACAACAAGAGCTCACATTGCGCATCGGGTGCATCATAAAAATTTTAAGTCATTTAAAGTTTTTTAATTAAATTTTTTTTGCTATAATTAGAAACCTTTAGCATTAGTTTGTTAAAGCCAAGTCAGTTTAATGCTACACATTCACTATAATACTATTTGGGAGACTCTATCCACAATGTGAATTAGAAAGACGAAGAAATTGTACTATGTTAGTAAGTAACGATTGTCAATAACCAACAAAAATATTTAAAACATTTTACATACGATAGTCCATTGGACTACAACAATATGTTTTTTGTTGTTGTGAATGAAATTGTAGTCCAATGGACTATCGTATGTAAAATGTTTTAAATATTTTGTTGGTTATTGACAATCGTTACTTACTAACATAGTACAATTTCTTCGTCTTTCTAATTCACATTGTGGATAGAGTCGAATATGTATTAATGTTTTAGTTTGTGCACAAACGATTTGTTATTAGACTCGTTTGCTACTTTGTAGTATATCGTTTCTATTTTTGCTAAATAATCTTGACAATGGAATCTTGACAAATTCCGAAACACGTGTCGATTAAGTCTTGCAAAAATGACCAACATAAATAAATTTAAAACAAAAAATAATTTTCTTGAAAATTATGCTATGAGAATATCATGGTTTTAATTAGTAAAGAAAATAATGACCTCGAGCCAGAATAAACATCCTCACAAAATATAATATTTTAAAGGTCGAATAAAACAATTTTTATTTATTAATAAAAATTAATCAGAATCTTATCAAAAATTTTATTTTATTGATGTTAGAAAATTTACAATCAATGAAAACATTGTGGAGGGTATTCATAGATTCGGCCAAGTCCAATTTACCTTTTCTACTTGTTTATACTTCTTGAGTTTTAGTTTTGTTATATGTCAATGATTTTTTGATGTTTAACCAAAATGAGTCCAAGTTCGGGTTTGTGTCTAATTGATTAAGTATGTGTTCAAATATATGTTTGCATCTATGAGAGTGTCTAAAATTATCAAAAAAAAAAAAAAAAATAGAAAATAAAATACCGACAACATTTTTAGACGTTATAGCATTTTATACACTTTAACATTTTGATAATTTTCCCTCTACATATGCAGACATCCATACACTCAAAATAAACCTTGTAGATTTACCAAAAAAAAAAAAACTGGTAACATAAGTTTTTGCTACCTCCTTTTTTACGATAGTTCTTAGTAAAAATTAAAATTTTATTGGTAAAAAGCTTGTAAAATTGCAAATAATTTACAAGATTTTTAACAATAAAATTGTAAATTTGCAACTTTTTTGATTAGATAAAAATTGCGAGGACTTCTAGTGACTTTAAAAGATTTTGTGCTACCTCCTCATTTACGATAATTTCTAGTTAAAATTACGAGCATATTTGTAATTTTACAAGTTTTATTACTAATTAAATTTTTTTACTAATTAAATTTTTTACTAATTAATTAACAACTTTTTTGATTCGATAATACTTACAAGGAATTCTCGTGGCTTAACTAAATATTTTTTGTAAAATAACCTTGAAAATTTGTACATTTACAAAAAAAATTGTAAAATAACAAAAAAAAAATTTAAATTTCGATTGAAATTTTTTTGTCAAAAAAATGAAATTTGTTAAATATTGGTAAACTGGGGTTACGGGACTTTTTTTTAAAAATTTGACAAGGTTTTTTTGGAGTGTACAAATCCTTACAAACTGACATACTATATTACTATGAGACTGTGAGTCGGCTGTGTATATTTCTGGTTTGTTTAGTCGTTAGTATCATTATGGGTTTAAAAGCAGAAATTTGATGTGCACGTTAATTAAAAGGACATGTCGTTGTGCTAACAGTATATGAAGAGCATGTTTTGGTAAGTGACTAAATGGATGTAAATTAGCGAGTCCCGAAAAAAAACGAGTAATAAAATTTTAGTGTGTAAAGAGAATACCATACACCAGTGCTTGAATTTGATCTTAATTTGGTTACATCTATTACACTGTGCTACAGTGAAAAAATACTTCTGATGTGACATAGTATATGTTGTTGGTCTTGTCGAGTAGATCACAAAAATGCCCATTAAACTTGCCAGACACCCTCAAATTTTAGAGTTATTGTCAAAAAACTTTTTTTGGGACTTTTCTCACTAAACCTTGTGTAATTCAGAAAATTTTCAACCGATTTTAAGTTTTTTTACTGTTTTTGATAGAAGAAGGATGGGGCTTTCCATGTGTGTGAATTGGTCTATACATATAAGAAAGATAATTATTGATTTTTTCAATAAAATCAAATTTTTTTTTTATTTTTTGAAAATTTTTCGAGTTTATCAATTTTTTTCTGCTATAGTTCGTTTAACAACCTTCACATTTATAAACGTTTTTTTAAAGAAAATTTAATTCTGAATTCGATAAGCTTTATCCTGAAGAAATCGGATAACAATTGACAGAGTTGTGATAATTTTTCTAAAAAAAAGAAAATTATGATTTTGCATGAAATCGCCGTTCAGATATCCCAGGCAAAAAAAAATAAATTTATCATATGAAATCATGTACAATATTTTTAAAGGTTTTTGGCGCGCTGAATCCGAATCTGGCCTTTAAATTGCTCTATCTCGTCAGGTTTTTGAGATATTTAACATAAATTGATATATCAAAAACTTAATGAAATAGCGCAATTTCACGGTCAAATTCGAATTCAAGAGGCCAAAAACCTTTAAAATAATGATACGCGACCTCTTAGCATGTTCGTTTATTTTTTTATTTTTTTTGCTTGGGTTATTCGAACGGCAACTTCAATCAAAATCTTAATTTTCTTTTTTAGAAAAATTATCACAACTCTGTCAATTGTTATCCGATTTTTTCGGCATAAAGCTCATCATATTCACAATTAAATTTTCTTAAAGAATACGTTTGTAAATATAAATGTTGTTGAACGAACTATAGCAGAAAAAAATCGATAAACTCAAAAAATTTTCAAAAAATAACAAAAAAATTAGATATTGTTGAAAAAATCAATACATATCTTTTTTATATGTATAGACCAATAAAAAAAAGCCCTAACCTTCTTCTATCCAAAACAGTTGAAAAATTGAAAATCGGTTGAAAAATGTTTAAGTTACACGTGGTTTAGTGAGAAAAGTCCCAAAAAATCGTTTTTTGACAATAACTTAAAAATTTGAGGGTGTCTGGCAAGTTTGATGGGCATTTTTGGGATCTTTTCGACGAGACCTACAACCTTAACTACCTCATTTTAAAAGTATTTTCGATTTTGTGTTTTTTGTAGCACAGTGTTATTAGTGTTTAAAATACACACTAAGCCGGATCGATTTTAGATTTGTTCGATTTTTTTAAAACGGGTAAAAAAAGTTGAAATTAGATGTAAACTAATTTTTGTAAAGGTTTTAGTTTAAGCTAAAAATGCAGAATTATACCAAACAAGTTTAATTCGGCTGTGTCGAATATTATATGCCCTCTTGGGCACACAATTATTTTTTAGGCTCAGAATCTGAGACATTTTCTATGCAAAAAATGGCTCAGAATCTGAAACATTTTCTATGCAAAAAATGGCTCAGAATCTGAGACTTTTTCTTTGCCAAAAATGCCTCAGAATCTAAGACTTTTTCTATACGAAAAATGTCTCAGAATCTGAGACTGTTTCTATGCGAAAAATTTCTTAGTATCTGAGACATTTTCTATACGAAAACTGTCTCAGAATCTAAAACTTTTTCTGTACGAATCCCTAAAATTTCTATACGAAAAATGTTTTAGAACTTGAGACTTTTCTATATGAAAAACTTCTCAAAATCTGAGACTTTTTTGTACGAAAAATGTCTCAGAATTTGAGACTTTTTTTATGCGAAAAATGTCTCAAAATCTGAGACTTTTTCTTAACGAAAGTGTCTCAGAATCTAAGACTATTTGTATAAAAAAAATTTCTCAGAATTTACAACTTTTTTTATAAGAAAAAATTCTCAGAATCTGATGCTTTTGCTATAGGAAAAATGTTTTAGAATACGAAAAATGTCTCAGAATCTAAGATTTTTTCTATACGAAACTCTTTCTATACAAAAAATGTCCAGGAATATGAGACTTTTTCTATACGATAATTGTCTCAGAATCTGAGATTTTTTCTATACGAAAAATTCCTTTCGTATTGAAAGGAAAAATGTCTCACAATCTGATACTTTTTCTATACGATAAATGTCTCAGAATATGAGGCTTTTGTACAAGAAAATTCCTCAGAATCTGAGACTTTTTGTAGACGAAAAATGTCTACATGAAAAATGTCTCAAAAATAAAACGGATTTTTCGTGTAAGTAAATGTATTGGCATCCCGAGGCCCCGTGATATCGGGCTCCAAAAGTGATTCGCCTCTATCATTTGTGTCTGTACTTCCCCATATCGAATGATGTGCATTAGCATCACTGCACACTAGTAACTGGTGTCCCCTAGATTCAGACTCCCGCATCAGACCGGCAACCTTCTACGGATTAGGAAAATACGCAGAGGCGAGCCAAATAGACTTCCCATGAAGCTCTAAGCTAGCCGCTGTAACATCCATATCACTAAAAGTTGATAAAAAGAATATATTTAAGCCATTTTTTGCCAAGATGCAGGCTCTTGGTGAGCCCTCACCTTTGGCAACCATCAACTTAACCCCAGGGGTCTTCAATCCGCAAACCCTACCACCCCGCCCCTAGGGCTCTTGGATAAAAACCAAGTCAACTGCTCCTGTCGTCAGGCGCAGCAAGAGTGCAACTGAGGCTGCCTTACAGTGATGGAGGTTTATTTGTAGGAACCGCAACATCTTGCTTTTTTCCAACATACTTTCCACCACCGTGTTATTGGCTTCATCCTCCGTGTTATCATAGGGGTCGCATTTGTCCCCAGATTTGGTTTCGAATAAGCCAGATGTGTGTCCCATCTGTTCTGAATCGAAAGCAACAGAAATCTCCGAATTGGACTCGTCCCGAATGTCACCCATAGTGGCATCAGCTTTACCCTCCGTGCCATCACAGAGGTCGCATTCGTTACCAGATTCGGTTTCGAAAATGCCAGATGCATCTCCCATCAGCCTAGAATCGGTCAGCTGAATATCAACCTTTTCCAGATTCTCCTCCCCAGCCGACTCGGCCACTGTCTTGGCTGCGTCCAAAATTGGCTTCTGGTCGCCCTTGTAGACATTGACTCTTATATGAAAAAAGCCAAATCTAATAATGCCGTCAGTCCTGGCTAAAAGCGGAAGCGATTCCTCATTAACCAAGACCGCTGCTTGACGACGAGCGCCCTCCATCTCACCCAATCTGGCAATTTGCCAATTCTGAGTTGGAAGGTCAGGATTGCAGACTTTTATCATCTTTAGAATCACCGCAGTGTCACTTGTAGCCATTGGAATCCATGCATGAGCTCTGGGTTGCGAGGGGATATCATGTTTTTCCACAACGTCCAGTCGGGCCCCAGGCCATAATTCTCCCACTTGGCTAATGGCAACCTTAAACACATCTGCGGATCTTTCGTTCCATGTCATGTTTTTCCACAACGTCCAGTCGGGCCCCAGGCCATAACTCTCCCACTTGGCTAATGGCAACCTTAAACACATCTGCGGATCTTTCGTTCCCAAAAGCAACGAGTTTTACTCGCCCCTGATACCAACCTGCGTTGACAGTAGTATGGAGAAAATCAGGCATACTCTCAAGGAGCCTAAAGTAGATTTCATTTAATTTAGTTTCAACTAAACTCCACTTGTCTCTTGGAATACTACAATCCCTATTTTGCCTGTTTATCACAGCCCTAACGAAGTTACCTTTCACCACTTCACTAAAAGACTGAGTCCAGACGTTGCCGGTCACCTTAGATCTCTTAGGTAAAGGTTTCTCTTCGGGCGAGCGAAACCTTTTACCAGACTTCGATGACGAGGCCGAAACATCGCTCTGGTTGTCAGGTGCGCGCATTGCCGAAAGTTTGTCTTGTTCTTCAATGACTCCTTTCGCCCATGATAACGATGCCCTCTCACGTTCGGAGAGCTTCGTTTAATCGAGTTGGCTTAGTCTGTTAATTATTTTCAAACAAAGCCTTCTCTGGTTGTGCCTGCCCTTTGATGGCTTAAGTTTCATTTTCGTTATACCACCAATATTAGTCAGAACACCCCTACCAGAATCAAGGCCGGACTTCAAGGTCCAGCACCCGTCGGTGAGGCAGAGCCTCGAACTAAATCGGTATCATTTGTGTCCATATTTTCATTTTCCTTAAAGTGGTAATGAAAATATCACAAAAATACCTATTACGAACAATTTCAGTAATTCAATTAATAGCACGGAGTTAAATTAAAACACGTCCACATTTGTCAACAGTTGAACGATGAAATCGTGGTATAACAATTATTACTATTTTTTAAAATTTTTTGAAAGGAGCAAATTTTAAAAAATGTCGTTTTGTGTGAGAGCCCCCTTAGAAATTGGAAATAGGGTATTAGTTTGTTCCAAAGAAATTTTAAGACGTAAAAATTAATGGGGTCGGTCTTATAAATGACCCCTCTATGACGCACCATTGGAGCAGTAGAAATGATTTTAAGAATGGAAAATTACAATAAATTTTTTTAAAAAAATAGTAATATTCGTTATCCCACGATCCTCCTGGGCAAAAAATTTGTAGAATCGATAGAAGTTTTACACAAAAAAATTTCAAAAAAATCGAAGAGTACAAACATTTTCAAAACAGAGATTTAAATTTTAAAACTTAAAAATCGCATACTAGAGCGCATTTAACAATGTTTTGGGATTTTTTTTTTAAAGTACGAAAAAAAACAAAAATTTTGAAAAAAAAAATTTAAATTTGGACCATTATTGAAGAAGTTATGAGTAAAAGAAGTTTGAGTAAAGGAACAAACTACCAATTTTTAATAATTCGATATCTTTTGAGCGGGTCATCAAAAAAATCTGAAAATTTACCACGATGGAGTTTTCGAAGGGTAATAAAGACTGTAAATAAATTGGAAAATCTAAAAATTTTTTTTCAAAGTGTCCGATTTGACATGGAATGCCCCATATATTCTTATACATCACATCTGATTCGAGATTAGAAAGATCAGTACAGATCCGAAAAATGGATCGCTAAGATTAGATCGGTTTTAATCGATCGAATACAATTTTATCCTAAAAATTGGTTTATCTAATTATACAAACCCATTTTTTGGATGAATATGTATCCATCCGATTAAAACTGATCTAATCTTAGCGATTCATTTTTCAGATCACTACTGATCCTTTGCATTTTTACATTTTTTAACAGTGAATTTCTCAACATATATTTCGAGAAAATTTGTCCCCCCAAAGACCGCTGCCCCTTCCCCAAAAAAGGGTATACAAGTTTTGGCACAGCCAAATTTATTGCTATTAATTGTTTTTTTTTTTTGCTAGATTAACTACTATTGTATTAAATAAAGAATATAAAATTATCAGATCTCGGGACACTCTAATTCACATACATATTTATATAGTTATGAATAAAAAAATATGTAAAGTTTAGTGGGTTGAAAGAAACAAAAAAAAAAAAACCTAAAAACTCTGAAGGAATATTTTAAACAGCCGTGTCAGCTGCATAAGTAAGCAAAATTTTTGTGTGCCATGTACAAAATTTTAAACAAAAGCAGCAGTGGAACTACCTACACTGTTAGAATTGCATAAACATTTTCTGATAACTAATTTATTTAAAGTTTTTTATAGTTATCGATATTTCCATAAAAAAACATTTCAATTGAAAATATGCAGGTGCGGATCCAGTTTTTGAGTTTGGGGGGGAAGTTTTTTTAATAACTCAAGCTCCATTTCTTAGAACCATCCAAAACCTTAAAAATGGTTATGGTTATGTAATGCATTACTAAGTAATGCATAGCCTAGAAAAATACAAAAATATGCATTACTTTTTCCCTACCGCTTACCATATGCATTACTTTTTAGTATTTTTCTTACAAATTTTTTGGCTATGCACTACATGGTAATGCATTACATAGCCACTACCATTTTTAAGGTTTTTCTGTTCACTTCTGTAGATCAGGTTACAGATATGTTTCATAACTAAAATTTAAGACACAACTGTCTTAAACTCGTTCCAGAACTCTTATGTACACTAGTTTACAGAGATTTTGATCCACGACATTTTACATTAATTTTTCATGTAAAATCTAGCGCTGAATCCGAAAATGCAATACAAAGTTTCAAAAGTAGAACAGTTTTCAAGTTATTGCTAACTTTTCAAATTTTTAGTTATTTAAAAAAATGATTTTACTTAAACAAAAATATCTCGGCACCAAATCGGTGTATTTATTATTTTATGATTTTAAATTAAAGGTAATTAAATGCTTTATCAATATTATATGCAGTATTTTTCAATCTGTTTATTGCTTTTGCTTCAATTTTACCAACATTTGGAAAAAAGTAAATTCAATTGTAGGTAAATTTCACAAAGAAAATGTTTTTTGAAATTAATTTCTTTATTTACAGTTCAAGTTTTTTTTAATACAAAGGAGGTTTTTAAAAAAATCCGATGAAAATTATAAAAGTTACACGCATGTAATCAGATCATCAGAATTGAACTGTAAACAGAGAAATTAAGTAAAAAGAAAAATCTATGAAATTCTAGAATTTACTTTTTTTTTTTCAAATTTCGGTAAAATTTTAGCAAATTTGTTAATATATCGATGAATAGCGGTAATCATGTTAAAAATTAGACGATAACCAGAAAAATTAAATCCACTGATTTAGTCTGAAGATATTTATATTTAAGTAAAACACCTTTTTAAAAAATTTAAAAAGTTAACAATATCTCAAAAACTGTTTTACTTTTGAACCTTTGGACTTCGTTTTTGGATTCAGTGCAAGATTTTATATGGAAAATGAATGCAAAATGCTGTAAATCGCAAAATTTTTATTAAATTTGCAAACTAGTGTTAAATAAAAAATTACTCTTATCATTAAAATTTTTGTTTTTTTTGCTTTAAAAAAATTTAGAATTATGAGACTTTTTTGAATAGAAAAACTTTCAGCCTTCAACATTTTTGCTATTTAAAAAGTCTTTTATTAATAAATAGTTTTAAGAATTTAAAAAAATCCTTCAGAAATATTTCTGATTCTTAGGCAAACAATGTAAACAAAAACTTATCGGATTCTAATACAGCATTCGTGGAGAAAAATCAGATTCTAAAAAAAAATCTTTTTAATGTCTGAGTCATATTTTTTTAAGGAAGACTCCAAGGCATTCTCCAAGCTAAAATTTTTTCGTAAATTCACCGATTTTTACTTACAAACATTTATTACATTCCACAGAGGGCCAGACAGATCGATTTCCGGCCAAAAGTCCTTATTTGTAAATTCTCAAAAAATTGTTTACCAGTTTGTTGGGCATATATAGAAGCAGATTTTCTGAACTTATCTTTATGATCCAATTACACAATTTCCTTTGACAGGTCTTCAAAGTTTAAAAAGTTGTTAAAAAAATTTAAGAAGTTGAGATACTTTTTTTTAATTTTTTTCCAAACTTCTATTGCTAATGTTTACTTTTTGTTTGAGTGGTTAAACCTTATATATAAGCCTTTGTAACGAAAATAACATGGACAAATATAGCTCATTTGCCTGGCAGCAATTCGCGTTTTTTGTAAAAAAAGTTATAACTTTTTAGCTATTAACCTCGCGCCGAAAAAATCCTCAGCGATCCTCAGTTCGATACAATCGGTCTATATTTTTTTTGATATAGAATGGATCCATATCTTTCGAAAAAAGTTGCCCAAACTTGCTCGAAATAATAAATGGCGAAATTACAGCTATATATGCAGTGGTCCGAGATTTGTTTTTAAAAAAATAATTTAACCCAAAATAATGTTTTACGGCATGAATAGTTTTTTTTTATCGTCAGAGAGTGCCTTAAGTGTAGGAAAAAAAAAATATCTACATTTCTAGTTTTTTTGTTATGGAAAATATCAGTTACACCATTTCCAATTAAATTCAAAGATTTTTTTATTGAATTTCCAAAATAAAGAAAAAAAGTGAATAATTTGTCGTCACTTTTCTCAAACTAAGTAAGTCATTTACACCATTTCCATATTTATATCGAAAATAAAAAAAAAGTATACATAAAAATAATGTGCGTAGATTTAACTTCAGACACTCTTAATACTTTTAAAACTAATTTTTAGTGATCAGACAAAGTTAAAAAATCTAGCCGCCATATTGTTTCCGCCATATTGAATTTTATCAGTTCGATTTTAAGATAACAGATTTATTAGGCCACACTTTCAGCTAGCTTCAACAAAGAAAAGAATATAACTGTTTTTTAATTACTTGTAACAAACTTTACTAAGCATATTTAGTCCGCCATTTTGTTTTTCAAAATTCACGCCAGTAATTCAGATTCAGTAACTCCAAGACCCCCTTAAAACAAAATTTGAGATAAATCGGACAATTATTAAAAAAATTTGTCTGCCATATTGGATGCGCCATTTTGATTTTTTTGTTTTTAGTTAAATTTTGAAATCACCGACCCCGAAATACTCTAGAAGCATATTTTCAGCCGGATCCCACAACGATAAAGACTTTTGGCCGGAGTTGGATCATTCTTTAAACTTTAAGAAGCATATTTAGTCCGCCATTTTGTTTTTCAAAATTCGGAGTAACAATTCTTATTCAGTAACTCCAAGATCCGCATAAAACAAAATTTGAGTTCAATCGGACAATTTAAAAAAAAAATTGTCCGCCATATTGGATCCGCCATTTTGATTTTTTTGGTTTTTAGCTAAATTTTGAAATCAGCGACCTCGAATTCCTCTAGAAGCACATTTTCAGACGGATCCAACAAGGATAAAGACTTTTGGCCGGAATTGGATCATGCTGGCCCTGTGTGCATTCTAAAAAAAAAACAATTTTCCTTTAGAAAAATTTTCAGATTTCCAATAAAAAATCTGCGAAAGAACTCAGATTCTGTTATAAAATCATAAATATTTTTGATATAGATAGTTTCTTTAAGTCAAAACATTTTTCCCCGAGAAAATTTTTGAGGTTCTCAGACAAAAACCAAAAAATTTTTTAGATTCTGAAAAGTTTTTTACAATATGAAGAATTTTTTTTTCTCTTTTTTCTCCTCTTCCTGTTTTCCTTTTCTTTTTTTTCTCCTCTTCCTTTTTTCTTCTCTTCCTTTTCCTTTTCCTTTTTTTATCTTTTTCGAAATCGGTTTGGGGGGGGGGGGGGGGAATTCCTTGGACCCGCGCCTAAAGTATGAGAATAGTTATCAATGTATCGAAAACACACTCTTCTAAAATAGGGTTCTATAGTCGCCACAAAAAGTCGACTTTTCGACTTTTTTAAATTTCTAAAAAGTCGATTTTTCGATTTTTCGACTTTTTTCAAATTTTAAAAAGTCGACTTTTCGACCTTTCGACTTTTTAAAAAGTCGACTTTTTTCGACTTTCGACTTTTTTCGACTTTTCGACTTTCTTCGCCTTTCTTCGACTTTTTAACTCTTTTCGACCTTTTCCAACTTAAAAAAAGTCGATTTTTTTTTTTGTAAATAAAAGTTTAGTTTTGACTTGTTGTACGCATTTAGGTGCTATTTTTTTTTGTTGTATTTTATTTATTAAAAAAAGTCAAAGAAATCGAAAATGTGGAAAAGGTTGAAAAAATCGAAAGCAAAAGAGTCGACTTTCGATTTATAGAACCCTATCTATCACTGAGGTGTTTACAATAATCGAAAATATTGGTAAATATTGCACTTAACACTTCCTAACTCATGAATTTGGCATTGACATTGTTGGTTCACATACAAAATACATGAAAATACCAATAGCTTCAGTTGTTATTAAACTCGGCTCTCATTTGAAATTTTTTTCAGAAGAAAGAAATTATTTTCATCTGGCAAAAGTAAAAAAAACAAAAAAAAAAAAAAAAATCGAAAAAAGTCGAAAAAAAGTCGAAAAAAGTCGAAAGCAAAGGTCGACTTTTCGACTTTTTAAGAACAAAAATTCGATTTCGACTCTTTCATACAAAAAGTCGATTAATACACTTTTCAACTTTTCGACTATAGAACCCTATTCTAAAAGTTGTAACTTTTATTTGCAAAAAACTGTTTCATTTAATTAACAAAAACCTAAAAAAAAAACTGTGAAAACATGGCCTTTTTGAGAGGTTGGCAAACTTTATTTGAATAAAAAAAATTGTAAAAAAATTATTTAAAAATAAAATTGTTTTAACCATGCCATTGGGCCATCATATTTTCATATTTTTTTAGCCAAAATATTTACATATTTTTTTAGCCATGCCGCTGCACAGTGGGCTATCCTCCGTTTTGGCCAAAAGTCTATTTCGATGCAGCCAAATTCTGTTGATGTATTCAAAAACTCGGAATGTTCAATATTTTTTAAGTTAAATATTGTAATATTTTAGCTAACGGTTTTTCTTCGGCAATAGATCAAAGTCAAAATTTCATATTTTTGTGACAATTATTTATTTTTCAAATATATAAGAAAAAACTTTGTAAATTAAAGAATTTTTGACTCAAAATCGTTTAGAAATCACTAAAGAAGTAGATGTTTTAAAATTTAAATTAAAAACACTTCAATAATTTTCTACACTCAAAATAATCACTCTGTTAAATTACAGAGATACTCTGCTGAGCCAGCAGAAAATACCTTAGATTTCCAACCAGCAAGATTTTTTGTTATAAAAAAAAAACTATAAATTTACAGAATTATCTGTAAAATATTGATAAAGCGACCAGAATTTGACTATTTTATTTACTATTTGATTTCTGATCAATTTATCTTTCCTTAATGTGCAAGTAGTGTTGACAATTGGAAAATGCCATCGAGTAAATTTGCACACTTTAATGCTTCCAAATTGTAAATTTATTTTTATTTTTGTAAAAGTTTTTTTACGAGTACCTCCAATTTTACACGACATCCTCGTAAAATTTACCAGGTTTTATTATTACAGAGCAATAAGTAAAATTACAGTTAAAATTTTGTATTTTGGTTACAAGAAAAAAACACAAGTATATTTATAAAATCTGTATTTTAACAAAAAAATCTGTTTATTATCTGTAAAATAGAGATTACAAAATAAAAAGTAAAAAAACAGATAAAATTTTGTTTTTCGGTTACAAGAAAATACAAAGTATGTATATTCTTAAAATCTGTATTTCGACAGATAACTTTGTCAAACATCTGTCGAATTGAGATTACAGTCATTTTACAGAGTTTTTAACAGAGTAATTATTTTGAGTGTAAAGAAGGTTCCAAATTAAAATTTTGCAAAAGAAATATACATTTTTCTTAAAAATCGTCAATTTTCAACATCGATTTTCAAAAAGATATTTGAAAACCTAAAATGCCAATGTGTTCTTTAGGGGACATCCCCTAACTAGATTTTTGCGACCGTCTGGAGCAATACATAAACTTGAGATATTTTCCTATAACTGAAAAATGGCGTTCAGATCACACTTCTACGCTTTCACGGAATATTAAATGACTTACACTCCGGTTGTTCTGCAACTCACATATGTTATAGAGGATCGAAATCTAAGATCAAATTGTTTTTTAGGTGCCATTTCCGTGGTAAAAGTGGTGGGAATGGGAGGGGAAAAAACGAAAAAGGTGTGGTACCGGAAATACGAATACGATAATTTCCATAATAAAGTTTTTCGTCTTGGCAATATAACCGGCAAATCGGAGTGATATTAAGTTACTTGTAGGGTAGATTTCATAAAATTACAATTTTATCACCACAATAATTTTTTTTCCATAGAAAAGATTTGTTTCCGATTCTAAACCCCTTTAATTTTATTTACACAATTTTCTTTCCGTGTAGCAATAATAAAACCAGCAACACATTGACGTTAATGAGTTTGAATTAGTTAGAAAAAAATGTAAAAAAATTAACAAAAATGTTAGTATTTTCTTTTTTTTTTTTAAATCATAAAAAGTTAATGTTGTTTTGTTTAAAAAAAAAGTGTTAATGGTTACACAGAATAAAAAAAAAATGGCAAATTTTAAAGTTATGAGAACTTAATTAAATTTTTTAAACCTTTTACAAATAGAATTTCCACAATTTTTTTTGTTGTATACATAAAAACTAATTTACAATATAATGGTTGTTACTAAAGTAATTATCAAGTTGTTGTTATATTTTTTTCCATGACCAACTAACTTTAACAAAAAAAAGGCTGACCACAACATTAGTCATTAAAAATAAAAAAAAAATAAAACTTTAGCTCTAGTTTTTAAAAGTTTAATACTAATACATAAAATATTTTTTTGTTTTATTTCATTTCAAAGTTAAAATTACTATTGCTAACAAAAAATTCAAACTATAGCAAAAAAATAAAACAAATAAGAAAATTTTAGTTATTCAAGACCGATTATATATTAGGCTACAAGCTGGTTAAGTTTGTAAATTGGTAAAATCGGACAAGGAGGAAAAAAGTTCTTCCCTGAAGAACTAACAAACATAATATTTTATGCCATACTAGCACCCCGACGGAACTTTGTAACTGTTTTTATTAAAAACTGGACAATAGACGGATCAGTATAAGTCCCAATTTCTAAAATTTTTGCCTACGGACTTCTTTTTATTTAATTTTGGACGTTTAAGTCTTTCATAAGATAATATTTAATAGAATAATTTAAACAATAAAATTTAAATAACTTCGTTGGCATGTTGACATGTTTGTTCTGCCGAAAAATTATTTTGACAATTTCCTAGCCCTTATAACGGGATTACCATATGAAATTAGGTGAAAAATATTTTAAGTGAAAAAAAATTCAGTAAAAAACATTCATAAAAAACTTAACTTTTTTCATGGAACTTTTTTTTCATAATTTTCATAAATTTTTCATCAGTTTTTTTTTCGTCAATTTTTGTTATATCAAATTTTTTTTTTCATAATTTTTTTAATAATTTTTTTTATCAGAAACTTTTTTTATTAAAAAAAATTGTTCATCAATATTTTCTCTTTTTTATAATTTTTTTTTTATTCCTTAAAAATTTGTTTTTACATAAAATTTTTATTTTTCATTAAAACTTTTTTTTCATAAGCAAATTTGTTTTTTTTTTTATCCAAAATTTGTTTTCTTTATCAAAAACTTTTTTTATCAAAAAAAGGGGGTCCTCGAAGGATATTTTAATTCGTTTTGCATAGATTGGCAAATAAATATAACATTATTTTTTCTAAAAAAAAAAACTTTGCTTTGGCAAGTACACCCAAATCTTCAGCATACCATTATCATGATTTAATGATTTTGGACAAGAGTATAAAATTCGCAAGATTTTTTTGCTGGAAGCTGCAAAATTCAAAATAACATGATTTATCACTAAATGATCCTACATTTAAAATTTCAAGTGCCTTGGATCATTATTTCAGGCAGTATAAAACGTCTAAAAAGTACAGTTGCTTACACATAAATGTAAATCCTCTCCAGGGCAGCGTGACCTGGGTGTTCCTTACACCTAGATGCACTTATAGAAACGGAATTTCCAAAAGAAATGCTTTATGTAGACTGTTTTTAACATAAGGATCCTAAATTCAAGCACCGAGGACACTATTTCAGAAGCTATATAAAGTATGAAAAGCACTTTTTAAAACACCCGCTGGAAACGGAATTTCCAATAATAACTTTTTCTAAACTGTTTTTTTTTTCACCGAAGGATCCTACATTAAAAATTTTAAGTATCCAGGATCATTAATTCAGGAAATATTAAAAGAACACTTTTTAATACCGCTAAGAAACGGAATCATCCTACGTTCCAAATTTAAAGTGTCTAGGACCCTACAAGTTCTTTTTACAACAAGAAACGAAATTTTCACTCAAAATATTTTGTAGGGAAAAACAAATGAAAAACATATTTAAAACAAGTGATAAAACAATTGAAAACCATCTCAGTAATTATTCATTTGTTCTAACAAACATTAACATTTATTTTTTACTGTTAATAAAATTTTCTAAAATAAATAACATTGAACCAAGCTCCTCGTTTCTCTTTCATTAAAATTTTGAACTTTTTATAAAAGGTACGAAAACTGTTAGACGGGGAAAATACGATAATGTTACAAACAATGCTAACTTTTTATATCGAAAAAGCGCTTAATAAATTTTGAGAAAAATGTATCAATTTCTAATTAGTATGGTAATATTATTTAAGAACACCTTTCAAGTGTTTAACACAAATTCTTAGCAAATAAAAAGTCATTGGATTTCCAGATAATCAAAAAAAAAAAAAAAATTTTATCGCTAAATGCAAAAAAATAAATGCTCCATTAAGCGGAAAAACGACAAATTGCAATATATTTTTTTTTCATTTTTATTTTTGTTTGTTTATTCGTCCTCTGTAATGGCATAGTTAGTCACAGAGGGTTTAACAGACATTGAGTGATTTCAGATATCTTTATTATTGAGAGTCTTTGATTGAACATTAAAAATAACGTCACTTTCATTTATTTTTACAACTAAATTTGAAAAAATAACCTATTAAGACATTAAAAAATAATGATTATTGTGTAATTTTTACCAACAATTATTATTTATCTACAAAAACATTAAAAACTGATGATTTCGTAGGTTGTTTTTACAATTTTTCTGTTGAATTATATTTTAAAAAAATTTTAATAAAATTTAGGGGAATCGATCCCATAATCAACTACATTCTGGCCATACATGATACCCATCGTGCCAAGGTCACTTGATACAAACATGTTTTTATATTTCTATAAATAATTTTTTCAATTTTTTTTCTACTAAAAATAACACAAACAAGTGGGTAAGAACTCATGATTTCTCTTTAAAAAAAATGCCAACAATAAAAAAAAATAACGTACATAAATCATTAAAAATTAAAAAAGAATCAATTACACTGTGACACAATTGAAGGGTAATTTCTTAGGGCCTCAACCAAACCAAGACAGTTTGAAAGTACTTGTGTTTAGTAGTAAACCCCTCAATGGGATTTGCTCTGTAACGTCTTAACTTTTTTTTATAGCCCACTGAATTTTTAATTTTTTCTTAAATGCGTTTGAAAAAAGTCGAAAAAAAATAATATAACTGTTCTTTTGAGCTTAAAATAGTGTTAGGATGTCTTCAATAGAATTTGATGGGGAATTTTTTCTAGAATATATTAACCCTCTATCTGACGTATTTATTGGTCATTTGAGTACTTTTCTTAAGAAACGGCTCAAAAGTCTACTAAGACTTGCGTTTAAAGGGTTAAAATGTTCTACGAATATGTACTGCATCAAATTTCACTAGGGGTTACTGGAGGAAGAAAGTTCAACTGGTATAAGGAAAAGGCAGAAAAATGATAATTAGATAAAGTGTCATTAATTTTTTATATTTTTTGGTAGAAATTGTATACAATTGTAACTAACAAATGAGCTTTTCGGAAGCCAATGTGGCCAAATCCCGCCCACAATATTTCGAGTAAATCGTTGTTAAAGTTTAAAGGTTTTCCAAAATTCCCTGTTAAATACTTATTGAAAATCTCATGAAAAATTAACTTAACAATGCTAAATCTCTTATTATACCAAATTTCTAATTGAAACGATTGCTAGTTCCAACAAAAATAGCGGTTTTTCATCTTTTTCTGATGAAAAATAAAAAAAAAAAAATTAATTTTTTTTTAAATCAATTTCATAATTTTATCTTATTTTGATTTGCTTTAAGATTTAGAAAAAAATAAAAAAAAATTCTAAATAAAATTTCTCTCGCGAAAAATCGATTTTTTAATGTTTTTTGGCCACTTTGGCCTCGGAAAAAATTGAAAAATTCTTCAGAGAAAAAATTTTTTTTTTTTTTAATTAATTTTGTATTTTTAACTTATTTTGGTTTGGTTTAAGATTTGGAAAAAAATAAAAAAAATTCTAAAAAAAATTTTTCATACGAAAAATCGATTTTTTAATGTTTTATGGTCACTTTGGCCTCGGAAAAAATAGAAAAATTCTTCAGAGAAAAAATTATTTTTTTTTTTAAGTTAATTTTATATTTTTAACGTATTTTGGTTTGCATTAAGATTTAGAAAAAAATAAAAAAATTCTAAAAAAAAAAATTTCCTACGGAAAATTGATTTTTTAATGTTTTTTGGTCACTTTGGCCTCGGAAAAAATTGAAAAATTCTTCAGAGAAAAAATGATTTATTTTTTAAGTTAATTTTATTTTTTTAACATATTTTAATTTGCTTTAAGATTTAGAAAAAAATAAAAAAAAAATCTGAAAAAAATTTCTCACACGAAAAATCGATTTTTTAATGTTTTTTTGGTCACACTCAAAATATTTTGTAGGCAAAAACAAAAGAAAAACACACTTAAAACCAATGAATAAACAATTGAAAACCATCCCAGTAATTATTCATTTGTTTTAAAAACATCAACATTTATTTTTTACTGTTGGCAAAATTTTCTAAAATAAATAACACTAAACATTAAAAAATTACGGTTTTTTCATTCTTTTTTACCAACAAATTCGAAAAAAATAACCTACGAAAACATTAAAAATTAATGATAGTTCTGTTATTTTTACCAACAAATTTCAAAAAAATAACCTACCAAAACATTAAAAATTAATGATTTCGTAGGTTATTTTATACAATTTTCTATTGAAATATTTTTTTAAAATTTTTTAATAAAATTTTGGGGAATCGATCCGCAATCAACTACATTCTGGCCAGACACTCTACCCATCGCGCCAAAGCCACTTGATACAAATATGTTTTTATATTTCTATAAATAATTTTTTGAATTTTTTTTTCTACAAACAAATAACTGACTTGAGTAGGTAAAAACTAATGATATATCATTAAAAAATACCAACAATTTAAAAAAAAATTACTTACACAAATCATTAAAAATTTAAAGAATAATCAGTAGTTTTTACTTACAGAACAAAAATAAATGACTTTGTAAATTAAATGTTAGTGAAAGTCTTTATTTTTTAGTGTGTTATTTTTGAAACAAAGGACTGATGTAGTCATTAATAAAAACTGAACATCAAACAAATGTTTTTTCTTTTAAGAACGACTAAACGGAAAACTTTTTATATAAACTACAAACAGTTAATGACAAAATTTTTTGAGTGCACTTTGGCCGCGGAAAAAATTGAAAAAATCTTCAGAGAAAAAATTATTTGTTTTTTAAGTTAATTTTATATTTCTAACGTATTTTGATTTGGTTTAAGATTTAGAAAAAAATAAAAAAAAAAAATTCAAAAAAAAAATTTTCATACGAAAAATCGATTTTTTAATGTTTTTTGGTCACTTTGGCCTCGGAAAAAATTGAACAATTCTTCAGAGAAAAAATTATTTATTTTTTAAGTTAATTTTATATTTTTAACGTATTTTGGTTTGCATTAAGATTTAGAAAAAAATAAAAAAAAATTCTAAAAAAAAATTTCTCACACGAAAAATCGATTTTTTAATGTTTTTTGGTCACTTTGGCCTCGGAAAAAATTGAAAAATTCTTCAGAGAAAAAATTATTTTTTTTTTAAGTTAATTTTATATTTTTAACGTATTTTGGTTTGCATTAAGATTTAGAAAAAAATAAAAAAATAATTCAAAAAAAATTTTGCATACGAAAAATCAATTTTTTAATGTTTTTTGGTCATTTTGGCCTCGGAAAAAATTGAAAAATTCTTCAGAGAAAAAATTATTTTTTTTTAAGTTAATTTTATATTTTTAACGTATTTTGGTTTGCTTTAAGATTTAGAAAAAAATAAAAAAAAAAAAATCTAAAAAAAAAATTTCATACGAAAAATCGATTTTTTAATGTTTTTTGGCCAATTTGGCCTCGGAAAAAATTTAAAAATTCTTTAGAGAAAAAAATATTTTTTTTTAAGTTAATTTTATATTTTCAACGTATTTTGGTTTGCATTAAGATTTAGAAAAAAATACAAAAAAATTTCTAAAAAAAATTTTCATACGAATAATTGATTTTTTAATGTTTTTTGGTCACTTTGGCCTCGGAAAAAATTGAAAATTCTTCAGAGAAAAAATTATTTTTTTTTAAGTTAATTTTATTTTTTTAACGTATTTTAATTTGCTTTAAGATTTAGAAAAAAATAAAAAAAAAATTCTGAAAAAAATTTCTCACACGAAAAATCGATTTTTTAATGTTTTTTGGTCACTTTGGCCTCGGAAAAAATTGAAAAATTCTTCAGAGAAAAAATTATTTTTTTTTTAAGTTAATTTTATATTTTTAACGTATTTTGGTTTGCATTAAGATTTAGAAAAAAATAAAAAAAAAATTCTAAAAAAAAAATTTCATACGAAAAATCTATTTTTTAATGTTTTTTGGTCACTTTGGCCTCGGAAAAAATTGAAAAATTCTTCAGAGAAAAATTTTTTTTTTTTTTTAAGTTAATTTTATTTTTTAACGTATTTTAATTTGCTTTAAGATTTAGAAAAAAATAAATAAAAAATTCTGAAAAAAATTTCTCACACGAAAAATCGATTTTGTAATGTTTTTTGGTCACTTTGGCCTCGGAAAAAATTGAAAAATTCTTTAGAGAAAAAATTATTTGTTTTTTTTATATTTTTTTAGTTTTTTTTTTTTATTTTTTTCTAAATCTTAAAGCAAACTATAAAATACGTTAAAAATATAAAATTAACTTAAAAAAAAAATAATTTTTTCTCTGAAGAATTTTTCAATTTTTTCCGAGGCCAAAGTGACCAGGAAACATTAAAAAATCGATTTTTCGTATAAAATTTTTTTTTAGAATTTTTTTTATTTTTTTCTAAATCTTAAACCAAACCAAAATACGTTAAAAATATAAAATTAACTTAAAAAACAAATAATATTTTCTCTGAAGAATTTTTCAATTTTTTCCGAGGCCAAAGTGACCAAAAAACATTAAAAAATCGATTTTTCGTATGAACATTTTTTTTTTAGATTTTTTTTTATTTTTTTCTAAATCTAAATGCAAACCAAAATACGTTAAAAATATAAAATTAACTTAAAAAAAAAATAATTTTTTCTCTGAAGAATTTTTCAATTTTTTCCGAGGCCAAAGTGACCATAAAACATTAAAAAATCGATTTTTCGTATGAAAATTTTTTTTAGAAATTTTTTTTTATTTTTTTCTAAATCTTAAAGCAAATTAAAATACGTTAAAAAAATAAAATTAACTTAAAAAAAAAAATAATTTTTTCTCTGAAGAATTTTTCAATTTTTTCCGAGGCCAAAGTGACCAAAAAACATAAAAAATCGATTTTTCATATGAAAATTTTTTTTAGAATTTATTTTTTATTTTTTTCTTAATCTCAAAGCAAACCAAAATACGTTAAAAATATAAAATTAACTTAAAAAAAAAAATAATTTTTTCTCTGAAGAATTTTTCAATTTTTTCCGAGGCCAAAGTGACCAAAAAACATTAAAAAATAGATTTTTCATATGAAAAAATTTTTTATTTTTTCTAAATCTTAAAGCAAACCAAAATACGTTAAAAATATAAAATTAACTAAAAAAAAATAATTTTTTCTCTGAAGAATTTTTCAATTTTTTTCCTAGTCCATTAAAAACTAGATTTTTTGTAAGAAAAATTTCCGACAGATTTTTTTTTATCGTAAAACAAACAAAAAGAAGATAAAAACAGTAAATATATATTTTTTTTTTCAATGAACTTTTTTTGAATGGTCATAAAAAAGCTGGAGTTGAACTTTTTGGCTTCGGAAATTTTTTAGAATTTTTTCCGTAGCCAAATTAATTTTGTTTTTTTAGTTGTGTTAACTTAAATTAAACGAAATGATGATTCGCACATACAAACTTAGTGTTGAATTACATATTTTAAAACGATAAAATCAAAAAAAAAAATTTTGGGATTTGGCCAGACTGGCTTCCGAAAAGCTCAAATATAGGAAAAAATTTAAAAAGTTAATGATACCTTACAATTAATCTTTTTTATGCATTTTTCGTATACCGGTCGAACTTTCTGCCTTCAGTAACCCCCAGTTAAATTTGATGCTGAACATAATCGTAGAACAATTTAACCCTTTAAACGCACGTCATAGTAGGTTTCTGAGCCATTTCTTAAAAAAATGACGTAAATGACCCATTAAAACAGGAGATATAGGTTTAGCGTACTCTAGAAAAATGTTCCCCATAAAATTCTATTGAAGACATCCAAACACTATTTTAAGTTCAAAAGAACATTAACATAAGTTTTTTTCGACTTTTTTTCAACGCCATTGAAAAAAAACTGAAAAATTCAGTGGGCTATAAAAAAAACTTGAGACGTTACAGAGCTAAACCCTTTGGGATTTTTACTACTATACATAATTACTTTCAAACTCTCTTGGTTTGGTTGAGGCCCTAAATGTGCTGTTGCACTGTGTTATTTTTACTAACAGAACAAAAATAAATGACTTTAAAAATTTAATGCTAATGAAAGTCCTCATTTTTTTATGTTGTTATTTTTGAAACAAAGAAAAGAAATAGTCATTTGAAAAAACTGAACATTAAACAAATGGTTTTTCTTTTAAAAACGACAAAACGTAAAACTTTTTAAATAAACTACAAACAGTTAATGACATAATGGGTTTTCTTTTAAAAACGACAAAACGTAACACTTTTTAAATAAACTACAAACAGTTAATGACATAATTTTTTAAGCGTAAAAAGTATTTTTTCCATGATGTTTTTTTATACCCTCCACTCTATATAAGTTTGTCATTCCGTTTGTAACACCTTTAAATATTTGTCTAGGATCCCATAAAGTATATATATTTATGATACTCGATCGATTTTTAAACGATCTAGCGATATCCGTCCGTCCGTCCGTCCGTCTGTCCGTCTGTCTGTTGAAAACACGCTAACTTTTGAAAGAATTTACGGAGGCTCCTGAAGTTTGGCATATATGTTGGGCATTTACCTGATCAGGTTGGTATTGCAATCCAGCGAAATCGGTCCAGTGCACACTGGGCCGAGATGGTAGGTTTTTTGGCCAAAAGTCTCTACAGGTCGTAAATGTTAATCGATTTTTTTGAAATTCAGAATATAAGCCTATATTAGGGCAATATATAAGTGACTTGAAACTTTTTGGAATCGGACCTACAAGGAAACTGTTTCAGGGTGGACACTTCATTTTTAATTAAATTTGCGGATGTTATAGATGAAACAAATGAAGAGACACTTGTCTTTTGTTCATGTATTTGAATTGGAGATGGTCTCTGATACCGTGATTCGCGTGACTCAAAAAACATCGTGATTCACGCGTGAGCGTGAGTGATTTTCATTTAAATCACGTGATTATAGAGTGATTTTCATTTCAATCACGTGATTATAGAGTGATTTTCATTTCAATCACATGACTATATTAGGGTAATAAATAACTGCCTTGAAACTTTTTGGAATCGGACCTACAAGGAAACTATTTCAGGGTGGACACTTAATTTTTAATAAAATTTACAGATGTTATAAATGAAACAAATGAAGAGACACTTGTCTTTTGTTTATGTATTTCAATCGGAGATGGTCTCTGGTCCCGTGATTGGCGTGACTCAAAAAAACAACGTGATTTACGAGTGAGTGATTTTCATTTAAATCACGTGATTTAAAAGTTTTCAAAATTGAATTGAAAAAAGTGTTTAAAAATAACGTGATTCACGCGTGAGCGTGAGTGATTTTCATTTAACTCACGTTAATATACCGTTTTCCAAAATTGAATTGAAAAAAAAAAAAAGTTTATAAAAAATTGAAAAAAATAAGTTTTGTTTTGAAAACCCCCTTTTTATACTCATCGTTATCAAAAGTTCCACGCCCTTTTAAAAAAATGTCTGGGCCAGAATTATCCTTTCTATCCACACTTTCCAAAAAAGTTGCCCGCTTGTGCCCGTTTTCAAAAATGGAATTTAAATAAAATTTATAAAAAATGGAATAAATTGAAATAAGAGCTTATAATTTTTTTTTTTTTTTTTAAAACCCCCTTTTTAAACTCATCGTCATAAAAAGTTCCACGCCCTTTCAAAAAACTGTCTGGGCCAGAATTACCCTTTTTATAAGCATTTCCAAAAAAGTTGCACGCTTGTGACCGTTTTCAAAAATTTAATTCTAATAAGAGCTTATAAAAATTGGAAAAAATTAGTTTTTTTTGAAAACTCCCTTTTTAAACTCATCAAAAGTTCCACGCTCTTTCAAAAAACTGTCTGGGCCAGAATTATTATTTTTATCCCCACTTTCCAAAAAACTTTCCCGCTTGTGCCCATTTTCAAAAATTGAATTTAAATAAGAGTTTATAAAAAATTGGAAAAATTTGTTTTATTTTAAAACCCTTTTTTAAACTTATCGTCATCAAAAGTTCCACGCCCTTTCAAAAAAATGTCTGGGCCAGAACTAGCCTTTTTAACCCCACTTTTCAAAAAACTTACTTATTAAAAAAAATAATAAAAAAAAGTGTGTGAAAACCCCCTTTTTTAAAACTCATTGTGATCAAAAGTTCCACGCTCTTTCAAAAAACTGTCTGGGCCAGAATTATCCTTTTTATTAGCACTTTCCAAAAATTTGCCCACTTGTGCCCGTTTTCAAAAATTTAATTGAAATAAAAGTTTATAAAAAATTGTTTTTTTTTTGTAAACCCCGTTTTTAAAACCATCGTTATCAAATGTTCCACGCTCTTTCAAAAAAACTGTCTGGGCCAAAATCATCCTTTTTATCCCTACTTTCCAAAAAATTTCCCCCTTGTGCCCGTTTACGCAAATGGAATTAAAATATTAAAAATTTGAAAAAAAAATATTTTTTTATGAAAACCCCCTTTTTAAACTCATTGTTATCAAAAGTTCCACGCCCTTTCAAAAACTGTCTGGGCCAGAATTATCCTTCCTATTTAAACTTTGCATAATAGTTGCCCACTTGTGCCCGTTTTAAAAAATGGAATTGAAATAAAATTTATAAAAATATTAGAAAATATATTTTTTTTGAAAACCCTCTATTAAAAACTCATCGTTATAGAAAGTTTCACGCCCTTTCAAAAAACTGTCTGCCCCAGAATTATCCTTTTTATCCCTACTTTACAAAAAACTTGCCCGTTTACACAAATGGAATTGAAATACCAAAAATTGAAAAAAAAAAAATAAAAAACATTTTGTGAAACCCTAATTTTCGTGTAACCGGGTTTTTCTCGTAACCGGTTTTTTGTGTATTCGGGTTTTTGGGTAACCGGGTTTTATTTTATACCGTGTTAATATAGAAAAACACTATGTATGTACTTAAGGAAAAACTTGAAAATTGTTAATTCATAAAATTAATTTAATTCAATTAAAAAGGCTCATTTTAACAACTTTAGATTTGCTCATCTCCCTTTCTATTGAAATTTTATACGCATATGAAAAAACGGGCAAAAGCGGGCAGGTCAGTCTGAAAGCTAGTAAACCAACGAACATTTTGAAATCCTAACTTTTGGATTATGTCGCGGAACATTTTGGAAAAACTATTTCAAATGGAACAATTTTTAAAAATTTACATAAAAATATCAAAAAATCGTCAAAAAAATAGGAAAAAAGAGCTGTTCATACCCATTTACATGTTGTACTTCCTTTTGTGAAATAAATTAATCCCCCAAAAAAAAAACAGGGTCCCACCTTAATAATGTATAAATTTGCTAGCTTTTTTGATTACGGTATATGGAGATTTAAATATACATGTTTTATCTTTGATGGATCATTCCAAGAGAATGGGTGTACCGATTTTTACAAAAATTACAGACAAGGTGCAGCAAGTCATACTTAATACAATAGTGCATTCACTTTTTTTAATTTAATAATTTTGTTTTTTTTTAGTTTTGGCCAAAAAACTACCATCTCGGCCCAGTGTGCAGTGGTATAAAAGTTATTAGCAAAAGACTGAATTTCGGCAAAGGTTTTTTGTAAATTTTTGAGATAAAAAACACGCTAACTTTCGAAAGGAAGTTCTGAGGATGGTGAAGCTTGGCATATATATTTTTCGTTCCCCTAGCCTGGTTTGTATTTCAGCCAAATAGGTCCAATAGTTCAAAAGTTGTTATTAAAACCGTGAATTTAAAATTAGTTTTACCTTAAATTCACGTGTTGAAAACTCGTTAAACGTGTTTTAAAAACATTGAAAGTCACAAAAATACTTAACAACGTATTTTTGTCACTCAGAAATATTTTTACACCAAAAAAAGAACACTCGAAAAAAATTTTACACATAAAAAAAATTTACACTCAAAAAAAAAAAAAAAAAAAAATAGTAAATTATTTTTTTTTTCAAAAATTACTTAAAAAAAAAAGTTTTTTAAACAAAATAAAATATTTATAATCAAAAAATTTTTTTTTTCACGTTAGAAAATTTACTATCAATAAAAAGGTCATTGTGGAGGGTAGTTATAGATTCGGCCAAGTCGAATTTAACTTTTCTACTTGTTTTTTCTTAAATTCTCAAAAATATTTTTCCACTAAAAAACAAAAAAAAAATGCACTCGAAAAAAATTTTACACTCAAAAAAATTTTACTCTCCAAAAAAAATTTAATTTTTTTTTTTTTAATTTCTTAATTTTTTTTTTTTTTTAAATAAAATATTTCTAACCAAAAATATTATTTTTTCACATTAGAAAATTTACTATCACTTAAAAAGCGCATTGTGGAGGGTATTCATAGATTCGACCAAGTCGAATTTAACTTTTTTACTTGGGTTTATCTACATACATACATACTTAAAATTTCTGGGACTTTTTTTCAGGCAATATCAAATTCCGAAACACATATCGATTAAGTCTTGCAAAAATGACCAACATAAATAAATTTAAAACAAAAAACTAATTTTCTTGAAAATTATGCTATGAGAATATCATGGTTTTAATTAGTAAAGAAAATAATGACCTCGAGCCAGAATAAACATCCTTAAAATATAATATTTTAAAGGTCGAAAAAAACAATTTTTATTGTTTAATAAAAATTAATCAGAATTTAAATAAATTTTAGCTTATAGTAATGCTTTAAAAAGATAACTGGTATAAGGATTGATTGCTCAAAACAATGATTTGGCAGTACTAAAGATAGTAAAAGTTCGAGGCGATTTTCAAGTGTATTACTCTCAGTCAATCAATTACAAAAATTATTGCGCATCATCTGCAATTATTTAGCAAAATTTTAAATGCCATAAACTTTGGCTAAATCATCGTTTTAAAAAATTTTGAAGAAGTTGCTTCAAGAAAATTAGAAATATGTTATGGCCTATATTAATTCTGGAGAAATTTATCTCCGACAATCCATAAGGTTCTTTGCCAAGATGAACAAATTTTAAAACATCACTTCGTTTCTATTGGTGAGTTATCGGAAGATGCGCACGAAGCAAAAAATTGAGTATATTGAATTTAGATTAAGACCATCTTGAAAATGCAGCCTAATGCCGTAAAACACAGATTTGGTGACTTTCTAATAACATCAGCTGACTCTATGATACCATTTCTACTTTATTCTGTTAAAATTAAAGTATAAAAAAAAAATAAGGAAAAGATCCAGAAGACCTTTAAAAAAAAAAAAATCTGAATTTTTGTTAGCTTTTATCCACGTTTTTTGTAAGGGTGCTACCCCTTTTTATGTTATTCGTTTATAGCTATATTATTGAAGAACCAAATGCAAAAAACCGCGAGCCAAAATATTGAACCTTTTCAAAGTTACAGATTTTTGAACACTCACACTTTATAAATTTTAAGTTTCTGGGACCATTTTTTTAAGTAATATAAAAAGTACCAAAAGTATAATTTTACTCGGCTAAAAAATGGAATTTCGAAAATGTCCTTTTTTCAGAATGTTTTTGACCGAAGGATCTTACATTCCAAATCTCAGGTGGGTATGTCAATATTTTAGGAAATATTAAAAGTAAAAAAAGAACAAATTTTTACCCCTTTGCACCACTTACAATTAGAAACAGAATTAAAAAAAAAAACCTTAGTAAAAACAAACATATGGGGCATTCCATGCCAAATCGATCACTTTTGGACACGACCCCCTTCGATGTATATGGGGCATTCCATGCCAAAACACTCACTTTTAGACCCGACCCCCTTCGATTAATTTTATTTTTGGATATGTTTTAGTACGTATTAAATGCAACTTCCAGCCAAATTTTCAGCCTTTTATACCAAGGTGGTGTTGAGTAATCAATTTTTCAAAATGGCGATTTTTTCCAAAAAATTAAAAAATTTAAATTTTCAATCAATTTTGACCAGTAAAAAATATAGATATATTAAAAAAAGATGGACAACATTTTGTTGGTAGTTAAATGTAGTTTTAGAAAAAAAAATATGAAAAATTATTCGAAGTAACTATCACTTGTTTTTTATCGTATAAAAATTAAAATCGACTTTTTGAAAAAGTCCGAAACCTTCGATTTTTTTTTAAAAATGTCAAAAAATTCTACTCTAAATTACGCAACTTTTAAGTCATAATTCGAGATGTGATCGTAATTCGTTCTATTTTTATTCAAATTTTGAAAATTGCACTTTTTTTTTTTTTGACTCTGGTTTATTTTATATGGTGCTCCAAAAAAAATAATTTGGTAAATATTGACCGTAACTTCGCCTAGATATATTAACTTGGGTGTAAAAATACGTTTCAGAAAATTTTAGGATGATCGGACATGGGTAAGGCGTGCCGCATCGGCTTTGAAGTTTGAAAATCGGATTACAAGGGAAAATATGCATTTTTTTCTGTTTTCTTAATTTTTTTGGTATTTTAAGTTAATTTTGAATTCAAATGGTTACAGAATTGAAATATAGAGTAAAATGTCTCTCTATTAAGGTCATAAAAACCGAAATCGGTTTAAAATCAGCCAAGTTATTACAACTTCCCCAGGCATCTAACGTGTGGCAGACAACTTGATTAATCAATACAATCCGATTTTTGAAATTCATTGAAATTTTATACTGTAATAACATTTTTTTATTCTTCAAGTTCAAATGTTATTAGATGACAAGTATTTGTCATATTGTGTTTTGCTAACATTTTTTAAATTAGTGCTAAAAATGCCTGCATTTTCCACACCCTTTTGAAATCTCTATTTTAAAAAAAAAAATATTTTTTTTGTTTTAAAATTTGGAAAAGTCAAAAAAATATTACACTGAAACATGAATAATGAAAAAATATTATTACAGTAGAAAATTTCAATAAATTTAAAAAAAGGGCCTCGTATTTTTTAATCAAGTTGTATGGCACACGCTAGATGCCTGGGGAAGTTGTAATAACTTGGCTGATTTTCAACCGATTTTAGTTTTTAGTACCTTATTAGAAAGGCATTTTACTCCACATCGTAATTCTGTAATCACTTGAATTAAAACTTAACTTAAAATACCAAAGAAATTGCGAAAACAGAAAAAAAATCATATTTTTCCTTGTAATCCGTTTTTTAAACTTCAAGGACCATGCTAAGCGCCTTACACATGTCCGATCGTCCCAAATTTTTGTGAGACGTATATTTACCTCCAAATGAATATATTTAGGATAAGTTAGGGTCAGTATCTACCATTTTTTTTTTTTTTGGAGCTCCATATAAATTAAATCAGAGCCAAAACATAAAAGGTGCAATTTTAAAAATTAAAAAAAAAAATAGAAAGAATTGTGATCACATCTCGAGTTATGGCTTAAAAGTTGCATAATTTAGAGTAGAATTCTTTTAGTTTTTTACAAAAAAATCGAAGGTTTCGGACTTTTTCAAAAAGTCGATTTTAAGTTTTAAACGTCAAAAAATAAGTGATAATTACTTCGAATAATTTTTTCACATTTTTTTTCTAAAACTACATTTAAATACCAACAAAACGTTGTCCAACTTTTTTTAAAATATCTATATTTTTTACTGGTCAAAATTGATTGAAAATTTAAATTTTTTCATTTTTTGGAAAAAATCGCCATTTTGAAAAATTGATTACTCAACACCACCTTGGTATAAAAGGCTGAAAATTTGGCTGCAAGTTGCATTTAATACGTACTAAAACATATCCAAAAATAAAATTAATCGAAGGGGGTCGGGCCTAAAAGTGAGTGATTTGGCATGGAATGCCCCATATATTTTTTGATATATTTTAGTACGTATTAAATTTAGCTTGTACACCAATTTTCAGCCTTTTATTTCACGATGGTGTTGAGTAATCAATTTTTCAAAATGGCGATTCTTTTAAAAAAATTACGAAATTAAAATTTTCAATTATTTTGACCTGTAAAAAATATGGATATCTTAAAAAAAGTTGAACAACAGTTTGTTGTCCACCTTCTATTCATATTATAAATTAGAGGGAATACAACAAAAGCAGTGAACATCTTACTCGCGTAAGAGATCTACTTTTAGTATGTTTATAATAGTCTGTAAAACAGTCTTTATATACGAAGGTATGTTTTAATTAAATGGAGATGGTTTGGTCAGACATTTCGTTTGACATTTAGAGCTGTTTTATGTTGTGTATTTAGTACATAAATTCTCATTTTGTCTACTGACATACAATAATAACAATTTATGTTTTGCCACTAACGATTGTCAATTTGCTAAATACTTTTGACAATGGAATTTGATGAATTCCAAAACACGTGTCCAGTAAGTCTTGCAAAATGACCAAACCAATCAAATTAAAACAAATAACTTTATAATGATTCGTAAAAGAAATCTTGCCTTGAGCTAGAATAATCTTAGTAGTAATTTCGAATAATAAATAGTAGTAATTTTTATTATTTGAAAAACTAAAACTGAATATTATTTAAACATTTATAAAAAAATAAAAATTTTAATTACCGCGAAACCACAAAATATATTTAATTTTTATGACTCTTCAAAAGATTTTGAAAAACAAATTGGTGTTTTCGTTGAAGCAGAAATATGTACAAACTCATGACACTATTAGTACACAGTACCTACTGTAGGGTAGAAATACTTAAAAAAATATAAAAATAAATTGTTATTTTTAACCCATTTCTTAATATATTTTAGAACTAACATAATTTATTAAGGTAGCTTAATTGTTATTTTCTTTCAGATAACAATTTCCACATTTGTTCTTTTTTAAAAAAATCAGTAATACAAAAAATATTGTCTTATTTCCAAATCAGTTGGTCAACAAAGTGTTAAGTTTTAAAACACACATACATTTAAAGATATAACTGTGTTGTGAAAAATCCAATAATAAACAAGATTTTGACATTTTGAAGAGTTGTTTGTACGTTTGTATATTTTTTCTATTTTTTTAAGAGGCAATAAAACTTTTCCAATTATAAACAGATTTAAAAAATATAGAAACAAAAGTATATAAAGGCAATAAAACTAAAATTAAATATATCATGGGAATGAAAACATAAGCGAAATTTTAGAAATTAAAGTTAGAAATGTTTAAAATATTTGTATAAAAGTGCAGTCACAGTCCAATAATAAAGTGTGCAATATTTCGAATATCCTAATTTTTAAGACTGCTTTGTCATGAATTTTGGTCAAAAGTCGTTATTATTACTAACAAATCTAGCAAATTTTTTTCATATTTTTCAATCAATTGAATCATTTCTTTTGTGTTTATCGTTTAGAAGTTGAGGTTTAGATTGTAAGTGGCTGGTGACTAGAGTTTTTCTTTTCCCGGACTTTTTCATTTCCCGGGAAAGCGGGATTTATTTTTATATTTCCCGGGATCCCGGGAATTCCCGCAATAACTAAAAACCCATTTTTTTTGTCAAAAAAATATATAAAAACCTTATGAACCATAAAAATCTTATTTAGTACCTTTAAAACAGAAAAAAAAATAAGTTTCGAGAAAAAAAGAACAATTTTTGTTACCCAGTTCTTATAAAAAAACGGTCCAAATATATCGAAGTCGCTTAAAAGTATTTTTAAGGGAATATGTTATTTCACATCGCTTTATCTGTTTTAATAATAAAATTAGAGTTTTTCTTTTCCCGGACTTTTTCATTTCCCGGGAAAGCGGGATTTATTTTTATATTTCCCGGGATCCCGGGAATTCCCGCAATAACTAAAAACCCAATTTTTTTGTCAAAAAAATATATAAAAACCTTATGAACCATAAAAATCTTATTTAGTACCTTTAAAACAGAAAAAAAAATAAGTTTCGAGAAAAAAAGAACAATTTTTGTTACCCAGTTCTTATAAAAAAACGGTCCAAATATATCGAAGTCGTTTAAAAGTATTTTTAAGGGAATATGTTATTTCACATCGCTTTATCTGTTTTAATAATAAAATTCATCATTTATTCTAATTAATCTTGTTGTTAGTTCATTTTTACAATTGGTTCTCAATGCTTTGCCTCTAAAACACAATGAAACTAATTCACAGGAATTTCTCTATTATGTTTCTGAAACTGAATGTAACAGTTTCAAAGAAATGAAATTATAAGAAAATTTACCCCAAAAATTATTAAAAAATTAAAAATCCTGGTTTCTAAAAAAACTGTCATCCTTTACACAGATTTTATATCAATTTATCGATTTAAAAAGAATCATGTCCAGAGACATAAATATTTTCTAAAGAAACAAATAATCATACTGCAATTTTTTATAATGCAGTTCTCAGAAAAAAATTTCTTAGCTTCTGAAAAAAAGTATCAGGATCTGATAATACAGCCCAACAACCAAAATCGGAGTGGGATGAAACAAAAAGCAAATGAAAGCATAATAAAACCCTCGACACTTTTTTTTGGTTTAGCGCTAAATTTTTTTGCACGCATTTGAAGTTGGTGAGCTTTTATTATAATTATAATAATAATTGCTTAAAAATTGTATAGGGCGTATGATTAATTTTGTAATTGCCTTTAAATAACAATCATACGCAACGGTGAACAGTGGATTATTTTTATTAATTTGGCTATTCAGTAAATAGGTACGGGACCGATCACAGCGAATTTCATACCGGTTGTAGCTAACGTAATTTCGAGGGGCCCCTAATGAAGGACATGTTTAGTACACAAAAGCTTTAATTGCTTTAAAATGCGTGTAAAAAATAATCTAGCGCTGAATTAAAAAAACCTCTTGATGGCTTTGTTATGTAAAATGTAAACTTTAATTTGCTTTTGGTTTCATTCTATTCCGATTTTAAATTTATATTTTTTATCACTGTGTAATTATATGCTATCGAATGTCGTAAGTCTCAGATTTCATGACATTTTTTAGTGAGAACGTCTCTCTTTTTGGGCCCTCATGGTCCCTGCGTACGTTTCTGTCATCAATTATCAAGAGTTTTAATAAAATCTCTAAAAAATCATATACTAAATAATCAATAGAAGTCGAAAAATCTACAATTTCAAAGAAACTAAAATTCCCGGGAATTCCCGCTCTATTTCCCGGGATTTCGGGATCGAAAATTTACGGGAATTCCCGTCCCGGGAATTCCCGTGAAAAACTCTACTGCTGACGTTTTACGTTAGCATACGTAAAACGTCATGGGTTACCCCAATAGTCCCTGCCGTTACACAAATTTTAGTTTTTTATAAAGCTCTTTACACTCAAAAAGTTATGTCATCAACTGTTTGTAGTTTATTTAAAAAGTTTTACGTTTTGTCATTTTTAAAAGAAAAAACATTTGTTCAATGGTCAATTATTTTAAATGACTTTTTCTGTGCTTTGTTTTAAAATAACCAACATAAAAAATAAAGACTTTCATTAGCATTCAGTTTTTAAAGTCATTAATTATTGTTCTGTAAGTAACAATAAGTGATTCTTCTCTAATTTTTAATGATTTGTGTACGTTATTTTTTTTTAAATTGTTGGCAATTTATTTTATTTTTTAATGTTCAATGTTATTTATTTTAGAAAATTTTATTAATAGTAAAAAATAAATGTTGATATGTGTTAAAACAAATGAATAATTACTGGGATGGTTTTCAAATGTTTTATAACTTGCTAAATTTAAATTTGTTTTTCATTTGTTTTTCCCTACAAAATATTTTAAGTGTAGATATTAAATTTTGACATCCGATAACTCAGAAAGATCGTGCTAAGAAAACTAAGGAAGTTATGTCATGAACTGTTTGTAGGTTATTTTAAAAAGTGATCAATAAAGTTATTTTAAAAGAAAAATCATTAATTTTATTAAGGACTTCTTATTTTCTACTGTTTCTGTAGTTTAAAAAAAATAATTTATTGTATTAAAAACGAATTTTCTGTTACATTTTATTTCGTCAGTAAAAAAATTCTTCTTTAGTTTTACTGTTTTTCAATACAAAATAAGTGAATACTCACTGGTTTTTTAATATTTCGGTTAGTCATTAAATTATCATTTAAAATTGACTGTAATATGTTTTTATTTTAAATGTTTTTCAATACAAAATAAGTGAATACTCACTGGTTTTTTAATGTTTCGGTTAGTCATTAAATTAACATTTAAAATTGACTGTAATATGTTTTTATTTTAAATGAAAACAGTGGAATGGTTTTTAAATAAAATTTCATTTGTTTTAAGTGAATATTCACTGGAATTTACCTACATAATTTTTTGAGTATAGGACCAAGTGAAGCAATTCTCTGACCAGAAAGTGCCGGGCAATGGCAGATGAAGTCTAAATTTGTAATGTTGTCATATACGTCCATCCATTTGTCCATCTCTGTTTAGTCTCCGTCACGGAACATTGATTTTGGCCGTTGATTTTGCTTGCAAATTTCTAGGGGCATACCAACACATTCCAATTCTGTTGAAACCTGTAAGGTAGTTTTCAGTCGTGCAAGCTCATCGTCTTTGCAGTTTCCTGGAATGTCTCTGTGGCCTGGAAACTTATTAGTCGTATATCAAACTGCTTGGCCATCTCATTTAACGACAAGCGGCAGTTAAGGGCAGATCTTGTTTTCAAAAACAATAACTCCAGTGACTTGACCGCGGCTTGACTGTCATAATAAATGTTGACTGCAGGGGTAGACAATGCATTGCACACAACCAGTCAGCCACTTCCTTTATTGCCAGCATCTCTGCCTGGTAAACACTGCAATGATTTTTAAGCCAGGCTCAATCCAAGCTCCTCCAAATAGACTCCAAAACCCACTTGTTTGTGCATCCTCGTTCCATCCGTGTAAACTTTTATGGAGGCTGCACTGCCCGGAATGCCCCTCATGGTATCATACACTCAAAAGAAATACTCTGGATATTTTTACAAAAATAGCTGTCATTCCGTTTTACAAAATAACAGAAATTTTACTGCGTTTTTACTGATTATTTTACTGATATTTTAATCAGATTATTTTTTAATTATAACACTGTGCTACAGTTGGTGTTGACGAGTAGATCACAAAAATGCCCATTAAACTTGCCAGACACCCTCAAATTATTGAGTTATTGTCAAAAAACGTTTTTTGGGACTTTGCTCACTAAACGTTGTGTAATTCAGAAAATTTTCAACCGATTTAAAATTTTTTAACTGTTTTGTATAGAAAAAGGATAGGGCTTTTCATGTGTGTGATTTTGTCTACACACTTAAGAAAGATATCTATTGATTTTTTCTATATAATCTAATTTTTTTGCTATTTGTTGAAAATTTTTTGAGTTTATCGATTTTTTTCTGCTATAGTTCGTTACAACCTTTATATTTATGAACGTATTTTTAAAGAAAATTTAATTCTGAATACGATGAGCATTATCCTAAAAAAATCAGTTAAGAATTGACAGAGTTGTGATAATTTTTCTAAAAATAAAATTAAGATTTTGCAGGAAATCGCCGTTCAGATAACCCAGGCAAAAAAAAAAATTATCATAAGAGGTCATGTACAATATTTTGAATTGCTCTATCGCGTCAGGTTTTTGAGATATTCAATATAAATTGATATATCAAAAACTTAATGAGATAGCACAATTTTAAGGTCAAATTCGAGTTCAGGGGGCCAAAAACCTTTAAAATAATGATACGCGACCTCTCAGTATGTTCGGCAATTTCATGCAAATTCTTAATTTTCTTTTTGAGAAAAATTATCACAACTCTGTCAATTGTTTTTCGATTTTTTCGTCATCATATTCACAACTAAATCTTCTTTAAGAATACGTTTATAAATTTAAATATTGTTAAACGAACTATAGCAGAAAAATATCGATAAACTCAAAAAATTTTAAAAAAATTTCAAAAAAATTAGATATTGTTGAAAAAATCAATACATATCTTTCTTATATGTATGGACCAATTCATACGCATAAAAAGCCCTATTTTTCTTCTATCCAAAACAGTTAAAAACTTGAAAATCGGTTGAAAACTTTTTAAGTTACACGTGGTTTAGTTACACCGAAAAAAATTCCTGCCTTATATGTACGAAAACGTTCGTACATTGTACGAAAAATTTCGTTGTTTCGCACCACGAAATTCTTGCGTACAATGTACGAAATGCACGAAATTTTTTCGTAAAATAAACGAAATTATTTTTGTATTTTACAAAAAAATTTCGTAAAATAAACGCAGTAAATTTTTGTGTTTTACGAAAATTTTCGTAAAATAAACGAAATATTTTTTTTGTTTTACGAAATTATTTCGTAAAATAAACGAAATATTATTTGTTTTTACGAAAATCTTTTGTAAAAAAAAATCGTTAAATAAACGAATAAGAATAAGAACAACGTTTTCAACGTTTTGACTGCAACATTTCCAAGCAATTGTTTCTTCTTAACAGAGACTTATAAGATTTCATTTATTATTTACAGTGATTTTGTTTAAGGCTACGTTCACACTACAAGAACTTATGATGATATGTTGAGATGATTTTTTTTTGGAGGACCACCTCCCCACATGTAAAAAAAAAAACTTATATCATCAAGCCTCAAATTTTATTTGATCCGATTAACCTCAAATTTTAATTGATCCTTAAAATAAATAAAAACCAAGTGAGAGCTTTAAATTCGGCTGTGCCGAATCTTTTATATCCCAAATAAGTAAAAAAATTATCAGAGTTATCATTATTGAAATTAATTCTTTATACCCACGACCAGAAGACATTTTCTAATCCCCTGGGTCGAAGCACAGTATTTAAACATTTTTTGACATAAAAATGTTTCATTTGTTTAACAAAAATGAAAAAAACACTTCTGTTTTTCAGAGGATGGTTTATTTCTTCAAGGGGATTTTTTTGTTTTTTTTGCATGGACCGCTTTTGCCCACATTCGAACATACGAACTTAACCTGCTGATGACCAAAAGACTTGTTCGTGCTAAACTTCAGGAGTCTAGCTTTTTTATTTTGGATGGTATCCGTGTTTTATACACAAGGACATTAATAGATTAATAGCAATATTTCTTCTTTTTTTCATTCGTTTCGTAAAATTACAAAATTCTTGATTATTTTTTTTTTTTCGTAATATAAAGTCCACTTTCGTATATTTTACGAAAGAAGTTTTTACGAATTATTTTCGTAAAAAAAAAAGTCTGTACACTTTTTTTGTAATATGTAGTCAACATTCGTATAATTTACGAAAGAAGAATTTACATTCTTTTTTTCGTTACTTTCGTAAAATTACAAAAGTTTTTACAAAATGTTTTTTCGTTATATGTAGTCGACATTTGTAAATATTACGAAAAAAATATTTACTAATCATTTTCGTTACATTCGTAAAAATACGAAATTCAGTACTAAAGTTTTTCGTACTATGTAGTCAACTTTCGTGTATATTACGAAAAAACAAAGTACGAAACTTTTTTTCATAAAATGTTGCATAGATTTTTTTCGGTGTACAAAAGTCCCAAAAAAATATTTTTCGACAATAACTTTAAAATTTGAGTGTGTCTGGCAAGTTTATATAAGTATATTCGATTTTGTGTTTTTTGTAGCACAGTGTATTTAATAGCTTTCATTCTTTTTTCTATAAAATTTTCTAAATGTTTCTTGTTTTAAAAGAGTTATTTTTTTTGTTTTTTTATGCAATCAAAACTATATTTTTAAACATATTTTCAACATGTTTTTAGCAGATTATTTTGTAATTTTACAGAAATAGTTTGCTGTCATCCTATTTTTAAGAAAATGTTCTTAAGATTTTTTTTTTCAAACCGTTAATTTTTTTCTTCGGTTTTTATACAATTAAAACGATTGAGACTAAGAATTGTCAAAACTAAAAAAAAATATTGATAATTTTACAGGAACATTTTTTTTAGAAAGTTTAAATCAAAAAAAATGAAAACAAATTTTCTAAAAACAAAATTTTTCTAGAAAATGTTTTAGCAGATTTCTCTGCTGTTTTGACTGCTAAAATTAGCAGATTTCTCATACACTCAAAAAAAACGTGGGTATTCATAACCAAAAATTTAACTAAAGTACTAATTTTTTAGTCCAAAATTATCTAGTGCAGGCGTTGGTAATCAATACTAAAATTTTTTACTAATATTATTCAAAACCAGTAAAAATTACTAATTTTAGTACTTTGAAGATACTAAAAAACTACTGTACTACTGGTAATTAGTAACTTGTTAGTAGATTTAGGTACAATTTCACTTACTAAACTTTTTACTGTAGAATTATTTTGAGTGTATGGCTCAAACTGGGTGTATTTTCAGAAGATTTCTCTGCTGACTGGAAGGAGAATTTATTTTGAGTGTATAATTAACAGAAGGCCTCTACTATTCGTGGATTCGGCAAAGTCAAATTTAACTTTTTTTCTTGTTTTACATTTTTCAATGTAAATTGATTAAAGAAACTAGAATTTAGATTTTTTTTTTTTAATAAAATGTAAATATTTACATTTTGCAAAACATTTTACTTCTTTGCATATTTCCAAGGATTTACAGGAAAAATCAAGAATTTAACCTTTTCCATTTTGTTTCTCTCTCTCAACTAAATACCCAGAAAAATGTTTCAATATTTGATTGTTGTATAGTTCATGCGTTATATACGGGGGTTATTGATGCCTTTTGTTATATTGTTGCTATTGTTGGGCATGTATAGATATTGTTGGTTTTACTTTTATTGATTGATTACAAATTTCCGAAAAAAAAACAAACTTCAAATACATAGTACACACATGAACAAGTTAAATTAAATGATATCAAATGCTTAAATTCATACACATACATAACCACAAACTAGAAAAAAGATTTTTCTGCTACATGCATAATGAAGTAAAAGATTAGATTCGGCTAGACCGAATCCATGAATACCCTACACAATGCCCAAACACATTTTAGAAATTTTAATTTAAAAAAAAAAATAATTGTTTAAAAATTCTGACTAGAATATTATTATTTTAAGTATAACCCCTTTTTGGTAACACCGCTCAACAAATCGAAGGTTTTTGGCTCCGGTTTGAAGTTTGATACAAAATTTTTAAAGATTTTGACTCGCTGATTCCAAATTCGTGCTTCAAATTTTTCCATCACGTCTAGAATTTTAATTATTCGCGGTTGAAAATGCGAAAAAACGCGATTTTTGCCTTTTTTGAAAGCCTGCACAGCAGCCGCTGGATGGAATAAAAATCAGGTATAAAGCGTGAGAGTAGAATTGAACTATGATCTCAAAAATATGATCAAAAAAATTTCAAGTTGTTGCACTATTATTGGCCAAACATGCATTTTAAAAAAACACTGTCAAAAAAATTAGAAAAAGCACCATTTTTAAAAGGCTCTAATACAATAACCAGATGATCAATCTTTACAGTGATGGCTCAAAATTTAGGCGAAAGTTCATTCTTTCTTATAGACTTTTAAACCCATTAAATATATACAGAAATCTTAAATTTGTAAAATATTTATTTTTTTTAGTTTTTCTTTGAAAAATATCAAAAAACACTCAAAAAACACACCTTACCTTTTTTACAAAAATGGTAATTTTAACAGTATCATTTTAAAACGCAAGTAAAGCCCAACCAAACGTAATAATTTGAAAAAAATTGTGTTCTATGTTGGAGACCATAGACAAATTATACTTTTGCGCTTTATACCAGATTTGTATTCCACTGAATGGCTGCTGTGCAGGCTTTCAAATAATGCAAAAATCGTAATTTTTCGCATTTTCAACCGTGAATAACTAAAAATCTGGACGTGATGGGAAAATTTGGAGAACAGATTTGGAATCAGGAGATCAAAGTCTACTAAAATTGATCATCAGAATTCAAACCGGAAAATGAGTGTTGAGCGGTGTAATTTTTGTAGAAAAAAAATTTTGTAGTGTAAAGTTTTTTTGAGTGTTAACATTTTTTTGAGTGTCAAAACCTTTTGGTTTTATATGTTTTTAGCACACCTGTGTCACTCAAAGCGTGTTTTTCAACAAATGAATGTTTATATCACGGTTTTGCTATTAAATTCTGCACCCCTCTACCGATTTCACAGAAATATAATACCAACCTGACCAGGGGAACAAGAAATATGTATACCAAGTAAAAGAAGTTTGAGTACACGAGCAACCTTCGAATTTTTGATAATTTGATATCATTTGAAGGGGTCATCAAAAATTTTTGAAAACTTGCCAAGAAGGAGATCTCAATTCTAAATTCTAAAGCTATAATTTTTTTCAAAGTGTCCGATTTGACATGGAATGCCCCATGTACTTAAGGGGGTCCTAGACTAATATTTTGAGGTATTTCAAACGGAATGACAAAATTATATGCCCCCTATGTAGAGTAAAGGATATAAAAAGAAAAAAAGTTGGCTACTTTTTAAAAAGGGTATTATTTTTTTTAACTCAAAGAAAAATTTTCTAATAAATGTTATTTTAAGGTTTCGTTTTATTAAGGATAATGATACTTTGTAGTTCTTAGAATACAAACAAACAAGGAAATTCCCTACAAAATAAATACTACTTTTATTTAAAAGTAGAAAAAGGATAAAGGATTTACAAAATCAATTTTCAAATACAAACCACATAGCATCATGTACAAACTTACTAACACACACACACACACACACACACATATATATATATTATAAAATCCGAAATATATAGTAATAGGATTTCACATACTGACACGTACCTATGCATACAAAAACTCTTTTTATTTTATACTTTTTATACTTGTATTAGTTTAGGAAGTAAGAAAAAGCGACCATAAAATGAAAAGGACTCATATTCTTGTATGAAGTTGTATTGTTTGTTATAAAGAGTCTTGCAGTACAGGTAACCTTTTGTGAGATTGAAGCATTTTTTATAAAAAAACTTTAAAGCACACACTTAAAAAAAATTTAAATATTTTGTTATGATATTTGAAAAAATTGGGGTCTCAACGGGGAACGAAATATCGGTAAATATTAGTTTAAAAATTATTAAACAAAAATAATAAAAAAGGCCTCGAACTCAAATATTTTTATCATTCGAACTAGCCGCATATTAATTAGAGTGACCAGAAAAAACTTTTTATATTTTTTTTGTTTCTTTTTTTGATTTGGGAATTTAAAAAATCTAGGGTTGGTTTAGTAACTAAAATCGCTTGTCGCATCATTTTACAAAAAAAAACTTAACGTACCAAAAAAAAAAATATAATATCCAAATCCCAAAAAAATTGTATTTTTTGGACTGGGGTCTTCAGATTTTTTTTAACATTGTGTAAATAGATACCCTATGGAGCCATTGAGACATTCCCATTTACAGTTTAATTAAATTCGAAAAACTCGCGATTTTATTCCTGATTTTCGTGTGTTTTGAGGAGTTATAACTTCTTAAGTAAATATTGGTTTTTATTATCGAAGTTGAAATTAAAAGCTTAAGTCCTCTACTTTAAAAGTAAAAGTTCAAAAAAATTGTATCATTAAAAAATGCATTTTAAATGAAAATCAATTTTTTGAGTGCATTTTGTTAACTTTTACCCTTTTGAATTTTTTATAATAAACATATTCAAAAAATGCATTTGCATTTAAAATGCATTTTTTATGACACAGATTTTTAAAAAACGTTTACGTTTAAAGTATAGGGTTAAGCTTTTAATTTTGAATATAAAAATCTGATACTTTCTTAAAAAGTTATAGCACTTCAAACTAGTGCCCCCCATTTCCCGGTTCTCGGTATTCCCGGGAATACCGGTATTCCCGGTTCTGGTACCAGTTTCCCGGTTCTAGATATATTCCCGGGAATACCGGTATTCCCGGTTCTGATGTTGGTACCGGTTCTCAAAAAATAAAAAAAAAAATACTATACCATAAAGTATTTAAATCACACCATTTAATCAGTATTTCAGAAAAAATTTGTTGTGTTTGTAAAATTATTAAAAAATTATGCAACTATATTTTCTTAAATTCATAAAAAAAAATTGGAAATGGTGTTTTCTACATGTTTTGTATTTTTTTGGTAAAAGCTAAGAAAAAATTTTAGTTCTACACAATTTTACAAAATATTCATACCGGTAGTCCCGGTAATACTGGTAATACCGTCAGAACCGGAACCGGGAATACCGGTATTCCCGGGAATAATTCAAGAACCGGGAAACCGGTACCATTTCCCGGGAATACCGGGAACTGGGAATACCGGTATTCCCGGTACTACGGTACTGACCGTAGGCACTACTTCAAACTACTCCACTTTTTAATTTTTTTGTGATTTTTAAAAAATAAATTAAACTGGAAATAAATTTGGTAATTAATTAAACTGCAAATGAGTATGTCTAAATGTCTCCATAGCATATCTGTATTCATTATAAAGAAAATCTGAAAACCCACTTCCACATTGGTGGTCTTATATCGTAATTTTTACCGATAATTATTTGTATTGGGGTAGTGGATTCCATTATGGGCTTAGGAGGCGTGGCAAAATATTGAAAAATAATGGTAAAATTTGTGTCAAATTGTCTTTATTAAATTTTTATCAAATTAAAAAGACATGCACCATAATCTGAAAAATTTGTGTTCTTGTATATTTTTGTATGGGACATCGATTAAAACTTTTATTTTGAGAAATTCTCAAAACCCGCTCAGAAATTTTCCATTTTTTTAAAAAAGTAAATTTGTCAAAAAACCGGCCACTTTTTATTTTTTTAAGTTTATATTTTTGCCTTTCTATACAAAAAAAATCAGACGCGCGTTTTTTTTTTTCAAGAAAATCGTTTCAACATACACTCAGGGCGGATTTTACAGTCAGCACTAAGTGGTGACTTAAGCTAAGAAATTTCTTAAATCCAAAAAACTATTTTATAAAATCTACTTAAGTAAAACTTAAGTCATCTATTATCATAACTTAAGTTTTACTTAAGTAATTTATTTTGATTTGACAATTTAAAAAAAAAAATACAAAACAAAATTCAATTAATAATAAAAACATACAAAAAAAAAAAAAAATTCAAAAATTGCTCTTCTTTTCCTTTAAAATCTCCATCCGAAACTCTCAAATTCAAGGTATTACCATCAAATTTCAAGATATTTCCATCATATCGAAAAAAATAAATAATAGTAAATTAAATAAATAAAAATCTGTAAGGAATTTGAGATTGGCGGAAATGACCCATCAAATGGATAACATCCAATCTTTTTCCTCAAGATTTTGTTGAAAATAATAAAAACGTTTGTTGGTGTAGAAATCCGAAGTCAATCGGATAGATAATTTTTCAATGATGACCCTAGCGCCTTGGTCGTTTTGGTTCTAACAAGACCCAAGGCAGATGATTGTATTGGAATAGAAGAGCAATTGAGTGATGTGATGAGTATGTGATGAAGATTGTAATTACTCAAATTATTTGTCCCAGACCCACATTTTAGAATACTGATCTACTGTTCGTCCGTCTGATTGTCCATGTATCGTTGAAAATGTGTCCGTGAAAAGGTTGCTGTTATTTCCAACAAGAATTAAGATTACCGGTTATGTTAAACACTTGATGGACCCTATCCAAAGCTTTAACATTTCTTAATTTTTTTTATGGTAATATCACTCAATTTTATGGAAATACCTTTTATTTAAGAGTGGCGGAGATTTCCTATCAAATAGGTATCATAATCGTAATCGAAAAAAGTTTTGGTGGAAATAACAGCAACATTTTTATGGAGGCGTTTGTTGGTGTGCAAATCCAAAGTAAAGCGGGTGGAGTATTTTTTAATGATTCCCTTAGCCGCGTTCTTAAATGTTATGATTCTAACAATACCCACGGTGAAAGATTTTAAGGGAAAATAACAGCATTTGTGGGATTTTTCGTTAATTTACATAATTTTTGTTTTGTATATTTTTATTATTTTATTTTTTTGTATTCTTTTTGAATTGTCAAATCAAAATAAATACCTTGTGTTACCATATTTTTAGCATATTTTCTTTTTAACTTAAGTACAAACCGAAAAATCGAATTTAACTTAAGTAATAAAAAATACTTAAATAAATCTTAACTAAGATTTTACTTAAGTTAGCACTTAGTTTAGACTGTAAAATCCGCCCTCAAAATATTTTGTAGGCAAAAACAAATGAAAAACACACTTAAAACCAGTGAATAAACAATTGAAAACCATCCCAGTAATTATTCATTTGTTTTAACAAACATCAACATTTATTTTTTACTGTTGACAAAATTTTCTAAAATAAATAACATTAAACATTAAAAAATTAAGTTTTTTTCACTCTTTTTTACCAACAAATTCGAAAAAATAACCAACGAAAACATTAAAAATTAATGATAGTTCTGTTATTTTTACCAACAAATTTCAAAAAAATAACCTACTAAAAAATTTTTTTACAATTTTTTATTGAAATATTTTTTTAAAAACTTTTAATAAAATTTTTGGGGAATCGATCCAGCAATCAACTACATTCTGGCCAGACACTCTACCCATCGTGCCAAAGCCACTTGATACAAACAGGTTTTTATATTTCTATAAATAATTTTTTGATTATTTTTTTCTACAAAAAATATTTCATTAAAAAATAACAACAATTTACAAAAAAAATTACTTACACTAATCATTAAAAATCAAAAGAATAATCAGTAGTTTTTACTTACAGAACAAAAACAAATGACTTTAAAAATTTAATGTTAATGAGAGACTTTATTTTTTAGTGCGTTATTTTTGAAACAAAGGACTGAAGTAGTCATTATTAAAAACTGAACATCAAACAAATGTTTTTTCTTTTAAAAACGACTAAACGGAAAACTTTTTAAATAAACTACAAACAGTTAATGACATAATTTTTTGAGTGTAGCGTTTGTGTAGCATTTTTGCCAATATATGTTACTCATGCGCTATGTTGAAACAACAAAATGCAAGCCAAATTCAATATTGTTATGAAATTCAATATCCAAATGCAATTTTCATAAAAACAAAAACGAAAAACGCGCCACTAAACTTAAAAGAAACATTAAAAAAAAGTGCCAGGATTTTTGACAAATTGACTATTTTACAAAATTAAAAATTTCAGAATGGGTACTGAAAATTCTCCAAGATTTTTTTTTTTTGTAAAATTAACAACTATAAAAATGTTTGTTATAATTTTCCAAAGTAAGGGACACTCCAATGACCATTCATTTATTCATCCAGTTCTTTATTCATCTACCTATCCACATACATCTTGTAGTTTTTTTTTATCCAGTTAAAGAATAAAGTTTGTTTTCAATGATAAAAATGTCAACATTGTAGATATACAATACTTTTAGTGTATACAGTAGTTGTCCCAAATATTACAAACGTTAATTTGCATAATAAAATAAATACGATTAGATTAACCCTAGGATAGACGACAGTATTAGTACCACTTAATCAACCTGTTATTCTAGCGAGACTACAGAACGAAAATAAGTGATATTTTACAAATATTTTCTGTTTCCAACCGATTTAGATGTCCTGAAATGATGGTCTTTTCTTTTTGTATATTATACTAGCTTACCATCCCGGTACTTCGTTACCGGTTGTATTGAATACCGAATAATAGAAGGATCAGGATTACTCTATGATTTCAAAAAATTTCCCTAGGTAGTCTTTGTTTTATTTAAGTACTTGTGGACGTTTACGTCTTTCATAAAATAATATTTCAATGAATAATTTAAACAATACAATTTGAATAACTTCGCTGGTACGTTATCATGTGCGTTCCGGTGAAAAAAAATATTGACAATTTTCGAGCCCTTATATCAGGTTTTTGGATTTAAAGTGAATAAATATTTCAGTGAAAAAAGAAATGGGAATAAAAATAAGTTTGAGTGAAAAAACATATAGGGAGAAAAAATATGGAATAAAAAAGTTAAATACGATAAATTTGAGTAAAAAGTATCATTCCATATTGTTTCCTGCTCAATTTCATTTCGATCCCCGTTATACTCCATTTCATTTCCAATTCCATCTCCTTTTGTTCCATGCAAGTTTCATTCCTCTCCGTATAATATGCGTTAAAGAAATAAAAATTTATATTGTCGTTATTTTATAGATATGAAAAGTACCATTTTACACCACTTTTAACAGGTACCCCTTTTTATTCTAAAATTTTAAATTTTAAAATATGGCTGTTATTTCTGGGGCTTTTAGTTTAATAGTTAGCATGCGCGGGTACAAGGGGGGGGAAAAAGGGGAAATTTCCCCCCCCAGACCAAATTTCGAAAAGAAAAAAAAAGGAAAAAAAGAAGAAAAAAAAAAAGAAAAAAGAAAGAAAAGGAAAGAAAAGAAAAAAAAGAAAGAAGGAAATTTTCTAAAAAAATTTCGATGTCCAAAAATTTTTCATAGAAAAAAATCTGAAAATTTTAAAAGGGAAATTTTTTAAGAAAAAAGTGAATCAATCTGAAAATTTTCTGTGAAAAATATCTGTCAATCTTATTATGAATTTTGGCATAAACAAATTACTTAGAATATGCTTTTTTTGTTTAGAAAAATGTTACAGGATCTTAATTTTGTTTATATAAAAAGTGTTTGTCTTCTACATAGCAATAAAAAAACTATCTTAAAATCTTAAAAATGTTGATAGTCGAACTTACATTTGTAAACCTATTTAAATTTTTTTTTTCTAAAGAATAAACTTTTTCTAAAGAAAAAATTCTCAGAATCTGAGACTTTTTTGTGTAAAAAAGGTCTCAAAACTTATTTATAGGAAAAAGGTCGCAGAAGAATTTTTCTATGGGAAAAAAAGTCTCAGAATTTCTGAATTTGAGATTTATTTTAAGGAAAAAGTTCTCAGAATCTGAGTCTTTTTTAAGAAGAAAAATGTCTCAAAGTCTGAGACTTTTTATTGTTGAAAAATAGTCTCAAAAGTTGAAACTAACTGAATTGGTAGAAGGTCGCAGAATCTGAGACTTTTTCAACGGAAAAATGGTCTTAGAATCTAAGACTTTTTTATAGGAATAAGGTCTCAGAATCTATGACCTTTCTATAGGAAAAAAGTCTTAAAATCTGAGACGTTTTGTATAGGAGAAACATTTCCAAATCTAGGACTTTTTCTATAGGAAGAGTGTCTTAGAATCGGAAAAGAATTCATAATCAGAAAAAGGTCTCAGAATCTGTCAATTCTTCTTTAGAGAAAAAGTGCCAGAATTTTAATCTTTTTCTATATAAGAAAAATATCTCAGAATCTGAGACTTTTTCTTTAGGAAAAATGTGTGAGAATCTGAGCCTTATTCTTTAGGAATAAGATCTCAGAATTTGAAACTTTTTCTTTAGGTCTTAGAATCTGAGACTTTTTTTATTGGAAAAAGGTCTAAGAATCTAAGACTTTTTCTATAGAAAAAAGTTCTCAGAATCTAAAATTTTTTCAGTACGAAACAAATCTAATAATCAGAGACCTCTCTATAGGAAAAATGTCTCAGTAGTGCTTTAAAATATGAGACTTTTTCTATAGCAAAATGTCTCAGAATCTGAGACTTTTTCTGTGGAAAAAAATTCTTAGAATCTGAAAATTTTTCTATACGAAAAAAGTCTCAGATTCTGAGACATTTTTCGTTAAGAAGAAGTCTTATATTCTAAGACATGTTCCCTATAAAAAAATAAAATTCACAAAAAATGTCTCAAAATCTGATATTTTCTATGTAGGAAGAATTTCTTCTATTCAATTCTCAGAGAAGAGTCTATCTTATGTATACGAAAAATATTCAATTTTCTTTTAAATTCTTTTAAAAATCCGAAAATTTTTCTATACGAAAATAGTCTCAGATTCTGAGATATTAAGTCTTATAATTTGAGACATTTTCCTTATAAAAAATAATTTTTTCACGAAAAATGTTTCAACATCTGATTCTTTCTACGTAGGGAGAATTTCTTCTATTAAAAAATTATCTTCTTATGTATTAAAAAATATACAATTTTCTTTTAAAACAAATTAAAAAAAAATATCTAAACGAAATATGATCATGAAAAACAAACCTTATTCGGGAAAAACTAATAAATTTGATGATTTTATAGCTTTCCCATTACTTTTTTTGTAAAAAAAACGTATTCCTTTTTTTTTTGCTCGTCAACAAAGGAGAATTTATGATTGAAAAAAAAAAATTTCCCCCCCCAGACCCGAAAGCTGTACCCGCCACTGTAGTTAGATAGGTAAAAATAACCAATTGCCACCTCTTCCCTTAAAATTAAATTTTCCAAAAAACCTTTTTTTGTGCTAGTTGATCCTGTATTTAAAATATCAAGTTTCTGAACCATTATTTCAAGAAATATAAGAATAACCAAATTTACACTTCTTTATCCCCTTTACAATCAGTCGCGACCCTTAGAAACAGAATTTCCCAAAATAAAGCATTCAAAATTTCAGTAATGATCTACTTCATGAAATATAAAAAGTATCAAAAACCCTTTTTTATACCTCTAGAAACGGTTTTTTTTAAAAAATACTTTAGCAGAATGTTTTTTCACCGAAGTACCCTACATTCCAAAATTCAAGCTTCTAAGGTCATTATTATAGGAACAAAAAAAGTACCAAAAGAACACTTTCTTACCCCCGTTAGAAACGGAATTTCCAAAAAGTATTTCTCCAAGAATGTTTTTTTCTTCATCGAAAAATCCTACATTCCATATTTCAATTTTCTAGGATCATTGTTTCAGCACTTTCGGTACTTTTAATAAAAGGTACTTTATATTAAAGGTAATTTTAGTAAAAGGTACTTTTTATAAATGGTACATTTTATAAAAGGTACTTTTTATAAAAGGTACTTTTTATAAATGGTACTTTTTATAAAAGGTACTTTTTATAAAAGGTACTTTTTATAAAAGGTACTTTTTATAAAAGGTACTTTTAATAAAAGGTACTTTTTATAAAAGGTACTTTTTATTAAAGGTACTTTTTCTAAATGGTACTTTTTATAAAAGGTACTTTTTATAAAAGGTACTTTTTATAAAAGGTACGTTTTATAAAAGGTACTTTTTATAAAAGGTACTTTTTATAAAAGGTACTTTTTATAAAAGGTACTTTTTATAAAAGGTACTTTTTATAAAAGGTACTTTTTAAAAAAAGGAACTTTTTATAAAAGGTACTTTTTATAAAAGGTACTTTTTATAAAAGGTACTTTTTATGAAAGGTACTTTTTATAAAAGGTATTTTTATAAAAGGTACTTTTTATAAAAGGTACTTTTTATAAAAGGTACTTTTTATAAAAGGTACTTTTTATAAAAGGTACTTTTTATAAAAGGTACTTTTTATAAAAGGTACTTTTTATAAAAGGTACTTTTTATAAAAGGTACTTTTTATAAAAGGTACTTTTTATAAAAGGTACTTTTTATAAAAGGTACTTTTTATAAAAGGTACTTTTTATAAAAGGTACTTTTTATAAAAGGTACTTTTTATAAAAGGTACTTTTTATAAAAGGTACTTTTTATAAAAGGTACTTTTTATAAAAGGTACTTTTTATAAAAGGTACTTTTTATAAAAGGTACTTTTTATAAAAGGTACTTTTTATAAAAGGTACTTTTTATAAAAGGTACTTTTTATAAAAGGTACTTTTTATAAAAGGTACTTTTTGTAAGAGGTACTTTTTATAAAAGGTACTTTTTATAAAAGGTACTTTTTATATAAGGTACTTTTTATAAAAGGTACTTTTTATAAAAGGTACTTTTTATAAAAGGTACTTTTTATAAAAGGTACTTTTTATAAAAGGTACTTTTTATAAAAGGTACTTTTTATAAAAGGTACTTTTTATAAAAGGTACTTTTTAAAAAAAGGAACTTTTTATAAAAGGTACTTTTTATAAAAGATACTTTTTATAAAAGGTACTTTTTATAAAAGGTACTTTTTATGAAAGGTACTTTTTATAAAAGGTATTTTATTGTTCCAGAATTTTTTATTTCACTAAAGGATCCTACATTCTAAATTTCAAGTTTGAATGACCATTATTTTAGTAAATAAAAAAAAGTACCAAAAGTACACTTTTTTACCCATTTTACTCCCGAAATTATAAATTTCAAGTTTCTAGTACCATTATGTCAGGAGATATAAAAAGTACCAAAAGTACAGTTTTTTACACCCTCAGAATCAACACTGGCAAAAATCCACCCTTAGTGGATCTATATTTCGGGAGGTGAACATACAGTCCAAATTTCAAGTCTCTATGACCATTATTTCAGGAGATATAAAAAGTACCAAAACTACAGATTTTTACCCTTTTTACCCCCTTGTAACCAACATTGGCAAAAACCCAGCCTTACTGGATCTAAATTCCATAATGTAAACATACAGTCCAAATTTCAAGTCTCTATGACCATTATTTCAGGAGATATAAAAAGTACCAAAAGTAAAGTTTTTTACCCTTTTTACCCCCTTAGAATCAACACTGGCAAAAATCCAGCCTTAGTGGATCTATATTTCGGGAGGTGAACATTCAGTCCAAATTTCAAGTCTCTATGACGATTATTTCAGGAGATATAAAAAGTACCAAAAGTACAGATTTTTACCCTTGTTACCCCTTAGAACCAACATTGGCTAAAACCCAGCCTTACAGGATCTAAATTCCATAATGTAAACATACAGTCCAAATTTCAAGTCCCTATGACCATTATTTCAGGAGATATAAAAAGTACCAAAAGTACAGTTTTTTACCCTTTTTACCCCCTTAGAATCAACACCGGCAAAAAACCAGCCTTAGTGGATCTATATTTCGGGAGGTGAACATACAGTCCAAATTTCAAGTCTCTATGACCATTATTTCAGGAGATATAAAAAGTACCAAAAGTACAGTTTTTTACCCTTTTTACCCCCTTAGAATCAACATTGACAAAAATCCAGCCTTGGCGGTTCTGTATTCCGGGAGGTGAACATGCAGTCCACATTTCAAGTCTCTACGACCATTATTTCAGGAGATATAAAAAGTAACAAAAGTACAGTTTTTTGCCCTTTTTACCCCCTTAGAATCAACATTGGCAAAAATCCAGCCTTAGTGGATCTATATTCCGGGAGGTGAACATACAGTCCAAATTTCAAGTCTCTAGCTTCAGCGGTTTGGGCTGGGCGATGATGAATCAGTCAATAAGTCAGTCAGTCAGTCAGTCACGTTACTCTTTTATATATATGAGCAATTGTCATTAACTTTTAATATTTAAGAAAAAAAAAATTGTGATTTTTTTTACGTGGCACATTGATGAGACTTTGTAGGTAAATAACATTATAAATAAGTAATTCAAATCCGTCCGCGTGCATTAATTTGAGCGATCGCACCCAAAATTATGGCGGTTTAAAGTTAAAATTTAAAAAAAAAATTGCCAAAATTACATTTTTTATCCGAAGTTAACCAAACGTACCATTTTGTATTATGCTTACCCAGAGCTAAAATACATATTCAAACATGCATAAAATCTTTGCTAAATATCGAGATATTTGCATTTAACCAATTTTTTTTCGGCACATTTTCCAATATTTTGGAAATAAAAATGTTTCCAGCGGTTTTATTTTTTTTTAGAAAAATATTACCAAACGCACAAACAAAATCTCAACAAATTCTTAGTTAACACCATTATTCTATCTCTAATAGGTAAGAAACAGCAGTGGCTTAAAGGGAACATTTTTGAAAAAAAAAAAATTTAATAATTTTGAATTTTTTTTTTTTTAATATTAAATGTGTGATCTTACAGTGTTGTCCTTCACTGAATATTGAAACTATTCAAAGTATGATTAATAATGCTAATATTAAGGTTATTACGAAATATTTTAACGTTATTACTAATTTTATCATGGTTATAAAAAATTTTAGCGATTTTTCGCGATTTTCGCGACAGCAAAAATCAATGGACTAATTTTGAAATATTATTTGAATAAGACATGTCAAAATCTATCAAAATACATTTCTTTTCTACTTTATTTAAGTAATGTAAGATTTTATATAACCATTAAATTTAAAGGTATCAACAATTTAAAACCACCGAAAAACCGCTTAAACGTTAAATTTTTTCGGGTGCGAATTAATTGAAGATAGAGAATTAAAAAGACTACCAAACGCGCCTTTCACCGATCAATTTCTATAAGCGGCCTGGATGTGGCTTAGAAAAAAGTGAAAACTGAAAAACACCGCGGAATTCGCCAATATTAACTTTTGATCAATGTTGCTTTCCATGATTTATTATATTTGAACATACCATTGTTTCTACATGTTCAACTTTCAGCCATGCACATTTGGCTGTCAAATAATGCAAAACTAAAATATCGAAATTTTGCAAAAAATTTAAAAAGTTCATAAAATTTTTGCAATTAAGTATTTTTTGGGTGCGTTTGTAAATCAAGTGGGAAATGGTAAATTATAAAGTTCACAAAGCATTCGGTACCATTCGGAATAAAACTGGGAGTGTGCCTCGCAAAAAACAGACTTTTTAAAAAATTCACGTTTTTTCTTCCCATCTTTGGAGAGCTGCAGCTTCGTAACCATTGCGAGCACATCACTCGAAACAGTCTCAGATTGTGCATATTTACAAGGGCTTTTACCATGTGTATTTGAATTTTAAAATTACAGTTTGCACCAAAAGCTACAATCAAAAAACCTCGAAAAATTGAAAATTGAAAAAAATTGGTATCAAAGATTTAGGTCCATGTAACTTTTTTCTTATTAATGGCACATCCACTGAACCTACACCAAATAATTGCCCAAGTCTACTGATTAAACGGTATAAAATTTGGAGCAATAGCTTTAACGCACCCAACAATATGGAACTTTGAACGAAAAATTTCATGAGAGTATCAAGCGATTTTTTTTATATTTTTCAACTTTGCACGTTCCTTACCATGAGATAATGAGACTATTTGCGCTGTGCCTTTGCAGAATTACTCATTATGGATCCCTTAACATATCTACATTCACAGGTACCACCTAGTTTACAAATAAAAATGTTATTGCGAAATTAGTAAAATATCACAAGCGTTAAAAGTTAATGACAAAAGTCCATATAGATTACTCTTTATAAAGTTAAACAGAATCGGTACACTTACAAAAATAGCTAACAAAAAGCTGACAAAAAACTCAGTTTTTTTTTTTTTTCAAATAAAAATCAATTTTTGTTATTTTTAGAAGAATTCAGTACATTACTGCACGGTACAGTCCAAACCAAAAGAGCTAGGCCCCCTGAAGTTTGGCATGATTATCTTTTATAGTCATAGACTTGTAAAGTTCATGATTGGACAAAATCGGACAAGGGGAGAAAAGTTTTCCCCAGAAGAACTTAAACAACACCTTGAAAAACATGATTTCCAGGACTTTTTTTTTGCATATTTGTTCAACAAATCAAACAATTTTCGCCCATATGAAGTTCATTGACTTGCACTTGGTCCAAACAAATGAGAAATGGGTTTTGGTTTTTAAATAATAATTAAAATTTTAATTTAAATAAAATATACTACTACCATATCATTTTATGAGTACCTTTTAAAACTTAAGTTTATATTAATTTTTTAATACAAGTCTTGCTGAAACCACTGTTTACTTGATGATTATGTTGAGGAGATGTCATCGTTATATACAAGTCTCGTTTTATGTAATTTTTTTTATGCTGTTGTTTATCAACAAGAGAAGATCACACATGTGGAATAAGTGGAAAATTCTTAACATTTTGTTTCTTTGTTATGTAGTGGTATCTGTATGGTAGTGGTATCTGTATAGAGTTTCTTCCTTTTTTTTTGTTTTTTATCACTCCCAGCTTCCGCTAAGGATTTGTTTTATGCCGTGTTATACATTTTTCATTTCTTTTGTTTTGGCTTTGAATCCTTTTGTTTTTTTTTTTGTTTTTCATTATTATTCTGAATAATGTTGATGGTTTTTTCGTACATTCGGTACATCCTTTAACTCTTAGGATTTAATATTGAGATTCTTATTTTTAGTTCTTATATTTGGGATATTTTTTTTTGCATTGTGAGGTGCTCTTTTCATACAAAACTAAATAAACATAAAGTGCTTAGTTGAGTTGATGGTTTTACATGCCACATCTGTGTGACATAGACAAATTATATGCTTTGATATATTATGTGTGGTATTTTTGTGTATTTTTTTTTAGCCACAAATATATTCTTTTTTCGCATAGTGGAATCTCATATATGTGAGTTAGAGTGCCCCTTATTTTGGAAATGTTGAGACAGTACCCGCTAATTTTTTTCTATTTGACTTGAAAATAACTCATGAGTCATTTTACGCCCCTACGACCACGCCTTCTTTAAGCGACGGGGCCTTAAACAGCGGGACCTAAAAATCATTTTTTCATACAAACCAAAATTTTTTTTTATTTTATTTAATTCCACATGCCAACAAAATTTGCAAAAGGTTGAAACCCCGGGACTAGGATACACTTTTCTTTCAGAAGACATATCAGGTTTTATAAATAAAAGTAAATTTTCGCAGTTATAACGTCTCAAATATGGCGAAAAACGGGGTTTTTTAGGCAAAATCTGAGACCAGATTCGGATTCAGCGCCACTCAAACTCTTAGAAAAGTAATCTCCGGTCTATGAGTTAAAAATTTGTTTACTTGATTAGTTTATTAACGACAAAAAATTTAAATATTTTTAGAGTAGGACCCCAGCGGCTCTATTTTTTTTTTTCGCAACACTTTAAGAGCTTAAAACCTTATCCCTCCAAAATGAATTTGTTTCTTGTTAATAAGCTAATCAAGTAAAATAATAATTAAAAAAATTTTTTTTTTTTGGTTTGTATGGAAAATTTTTTTATTAAGGCCCCGCTCTTTAAGGCCCCGTCGCTTAGGGAAAGCGTGGTCGTAGTGGCGTAAGATGACTCGTGAGACATTTTGTAGTCAAATGGAAAAAAAATGAGCGGGTACCGCCTCAACATTTCCAAAATAAGGAACACTCTAATGTGAGTGTATTAGTTTTATTTTGTATATTGAAAATTTGTTGAGGGTACATATTTGTCAGTTCGTCTTTTCGTTTGTAACAACACAAAGTTTTGTTTTAGGACACTATCGTATTCATAACATTCTGTCGGTCGTAAAGTTTATCAAAAAGTTCCCATTTCGATGTAAAAATTTAATATTTTGATCGTGAAACTTTTTAGAGGTAAGCTTTAAATTTAAGCACGGTAAATGTACCTTTTTTCAACCCGGTGTTGTATCAATATGCACTAGGCTTAGCCGTTTTTAAACTATTTTCTCTGATCGCAAAGTAGCCCACCCATACCAGAATTGGTCAATATCTTCTTGTTCTTAAAAGTTTAACTAAGACCTTGAGTTTTCATTTTTTTTTCGTACAGTGAAAAAAAAAAACTAAAAAATTGTATTTTTTTTTATTATAAATAATAATGAAATAAAATAAACAGTGGAAAAAATAAATTCGACTCCGCCGAATCTATTAATACCCTCCGCAATGTCCTTTTGAATTGATAGTAAATTTTCTAACGTAAAGAAAAAAATAAGAAGAAGAAGAAGAAAAATAAATTTTTTTTGTCATTTAAACAAAAAAAAAAATACTAATTTTTTTGAGTGTAGAATTTTTTCGATTGTAATTTTTTAGTTTAGTGTTGTTGTTTTTGAGTGAAAAAATACTTTCTAAAATATTTTTTCTGATTTCCCAATGTTCTAACTTACCAATTTTAGGGTGGAACCAAACTGAAATTCACAATTTCCTTATAACTTTTAAACCACTCAACTGACCCGGTTGATAAGGCTAATCTTTTATTTGCAAGGAATTCGTTATTGCCGGAAAATGATCAACCACTGCCAGAACTTGAAAGAGTATCCAGTACTATGCGCAAGATATTCTTTCGAGCTCGTGCAGTTAAAAGGGTACTTCAGGATCTCAACGTAAATAAGTCACCGGGACCCGATGGCATACCAGCACTAGTGCTAAGCCAGTGCTCCTCGGCCTTAGCCCGTCCGTTGGCAAACCTTTTCAGCTTTTCGTTACACAAGGGTATCTACCCTTCTTGCTGGAAGGTGGCCAACGTCCAACTAATGCCTAAAAAGTGTACGTCTTCAAATCCTGAGAACTATCGCCCGATATCCATTTGTTCTACGCTCTCGAAGGTGATGGAGAGCATGGTAAATCATCACCTTGTTGATTATCTGGAGTCAAATTCGCTTTTTAGTGACCGACAGTATGGCTTCCGTAAGCGCCGTTCTACGGGAGACGTGATGGCGTTCCTTTCGGAACGTTGGAGTCGTTCCATTCACCAATTTGGTGAAAGTAAGGTCGTTGTTTTAGATATTTCCAAAGCGTTCGATCGGGTGTGGCACGACGCACTTGTAACTAAACTCATTGCTTTTGGTGTAGGCAATGATTTCTCTCGATTTATATCGAGTTTTCTCATAGGCCGAAGTATACGTGTTGTTGTGGATGGGGTCTCGTCGGAAGTGTTTCAACTCAACTCAGTGGTACCGCAAGGTTCTGTTCTTTCTCCTACTCTTTTTCTTATCTCTATTAATGACCTCCTTAGTCAAACTTTTAACCCAATCTATTCTTTTGCAGACGACAGCAACATTTGCCATTCATTTTCCTTCGATCATAGGCCAAGCCTTGTAGAGGTTGGGCTCGGGAGACAGAATATGAATAACACACTCAATCAGGACCTTTTGACAATTTCTGAGTGGGGTCTGGCGAATAAAGTCCATTTTAATGCACGCAAGACCCAATGTTGTATGTTGACCCACAGACAAGTTGTGGAACCAACATTGTTGTCTGTATCTATGGGTGGTATTAGTATTGAGGAATCGGAAACTCTTGATGTTCTGGGCATGAAAATTCAGGGTGATGTACGTTGGAATAAACATGTTTTTCAAGTGTCAAAAGAAGCATTCAAGTGTCTCGGTTCCTTAAAACGGTGCAAGAATTACTTCACTCCTCCCGATCTCCTTAATATTTATACCACCTATATCCGGCCGAAGATGGAATACAACTCCCATATATGGGCAGGGGCTTCAGAGTATATTTTGAAGTTTCTGGACCGTGTTCAAAGGAGGGCGTCGAAGTTAATCAATGACAGTAGGGTATCCAACTCCATTGACTCTTTGGAGCATCGTCGGAATGTGGGTTGTGTAACTGTTCTATCGATATTACAACGGCAAGTGTTCTGCTGAGATAAGCGAATTGATTCCGCGAGCACGAGTTTTTGTTCGGAGTACTCGCTTGTCTAGTAGGGCTCATCCATTTGTTGTCGATTGCCCAGTGTACCGCACAACGCATTACAGAGAAAATTCATTTATAAGTCGAACAATCCGTATGTAGAATATACTTCCTGCAGACGTCTTCCCTGTTAACTACAATCTAGAAAAATTCAAATCAAATATCCAAAAACACTACTCCCTCTTTCCTCCTTCACATAACCTATTTTCCTAATTACCAACACAATGCACTGCATTTATAGGGGACATCCCCTGAGTGTTGGTTAAGTAAAAAAAAAAAAAAAAAATTAGCATGTTTTCTACAGACAGACGGACGGACATTGTTAGATTGACTTTGAATCGATCCAGGATCATCATATTGGAAAAATAACTTTTTTAAACGCCTATAACTTCCACCCAGCAAAAATTGGCATTACTAGTAATGGGTTTTGTAATCCGAATCAGATGTTAATCAGTAGTTACTTATTGAATGAAACACTAATTATTTTAACAAGGGCGTGAGACAAAAATAAGTAGTGAAGAGTATGGAGATAAATAAGTAGTTACTGACTCGGATTACTAATAAGGAATAAAAACCCATTACCAATAAGCAGTAAAATAATTAGTTAATTAAAACATTTTAAATTTTATTTTTTTTTATTAAAACTTAAAAATTGCGTAATTTTTATTAAGTTTTTAAGTAATTTTTAAGTTAATTGAATTGTAAAGGTTAAAAACTGCAAGTGCAAGGAGATATTATTACTTAGAAGTACTTTTATAACATATTACTGAAAAGTAGTTACTTTTGGGCTTTAAATAATGTTAATGGTAATGGGTACTCATTATAAATAATGTACTTTGTAATGATTACTTTTCACAACTCATTACCATGTTTTTGCTGGGCAAATTATTCATAAAAAAAGCAATAGCAGTTTTCTTCATTTATTAAGCTTTACACTAAAAAAAAAGTCTTGAAAAATTACCAAAAAAAAGCCTCGTAAAATAATTGCTTGCTCTCTACCTTTTTTTGACGCGATAAAGATTACAAGGACTTCTCGTAACTTTACTAGATTTTGTGCTACCGCCTATTTTACGAGAACTTCTAGTAAAAAAAAACGAGCTTTTTTGTAATTTTACAAGTTTTTTACCAATAAAATTTTAAAATTATAATTTTATTGATCCGATAATACTTACAAGGAATTCTCGTAGTTTAACGGTTTTTTTTTGTAAAATTACCTTGCAAATTTGTACATTTACGAAAATAATTATAAAATTACAGAGAAAAAATTAAATTTCAATCGAAATTTTAAGTTAAACAACTAGGAAAACTGTTAAATATTGGTAAAATGAGATTTTCTAGTAATTTGACAAGGTTTTTTTTGAGTGTATTAAATAAACAAAACATAAAAAAATTGTTGATCCAGTAGTAAAGTAAATTTCCCATGGACTTGCCCAGTTGTATGTTTGTCTGCAATAAAACTAGCTATAAAACTTGATGTTTCTTTCATTTAAACATAAAGTTTTCTTAATATTCAGGACTATTTTAAAGCCTTTATTTAAATTTTATAAAATTGTATGGGTAATTTCACCAATCTTCAACCGGTAAGTTTTATCACCCTTTCATATACAAAATGCATCATGATATATATAATATTTTCATAAAAATCTTCCATGAATTAAATAACGACAGCAAAGAGAACCAGAATGGTGGTTGATGGTGTTTTATGGTTTGTTTATGTTTAAAATCAAAAAACAACACCATGTCATTTCTGACAATGACATTTCTAGAAAAGCAAGAACGACAAGAAAACAAATAAAAGCCATTTCTCATTCCGGAATTTTAGGTTTTTGGCATTCTTTAAATTGCAGATCGTTTATAAATGTTTGTTTATTTGCTAAAGCAAGCATTTCACCCACAATATAAATTGGAAATGAAATAAGACAAAAAAAATAACAACATTAACAAAAAATATTTAACGACAAACATATCAAATTTAGATTTATGTGTTTAATGTCAAAAATAAATGGATTTTACATGTCGCCACAAAAATGCATAAAAAAACTTATACACTCATAAAAAAAAAAAAAAAAAACCTTGTCAAATTACAAGAAAAAGTCTCGTAATCCAATACCAATATTTGACAGTTTTTCTTGTTTTTTAACAAAAAAAATTTAATCGAAATTTTACTATTTTTTTGTACTTTGAAATTTTTTTTTTTTGTAATATTAAAAATTTCCAATGTTTTTTTACAAAAAAATCTAGTAAATTAACAAGAATTCCTTGTAATATCTGTTGCGCCAAAAAAAAGTTGTAAATTTAAAATGATATTGGTAAAAAGCTTGTAAAATTACAAAAAAAAACTCGTAATTTTTACTAGGAGTTCTTGGAAAATAGGAGGTACCAAAAAATCTAGTAAAGTCACGAAACATTCTTGTAAGTTTTATCGCGTCAAAAAAATTGTAAATTTAAAATTTTATTGGTAAAAAGCTTGTAAAATTACAGAATTATTGCTAAAAAGCATGTAAAATTACAAGGAGTTCTTGTCAAATAGGACGTAGCAAAAATAAAAATAACAAGTTTTTCTTGTAATTTTAAAAGGTTTTTTTTTTTTTGAGTGTACCTAAAAGAACATATCGAGGGCCTATATTTAAAACCCTCTATCTTCCATTTTCACGAAAATGACTTTTTGATGGCAAAATATTCAGTAAAACGGCCCTCATCTATGGTGTAAAATTCAGAACAAAAATATTTTTTTTTGCTATTTTATTTGCATTTTTGGTTTTCTCTATCTCTTACACAATTAATTTTTCTGAATGCAAAACCCTCTAACTTTTCAAATAATTAATTTACAAATATTTGTTTTGAATAATTTTATCATGCATTACATGTTTTCATACTAATGTTTGCATGCTGCACATGAATTTATCAACAAAATTCCAGAACCACGATTTTGGTCCACTGATGCTAATTTTTTCTGAAAATTCTTGTTTGACTTTTTTAAAAAATATGTCTCAAACTTTGGATGTCTTGTGTACATTGTGAAACAAAAATTTTTATCTTAAAAATCCCAATGCTGATCAGCATCTGTGGACCAAAATCCCGTTTTATTTTTTTTACTATTTCTTATATAACATACTCAACAGTTTGTCAACTTTTGAGACGAATTCGGTAAAAAAAATAATTTTTGTCTTAACAATCCGCACCTGTGGACCAAAACCGCGATTTCGAAATTATTTATAAGCCGTTATCATTAATAAATTACGTTAAAAATTAACCGATGTCATAAATGAAATCATAATAATTCATTTTTATTAAAATGCAAAACCCTCTATCTGATCATTTTCATTCATGTACTTAATATTTTTAAGAAACAAAACCCTCTATCCATCCTCTAAAATCTCCAATAGTGCAAAATTTTAAAAACGAATTGTATGTCAGATTCAGTAGTTGATTTAAAAAAATATTGTAGAATATCGAATTTTAATTACTCAAACAATTCGCGAAATAAACAGTTTTTTGGCTCTCCTGAAAAGTTGTGTTTTTTTAGATAGAGGGTTTTGAATATAGGCCCTCGATATGGGTAATTGTCATTAACTTTTAACACTTATGATATTCTGTTTATTTTGCAATAACTTTTTTATTTGTAAATTAGGTGGTACCTGTGAATGATGATAAGTTAAGGGAACCTTAAAGAGTAATTGTGCAAAGGCACAGCGCAAAAGGTCTCATTAGTTCATGGTAAGGAATGTTTAAAGTTGAAAAATGTAAAAAAACCGCTTGATACACTCGCGAAATTTTTCGTCCAATGTTTCATATTGCTGGGTGCGTCAAAGCTATTACTCCAAAATTAATATCGCTTAATCAGTACACTTGGGAAATTATTTGGTGTAGGTTTAGTGGATGTGCCATCAATAAGAAAAAAGTTACATGGACTTAAATCTTTGATACCAATTTTTTTCAATTTTAAATTTTTTGATGTTTTTTGATTGTAGCTTTTGGTACAAACTGCAAAATTCAAATACACATGGTAAATACGCACAATCTGAGCTTAATTCGAGTGATGTGCTCGCAATGGTTACAAATCTGCAGCTCTCCAAACATGGGAAAAAAAACGTGAATTTTTTAAAAAGTCTGTTTTTTGCAAGGCACACTCCCAGTTTTATTCCGGATGGTTCCGAATGCTTTGTGAACTTTATAATCCACCGTTTCCCACTTGATTTACAAACGCACCCCAGAAATATTCAATTGCAAAAATTTTATGAGATTTTTAAATTTTTTTGCAAAATTTCGATATTTTAGTTTTGAGTTAAAACACCTCAATTCAACCAAAAAAATTAGCATTTTTGACCTTACCCCTTTCGAATTTGATGAAACTTGGAATATAGTTGGGCCCTTCAAAAAAAAATCATAGTGCCAAAATTTTGGACTTCTGGTAGTTATTCTTCCGAGATATGGGGTCTTGAAAATTGGCAAAATCTTAAATATTTGACAAAAGTGTTTTGAGATAAATAAAGATAACTCAAAAAGTTATAATAATACAGGTCTCAGTCAGGTTGCAAATAATAGGTAATGAGACAGCCTTTAAAATGGCATTCCACAAGTTTTTTTTTTGAAAAAGGTCAAAGGTCATTGGTTTTAACATTAATTTTTGAAGAGCTATATCTCAAAAAACGATATTTTTAAAATTTTTTGGAAAAAAATATATGTTATTAATGGTCACCTATACTACTTAAGATTAAATTTTCAGGATGGAGACCTCATTGGAACTTTTAATATTAATAGAAACATAGTGACAGGAAAGAAAAAGCGATGTATTTTCCCTTAGAAAAAAAATATTTTTTTTGTCTTTGAGATTCTGGTACCAAAGTTAGTTTTTCTGAATTTTTTTGACGTACTGAGTCTATGACCTTTGAACTGGCCTATCGCTATTAGTTTTCGAGATATCTGCACATAAATGTGTGAAAATTGCTAAAATACTATTGCTGTGTTTTTTGAACATTTAGGTGCATATATCTTGAAAAGTAATAGCGATAGGCCAGTTTAAATGTCATATTTGGACTCAGCACGTCAAAAGCATTCAGAAAAATCAATTTTGGTACCAGAATTTCAAAGACAAAAAAAATATTTTTTTTCCTAAGGGAAACTGAATCGCTTTTTCTTTTCTGTCACAATGTTTCTGTTAATATTAAAAGTTCCAATGAAGTCTCCACCCTGAAAATTTAAACTTATTTAGTATAGAAGAGTCCTAACAACATATATTTTTTCCAAAAATTAATGTTAAAACCAATGAACTTTGACCTTTTTAAAATAAAATCTAGGAGAAAGCCATTTTAAAAGCTGTCTTATTACCTATTATTTAGAACATTTATGAGACCAGTAGTATTATTACTTTTTGAGATATCATTATTTATCTCACAACACTTTTGTCAAATATACTCGATTTTGCTAATTTTCAAGACCGCATATCTCAAATACTGGAATGACCAGAAGCCTGAAAAATTGGCAAAATCTCTTTTTTGTTAAAGTAAACCCCAGGACTTAATTTCATTAAATATTGGAGGGGGTGCGGTCAACTCGTCGGTTGAATTGAGGTGTTTTAGCTCTTTTGCATTATTTGAAAGCCAAATGAGCATGGCTGAAAGTTGAACATGTAGAAACAATGGTATGTGTAAATATAATAAATCATGGAAAGCAACATTGATCAAAAGTTAATATTGGCGAATTCCGCAGTGTTTTTCAGTTCCGCAGTGTTTTCCAGGCCGCTTATAGAAATTGGTCGGCGATTGTCTTTTGGTAGTCTTTTTATTGCTATATCTACAATTAATTCGCACCCGAAAAAATTTAACGTTTAAGCGGTTTTTCGGTGGTCTTAAATTTTTGATACTTTTAAATTTAACGGTTATATAAAATCTTACATTACTTAAAAAAGGTAGAAAAGAAATGTATTTTGATAGATTTTGACATGTCTTATTCGAATAATATTTCGAAATTAGTCCATTGCTTTTTGCAGTCGTGAAAATCGCGAAAAATTGCTAAAATTTGTTATAACCTCAATAAAATTAGTAATAACTAGGGATGAGATTTCCATGCAAATGCATGTTTTTTGTCGATAGTCTAAAAACGATATCGACCAATTATCTTTCCGAATCAAGAAATTTGCGTTAAAATGGCATCGATTTGTTTTTGCATATTTTTGCATATTTTGGTGAAAATGCATATTTTTGCATATTTTGGTTTAAAATGCATATTTTGTGCATATTTCCTACTTTTAAGTGCATATTTTTGAATATTTTGGCTTAAGTGATCAAAAACACAAATTGAAATATTTTTGTTACAAAAACTGTTATAAATTTTAAAAAATAATTTTCAAAGTAAGAAAAATTATTTTTTCTTTTTAAATTTTTTTTTTATAGATTGTCTTAATTTCTAACAAACATCTTTCTTATTTTAAGTTTCAAATGTTACTATTTAAACCCGGCATTATTTTTTGATTTTTAAGAAGTTTTTCCTACGAAAATTAGATTTTTATTGCACACTTTTTACTTTTTAGTGCATATATTTAGGTTTTTAGTGCATATTTTAAATTTTTTAGCGCATATTTTAAGCGCATATTTTCGATTTTTTAGTGCATGAAAATCTCATCCCTAGTAATAACGTTAAAATATTTCGTAATAACCTTAATATTATCGTTATTAATCATACTTTGAATAGTTTCAATATTCAGTGAAGGACAACACTGCAGTGCACTGTAAAATCAAACTTTAAATATTAATAAAAAATCAAAAATTATTAATTTTTTTTTTATCAAAAATGTTCCCTTTAAACCACTGCTGTTTCTTACCTATTAGAGATATAAAAATAGTGTCAACTAAGAATTTCTTGAGATTTTTTTAATGCATTTGGTAATATTTTTCTAAAAAAAATTAAACCGCTGGGAACATTTTTATTTTCAAAATATTGGAAAATGTGCCGAAAAAAAATTGGTTTAATGCAAATATCTCGATATTTACAAAGATTTTATGCATGTTTGAATGTGTATTTTAGCTCTAGGTAAGCATAATACAAAATGGTACGTTTGGTAAACTTCGGATAAAAAATGTAATTTTGACAATTTGTTTAAAAATGTTAACTTTTAACCGTCATAGTTTTGGGTGCGATCGCTCAAATTAATGCACGCGAACGGATTTAAATTACTTAATTATAATGTTATTAACTTTCAAAATCTTATCAATGTGCCACAAAAAAAAAAAATCGACATTTTTTTTTTGGAAATATTAAAAGTTATTGACAATTGCCCATATCTACAAAGGTAAAGAACTTTTTTTTAGTTTTAAATTAACGAACATGATTCATGAAGTTTTTAATACTATGCTTACAGAAATAGTTTTTAGGGTTGAAGGCTGGAGCTATGAATTTTTCGGCACAAGATAATGTTTTTGAGTGGTCTACACTGACAAAAGACATAACTAAAATTAAGGAAAAAATGTCTTTAAAAATTTATCATGAATTTTCCTAAAATTTAGTAAAATTTAACTAAAAAGTGAGAAATTTTCTTAACTATGAGGAAAAAAGTTTAGTTCATTTACTTATAAGTAGTTCATAGTTTTCTTTAAGCGGAATTTTTAAATATTAGGAAAAAAATTCTTACTGCAAAAGAAATTTTCCACAAATCTAAGAAACGTATCTTTATTTTTAAGTTATATTTCTTAAAAAACAATTTAGTTCAAGTTTAGTTAAAATTTACTAAAAAAATTTACTAAAAAAACATCGTATTTCTCTTCTTTGAATTGAGGAAGTGTACTTCTTAGAATTTAGTTAATAACTTCTGAGAATTTAGTAAATAACTTCTGAGAATTTAGTAAATAACTTCTTAGAATTTAGTTAAAAATTCCAAATGGCGATATCTCAAAAACTAAGCGAGATAGAGCGAAACGGACGAAATTTTCAAAAGAAAGACTACAAAGAAAAACATGGAACAGCCCAGCTCTGCATATCTGTCGGGGTCTCAAGACCCTAATTTTAGATCTTAAATTTGAAATTCCCGAGATTTTATATATGCACATATCTTGGTAAATACTGCTAACACGAGAAAAGGTCCAACGGCATTTTTGTAGCTCTTGACACGTAGAACACTTCCGCAAAATACCCTCCGATTAATAGTTTTTGAGATATCCAGTTTTTAAGATTCTCAAGATCCTATCAGAACCTAGAGTTTGCAAAACGATTAAAATCGTAATCGTAATCGCGATTAATCGCACCAATTAATCGTAATCGTAATCGATAAAAAAACCATGCGATTACGATTAATCATTTTCTTTGAAATGCACTGATTTTATAATGATTTTAAAAAATATTATTTTTGCCTACGACTCATTTAACTTATTGGCAATTTCTCTTTCCTTTTTATACCCTCCACTCTAGTGATAGAGGGTATATATAAGTTTGTCATTCCGTTTGTAACACATCGAAATATAAGTCTAGGACCCCATAAAGTATATATATTCATGATCCTTGATCGATTTTAAGTCGATCTAGCGATGTCCGTCCGTCCGTCCGTCCGTCCCTCCGTCCGTCCGTCTGTCTGTCTGTCTGTCCGTTGAAAACACGCTAACTTTTGAAAGACTTTACGGAGGCTCCTGAAGTTGGACATATATGTTCTCCATTTACCGGGTCAGGTTGGTATTGCAATCCAGCGAAATCGGTCCAGTGGTTCAAAATTTATGAGCAAAAGAGTAAATTTCGGCAAGGGTATTTTTCGAATTTACAAGATTAAAACCACTATAACTTTCGAAAGACAATTCTGAGGGGGCTGAAGCTTAGCATATATATTTGTCGTTTCCCAAGGCTATTTAGTTTTGAATTTCAGCAAAATCGGTTCAGTGGTTCAAAAGTTATAAGCAAAGCACTGAATTTCTGATTTGTTTCACCTTAAACTGTTGAAAACTCGTTAAACAAGTTTTAAAAGCATGGTGAAATACCAGTTTTGTAAAACTTGTTGTTGTTTGTTTTCTTGTCGTGGGGTGCAGTTTAGTTGTTAGACAAGTAAATATTTGTTATTGTTTTGTTATTGTTAGTGTAACTGTATGTAACGGGAAAAAATCAAATAAAGTATGTGTATGATTGAATGTTAATTTGTTTTTGGTTTTTAAAGAAGAGGATGGAATATAAAAAGAGGAAAATATGTGAAATAGTTTTTTTTTTGTATTACATATTGGTATAAAACAGTGGTCGGCAGAAAGAGAGCATATGAATGCATTGGTTTATGAAAATATAAACATGCATGTGTTGGTGTATTTCTCAAACAAAGCGACATCAACCTGCTTGTTGTTGTATTTTTATACTCTAAGTTGTGAATTTTGTTGCCATTCGTGTTGAATACATGTAAATTGCCGAATGTGTTCGGGATCCATGTGCAATTGATGCCGACCACTGGTATAAAACAACAAAAATATTTTACAAAGTAATTTGTTACTCAAAGAAATTGTACACCAAAAAATATTTACACTCAAAAAAAAAATGTTACACTCAAAAAAAAATGTACACATTATTATTTTTTTTTTTTTTGAATGAAATGGCAGACTCAAAAAAATGTTGACAGTCAAAAAAATTTTACGCTCAAAAAAATTTGATTGATGAAAAGAAAGTTTGACTTAAAATAATATACATATTTCTAATAAAAATTTTTTTTAATGCAATTTTTTGAATTTTTTTTTTAGAAAATTACTATCAGATAACATTGTGGAGGGTATTCATAGATTCGACCAAGACGAATTTAATTTTTCTACTTGTTTCTTATAAAAGTAATTTAAATTTAAAGTAAAATTTAAATTTTCATCTTAGTAACCCCACAACTTTGTTTTGAAAATATGAAATCCAAAAGAATTTGGCTGGATTTAGTCAAACAATTCGGGCATGAAGTTTTATCAAAAAACGTAATTTTTCTCTGGTTGTAGACTGAAGATGCTCTTTCTAAAGTCCCTTATAAATGTTCAATCAATCAGCTCTTCAGTGGCCATTGGCAGGTATTCTGACACGAAATTTGAAATATTATAATTTTCGGGACGCCCAAATATATACACAAAAAAGTAATTTTTGTGGAATGTTTTTTTACAAGGATTTCAAGAGTCCAGGATCGTTATTTCATAAAATATGAAATGGACAAAAAGTACACTTTTTTTTAACCAATTTTACGACCCTTCGTTTAAAACTTTTTTTCAGATGGTTTTTTTTACCAAATGATCATGTATTCCAAATTTTACCCCTTTTTTGTTCCCTTAACAATTTATCAAAAATCCGACCACATTTTAATTTTTTTTTTTTTTGTTTAGATGTTTGTCTATCCACATAAAAAATTCAGGAGGGCATTTTTCGTATTTTTCGAGAAAATTTGAATATTGGATTTCAGAAAAATTCAATAATTCTCTTGTACTTTATTGTGTCAACACCGCGTATGAGTTACGACTATTTGCGAAACCAATGAATTTTCGTTACTCATACGCGGTGTTGACATAATAAAATACAAGAGAATATCAGATTTTTTATGAAATCTAATATGCAAATGATATTTTCTTGAAAAATACGAAAAATGCCCTCCTGTTTTTTTTTGTGTGAATAGAATCATCTAAACTTAAAAAAAATTTGGCCGGGTTTTTGATATATAGACTTTTTTAAAAAAAAAAACTTTCTGAACGGTTTTTGAAAATTTTCCAAAATAAAAAAATGTTAGTAGAAAGCCCATAAAAAAATATACATGAATGTTAAATTTTGCGATTGTGGTGCATTTCGTAAATTTTAAAAATATTTAATAATGGGAACTCGACACAATTTTGACAACTTTTTTAATATTTAACCACGCCTCATTAGCCCAGTTTTTAAACAATTTAAAAACCAAAAAACGCAATTTTCTTAGTTTCATATAGGGCTATACATACCACCTATTTTTATAAAAGGGTTTTTTAAAATAAACTATTGCAATTATATTTATTTAAAAAACTCGATTAATCGATAATCGCAATTAACGGCTATTTTTTTAATCGTAATCGCGATTATGAAATATCTCGATTATTTGCAAACTCTATCAGAACCCTTATTACCGTATCTCAAAAACTAAGCAAGTTAGAGCGAACGCGGACATAAATTTTGGGTCAAAATTTATGGGACCCTTAAAGGACCGGGGGCTTGAGTTAACAAGGGGCTGGACCCATGGGTCCAGGGTCTAGACCCAATCAAGTTTTAAAATGTGAATGAACTAATGTGTAATATAATTTTTCCTTTATTTATTTTCCTTAGTTTTGGGAAAATTAAGAACTAAAACCAAGAAAAAAATCTTTGGAGCCAAATCATTCCCTCTTTTTCTTAAAATTAAGTTAATTTTCCCAGATTTTAGTTCACTTTTTTTTTTGAGTGTATATAAGATTTGAACACAGAAAGAATTGAAAACTAATTTTAATTACGAAAATCGCATATTCAATTATTTTATTATTTGAAACTATTTCGAGCCCGAATATTAAGGAGCCAATTACTTAATTAACAATTAGTTTTAAAATATTTTGTAAAAATGTACTCGTTTTTCGTTTTTGATTTAGACAAGGAAGAAAAATTTTATTTGAAATTCATTTGGGAAAGTCCATGAGAATTTTAACTAAATGATGAAAAACGATATTTTTTTTCAATACTTTGGAGGGCATGTGATTTTTTTTGCAATATTGACTTCTAGAAAGTTTTTTATGTTTTTTTTCTCGGAAACCGTAAGTTTTACAAAAAAACTTGCTGTGACAATATTTTAGAAAAAGTAATGAAGATTTAATATTTGGAAAAAAAAAAAAATTCAAAGAAATTTTAACAAAAAATTTCGAATTTGATCATTATTGGAATGGCCTTTTTTCCTGACTAGGACACCATGGATTTCCAAAATCAAAATTTTTCTGTAAAGTTTATAATTCTCTTTATATATTTAATTAGAGTTTATTCTGGCTCGAGGCCCAAAAATATTTCTATTTATGATATTGTCATAATAGAGTATTTTAATTTGTTGCTTTAAAAAAGGTTACTCATCTCATAGTATACAGATATACATAGTATATCTTCAGATGATTTCAGAGAATCATTGTTGGTCAACCAAACATCAGACCATGCATAATATTTCATATATTTCATAAGTTTAATGAGAAATACTATTATGAAGGTCCAAAATCTGTTTCCAACAAAAATAATTCTTTTAACGCAAAAATTGTATATACTAATCCACTACCGCGGTAGTCCCGGGAATATTTCAAAAATTATTCAAGAACCGGAAACCCGGTACAAATTCTACAGTACCGACCGTTGGCTCTAGTTTAAAGTCATTTCCAAACACATTGCATTTTTTATTTATAGTTCCTTTTTCGTATTAAAAGAAATCAATCTTTTTAATATGTTTAAAAAATAAAATATTGGAAACTGTTTTTGTGGCTTTTACTAAAATTCCTATTTACAAGGTTTTTCTTTATACTTTTTTTTATCACTTTTGGCTTGATGTTTTGTGTCTGCTGTTAAATGATGTCGTAAAGTTCAAAGATGGATGAGATGTAATTTGTAGTTTAAATTAACAGGAAACTTTAAGCAAAAAATAACGTATAACTTACATGAAATATTAAAGAAGTTAAAAAATTTAAGAAAACTATAGTACTGGTATCACACACCCCTCTTCAAGCAAGTTTAGGTTTTATAAAAATGGTGACAAAATCGGGTAATGGCATATCATTCCTCTTTATTTAGTACTTTAAAAATTGTTATAACGAAAATTCTAGCTGATCGTGTTTTCAAGTTATTGCTAAATTATTATACTGTTTGACAACAAAAACTTCCCAATGAAATATCCAACTATAAATTTTTCTCTCCTGATTCCAAATCTGCCATTCAAAATTTTCTAGCACGTACCACTTTTGAGATATTCGCTGTTAAAAAGTAAAAAAAAAAACAACAATTAGGATCCACTGCTGCATATTCTTACATTGTTTTCAACAAGTTGGACTTGAATTCATATAAAATGAACCTCCTAATTCCAAAACTAAATCCAAATTTTTCTAGCGTGTTCCGGTTTCGAGATGTTCGCGTTTAAAATTTTCTGCCAGCGAATATCTCGAAAACGGAACATAAAAATTTGATTTTCAGTTTTAGTATCAGGAGGTCCATTTTATATGAAATCAAGTCCTAATTTTAGGAAGCTACGTAAGAATAAGTAACAGCTAATCCCCAATTATTGTTTTTTTTTTTTTACTTTTCAACAACGAATATCTCAAAAGTTCTATGCGCTAGAAAGATTTGGATGGCAGGTTTGAAATCAGCAGATCAAAATTTAAAAGGCTCAGTTGGATATTTCACTGAGAATTTCTGTTGTCGAACAGAGTAATTATTTAGCAATAACTTGAAAACAGAATCAGCTAGGATTTTCTTGTTAACGATTTTTAAAGCTCTCAATAAAGAGGAATGAAATGTCATTACCCGATTTTGGCACCATTTTTACAAAACCTAAACTTGCTTAAAGAGGTGTTAAGACTTACTAGAAATAACTAGAAATAAATTAATTACACATTTCTCTACAAAAAAACTCTAATTGAAAAAAAAATAATAGAGGTATTCAGAGTCTTGTTACCACCCCTGGCAATGTAGCAAAAGAGTACTTCTTTCAAAAAATACATGTATTTTGAAAAGTAATTTTAGAAAGTGCTCTTTTACCACTAGTGCCAGGGCTGGCAAGCAAGACTCTGAATACCTCTAATGTTTTTTAATGATTTTGAGGTTCTCTAGAAAGAAAAAAAAATAAAATTATTTTGTATGAGTTTTATTGAAAATATTCAGCCTTACCAAATAATAGTATTTCTCATTTAAGTTGTGAAATATACCAAATATTATGACTGGTTTGATGTTTGATTGACCAACGATGATTCTCTAAAGTATGCTGAAGATTCTTTAGTGGGAATGAAACTGATCAGTACAGATATACTATGAGATAAATAGAAATATTTTTGGGCCTCGAACTAGAATAAAACTCTAATCGAATATATATACATTAGAGTTAATTTTGAAAATTTGATCTGCGGGTATCATCATTTTTTTGAAGGATTTGGGTTTGGGTGGTTCAACGCATCTGAAATCGCGGATTTTAAGCTGATTTTTCTGCAGAGCAAAAGGCTGAATATATCGCAAATCTGATTACACCAATTGACTCTACAGAAATGATTAATACAATGGTCGTTTTTTGAACTCTTAAAAAAAGTTTCAAAAACCCACCAAAGATGGCGGAAATATAAGGTTAATCAAAAACGATTTGTGCGATCCCAGAATATCATCCACAAATGTTACAAAAAATGCTCACAATAATGCACAAAAATGAGTTTTTTTATGAACTTTGATTTGGAATTAAATGGTCAATCGAAAACGAGTGTTTAAACCGCTGACCCATCCAAAAAATTTTCAAATGTCGGTCAGTGTTTTATAATTTTGTCAATAGAAAAAATATTTTGAAGCCTTAACTTCTTAAAAGGTGGTGAAAGAAAGGTGCTTTTTGTATCAGTTTTCTTAGCAAACGCTGCCTCTTCATCTTGCATGACTAAAAAAATAATCTAAGAGGCATGTCACAGACTCAATTCCGTTCGGATTTAAAAAAGTGGTTTGCTCGTACAACACAAAACGAATATTATAATTTTCGGAATGAAATCACTTTTAAAAATCAAAGTGGAATTGAATTGCATAAAAGTGGTTTCATTCCGAAAAAAAATATTCGCTTTGCGTTTTACGAGTAAACCACTTTTTCCAAATCCGAACGGAATTGAGTCTGTGACAGGCCTCTAATTTAAAAAAAAAAAATCGATATTTCCGCCCCCTGCCGTGACTTTATGGAACTTTTTTTAAGAATTCAAAAAACTGTCATTGTATTAGTTTTTGCTGTAGAATCCTTTTTTTTCTGCAGAAAAACCACCTCTAAATCCGCGTTTTCAGATGCATTGAACCACCCCAAGGAGTGAAAATGTTTCCAAAAAACACCGGCATTCTTTTTAGCTCCCCTAAATCCTTTAAAAAATTATGATACCCGATAAACAGATGAAGTGACGTAGTCATCAAACGAACTCTAATATACATATGAGGCATTCCATACCAAATGTCCAGCGAAAAAAAACATGTGTACCGTAAACTTCTGAATAGGTTGTATGGATAGCCCTATATGGAACTTAGAAAATTGCTTTTTTGGTTTTTTAATTTTACAAAAACTGGGCTTAGGAGGCGTGGTCAAATATATGAAAAATGGTCAAATTTGTGGCGAGTTGCCTTGATTAAATATTTATCACATTAAAATGAAATGCGCCACAATCTCAAAAATTTACATTCTTATATAGTTTTGTATTGGCTATCGTTTAAATTTTCTTAGTTACATATAGGGCTATCTAAAGAACCTACACTGAAAGAATTATTGTTCATTATATCTATGAACAAATTTCATAAAACCAAATTCATAGAATCTATGAAACAATTCATTTGCTGAATGAATATTCATTAGTATTCTGAAATATTTCATAGAATTTTATTCATAGATTTTATTAAATTCATAGAAAAAATTCATAGAATTAATGAATGTCATTCATAGAAGAAAATGCCATCAATATGCCATTTAATTTTTAAAATAATTAAAATAATGTTACAATAATTAAAACAGTTGAATAAATTTATTAAAAAAATAAAAAAAAACATTTAAAAAAAAATTTTCATTGCTGCCCTGATCGGGGCTCGAACCCAAGACCTACCGGCTTAAGTGGTAATTGTCGACGCCTTAGCTATCAGCGCCACCAAAGAATACAAATCTCGCCAACTAACGCTTGGTTTTATAACTCTTCATTTTTGTAAATACACAAAATATTTGTTTTCTACAAACACACACACAGCGTTTGGCAGAGCATTGTGACAGAGCAAAGACACAAACTCAATATGTTAGCAGAATATTATTCAAATTTGATTTTAAGTGTTGTTACTTGTTTATATAATTTAGCTAAGTGGCTAGAGACTAAGCTTCACGAACAAGAGGTTCTATGTTCGAATCTCGGTGGGGATAAGTTAAAAAAAAATATAAATTTTTAAAAATAGAAAATTGTAAATAAATAAAATAACAAAAATAAATAAAAATAAAATAAAAAAAAATAAAATTGAAATAATAAAATAAATAAAAATAGAATTGAATAATATTTTTTTTCCATAGCCTATGAACTTTTTCATAGGTTTCTGGTTTCTATGAATTTGTTTCATAGATTCTATGAAGGGCATCATTGGCTCACTTCTAATGATTTTTTTCATAGAATCAATGTACGTTTTCATAGCCGTAATGAACAAAATTCTTTCAGTGTATTCAGAAATTTACGGGACACATGTCTTTCTCTAGCGGGACATTTGGGGTGGAATGCCTCAAATATAAAGGCCGAATAAATACATTTTATTTTTATGTACCTTTTGGTACATAAAAATAAAAAAAACACTTACCAAAGAAAAATAAAATAAATTTAAAATCAACTTTTAATTTTATTTCCATACAAACACAGCCTTACCATATAAGAAAAAAAATAGATTTTTGGGGGCCTGTTCACAAAAAAAGTCAGAACTCAATCATAACTCAATTTTTTTCCATGTGGTTGTTTTAAGCAATCATAAAAAGAATTAAAATTTTGTTTAAAAATTAAAAAAAAAAAATAAAGACCTGCTACCCACATCGTCTCAAAATTGAAAAATAATTTTAAATTTTGAGACTTTTTATGATTGTGTTTACAACAAACACAGGGAATATGAAGTTTAAAAATAACAAAATTAGTCATAACCAGTCATAACTGTGAATTTTATTTCCATACAAATTGCTTTTGTTTTTAAAATCGACTTTCAAAAAATGTATGGAAAATTTTAAATTTAAAACAAAACTTTTGTTAAAACAGACTTTTAATTTTTCTTTGGTACTGGCCATTGTTTTTGTTTTTTAAAATCGTCTTAAAAAATGTATGGGAAATTTAAAATAAAACTTTAAAATAGACTTTTTATTTTTCTTTGTTACGGGCCATTAAGTTTTTTTAGTTTTTTCTTTGTAAAAATAATGAAAGATTTCCTTTGACTCCAAGGTTTTTGTTAATAAAATTAAACAAATGGTTTTTGTATTTAATGTAGAGTTTTTATACAGCAAATGTTGGCTTTAATTTTTTTGTCTGTTGACTTAACAAAAAACTCAACTTCATTCCAAAAAAAAAAAAAATTTTTTTTCTTTTTGTTACCAAATCACGTTGTCAGGTATTTCCACCATCTTTTAAATTCCTTTTAAATACAGGTAAAAGAAAAAAAAAAAAAATCGGTCGTTTTTTAAAAAAAAAAGATGACATTATTTTTTTAAGACAAATATTTTCTTTTGTTAGTTGTGAATGCTGTTTTCTAAAAACCACCATCATCTTTTCCTAGTCATCATCTTGAATTTTTTTTTACAGATTTTTTTTAATCCTAAGATGGCCGATTTATTATAATTCTGTGAACTATTTCACTGTAGCGTAGTTTTATAACCAACACATTTTAATTTCGACGTATTTCATAAACTACATTGCCAAACTTTCTCAGCATACAGCATTGTGTAAAATCGTATGCAAAAAATATTTTATCAAGGGCCAAAAAGACAAGTTCTCTCGCTCAAAACATTAAACCATGAAAATGTTTTTTGGAAGAAAATCGTTCCATGTGAAACAAATTAAAATATCGGTCGAGGACCAGACTTAGTTTATATTTTATTTAGTACTCCTAGTTTCTAAGACATTCCAGCGATATCCATTCGTCCGTTTGTCTGTAGAAATCAAGATGATGTTCAAACCAAAAGAGATAATAATTTATCTCTAAATTATTATAATAAAGATGCAGTCCAAACATACACTCAAAATAATAACTCTGTAAAATACTCTGTAAAATGACTATAATCTCAATTCAATATATATTTAACAGAGTTTTCTGTCAAAATACAGATTTAAAGAAAATACTTTGTATATTGCTGTGACAAAAAAAAAAAAGTTTTTTCTGATATATTACTTTTAATTTTGTAATCTTAATTTTACAGATATTTAACAGAGTTTTCTGCTGAAATACAGATTTAAGCGAAATACTCTGTAATTTTTAAAACCAAAAAACTAAGTTTTATCTGTATTTTTACTTATTTCTATGAAATCTTAATTTAATTGTTAAAAACAGATTTTTCTGTAAAAAAACAAAATTTTATCTTTATTTTTTTCAGAAAATGTTAAAAAAAGTACCAAAAAAAATCTTTTCAAAAATCTTATAAAAAAGATTACAAAACTACATTTATTATTTTCCTAAATTATGTAAATTTACAGTTTTTTTTCGTTTATATAGTTTTGAACTATATTATTTGGAATACAAATATTGTTTTACTAATAAATATTGCTTTTATTTTGTATTAAGAGGAGTTCCTAGTATTTTTGGGTACGGGGAATCCATATTTGATATTTCTTTTGCTCTTAACCGCCGCTAGAGGGCGCTAAAAAAACAAAAATCTGTACTTGGGTCTTCAGATTTTTATACCCTCCACTCTAGTGATAGAGGGTATATATAAGTTTGGCATTCCGTTTGTAACACCTCGAAATATTGGTCTAGGACCCCATAAAGTATATATATTCATGATCCTCGATCGATTTTAAGACGATCTAGCGATGTCCGTCCGTCCGTCCGTCTGTCCGTCTGTCTGTCTGTTGAAAACACGCTAACTTTTGAAAGACTTTACGGAGGCTCCTGAAGTTTGGCATATATGTTGGGCATTTACCTGGTCAGGTTGGTATTGCAATCCAGCGAAATCGGTCCAGTGGTTCAAAAGTTATAAGCAAATGAGTGAATTTCGGCAAGGGTTTTTCTGGAATTTACGAGATAAAACACACGGTAACTTTCGAACGGCAATTCTGAGGGTGCTGAAGTGTGGCATACATATTTGCCGTTCCTCTGGTCCGGTTCGTTTTAAATTTCAGCCAAATCAGTTAAGTGGTTCAAAAGTTATTAGCAAAACCGTAAATTTCAGATTCGCCTCACCTTAAATTCACGTGTTGAAACCCCGTTAAACATGTTTTAAAAGCATTGGTAAGTCACAAAAATATTTTACAACGCATTTTTGTCACTCAAAAATATTTTTACACTAAAAGAAAAAAAAAAAAATACACTCGAAAAAAATTTTACACTCAAAAAAAATTTTACACTCGAAAAAAAATTTAGTAAATTTTTTTTTTTTCAAAAATTAATAAAAAAAAAAGTTTTTTTAATCAAAATAAAATATTTCTAATCAAAAATGTTATTTTTTCACTCTAGAAAATTTACTATAATTTAAAAAGGGCATTGTGGAGGGTATTCATAGATTCGGCCAAGTCGAATTTAGCTTTTCTACTTGTTTTTATTATGACGGCAGATACTCTAAGGAGCCATTTAGACAGTTTAATTAAATTCCAAAAACTCGCGATCTTATTCGCGATTTGAATTTTTTAAAAATCCACAAAAAATTAAAAATTGGTGTAGTTTGAAGAGCTATAACTTCTTAAGTAAATATCGGATATTTATAATCAAAATTGAAATTGAAAAATTAAGTCCTCTTTTTGAAACGTAAAAGTTGAAAAATTGTTTCATTAAAAAATTGTTTTTTATATGCAAATGCATTTTTTGAATGCATTTTCGTCAACTTTTATCCCTTTTGATTTTTTTTTAAATTAACATATTATTCAAATTTGCCATTTTAATAGAAAAAATCAGTGATTTTCATTCGACACAAAGGTCTTTTTTTTTTAATATTTTTTTTTTTTAAATTTTGATAATTTTTTTCCATATAAAAATAAAATGAAAAAAAAAAAATTAATCGATAGCCCATACACTATCGATTAATTTTTTTTTTTTTTTTGGAAAATTTTCAGAACCCGTTCTGAAATTTTCCATTTTTTAAAAAGGTCAATTTATCAAAAATTCGGCCACTTTTTTTTTATTTTTTATTTTTTTAAAGTTTAGATGTTTGTCCATCCACACAAAAAAAATCAGAAACACGTTCTTCGTTTTTTTCGATGAAATCGCATTTGAACTTTAAATTTCATAACAATTTTGTAATTTGCTTGTATTTCTTTGTTTTAAAGTTGCGAATGAGTATTATTAATAACAATGAGTATTATTAACAAGAAAATACAAGCAAAGAAAATATAAGCAAAATTTGTTTCTGAATTTTTTTGTGTGGATGGACAAACATCTAAACTTTAAAAAAAAAATTTAAAAAAGAAATTTTTGATAAATTGACTTTTTTTAAAAATGGAAAATTTCAGAACGGGTTCTGAAAATTTTCCAAAAAAAAAAAAAATTAATCGATAGCCCATACAAAACTATATAAGAATGTAAATTTTTGAGATTGTGGTGCATTCAGTTTTAATGTGATAAATATTTAATCAAGGCAACTCGCCACAAATTTGACCATTTTTCCAATATTTGACCACGCTTCCTAAGCCCAGTTTTTGAAAAATTGAAAAACAAAAAACGCAATTTTCTAAGTTCCATATAGGGCTATCCATACAACCTATTCAGAAGTTTACGGTACACATGTTTTTTTCGCTGGACATTTGGTGTGGAATGCCTCAAATGTATGCATTTTGAGATATTCGCTAATCAAGGGAATTTTTTAAATTTTGTTATACTTTTTGCAAAAGAACATCTAATTATGATAGAACTTTCATAAAGTAGAGGATGTAAGCTTTCATATGAGATCAAATTTTTAATAATCGGATAACGCGTTCATTAGATATGATCTTCTAAAGTTCAAGCATTTTTATGGTTTTACTAAAAAATCACAACTTTAAACAGCTATAAAATTCGAACTACATTTAATTTGGCAAAAACTAAAAAACGATATCTTCATAATCGTATGGGGAATATATAGTATGTACAAAATTTGGAAACAATCTAAGGATGTCAAGTAAAAAAAGTGTGATTTTTTTGTGTCTATTGAGGTTGGAATTCTTCATTAAAAAAAAGTCTCAAAATAAAACAACTTTTTCTTAGAATCTAAGAGTCTTATAATATAAAAAATATTCTATAGGAAAAATTTCTGAGAATTTTTCTACACGAAAAATTTCTCAGAGTTATAGAGTTTTTCTGTACAAAAAATATCTAAAAATTTGAGAATTTTCTATGAGAATAATATGAGTCGTGAGTATAGTAAAAATCTTTCTATAGTGAAAATGTCTTGGAATTTTAAAATTTTTTTGTTTAAAACTTCCAAAAATGTCTTAAAATCTTAGATTTTATTAAAATTATCTTATAATCATAGACATTTCTATTTGAAAAATGTTCTTAAGTTTTCTGCATAAATATGATTTATAATCCAAAAACTTCGAACAATTATATGAACAATTTAAAAAGTTTACAAAGAGTTTTGAGTTTTTACGCTTAAAGTAGGTATATTTGAGAATTTTTAAAGAAAAGTTGCAAAAATTTTGAATTTTTTTTTTTTTACAAAAATAATTCGACTCATTTTTTATCTTAAATTTTAAAATTAATTTTTTATTTTAGATCAATTGTAAGGTTATATTAAAATATAGCGCTTTGAAAACAACAAAATAATAGTCAAAATGTAGAATACAAATTTGGCCAGTATTCTCAAGTCCATTTTATTTTTAAAACTGAAATATTCAGCCTTACCACAAGAAAATAAAATAAATTTAAAATGAGCTTTTAATTTTATTTCCATACAAATTGTTTTTGTTTTTAAAATCGACTTTCAAAAAATGTATTGAAAATTTGAAATTTAAAATAAAACTTTTGTTAAAATAGACTTTTTGTTTTCTTGTGGTAAGGGCCATTGTTGATAAGATTTTTTTTTTAATTTTTAGGCAGTTTAACATAATATTAAGGTGACATAATCGGATTATCCGTTTGAGTATTAATAAACTACGTATATGTATTTGTCTTTGTATACACCTTCAGTTTATCCCACAATTTTAATGTTTATATGACATTGTCTCTTTGTTTCCATCTTGAGTTTTTTTTTCAATGTTTGTTTTTCCATTTTTATAATGTGATGTATTTATTTAAGCTTAATATGTAAGTGTGTGAATGTGTGTTTGATGGAACATATAAAATGATAGATTTCGCATAAATTTATCTTTGCACGAATTATATAAATTTTTTTCTTTATATTTTTCTCCGTTTTTTATAGTGTTTGTGTGAGTTTTTTTTTTTTTACTTTTAGCGTGAAAAGTATACAAAAGAGCACGGTACGCTTGTAGCATAACAATAATGTTAAAAAATTGTAAAAAAAACTTTTGATAAATTATGTGACTTCTTGTGACATAATGTTTGACGTTTTTGTTGTTCATGGTCTTCTGTCGTTGTTTCTACTCCTCTTATTTACATTTTTCATATATTGAATCAAGGGAATTGTTTTAATGGCATCTAAATTTGCTTTAACGGTTAAAAGTTTAAACTCAAGGTTAAAGTAACAAACGTTATACGTGTTCGATTTTTTAATTTTTTTTTTTTAGAAATATTTCTTTGGTAAATTTTTAAGAAGGGAGGGAGGGTTATGCTGTTGGTTTTATATTTTCTTTAATAACACTAGTTTACAAATTAAAAAAAAAAATGCTATCCAGAATCTAAAAATGGTCTTTTGAGATATTGCTAACTTTTAACAGTTTCAACTTAAAAAATGGTTTTATTTAAATAAAACTATCTTCGGACCAAATTGGTGGAATTAATTTATTTTAGGATTCAGCGCAAGATTTTACAATAATAAATTTTACAAATTATATAAATTATACAATAAAATTTTACAATGTAGTTTATAAATATCTCTGTAAACTAGTGTAGTGAAAGACATAAACAAAATTTTGCATAAATTTTATAGTTTTTTGTTATACACAGAAAAAAGCAAAAAAAATCAAGTAATCACTTATTTAAATATAAAAAAAAAGTTATTTTTAGATTGACGCAATTAAAAATTTACCCAATAATTAAAAAAAAAAAAAACAAAAGTATTAAATAACACAGTGCAACAGCACATTCAGGGCCTCAACCAAACCAAGACAATTTGAAAGTACTTATGTGTAGTAGTAAAAAACCCAAAGGGTTTAGCTCTGTAACGTCTCAAATTTTTTTTTATAGCCCACTGAATTTTTCAGTTTTTTTTTCAAAGGCGTTGAAAAAGGGGGAAAAACTAATGTTAATGTTCTTTTGAACTTAAAATAGTGTTTGGATGTCTTCAATAGAATTTTATGGGGAACATTTTTCTAGAGTACGCTAAACCTCTATCTTCCGTTTTAATGGGTCATCTACGTCATTTTTTTAAGAAATGGCTCAGAAACCGACTCAGACGTGCGTTTAAAGGGTTAAAATGTTCTACGATTATTTTCAGCATCAAATTTCACTGCGGGTTACTGAAGGCAGAAAGTTGGACCGGTATACGAAAAATGCATAAAAAATGTTAATCTAAAGTATCATTAACTTTTTTATTTTTTTATATATTTGTTAGTTACAATTGTATACAATTTCTGGCAAAAAATATAAAAAAATGAATGACACTTTACAATTTATATTTTTTCTGCATTTTCCTTATACCAGTCGAAGTTTCTGTCTTCAGTAACCCCAAGTGAAATTTGATGCAGAACATATTCGCAGAACATTTTAACCCTTTAGACGCAAGTCTTTGAAGACTTTTGAGCCATTTCTTAAGAAAAGTACTTAAATGACCCATAATTACGGCAGATAGAGGGTTAATATATTTTAGAAAAAAGTTCCCCATCAAATTCTATTGAAGACATCCAAACACTGTTTTAAGCTCAAAAGAACATTTACATTATTTTTTTCGACTTTTTTCAAACGCCTTTACAAAAAAAATTAAAAATTCAGTGGGCTATAAAAAAAATTTGAGACGTTACAGAGCAAAACCCATTGGCGTTTTTACTACCACACACAAGTACTTTCAAACTGTCTTGGTTTGGTTGAGGCCCTAAGAAATGACACTTCAATTGTGTCACAGTGTAATTTAATAGTCTTTTAGTTTTTTTTATTTTCTAATTTGTTTAAGTTCTCATTTGGGTCAGTCTTAGTGAAATCAATCAAAAATAGCTAAAAATTTTCGTGACCCCCTCCGATTTTGATGAAATTTGGTTTAGTTGTAACACTAAGTGATAAACTGACGCACACTTTTTTTCAGCCCTCTAAGTAAACAGTGGGCGAAAACAAGGAGGGTCAAAATTTCCCCCAAAATCTCCCAGTCGCGACACTTTGCACCGTAAAAACTTAATATCGTTGGTTCTATTATAGCTAGAAAGCCCATTTTTGGTTTGTTTTGAAGCTCATAATATGCTCTACAAGACCTACCATAACCAAAAAACTTTCGAAACAAATAAGGGTTACCTACCTTATTTTAAGATCGTGATATACGGAGGAGAAAATGGGGAGGATGGTATCCCCCGATTTTTTGTTTACTTGACAATCTTTTAGAGAAAGTCCTAAAGAATATATTCTAAAATTTTTATGTTGGGACAACAATGGGATCGCTCAAAATCAAAATTTTTCACAATTTTTCCCAAAATCTCCAAATCGCAACACTCTTTAACCTTAAAAATTTAATATCATAAGTGCTTTTGTAGCTACAGAGCCCATTTTTTTTGTTTTAAAGCTTATAATACGCTCTACTAGACATACCAAAACCAAAAAATTTTCCAAAAAAAGGAATTGGTGCCCCCCTTATTTGATGGTCGTGGCAGAGGGTGGTCGAAATGGTGGGAAAGTATCCCCCGATTTTTTTTAATCTACAATTTTTATGTTGGGACAACAATGGGGTAGACCAAAATCAAAATTTTTCAAAATTTTCCCCTAAAATCAACAAATTTCCCCTAAAATAAACAAAAATTTCAGGATATGTTCTCTAGAACTTACTCTTTAAAAAAAACAAGATAAAAAAAATTGGGGAATACTATCCCCCAATTTCCCCCACCCCTAGCCACGAACTTTTAATACAAGAGGCACCCCTCATTTTATTATTTATTTTTTTTGTGATAGTAATATTGTAGGGCATATTAAAAGCTTTAAAAGAAGCCAAAAATGGACTCTGTAGCTACAATACAGTCCACGATATTAAATTTGTAATGTGCAAGAGTGTCGCGATTTGGAGATTTTGGGGAAAATTGTGAAAAATTTTGATTTTGGTCGATCTGATTGTTGTCCCAACATAAAAAGTTTAGGATATGTTCATTAGGACTTGCACTTTGAGAATACCAAGTAAAAAAAAACTCGGGGGATACTTTCCCCCCTTTTCCCCACCCTTTGCCACGACCTTTAAATAAGGGGGGGGGCACCCTTCCTTTTTTCTAAAATTTTTTGGTTAAGGTAGGTATTGTAGAGCGTACTATAAGTTTTAAAACAAACAAAAATGGGCTCTGTAGCTACAATTGCACTTATGATATTAAATTTTTTTTTCAAGAGTGTTGCGATTTGGAGATTTTAGGGGAAATTGTAAAAAATTTTGATTTTGAGTGATCCCATTGTTGTCCCAACTTAAAAATTTTAGAATATATTCTTTAGGACTTTCTCTATAAGATTATCAAGTAAAAAAAAAAACGCGGGATACCATCCTCCCCACTTTCTCCTCCCTTTATCACGACCTTAAAATAAGGGAGGTAACCCTTATTTTTTTTCGAAAATTTTTTGGTTATGGTAGGTCTTGTAGAGCATATTATGAGCTTCAAAACAAACCAAAAAGGGGGGGTGAAATAAAGCCATATGCAATAAGGCCATATGGCCTTATTTCTCAATTCAATGGGAAATAAGGCCATATGGCTTTATTACCAACACGATTGAGCAATAAAGTCATATTGATTTTGCAACCAAAGTGGAAATAAAGCCATATCAGTTGAAAATGTGGAAATATATTTCCCCGTAAATCCTGCTACCCAAAAAAAAAAAAAATATTTAGCGATGCCGCTAAATTAATTTATGGATTTTGTAATCCCTAGCCCGGCCGAAGGCCGTCTACGCAGAAAAAAATATTTTGACTATTTTTAAATTAAAAAACCACATATACCACGAACCTCGGAACTTAGAGGGGTCTAGAGCACTGTTGCCAACTATTTTTAACCAAAAACCTCTAAATTTCATTAAAAAAGCGCTAGAAACCGCCAAAAATAAATTTAGCGGGGAAAATTTTAAATTCTCCCACTAAATTACGGAAAAAAGCGCTAAAAACCGAAAATCTTGGCATTTTTGATTGACAAAAAAGAAAAATTAAAAAAAAACCTCCAAATTATTATTTCTGCGAAAATTGACTTTTCACTAAAAACGCGCAAGAAACCACAGAAAAAAAATTTAGCGTGAAAATATAAAATTCTCCCGCTAAGTTACAAAAAAAACCGCTAAAACCAATTTTCCCCCGCTAAATCCAAACAAAAAGCGCTAGATTTAGCGGGAAAACCTCCAACTTGGCAACAGTGGTCTAGAGGCACCAATTTTTTATTGGCAGGGTTTTTAATTTAAAGATTTTTTAACAAAAAAAGATTTTCTGTGTAGCCGGCCTTCGGCCGGGCTTAGGGATTACAAAATCCATGCATTAAACCCACCCTCTCCGCAAAGTAAAGTTTTCTAGGGTACCAGGCCTTTGCGCTATCAATTTTTTATGCCTCAAAAGGGCCTGATAACCAAAATAGCTTTGGTTTGCAGAGAGGGTGGGTTTAATGCATGGAGTTTGTAATCCCTAAGCCCGGCCGAAGGCCGGCTACGCAAAAAATCTTTATTACACAAAAAAAAAATTATAGAAGTTGTAATTTCGAAATAAATTTTTTTTTTAGGTAGCAGGATTTTAGTGGAAAAATTTTTCCACATTTTCCCCTACACTCTACGGAAATTAATGATGAATACTTTTATAAATTTTCAAATGAGTAATAAAGCCATATATGGCTTTATTTCCAACAGTGGTTGGTAATAAGGCCATATGGCTTTATTTCTCAACTCATTGGGAAATAAGGCCATATGGCCTTATTGCCTATGGCTTTATTTCACCCCCCACCAAAAATGGGCTTTCTAGCTATAATAGAACCAACGATATTAAGTTTTTACGGTGTAAAGTGTCGCGACTGGGAGATTTTGGGGGAAATTTCGACCCTTCGTATTTTCGGCCCCTGTTGACTTAGAGGACTGAAAATTTGCATTTGTTAGATTTTTACGTAGTGTAAGAACTTAAACAAATTTCATCAATATCGGAGGGGGTCAAAAATATTCATGATTGATTTCACTAATAATGACCCATTTACTTTATAGTTTTTTATATGTGAAGTGTAATTTTTTATTAAACGTTCAATCAGTACTAGTGCCTACGGTCAGTACCGTAGTACCGGGAATACCGGTATTCCCGGTTCTCGGTATTACCGTGAAATGGTACCGGTTTCCCGGTTCTTAATTCATTTCCGGTATTCCCGGGAATACCGGTATTCGCGGTTCCGGTTCTGACGGTATTCTCGGGAATACCGGTATGTATATTTTGTAAAATTTTGTACAATTAAAATTTTTTCTTTGCTTTTACCAAAAAAAAAAAAAATACAAAAAGTGTGAAAAACACCATTTCTATTTTATTTTTTTAATTTAAGAAAAAATAGTTACATGATTTTTAAATAATTTTACAAACACAACTAAATATTGCTGAAATACTGATTAAATAGTGTAATTTAAGTATTTTATGGTATAGTATTTTTTTGGTTTTTGAGAACCGGTACCAGGATCAGAACCGGGAATACCGGTATTCCCGGGAATATATCTAGAACCGGAAAACCGGTTCCAGAACCGGGAATACCGGTATTCCCGGGAATACCGAGAACCGGCAAATGGGGGGCACTAATCAGTACTATTAATTTTTTATTGGTGCAAAATCGAAAAATTTTTTGTAGAGTAATTTAAATTAACTCCCTTTTTAATATGATAATGTTTAAAGGCTGGGGTCTAATTTTAAAAAAGTTGCAGGACGCCACCTCAGTTTGACTATATTAGCTAACAATTAACGAAAAAGAAAACAAGAATTACTATTTTCATTTTCTTAAAACCAAAAATTTTAATAACTAGGGTTTGGAACTTGGATAATAATTCACCTCGTGGTGAATTAAAGCGTTTTTCACCAGCTGGTGGTTAAAAAGTGACATAATTATTTTTCAACAAAAAAAAATTTTTTTTCATCAATTTTTTTTTACATCAAATTTTTTTTTTCCATCAAATTTTTTTTTTCCATTAAATTTTTTTTTTTATATTTTTTTTTTTTTTCATTAAACTTTTTTTTTCATCAATTTTTTTTTTCATAAATTTTTTTTTTCATCATACTTTTTTTTCATCATTTTTTTATCAAAGTTTTTTTTTCGTCAATTTTTTTTTTATCAAATTTTTTTTTCATCAATTTTTTTTTTTTCATAAATTTTTTTTTTAATTAATTTTTTTCATTAAGTTTTTTTTTCATAAATTTTGTTTTTTTTTCATCAATTTTTTTTCCATAAAATTTCTTTTTTTTTACCAATTTTTTTTTCACCAATTTTTTTTTTCATCAAACTTTTTTTTATCAAATTTTTTTTTTCATATTTTTTTTTTTCATCAAACTTTTTTTTTTCATCATATTTTTTTTTTATCAATTTTTTTTTTCATCAATTTTTTTTTTCATCAAATTTTTTTTTTCATCAAATTTTTTTTTCTCAAATTTTTTCATCAATTTTTTTTCATTAATTTTTTTTCATCAATTTTTTTTTTTTTTTCATCAACATTTTTTTTCATAAATTTTTTTTCGTCAAATTTTTTTACCAAATTTTTTATTATCAATTTTTTTCTCACCAAAAAAAATTTTTTTCATATTTTTTTTATAATTTAGTTTTTCGTGAAAAAAAATCATTTTTTTTTTACCAAAACTACTTTTTTACCAAGTCTAAGCTTTTCGCATAAAAATTTTCCATTTGAAATTCTGATTAATTTTTATTAAAAAATAAAAAGTGTTTTATTCGAAATTTAAAATATTATATTTTGAGGATGTTTATTCTGGCTCGAGGTCATTATTTTCTTTACTAATTAAAACCATGATATTCTCATAGCATAATTTTCAAGAAAATTATTTTTTTTTTGTTTTAAATTTATTTATGTTGGTCATTTTTGCAAGACTTATTCGACACGTGTTTCGGAATTTGTCAAGATTCCATTGTCAAGATTATTTAGCAAAAATAGAAATGATTTACTACAAAGTAGCAAACGAGTCTAATGACAAATCGTTTGTGCACAAACTAAAGTATAAAAACATATTCGACTCTATCCACAATGTGAATTAGAAAGACGAAGAAATTGTACTATACTATACTTTTGTTCCTTTTTCTTTTTCCTTTTATGTGCTTTCCAGTTCGTTTTGGGGGGAGGGGGAATTTCCTTTTTTTCCTTTCCCCGTGGATCCGCGATTGGTTTTCGAAAACAACAGAAATTTGTCTGTAGTTTTACTGATTCTGTTTGCGAAATTTCAAAATATTTTTGTGTATATTTTTTGCAGATTTTTTTGTTATTTTACAGAAATAGTCTGTTTCATTATAATTTTTTTTTAATTTTTTAAGTTTTTTAAAGTTTTATTTTTTAAGATTTTTATAAAATTTAAAATCCTTAACTAAAAATTATAAAATATAAAAAAAGACGGACGATTGTTTTGTTAATTTTACAGAAGTATGTAGTTATCCCGTTAAAAAAAAAAAAAAAATAAATTTCAACATACAAAAAACTTAAAAATGTCATTCTTGGAAAAAAATCAGCACATTCTCAGATTAGTCTGCTATAATCAGCAGATTCTTTTGCCGTCTCGAAAGATTTCTTTAACATTTGAAAATTGTTAAATTTTTTTTAATTATGATATTCGTATGTTATTAGATTTGAACCTAAGATTACTAAAGATCACGATACTTTCGTAACAACTATGAATGTCTGTCACTTAGATAGATCAGCCACACTAGCAACGAGTCAAGTTCATAAATTCAAAACATTTTTCCTTAACAAAAGTTGTTAGATTCCCAGACAAATATCAAAAATATTTTGGATTTTTACAATTTTTTCTCAATCCACTTTTTCTTTATTTTTTTGCCTCTTCCATTATTTTTATCCAATCCTCTTTTTCATATCTTTCTTCTTTTTTCTTCATTTCCTTTATTTTTTCCTCGGGTTTTTTGTTTCTATATTGGTTTTAGAAGGGAAGGGGGTATTTCAAATGACCTTCTTTCCTGCACAAAGCCAATTTTTTTGCACAAACTAGTGGGTATTTACCATTGGTATATACCATTTTATTTCCCCTTTCATATAAAACGGGGGATTTTGTGTATGAGAAAATTACAATGTAAAATCGAATATGAAAAGAGAAATACACCGAGAGACCAAATTTATAGAAAATGACTGATTTAACCTGAAGAAATATTTCCATATTTTGTGGCATATGCGGCGTATGATTATTTTTTAACTTAACATTTAAGTTAAATATTACTAATACGCAACGTTGCAAATAAAATAAATAATGAAAAACAACAAAAGTTTTTGTGTCCGTAAAGTTTTTTTTTCGATGTTTTTTTTTTGGGTTATTTTAAAAATGTATTAACTATGACAAGAGAAGAGTTCATATCACCACATACGTGGACACTTATTAATGAACGTGCAACAGCAAAAAACAAAATTAACTCCATCAAAAACATCAATGAAAGATAAAAAGCCCAAAGAGAGTACAGGCAAATGGATAAACAAGTCAAGTGTGTGATAAAAAATGACAAAAAAGAACACATGAACAACATGGCGACTGAAGCTGAAAATGCAGCTGCAGCATATAATATGAAGGATCTATTCAACATCACCAAAAAAATTGCAGGTTCAACAAAAAGAAGAAATGTCCCTGTCAAACACCTGGATGGTCACTTACTCACGAATTTAGACGAACAGCTAAAACGATGGAAAGAACATTTTTTAAGTGTACTCAACGTTCACCGTGAAGGCATCTGCATAACGCAAAATAGTCGGATCAGCACATTACCTATTGCAACCGAACCACCATATAAACAGGAAATAATAGAAACAAACTCAGAGTTTTCGTTAATCGCTGTTTTCGAAGAATACTTAAAATATTCTGGCCCCGTACAATAACGAATGAACAACTTTGGGCCAGAACATGTGTTCGGGACATAAACAATGAAATTCGAAGAAGAAAATTTGGTTGGATAGGTCATACTCTTCGTAAGCCACCTGAAGAAATATACAACCACGCCCTTGTTTACAACCCACAAGGAAGCAGAAAACCAGGTCGACCAAAAAACACCTGGCGGCGACCTACTCTAAAAGAAATAAATTCCATGTCTCATAGTCTTGGTAGAACCTTCAATAACATCGGAGAGCTCAAAGTTACAGCCGCACATCGACAAAGATGGAGACAACTTATAGACAGCCTATGCCCAGTATAGAGGCAGCTCGTAATCAGAAGACGACAATCAAGGCATTATATATATATATATATTAACTATGACAACCTGTCATATGATAAACATTTTAAAGCATTTTAGTGATATGCCCCGTTTAATGTAAATATAAAATATATATCCTTGTAAATAAACACACTCTTTAGATTCCAAAATGGGCTTCAAAAAATATAACAAATATTTAAATTTTTGTTCAAGAGTGGCTCAACCAAAAACCCCCTTTTTTTAGAGTCAAAAATTTGTATTTTTAAATTTAAGTCTTAGTACAATACAAATCTTTATTGATAAATTTTTAAACAAAATACTTGCTACAGTAATTTTGAGCTCTTCTGAGACATCTTTTGGAGTGTTTTTAGAAGGATCTTTTTAAGCTCGAAAAAAAATATGTGTTTTTGACAATTTTTGATGCCAAATTTTTTTTCTATATTGGAATCATTTTGGAATCTAAAAAAAGTGACCTCAAAAAAACAAATTTTCTTATTTTGTTTGAAAACTTGCAGATAAAGGCTTCATTTTTGTTTTAATTAATTTTATTTTAGAGTCTTAATAGAGGGCTCGTTTACATAAAGCTATACATAAAATTTAAATATTTGGAGTCGAAATTTAAATATTTTGGAGTCAAAATGGAGTGTGTTTGTTCACTGGGAAACGTTAAATTATTAAAAAAAAATGTTGTAGTATTTATTTTTAATTAAAAAAAAATTGGACTTTATAAATTGTTTCATTTTGTACGAAACTTTCCTATTTTCGTGCATTCTATGAAATTTTCAAGTAAAACTACAAAAAATTTTCATTAAGGTCACGAAATATTTTCGTAAGTATCCAAATTAATTTTTGCTTTTTACGAAATTGTTGATTTTAAAAATACAACTAAATTTCGTGTATTTTACGAAATTTTGCATTAAATTTACAAAATTTTTTCGTATCATACATAAAATTTTTTTCGTAAAATTTAAAATATTTTTCCTACAATGTACGAAACATTTCGTATATTTTACGAATGTCTTTCGCTATGCGAAATCACGAATGTTTTCGCACATTGTACGAAAAAGATTTTTACGGCGTATGGATAGCCCTATATGAAACTAAAAAAATGATTTTTTTTTATTTTTCAAAAACTGGGCTTTGGGGGCATACTACTATACAAGAACTATACAAGAATGTAAATTTTTGAGATTAATTTGATAAATATTTAAACAAGGCAACTAGACAAAAATTTTACCATTTTTCCAATATTTGACCACACGTCCTAAGCACAGTTTTTGAAAAATTGAAAAACCAAAAACGCAATTTTCTTAATTCCATATAGGGCTATTCATACAACCTATTCAGAAATTCACGGGACACATGTTTTTCTGTAACGGGACATTTTGTTTGGAATGCCTTATATATATATATATTTGTCAACGCCGATTTTAACTATTTTTTTTTTGTCTGGTCCATGTATACAGCACAATAAGCTGGCTTGGCCCACCACCAATTTTCGCAGTTGCACTGTATAACCTACTAACATCGTATTTTTTTAAAAATAATAAATCAATTCTATTTAAAATGTAAAAGAAATCGCAATGCGGCGAGTAATACTGTAATGTATTTTAAACCTTTTACTAACATTGTACACTCACAATAACCCCCTCATTAAAAATTAGCTTTACCTTCTCTACACGCAATAATTTTTGGCAAAATTAATCTATTCAAATCTTGCTGAAAAGCACTTCATGTATTTTTATACCCTCCAACTACAGTATGGGGGTATACTCACTTTGTCATTCCGTTTGTAACGCATCGAAATATCGGTCGGGGACCCCATAAAGTATATATATTATTGATCTATGATCGATTCTAAGACTTTTCTAGAATGCCCGTATGTCCGTCCGTCCGTCCGTCCGTCCGTCTGTATAAGACACGATGCAGTCCAAAATAAAATAGCTAGACTCATTAAGTTTGGCACGAATATGTCTTATGGTCCTAGGCAGGTTAAGTTCGTAAATGGGCAAAATCGGACCAGGGGGAAAAGAGTTCCCCCTTGAGGAACTAAACCAACCACTGAAAAATACGATTTTTTACGTGTTTTTATATATTTTTGTTAAACAAATGAAACAAATTTATGCAAGAAGAAGTTCAGAGTACTGCACTAGGACCGGGGGGACTAAAAAATTTTGTTTTTTTTGCCCGTCCCCTTTTTAGGGCGTGGATATAAAAAATAGTTTAAATAATGATAAAATTGTATTACTTTAGTGCAGAAAGCATAACAAATAAATTAGTAAACATTTTTCGAGAGGGGGAGGTGTCCCCCACTGCCCCCGCCAAGCCCCACCCAAAAATATACGCCCCTGATTTTTTTTTACATGTTGGAGGGTATAAAAGATTCGGCACAGCCGAATTTAACACTCTTACTTGTTTTTTTTTTAATTTATTTTCTCTTTTGGGTGATATTGCCCGTTAAAGTTTTAAAATTGCTTACATATATCTTCTCTAGAGGGCGCAGCTGACCCTCTAATAAAGTTAACATGTCTCTAGAACGCGCAGGACCCTCATTCATGTTTTCATAAACAAAAATGATTTTCTTAAGCATAGATCAAAATATTTTGAAAATTTCGTCAAAAAATTCCTAGCCAAAAAAAGTTGGTAGTGAAAGGGTTAAAATTTTTGATGTTTAAAAACAAAAAAATTATAACAGAATTAAAAATATGAACATAACAAGAACATAACTTGGTAATTGAAGTGCATAAACACATGTGCACAAACGTATGAGCCAGTTATTGAAAGTAGTTTAAACATCGGTGATTTTATAAAATGTTGCCAAAAAATAAACCATAAAGAAAACTAGAACAACATTTTAACATAAACAACAACGAAACAACAAATAAACAATGTATTGCATTCACTTTAAAACACCTACATACAAAACTACTACTATTTTCGAATACATGACTTTCTTTTTTAAAAATGTTGGATTAGGGAAATAGTAATGTTTTTTGAAGGTTTTAGTGATTAAAAATTAGACTTTTCTAAAATAGATGTATGTAAATTTACATAAGGTTGTCTCAGGGGAGGTATTATTATACCCACAACCTAGTGATAGAGGGTATAAATAAGTTTGTCATTCCTAGAAATATTGCTCTAGGACCCCATAATGTATATATGTAATCATGATTCTCTATCGATATTAAGACGATCTAGCGATGTCCACCTGTTCGTCTTTCTGTTAAAAACACGCTAACTTTTGAAATGCTTTTCTGAGGCTGCTAAAGTTTTTCACATATGTTGGTATTGTAATTCAACAAAATCGGCTGAGTGGTTCAAAAGTTACAAGCAAAAGAGTAAATTCCAACAAAGTGTTTTTACGACTTTACGAGATATGTTTCGAAATACAATCCTGAGGCTGCTGAAGCTTGGCATATATTTTTTTTGTTCCCCTGGTCTAGGTAGTAATGAATTTCAGCAAAATTGGTAAATTTCAGATTGTTTAAACCTTAAATTCACGTGCTAAAAAACAGTTAAACAAGTTTTACAACCAGAAAAGTATAGAGAGAAAACAAATTTTTGAATTTAGTTCTCTCTTTGCAGATCAAGTTTAGTCTATTATGAGAAAATAAGAGGTCTTTTAAAAATATTCGTTGGAAAATATAAAATTGCATGTATTTGAGTAAAAATGTAGAAATACACTTATTTATGTGTGCTTTTACGTTCGGTACATCCGAAATAAACAAATACAACTGCTTTTGTATAAAACTGAATTTATGCATTTTTTAAATGTATGTAACCTTAACAATTTTTGAGGGATTTTATTAAAAACCTTTGATTTTCTTTGTAATAAATTATTCTTGAACTTTACATAAAGATAAAAAAAATTTAAAAAAATTAGCTTATTATTAAATTTTTTATTCAAATTTTCAACCGAATTTATTTACTTTTAAAATTTTGTTAAAATTAAAGTAAAGTTTTCGAGATGTTCATATATCGATGAATAGACTTTACGACGATAATCATATTGAAAATTATTGTGTAGATAACACCGCTCAATACTAATTTTCCGGTTTGAATTCTGATGATCAATTTTAGTAGTCCTTGACCTCCTGATTCCAAATCTGTTCTCAAAATTTTCCCATCACATCTAGATTTTAAGTTATTCACGGTTGAAAATGCGAAAAATGACGATTTTTGCATTATTTGAATGCCTTCACAGCAGGCATTCAGTGGAATACAAATCTGGTATAAAGCGCAATAGTAGAATTTTTCTATGGTCTCCAACATAGAAAACAATTTTTTTCAAATTCTTGCGCTTGGTTGGGTTTCACTTGCGTTTTGAAATGATACTGTTAAAATGATCGTTTTTGTAAAATTTACCTTAGTTTTGTTATATTTTTTAAAGAAAAACCAAAAAAAATTTTAATTTTTTTTTAATTTAAGTTTGTTATTTTTCTGTGTTATTTCGTACATTTTTAACAAAGAATGAACTTTTTCCTAAATTTAGAGCTCATCACAGTAAAATTATCCGGTTTTTGTTTTAGAGCCTTCTAAAAATGGTGCCTTTTCTAATTTTTTTCACAGTGTTTTTTTTAAATACACGTTTGGCCAATAATTGTGCAACATCTTCAAATTTTTCTACTCTAACGCCTTATACCAGATTTTTATTCCAACTAACGGCTGCTGTGCAGGCTTTCAAAAAAAGCAAAAATCGCGTTATTTCACATTTTAAACCTCGAATAATTAAAATTCTAGATGTGATGGAGAAATTTGAAGCACAGATTTGGAATCAGCGAGTCAAAATCTTTAAAAGTTGTCTATCAAACTTCAAATCGGAGCCAAAAACCTTCGATTTGCTGAGCGCTATAATTGATAAGTTATTTAATTAGATTTGGTTTGAAAGTAAAAAAAAATAAAATCTTCCGATTATGTTCGGAGATATTTATATCATTGTAAGCTTCTTACATATTAAAGAATCTATGCTTGCTTTGATAGGGCCAACAGATGCGTCACAATTTTTTCCCATGGCGGTAAAGTTGAAATTTGTGTTAAATGTAGGTCAACATTCGATGAGGCAGGAGAGGACATAATATAAAAAATTTTGACATTGCTAAAAGTGTTTGCAATTGGAAGTATGTTATTTGATAAATTCACACCAAAACTTGACAACATTCCATATTCCCCAATAAAATCTGCTATTTTTAATTCGTTACAATATATGGGTGAGATCAAAAAATTTCAGTGGGTTTGAGCCAAAATTGCACAAATAAAAAATTAAATTTTTGGTGAATTTTTTATTAAAATCGATATAATATAACTATAAAAAATCTCTTCTACAAATTATTTCAAACAAATTTTATCGACAATTTTATAATTTTTTTGGTGACGGAGTTCATTTTCCTTAAAAAAATACATAAAATTTTTTAAGTTTTTTTTTTAAAAACATTTTGTTGTAATTTGAAAAACTTTTTTTATTAATCAAGAAAAAATCTTAATTTTGTAATTAGGATTTTTTCTTGATTTTGTGGTTAAAGATTTTACAATTATTTTTTATACCCTCCATTCTAGTGATAGAGGGTATATATAAGTTTGTCATTCCGTTTTAACACCTCGAAATATGCCTGTCTGTCTGTTGAAAACGCGCTAACTTTTGAAAGACTTTACGGAGGCTCCAGAAGTTGGCGTATATGTTGGGCATTTACCTCAGGTTCAAAAAATATGAGCAAAAGACTAAATTTCGGCAAGGGTTTTTCGTGAATTTACGAGATAAAAACACGCTAACTTTCGAAAGGCATTCCTGGGGATTCAGAAGCATGACAAATACATTTGTCGTTCCACTGGCTTAGTTCGTATTGAGTTTCAGCCAAATCGGTCCATTGGTTTAAAAGTTATAAGCAAAACCGTGAATTTCGATTAGTTTCAGCTTTAATTCACATGTTGAACATTTAAACATTTTTTAAAAACATTGGTAAGTCAGAAAGATATTTATCAACGTATTTTTGTTTCTCAAAAATATTTTTACACTAAAAAAATACACTTGAAAAAATGGAGGGGGGGGGGAGTTGAAATAAAGCCATAGGCAATAAGGCCATATGGTTTTATTACCAACCACTGTGGGAAATAAAGCCATATATTGTTTGTGGCTGTAGGCCCCTCTGAGTTTAGAGGTTCCTGGAATATGTGGTTTTTTAATTTAAGTTTTTTTTTTTTTGGGTAGCAAGATTTACGTGGAAATATATTTCCACATTTTTAACTGATGTGGCTTTATTTCCACTTTGGTTGCAAAATCAATATGACTTTATTGCTCAATCTTGTTGGTAATCAAGCCATATGGGCTTATTTCCCATTGAATTAAGAAAAAAGGCCATATGGTCTTATTGCCTATGGCTTTATTTCAAACCCCCTTAAAAAATTGTACAAAAAAAAAGAATTTTTACTCTCAAAAAAAATTTTAGTAAATTATTATTATTTTTTTTTAAATTACTAAAAAAGTTTTTTTTACACAAAATAAAATATTTCTAATCAAAAATGCTATTTTTTTTTTCACGTTAGAAAATTTACTATCACTTAAAAAGGGCATTGTGGAGGGTATTCATAGATTCGGGCAAGTCGAATTTAACTTTTCTACATTTTTTTAACAGGATTTTTCTAAGGAAATGTAAAATAAATTTATTATTATTTCTGTTAAAATTAGTTTTTTTGCTTTTTTGAATGGCTAGTGTTAATATTTGCATCGGGTTTAACAACTACATAAGGTTCTTCAAAGTTACATACACTCAAAATAATACATTAGTAGATTTACTAATTTTTTTTTTTGCTAATGCTGGTTAGCTAACTTTTAGCAAATTTTTAGTTGAGATTAGCATGTTAGCAAAAATGTCTTGTAAACCTCATTTAGCGCATTAGCAATTTTAAACAAAATTTGAGCTAATTTTTTTTGCTAAATTTAAAATTGTGTTGACCAAATTTTTACAAGCCTTTTTGCTAATATTACCAAAAATAAATGGTAAATTTTTTTTTATTTTCAGAAAACTTGAAATGGCGCTATCTCGGAAACTAAGCCAGATAGAGCAAAATGGAGGACATTTTTGGTTCTCGGGCTGACCATAGTATTGCCAGTCCTCTTCACATGTGTGGACCCTAATGGGTCCTAACTTTGGATCCAAAAAAGTTAGCATTCCCGAAAATTTTAAAATGCTCATATCTCGGTAAATATTGCCGACACAACAAAAAGCCCGAATGCATTTTTGTAGCTCTCAACACGTAGAACAAGACCGCAAAATAATCAAAAGCTCTCCGAGTAATATTTTGAAGTTATCGAGTTTTGTAATACTCAAAACCCCGGTGGTCCCCTAAAATCACGTATCTCAAAAACAAGGTAGAGCGAAACGGACACAAATTTTGGATCAAAAACTATGACGATTTTTAAGGAACCCAACTAGGTCTAGGCCCATCCGGATCTGGACCTATCGGGTCTTAACCCAATGGGGTTCTCAAATGTGTCTAAACTAAGTTTAAATAAAAATAAATTCAGTTAACTAATTTTTGGCAAAAAATTTTTGCTAACTTTACCAAAAAAATTTTGGGTTCAAAATCAGCAAATTTTCTTGTAGGTTTACAAGCTTTTTTTGCTAACATTATAGTTTTTTTTTTTTGTCTAGACGTAAAACAAAGAAAGACAAAAAACAATTTGCATTTTGACTGTATAACTGATATATTTCATCTCGCTCGGATTTCGATTTGTGATACAATTTCGTAAACAATACCATGTGGTTTTGTTTACCACTTTTTCAAACACTATTTGTCACATAGCTCTTTACCTTTGATATAAGAGGATAAAGGAGCATAGGGCCTTACCTTTGATGCCAACTCTAAAAAAAAAATACGTCAACAGTACACAAAAAAAGTACGTCGAAGAAAGATTAGAAAAAGCTGCAGAAAATACTCAAAAAGCGTCAAAATGGCATCATTGATAAAAAATAAAATTCGAAAAAGAAACTATGTAACAACTATTGGGAAGAAATAAAACAACAAATTTTTTAAAACTTGAATTTTTTCTTTAATATTACAAAATATCACTAAAAAATGCCATTATTGCAAAAATATGCAAATATATGCATTTTTACCAAAATATGCAAAAATATGCACTAACAAATCAGTGCCATTTTAATGCAAATTTGTTGATTCGAAAAGATATCTCATTCACAATGTTCTCAGACTAACGAGAAAAAACATGCATTTGCATGAAGTTCCAGTCTCTGGTCATAGCTATCTCTTTTACCCATGCATACACGGCTTCAATTGTGTAACGATCACTCTTTTCGACACTTTTTTAGACATTATGGAATCCGACAATTTTGTTGTTTTGAACGTATTATATTTAGAAAACTAATATGTTATTGTCCCATTTATTAAACGCGAGGCTATAAAGTATCATTTTGCATCATTGGTTTCAAGTTTTTTCATTGCATATTAATTTCCCGGTATGAAAACTCAATTCATAAATAAAAAATCGTAAAATGCTGTAAAGTCCGTCTCAATGTTTACAAAAAACTACTTAGCGTGTATCTAAAATATCATCATATTTTGACGTGTTTTTTTTCGGAAACTAATTTCCGACAAATAGTTTTTGAAAAAAAGGGCAAGTGGTAACGAAATGTAAACTCCGTCTCTATAAACTCCGTCCATTTTTTTTTGAAGATAGCAATTAAAAAAAAACTAATGTAGTTGTTAATATAACAGTTATATGTGTCTTTTTGGTTTAAAAATATCATTAAGCGAATGTTGCCCAAACTAAATATTTTATATATGAAAGGACTTCTAGAGATGTCCCGTGTTAAAATTTGCAATAACTTTTATTTTTTGATTTTTATCATAAAACTATAAAATAACAGTTATTAAAAACTTTTTGTACAAACAATTTAAAATAAGTTTTATTTTATATGTATTGGAGAAAATAACTGTTATAACAGTTATTTAAAAAAAAATCAATCAAAGAGTATATCTTAAAATCAATGATTGAAGTATTAGCTTTCTATAGGATTCTTTTGCATGCGTTTATTTTAGTTTTATTTTAATAACTCAAGTTTATTAAAGCTTAAAGAGTTTTTGAAAATAGTTATAAAAAATAAAATTTTTTTATTTCTATTATTTTGAACAGAAATTTATATAAATCATTTCAAACTGTTATTTTTAATTTTTATTTGAAAAAATATTTTTGAACAGTTAAATTTGATTTTTTCAATAAATCTCATAACAGTTATGGTCTCTGGTTAAAACTGAATATTAACACTAGTCATTCAAAAAAGTAAAAAAACTCATTTTAATATAAATAATAAATAATAAAAAAATAAAAAAAAAAATGGAAAATTTTTAATAACAAAACCACGGAAAAAATCTTAATTACAAAAATTGTTAGTAATAACATAAATAAATTATTTAAATTGTAATAAAATGTTAAAAAAAATCAAAAAATTGTAAACTCCGTCACCAAAAAAATTATAAAATTGTCGATAAAATTTGTTTGAAACAATTTGCAGAGGAGATTTTTTTATATTAGTAGTGATGTAACATATCGATTTTAATAAAAAAATTCACAAAAAATTGAAATTTTTGAATATTTCACTAGGAGGTTTTTATTGTCGAACAGTGTAATTATTTAACAATAACTCGAAAACAGGATCAGCTGGGATTTTCGTGTTAACGATTTTTAAAGATCTAAATAAGAGGAAAGAAATTCCATTACTCAATTTTGGCACCATTTTAGCTAAACCTAATCTTGCTTGAAGAGGGGTGTGTGGAGGTACAGGTTAAGAAATATATTTTTTCTATAATCTAATACAGAAAAAAAATATGTAAACTCATATTGCTTGTGTACTTGCAATCAGCCAATTTTCATCTTCAATTGAATTGAAACAATATTTTCTTTTTCCGTTTCCGTGCGGTAGTATTTCTTCAAAACGTTACTTACTTGCAGTTGGATATTGTTGTTGCCGTTTTTTTGCTGTATTTTTTTATTGTGGATACATGTTGTGTTTTGCCTGTCAACAAAGATATTTCCGTTTGTGTTTTTTTTTTCTTTTTAACATACATATTTTGTTTTGTAAAGAAAGAAAATTTCTATTTTTCGATAGGTAACTGCATCACATAGACACAAACTATACAAGTAAGTACAACATGCATTTGTATGAAAGCTGGATAAATAACGCTTATTTTAACATCTCACTTTTTTATTTAGGTTATGTGGCATGCTCTGTGGCTGTTCTAAAAGCAGGTCTGAGCTTTCTTTGCATTTCCAGTAGAATTGCTTTTAGTTGCGGGTTATTTGTTCAACTCTTTAAGTTAATTGCAGGGATGTGAATATATTATAACGACACGGGGATATTCTTAAAAGAATGATGTATAATATTTGTCTTCTACTAGAATGATATCAACCGGAAGCAGGGACTGGAAGGTATTCGAGATGGAGTCCCTTTATAAAACTTCTTTGAAATATATTGGAACTACTCGACAAGATTGAATTTGCATAAACTCGAATTTAGCCTACGAAACATTCTTGACAAAAGAACTAAAAGTGTTTTTAAGGCCATGACTGAAGTTTGGTTTTTGAAGTTTTTGAAAGTTGAACGTTGCTGGTTCGATGCCAGGTGTCGATGGATGATTTTTTTTTAATATTTATTTGTATTTTTAGATTATTTATTTCTATTTTAAGATTATTCTATTTTTAGCTGGAACTTATAAGTGGCACTGAAAGGAACACTATTACTGATTATATTATTCCACTTAATGTTGTAAATGGGAGATTAAACATTGAAATCCCTTCATTGGATGATTGGCTCAAAGATCAGATGGAGTTCTATCCAATTAATGTCTACACGGATGGTTCTAAAATGGCAAGTGGTACAGGCAGTGGCTTCCACTGCAATGAACTTAACATGGAAGGATCATTTCGACTTGATAATGATTGCAGTATTTTTCAAGCTGAAATTTAGCAGCTTTCTATGTCACCAATATACAGAAGTGATATTAGTTTTTTCATTGATAGCCAGACAGCTTTAATGGCTCTGAAAAATGACAGTATAAGGTCCAAGGTAGTTACCGCTGCCACAGAGAGCTTAAGGTTCTCAGCGAGCAGCACAACATTAGACTGTGCTGGATACCTGGACATAAAGATATACTGGGCAACGAAAAGGCAGATGAACTTGCTAAGCGGGGAGCCAACCTTTCACAGGAATTGGCTGTGAGTGACGTCTATAAACGAGAGAGCGGACGAGCTCGCGAAACAAGGTGCTGATGGTATTGGTATTTCTGTGCATATTGATCCACCAATCCAGCACTTCAGATCGTTACGCGACATTCAAAACACTGCAATGGCTAATAGAAAGTGGAGAGAGCTAACAACAAGTGCGATTAGTAGAAGATTGTGGGCATGCTACAATCTAAGAAAAACTGAATACTTAATCTCACTCACTAGATGGAACTGCCGTGTACTTACTGGAGTGATCACCGGGCACTGCCTAATAGGTTATCATAGAAAGAAGATGGGACTTATTTCTGATGCAAGCTGTAGAAGGTGCGATGAACCTAACACTGAAGAAACGGTCGAACATATTCTTTGCCAATGTCCTGCTTTGGCCAGAACCCGACTGCACATTTTAGGCAGACATGACTTCGAGAGCTTGGAAACGGTTTCGAATGTCGACCTAAGGCAAATAGTACAATTCGCGATGAAGACAAATGCATTCTATCAGCGTCGCTGAGAAATTATTGTGGTTTCGCTATGGACCATCCGGTCTATGTGAGTAGTCTTTGACTCCGCCACCTCTAACCTAACCTAACCTAACCTGACGTCTATCCAGCTCTATCTCTAATCTCGCAACGGATCAGATTGGAAGCGAGAGAAACTTGGTTAACCCGATGGACTCAGTCGGACTGCTGTATTCAGACAATATCATTATGGAATGAAAATTCGTTGAAACAAAACCAAGTTCTTCTTGATATGGATAGAAGACAACTGAGAATGGTAATTAATTTGATTACAGGCCACAACACCCTAGGTAAACACATGGTAAGAATTGGAAGAGTAAATGATGATACATGCCGATGGTGTAGGGAAGCTGTTGAAGACAGTTTTCTCTTTTTATGTGAAGGCCCTGCACTGTCTTTTAGAAGATTTAAATTATTTGGCTCTTTTTTCTTTCAGAATTTACATGAAATCCGAGTAATAAATCCATGGCGTTTATCAAAACATCGAAGTGGAATGCATAGATGCAACTATTGATTTTTATCTAAGAAGAAGGGGAAACTGGAATCATAATGGGCCACAAGTCGGCCTCTATGGGCATTGGTTTATGCCAATGCCATCCACCATAACCTAACCTATTTTTAGCTTTATTTTTTTTAAAAAAGTTACAAAAGACATTGTTGTGTTGACAATATCCAATGTAAGCTCGGTTTCAATTAAATGTTTAATTGTATTAACAATGAATTAATTGTTTTGACAATTTTTTTTTACGTGTATTGGAAGTTTTCCCGGAAAGTTTGCTATTGCATTTGAGCGATATCGGTTCAGCGATTCAAAAGTTATGAATGAAAATGCAAGGACCCCTCAAAAATTTTAGTACATTCAACATAACCTAAAAATACAAATGCTTTAATCCGGCTGCTGGTTGACATATGTGAACATAATTGAACACCAAATGGTATTTAAACAAGTACGAACATATTTTTTGACAACAAAAGACAAAAATTGCGGTTTTTTTTTTACCAAATTTAACTTTTTTACTTGTTTAAAACTCAGGCCATCTTGCTTTCATAAAACATTCGCCCTTCGATAGCTTAAGGTTGCACAAATCTGTTCCTTAAGGTTATTTTTCACTATTTTTGACTATTATTTTCAATATTTATAAAAAATAAGTTTGGCTTATTTAGCAACTACAATATACAACTGCTCTTAAATAAATGAAATTGAAATTGTCTTCTACAAAAAAAAAAAAAACTATTTCAAAGACATACGTTTTATTCCGCAACACAACTTTTTGGCATCTTGTTTTCCCCATTGAACTGTTTTTTTTTTTTTTCAAATGGCAATGTACTGTAAACAATTGGCTGATAAGGTATGTTTTGTAAATAATATTTTTTTTTCGTGAATTTCTTTTTCCTTTCAAATGTTTCATCGTTATTTTTTGCCATGCAACACTTGTCGAAGTGTTGAAAATTCTCCTAAGTACCCCTTTTTCAGCACAATAGTGTGAAATAGACGATAGAAAAATATCTATTAAATTTTTAGTTGGAAAAATATTTTTTCTAACGATTTTTTCTTTTAGGAATGAGATGGTAAAAAGAAGGTCAGAACGATGTTATTTCTTTAATGCACAAATAACAAATAAATAAAAAATTTGTGATTTGGAAAATTAAATTTTTTCATTGAAAGAACATTGGTGTCTTTGAGTTTTATTTTTTGTTTTTAATTTTTTTTCTTTAGGCACTATTGGAAGTTTGTAGTATATTTTTGTTATATTTTAAATTTCAAATTCAAAGAAAACTGTATTTTATAACATTCAACACCATTTAATTTTGTTGGAACCTGCACTAAAAATTAATAAAATTTTATAATTACAATAAATAATAAAATATAATAAAAATAAAGAAAATTTTGAAAATGGTAATGAATTTTTTTAAATGAGTTATAAAACTTTAAGTTCCGGACCCAAAGGGGTCTGAATGCAATGTGGTCCTAGAATTTGGTTGAACTAAATTGGAATCACGAAATTTTTTTCTCAATTTCTAGTTAAAATTGGCATAATTTTGTCGTTAAACATGAACTGGATAATATACGTTTGAAACTTAAGACTAAATGTAGTAAAATTTCATTTACAGGTTTTATTTTCCTGATCCTGTTTCCTTTTAAAATGACTTTAAAGTTTTAGGGGATTACATTTTATATAATATTTTTTTTTTTAACATTTGTACTTTTCCTAGGATGCCACTAGTGATAACAAATTAAAGAGCAGGATCTCCATTAAGTTTCCTATTTTATTATTTTTACATGTCGGGAAAAAGGAGGTCAGTTATTTGCTTTCAAAAATTTATCCTTCAATATCATTCAAAATTTTCAACAAAATATTTTAATCAAGTTTTAGAATGACTTTATGCACATGCTTTTGTTCTGATATGGCCATATAAAAAATGGAAAAATTAGCAGATATCCTCCTCTTTCATTTGCCATCCTATGACAAGTACAAATATTTCAAAAATATTTTATGAAATGTGTCCATTAAAACTTTGAAGTCCTTTTAAACGGAAACAGGATCACGAAATGAAAAACTGTAAATACAGTTTTGCTTTATTTGATCTCTACTTTCCGACGTATATCATCCGGTTCATGTTTGATTTTGGCTGTCGGACGGTGTAATATTAAAAATTTCAAATAGTTGTTAAGCGATATCTTCAAGAATTGAGAAGCTATAGTTTTGATGTCTACAGCCTTATGACCTTTGATCCATAACAAGTCAAACTGCCTTTCATGTTTTTTTTAACAATTTTAAAAAAACTTATGTATTTTATTAATCAAGACAAAAAACAAAAAGCGGTTTTTCGCTGTTTCTCGCAAAAGTGAGCAGGCATAATTTTTTTGTGGGCAGTTTTATTTTCGCGTTTTCTTTATCATTTCTAAGGAACCATTTAAACCCGGTTCTTTAGAAATGATAAAAAAATAAAGAAAAAAAATTAAATAAAATTATATTGTTATGCGATATCTCGCGTAATTTAACACCTTCAGTTCAGATGTCAACACCTGTGTGACCTTTGATCAAGTACAAGTAAAGCTGTATTAAAACTAAAATTTGAAAGAATCCTATCTAAAGATAAAAAACAAGTCTCAATAAATAAAACTTAAAACTTAACAAAAAAAAAGATAAACCACAAAAAGCTAAAAAGTATTTTAGCGTTTTCTCGCGAACTAGTGAGGACTTCGATGTTTACTGTTTCGTGACCTCAAATAAGTACAATTAAAACTGTTACCACGGTTTTTGAAAATATTTAAAAAACTTCGGTGTCAAAATTTAAGAAAATACAAAAGCCCGAATTTCGCGATATCTCACGAATGCGATCAGCTACGGTTTCGCTGTTAAAAGTTTTGCAACCAAACAAACTGCGTTTACAAACAAAAAAGCTTTGTCAAATTACTAGTAAAGTCTCGTAATCCCATTTTACAATATTTGACAGTTTTCCTTGTTTTTTAACAAATCGAAATTTAATTTTTTTTTTGTAATTTTACATTTTTTTTTTGTAATTTTACACATTTCCAAGATAATTTTACAAAAAAAAAAATCAAGTAATTTCACAAGAATTCCTTGTAATATTAATTGCTCCAAAAAACTGTGAATTTACAATTTTATTGGTAAAAAGCTTGTAAAATTACAAAATTATTAGTAAAAAGCTTGTAAAATTACTTGGAATTCTCGTAAAATAGGAGGTAGCAAAAAATCTTGTAAAGTTACAAAACTTCCTTGTAAATTTTATCGTTTCCAAAAAATTGTAAATTTACAATTTTATTGGTAAAACCCTTGTAAAATTACAAAATTACTGGTAAAAAGCTTTTAAAATTACTAGGAATTTTTGTCAAATAGTAGGTAGCAAAAAAAAAAGTTACAAATTTTTCTTGTAATTCTACAAGGTTTTTTTTGGAGTGTACACTTTTTGTCGACACTTAAGTTCAAAAAAAAAAATTTTAGGAGCCAATACCGGCACGTTCCCAGGGCCCCCGACCTAAGGGGGCCCCGAAATAGTTTCGCTTATACGAAAGTGGAAAAGCTGTTTTTTTATTTTAATTTGTTATATTTGGAAAAAAAGTCTCAATAAATTTAAACTTTAAACTTTATTTTGATTTGTTTTTAAAGAACATTTTTGAATTTTCTTACAGAAAAATTCTCAGAATCTAACAGATTTTTCGTATACATCTGAGACTTTTTTATAGAAGATATTTGTCGTATATCAAAAGTCGAAAACTCATAGAAATTTTTCCTACATAAAAAGTTTCAGATTTTGAAATATTTTTCGTACAGAAAAAATTTCAAATTCTGAGATTTTAAAAGTCAACGTTCAAAGAAATTTTGCCAAAATAAAAAGTCTCAAATTTTGAGACACTTATTGTATGCAAACTTAGATTCTAACACATTTTTTGTATAGAAAAAAATCTCATATTTTACGAGAATTCCAAGTAATTTTACAAGCTTTTTACTAATAATTTTGTAATTTTACAAGCTTTTTACCAATAAAATTGTAAATTCACAGTTTTTTGGAGCAATTAATATTACAAGGAATTCTTGTGAAATTACTTGATTTTTTTTTTGTAAAATTATCTGGGAAATGTGTAAAATTACAAAAAAAAATGTAAAATTACAAAAAAAAATTAAATTTCGATTTGTTAAAAAACAAGGAAAACTGTCAAATATTGTAAAATGGGATTACGAGACTTTACTAGTAATTTGACAAAGCTTTTTTGTTTGTAAACGCAGTTTGTTTGGTTGCAAAACTTTATTTTGATTTGTTTTTAAAGAACATTTTTGAATTTTCTTACAGAAAAATTCTCAGAATCTAACAGATTTTTCGTATACATCTGAGACTTTTTTATAGAAGATATTTGTCGTATATCAAAAGTCGAAAACTCATAGAAATTTTTCCTACATAAAAAGTTTCAGATTTTGAAATATTTTTCGTACAGAAAAAATTTCAAATTCTGAGATTTTAAAAGTCAACGTTCAAAGAAATTTTGCCAAAATAAAAAGTCTCAAATTTTGAGACACTTATCGTATGCAAAGTCTTAGATTCTAACACATTTTTTGTATAGAAAAAAATCTCATATTCTGAGACTTTATACATCCGTCCATCTGTCGGTGGAAAAGAAGGTGCAGTCTAAACTAAAAGAGCTGTAAATTTGGTAAATGTGTGCATTACTTAAGTGCAAAAAATTTGTTTTTTACATTTTGGAGAGTATAAATGATTCGGCACAAAAGAATTTAACACTCTCATTTGTTTTTTGTACATTTGTTAAACAAATAAAACATTTTTATGCCAGAGTTTTAGACTTGGTGAAAATTAGTTTTGGTGAAAAAAAATTTAAAAAATGAAATGAAAATTTTTTAGATGAAAAACAAAATTTTGATGAAAAAAATGTTTTGATGAAGAAAAAAAAAAAATCAAATTTTATGAAAAAAAAATTATGGAAACAATAAAATTTGATGAAAAAAAAAAAATTGATAAAAAAATTGTTTTATTGAAAAAGGAAATTTTATGAAAAAAAAAAATTTTAATAAAAAAAAAAAAATGGAAAAAAATTTTTGAAAAAAAAAAAAAATTTATTAAAAAAAAAATATTGAAAAACAAATTAATGAAAATAAAATTTTGTTTAAAAATAATTATGTTACGTTTTATTCACCACCTGGTCAAAAACGAATTTATTCACCAGCAGGTGAGTAAATATCCAAGTTACAAATCGAAGTTGCAAACCTTTTTGGTGTTAAAAAAATTAAAACAGTAATTCTTATTTTCTATTTTGTTAGTCGTTAGCTTATTTCGTCAAACTGAGGTGGAGTCCTGCATCATATTTAAAATTAGACAGCAGCCTTAAAACATCATGTTAACATTTTTTTCTGGTCACTCTACTTACCGTATTAAATGGAAATGGTATAGAGTTTCTTTAGTTTCAGGTTCCTTGTCTACAAAGTGCTGAAGTTTGTTATAATCCTCCTGCTGTTTTATAACATATTTTTTTTTGATATCTTTAACTTTTTTTTTATATTTAGGTATTTTGTCTATCTTTGTCAGATATTGTCTGTCATTGATAATAAAATTTTATTGAGTTTTACATGAATTTGGGTATTGTAAGTTAAAGTTAAAAATGTTTCAATGATTGTGCTAATATTATGTTTCATCTCATGTTTGTCAATTTCTCTTCTTCTTTTTTTTGTATATAAAAGGTAATGTTCGTTTTCAATTGAATTGTATTTTAATATTAAAATATTTTATATGATTAAATTTTAAAAATAAATAGTGAAAAAGAATTTCTAAAAGGCAGCAGTTTTTTCTTTAAACGAGAAGGAATGTAATATGTTCTTTAAATATACAAAAGAGATTTAAACATAAAGTTTTACTGATAAAACTTCGCATGAAAAAAAAATTTAGATCTTCAATAAATTTGGACAATTTTTAAGAAGAAGGAAAAAAAAGACGGATGCAGTTGCACAGCAAAAACTACTGGACCGATTTTGTTTATTTTTTTTTAATTTGTAAATTATTAAATTCTCTAGTACTTATCGTGGCCATTTTTTTAAAAATATTGATTTTTGTTAAAATTATGCTAATGTAAACTCTAAAAATGGAAATATTTACATTTCTTCTTTCCCCAGCAAAAATAAATCGAGATTTTGGCGACACAGCATCTTTTTATAGCATACCGGAGCGCATCCAAAGAGCGCTCTTGAGGATGCAGTAAAAGTAAGGGGAAACAATTTTAATTTTTTCTTAAGATTTTTTATAAAAAAATTACAATATAAATTATTTTTTCGATAAAAATGTACACTTGCTTTCCTTTTAATATATTCAACACTTTTTGAATGAAAAACCATGAGTTTTGGACAAAGACACATAATTTTATTGCATCATTATTGCGCAATTTTCGGCGCTGCAAAAAGTGCTTCAATTATAACACCTTAAACACATTTTGAATGATGATAATAAATAGGCCAGATTTTAAAATATTTTTTAGTATTTAAAAAAAGTTTTGAGTACTTACACCATTTCCACTTTAATTTCAGAAAATCTATATTATATTTCAAAAACTGTCCAATTATATTTTAAAAATTCTAATTATATTTCAAAAATTTCCAATTATATTTTTAAAATTTCCAATTGTATTTCAGAAATTTCCATTTATATCCAAAAAATTTTCAATTACATTTAAAAAATTTCCAATTATGTTTCATAAATTTCCATTTACAATTAAAAAATTTCCAATTATATTTTAAGATTTTCCAATTGTATTTCAGATTTTCCAATTGTTTTTCAGAAATAGTTAAATGTGTTTCATCTTTATTCTGCTTAAATCAGCTCTAAAAAGGTACATGAATTCACTGCATCTTTATAGTGCTTTTATCAGCGCTCTAAAAAGACGTGATTTCAGAGCATCTTAAGAGCGCTTTTTCGGTGTATCCCACTAGCGCTCAAAAGTGTGACATCGCCTTAGAGAATCATGCATGAATTCAGCAGGTTTGGATGCGCTCCTTGACACAAGTTTCCTTTCCAGAAGCTGCTGCCAGTTCAGCAAAATTTCTGCTGGGTCATTAAAAACATAATTTGGTTAAAATTTAAAAAAATGGCCACGGTAAGTACTAGAGAGTTTAATAATCTACAAATAAAAAATAATTTTGTGTTATGAAATTTAAAAAATATTACCACAATTTATCTTTCAAATAAAAAAACAGAATTAAAAAATATTGCGTTTATTTTTTTATAGCTGTTTAAAAATTCCTCACATGCAGGCTATTTTTTTGTCTTAAACCCCCCTTAAGTTCGTCTATAATTTTACTTCGATTAAAAAAATTATTATGACTTGTCGGCGGAGCAAAAACAGGGATACGTTTCTTTTGCAAAACAAGTGATGGGAAAGCTATAAAATCATCAAATTTATTTGTTGTTGCGAAGGAGGTTTGTTAATTTTTTTTTTTTTAATTTTTATAAACCTGAGGAGTTTTCAAATGTCTAAGAATCTAAGACTTCTTCTTCGAAAAATGTCTCAGAATCTGGGACTTTGTTCGCATAGAAAAATTTTAAGATTCTAAGAACTTTTTTCCACTGAAAAATTATCAGATTCTAAGAACTTTTTTCCACAGAAAAATTATCAGATTCTGAGACCTTTAGGTTCCGAGACCTTTTTTCGATAGAAAAAGTATCAGACTTTTTACCTATGGAAACAATTGCAGATTCTGAGACCTTTTTCTGAAAGAAAAAGTCTCAGATTCTCAGACCTTTTTTCAATAGATAAAGTTTCAGATTCTGCGTCCTTCTTTCAATTGAGTAAGTTTCAACTACTGAGACTTTTTTTAACAATAAATATAAATCTTAAAATTTTTTTAACTGAGTCTTTCTTTTAAAAAAAAAACTCAGATTATTAGACCCTTTTCCTAACGAAAAAGTATCAGATTCAGCGACGTTTTTTCCCATAAATAAGTCTCAAATTTTGAGACCATTTTCCTATAAATAAGTCTCAGATTCTGAGATATTTTTCCTTAAAAAAAGTTTCAGATTCTAAGACTTCGTGATATTCGTAATTCTTCTACAAAAATCCGAAAAAGAAAATGTTTTAGGTCGTAAAAAATTTTAGGGGTTTTTTGTACCTTTTTCTATGGAAAAAGTCTCAGATTCTGTGACCGATTCTAAGACATTCTGAACAAATTTTCCAAAATAGCTAAACACACGTGAAGGTGGTATGATACTTGCTAGTTTTTGTATTGGATTGTTTTAGGATTGATCGAATGAAACAACAAATGCGAGAAAGAACAAGAAAAACAGTAAAATAAAAACAAAACAAAAAAAAAAACAATATTGCCAACTTTTATTTAAAAAAAAACTCTCCCAAAATAGCTAAAAAAAACCCAAAACAAATGTAAAACCGCTTCATTCGAGCAAAAACTTATAAAATTGGCAACAATGTTAACATTTTATTCTGGATTTAAAGTTTTTTTCTTTCGGAAATTTTTTTAGAAAACTTCCTTCCTCCTCCTTTCTGGTTTTCTCCTATTTCTGTCTTTTCCTATCTTTTTTCTTTTTTTTTTTTTTTTTCTTTTTGAAATTCGATCTGAGGAGAAATTTCTCCTTCGCCCCCTTGTACCTGCGCATGCTATAGATAGAATTTTTCTAAGACAGCTCTCTTTTTTGGTATTTTTCTACACACAAAAAAAAAAAAACTTTGTCAAATTACTAGGAAAAGTCTCTTAATCCCATTTTACAAATATTTGACAGTTTTCCTTGTTTTTTAACAAATCGAAATTTACATTACAAAATTTCCAAGATAAATTTACAAAAAAAAAAATCTATTAAATTCACGAGAATTCCTTGTAATTTTAATTGCGCAAAAAAACTGTAAATTTACAATTTTATTGGTATAAAGCTTGTAAAATTACAAAATTATTGGTAAAAAGCTTATAAAATTACTAGGAATTCTCGTAAAATAGGAGGTAGCAAAAAATCTAGTAAAATTATAAAACCTCTTTGTAAATTTTATCTAGTCAAAAAATTTATAAATTTACAATTTTATTGGTAAAAACCTTGTAAAATTACAAAATTATTGGTAAAAATCTTGTAAAATTACTAGGAATTTTTGTCAAATAGGAGGTAGCAAACAAAAAAAGTTACAAGTTTTTCTTGTAATTTTACAAGGTTTTTTTTTGAGTGTACCTATTCGTCGTTAATGGGTTAATATATTTTAAAAGTTTATTCATTTATTACAAGGTTGGTTACCGAAACGAATAACGGTAAGGGTAACGGTAACGGTATCTAATTTTTATTTATTTCGGTAAAGGTAACGGTAAGTGTTTTCAAATCGTTTCGGTAACGGTATGTATCGGTACCGAACCAACCAAACCGGTACGTACCGGTATTATTAATTTAGTTAAAAATTTGAAAAAAGATAGAACTGAAAGCTAAAAATATTTTATAGACCCGAAAACCAGTATAGATTTGATATGATTATTATTTTTGTCATTTATTTTATGATAATTTGCAAATTATAAATTTAAAATTATGTTAGCAATTTGATTTTTTTTTTTTTTTTCGTTAAAATCCCTTAAAACAGATAAAATTTTGAATACCGGTACAATACCGGTAACTTCTAATAATTATAACGGTAACGGTAAGGGTAACGGTATTCTAAAAATATTTTTAGCGGTATCGGTAACGGTAACGGTATTCGATTTGAAAGGGTTTTGAATCGGTAACGGTATAATAAGGGTAACGGTAACCAACCATGATTTATTATCATCTTTTTACCTAAAAAAATATTCCGTGTACGAATAAGTAATATTAATTTGAACAAAATATTAATCATACGTACATATGTACTGGAAATAACGTTGATTTCTAATGTGAACTTAAAATTTTGAATAGCAGTGCATACAAAGTCATCAGAATTTAAAATTTTTCGGCATAAATACTGATTATCTTGACAAGGTCTGTCTTTGCTATAAAATCTCTTCAATTTTTTAAACATAGTGTTTCATAGATAAAAAATCGTTTTCTTTTGTTCTTCCTTTTCCGATTAAAAAAAAAAAAAAGAAAAAAGAAACATACAAATTTATGTTGGCGATACACACTACATCATTGATCCTTAGGATTTTTTTTTTACAATTTTTTTTTGTGTTGTTACACTTCATCTGATATCCTTAAAGATTACATTGCCAAGGCTTTAATGTATATTGGACTAGAGCACTAGTATATGGCAGTTGAAGCAGTTGAAGACAACTTATAAACTGTTACAGTAATACTGTAGTAATACTTTTAGTATTAACTAAACTTTTGCTTCAACTTTTTTTCTTCCCTATATAGACATTCTTTCATTTTTTGTTTCCTTTTTTAAGGCAAACTTAGTTTTTTTTCTTCCTTATATTGGTTTTTCATTTCTAGTGCTCTGGGCTGTCAGCTTGTTATTGCAACTACCACCATTGACTTGCATTCAAATTGATTTGTGGTGCCTTGTCGATAGCTTAGAGGCATTTGGATTTTTTTTTTGCGATAACCGTATTAAAAAAAAGTACGTTTAAGTAAGTTTAAGTTTAGTTTTATTTTCTTCTTTATTCTTCTTGCTCCTTCGTTTTGTACTTAATTTTAACACCATCCACTGAATAGCAACTAGGCACGTCTGTAGAAGCAATAGTTTTTGAAATCATTCTTCGATAGTGTAATTGGTATTGGAATGGGATTCTTTTTAATTTAAGGATTTTAATAGTATTAAAGCGTTGGTAAAAATGCCAAAGTTGTACTTAAGTATTAAGTATATAAAAATGTTCGAGGCGGTTACCCACATTTAAATTTATATGTTAACCCCCCTTATTAATTTGAGCACATTATAAATTAAAAAATGCCTGTGAATTTTGTATTCTTGTCCAAAACATTAAATCATGACAATGTTTTTCTGAGAGTTTGGGTGTACTTTCCAAAGCAAAGTTTTTTTTTTAGAAAAAAAAAAAATTATATTCATTTGCCATTCCATGCAAAACAAATTGAAAGATGGGTCGAGGACCCCATTAGGTTTATATATTATTGATCCATTTCTAAGACACTCTAGATATATACATCCGTCCTTCTGTTTGTGGCAAGCAAGATGTATTACAAACCAAAAGAGCTGTAAATTTGGTAAATGAGTGTATTTCTTAAGTGTACAAAAGTTTTTTTTTTAATTTTATAGGGTATTAACGATTCGGCTTACGAAGAATTTAACACTCTCACTTGCTTCTTGTTAACTTGTTATACAAATGGTACTTTTTTATGTCAAAAGGTTAGACTTGGTGAAAAAGTAGTTTTGGTAAAAAAAAATTGAAAAAAAAAATTTTTTTGTCATGAAAAACAAAATTATGATAAACAAGTAAGAGTGCTTAATTCTTTTATACCCTCCAACATGCAAATAAATAAAAAAAATTGCAGTGGCGTTTCCATTTTTTTTTTGGGAGGGGGGGGCATATTTCTTTTCGAATATGTGTTTAAAAATTCACTCTTATGCTTTTTGCACAAAAGATATACAAGTTTATCATTATTTAAAAAAAAAAAAAAAATATTCCACGCCACTAAAAGGGGGGGGGGGGGGGGGGTGTACCGAAAAAAAGACATTTTCTAATTCTGTGGGTCTAAATGCAGGACTTTGAAGTTCTTGTAGCATAAAAATGTTGCATTTGTTAAACAAAAACACAAAAAATAATATAAAAATATGGTATTTTTCAGAGGTTGGTTTAGTTCTTCAAGGGGAACTTTTTCCCCCCTGGTCCGGTTTTGTTCCTTTACGAACTCAACCTGCCTAGGAACATAAGACTTATTCGTGCCAAATGTCGGGATTCTAGCTCTTTTGTTTTAGACTGCATCGTGTTAACTACAGACGGACGAACGGACGGACATCGCTAGAATGTCTTAGAATCGATTTTTTGTGAAAAAAATATTTGAATTTAAAATTCTAATCTAATATACTGCTATTCGGAAGACATTTTCTTTTTGACGTCTCAGGGCGGATTACTCAATGAAAAGTTAGCTGCTAACTGACGATTTAACGGAGCCTTGTGTCAAAATTTGTATGAAAAAGGTAAATTTAACGGAGAGTTATTTTATAACGGAGCATTGAGTAATCCAGCCTTAGAGGAGTTGTCCACACTCTTAAAGGAAATATTCAGTGCTGACAATGTTAGGACATGTCATCAATGATAACCCATGATTTGTCAGAACCTGAAGACATTTCCCCAAAGAATCACTGTGTAAATTTTCTCAGTGAAACATTTTCCAACTGGGTATAAAACCTTGCATACTCTTAGGACATTTATTTAAATTTTATCTAGAAAAAATTTTTTGGTGAAAAAAAAAAATTAATGAACAAAAAACAAATGAACAAAAAAATTTTATGAAAAAAATTTGATGAAAAAACAAATTTTAATGAGGAAAAAAAATTTTGATTAAAAAAATTTTTTTTTGATGTAAAAAAACATTAACGAGAAAAATAAATTATGAAAAAAAAAAAATTATATGAAAAAAAAAAAAATTGATGATAAAAAAAATGATGAAAAAAAAAAATTTGATGAAAAAAAATTTTTTTTTTTGTTGAAAAATAATTATGTTACTTTTTATTCACTAGCTGTTGAAAAACGGGTTTATTCACCAGCAGGTAAATTATTATGAAAGTTACAAATCGATGTTACAAACCTTTTTGGTTTTAAGAAAATCAGAACAGTAATTCCTATTTTATTTTTTTTTTAGTCGGTAGCTTATATAGTCAAACTAAGGTAGCGTCCTGCATCATTTTTAAAATTACACACCAGCCTATAAACATTATCATGTAAAAAATGTTTTTAAACGGCAAATTTATTGCGGGATGATTTGCAGTATGAATTAGAATTTTCTGTGTATACCTCTTGTTTAAGCTGTGTTTATATCATACCACTGAGTATTAGGACTTGTCAAAAAATCGTCTGTAATCTGATTTTGTTGACAGTCCAATAAGACTTTTGATTTTATGAAATATTTCAAAAAATAGCTGTGTGTTATTAAATTTGCATACAAACAGATGATTTTAAAATGTCTGTTTAATTTTGTTTATGATTTTTTGGCAGTATTAAGACTTTGGTAATATTTTACTTTCTTAAAATCCAAAGACTCGGTGGGATGATATAAACACACCTTTAGTAATATTTTTCCTGTAAAAAGATTTTCAAATGTTTTCAAATAGTGTTTTGCTATAAAGAGAACTATTATATAGTAGTTTTACCGAAGGTCCACATTGTTTCATAAGGTAAGTCGAGACACCCCGAACTTAAAGTCGTCTTTTTAATATATACTCCAAGTTTCATGAAAATCGGTTCATAAGGGTTGTAAGACATTTTTCCTGTTAAAAAGTTCTCAGCTTCTGAAGTAGTTTCTGAAACATTTTTTTAAAGAAATAGTCTCATATTCTGGGACATTTTTCTTATAGAAAAGTTTCGGCTTCTGACACATTCTTTCTATAGAGAGTCTCTGCTTCTGTGACATTTTCCAATAGAAAAGTCTCAGCTTCTGAAACATTTTTTTTCGCTCCACCAGCAAAGTCTAATAGACTGGCCATAACAAATAATATCTGTGCAAGAACTGGATCTTTTGGTTACATACATACCAGTCGATTTGTACTTTTGACCCTAAAAGTGACCTAAAAACACTACAAAGTTTTATGTGCCATATCTGTTAAAATTTGCATTTTTCCAAAAATTGCTATATAAGTTTTTTTTTGCGCAGAATAAGAAAGCGAACATCTCCTTCATACAAAGTTTTAGCGTAAGTCTGAGACATCGTGGTGTTTTTGGCGGTTAAAGTAAAAATGTATGTGAAGACTTTTTTTAAAACGACCCTCGTTAAAATTTGGACGGAGATTTAAATAGTCGATGTCTATTATTTTGTAAAGTAAGATATGTAGTTTTCATAAACCAATTACATTTGGAATTTATATGGGTAATTTCATTACAGAAAAGCCCAAAGCTGACATTGAAGTTTCGATTTTCCAAATGCTGTATACAAATTTGTGAAATTACTTTATTTTAAACGACCATCGTTAAAAATTGAATGGAGACCGTAACTTCACAAAAAATTTTCGTAAAATTAAACATAATTCGTATTTACAAAAAAAAACTCGTAATATGTACAAAAATATTTTGTTTTTCCACGAAACTTCACGAAATATGTTTTTTTTATTTACTTCCTAAATATTGCTAAAAAAAGTTCGAAAACCTGAAGTATCTTAAGACCAGATCAATTCTGGAAATTTCTAAAAATTATTGATAATTCTTGTATTCCTATACCGATTTCAAACAGTTCCAGTTAACCGTCATCATCAGTAGGAATTAAATGTCGGCTTGTTTCGCTAATGGTAATCGTTCTTCTTGTATGTGATTTTTCTATTAACATGCATACGCCAGCTGGAATCGAACCAAGGATATTTTTTGTCATATTCATACCATTGACAATACTGATTTGGCAGACACTTTAGTCAGCACAACCAACGCTTTGTTAGAATATGTTGTAAACAAATACCCGTTTTGTGTTAAACTACTTTTTTAAATTTATATAATCATACATATATATATATGCCAAATCAAATTTGACCGATATGAGTTTCCGATGACATATAGCTCCCCTATGCAATACCCATCTGTGATAAAAATTTCTGACCAAAAAAATAATTTGTTGTCGTTTTACGTCCATTTTTGTTATTCTGCTATCTCAAAGTACATATTTTTTGGTGAAAATAAATGCCAACTCCCATTGTAAATTTTCAAAAATTTAAAAAAAATATACAACATATTATATTGCATTTGTCATGCTGAACACGAATCTGGTAAAGATTTTGATATCTCATGCCTAGTTTTCAAGATATTGCCATTTTGAAAATATCGGTAAATTGTGTTTGCAAAAAAAAAATGCTTATATATATGAGGCATTCCACACCAAATGTCCAGCGAATAAATACATGTGTTCCGTAAACTTCTGAATAGGTTGTATGTATAGCTCTATATGGAACTAAGAAAATTGCGTTTTTGGTTTTTCAATTTTTCAAAAACTGGGCTTAGGAGGCGTGGTCAAATATTGGCAAAATGTTCAAATTTGTGGCGAGCTGCGTTGATTAAATAGTTATCACATTAAAACGGAATGCAACACAATCTCAAAAATTATATAGTTTTGTATCGGCTATCGATTCAAATTTTCTTTTTTTGGAAAATTTTAAGAACCCGTTCTGAAATTTTCCATTTTTAAAAAAGTCAATATATCAAAAATCCGGCCACTTTTTTTTCCTTTTTTAATGTATTTTTTTTAATTTTAGATGTTTGTCCATCCACACAAAAAAAATTCAGAAACACATTTTTCGTTTTTTTTCGAGAAAATCGCATTTGAATTTTAAATTTCATAACAATTTAGTAATTTGCTTGTATTTTCTTGTTAAAACAGAGCGTATGAGAAATATTTATGCAATTAATATTATTCATTCGCAACATTAAATCAAGAAAATACAAGCAAATTACAAAATTGTAATGAAATTTAAAATTCAAATGCGATTTTCTCGAAAAAAAAATGAAGAACGTGTTTCTGAGTTTTTTTGTGTGGATGGACAAACATCTAAACTTAAAAAAAAAAAATTAAAAAAAAGTGGCCGGATTTTTGATAAATTGACTTTTTTAAAAAATGGAAAATTTCAGAACGGGGTTTGAAATTAAAAAAAAAAAAAAATTAATCGATAGCCCATACAAAACTATTTTGACCATTTTTCCAATATTTGACCACGCCTCCTAAGCACAGTTTTTGAAAATTTGAAAAACCAAAAACGCAATTTTCTTAGTTCCATATAGGGCTATTCAAACAACCTATTCAGAAATTTACGGGACACATGTTTTTCTGTAGCGGGACATTTGGTGTGGAATGCCTCATATCTTAAAAACAGAACATGCTTGAAAAATTTTGATTGCAGTTTTGGAATCAGGAGGTCCATTTTATATGAAATAAAGTCCTAGGAAATAAAGTAAAGGAAACAACTTAAGAATACACAGAAAATAAAATCATAAAATTCAAGTCAACAAACAGCAATTGTGAATGTCTTATACTGATATCAACCAAACATTTAGTAAAAAACGGCATCCCGTTAGTCAATAATACAAAAATTTGATTTTGTTTTCAACAAACTACGTCAAATAATTTTATTTCAAAATGAAAGGAAAATTTCAACAAATCATTAGTAGCAGTTTGTCAATAAGACAAAGAAAAATATTTTTTTAACTTTCAAATAACCCGTTTGTTATTAATGTTCAATAATTTGTAAATAAAACAGATTTTTTTCAACTATTTTTGTCAATAAACGACTTTGTCAAATAAAATTCATATTTTCAACAATTTAAATCAATAAATATAAACAACTTTGTCAATCTAACAAAATCGTATTTTTTTTTTAACAATTGCTGTCTATAAAGAATTTGGTAGCTTTTGTAAAGTATAAAACAAAAACACAAACATACTATAATGACAACATGCTCTCTTTCGTCGTGTAGTTTGTTTTTTATTGTGCCTGTACTTCTTTTTAAAAAAGCAGACAATGAAAAAAGAAGACAATTAAAAAAAAAAAACGATTATGAATTTAGTTTTATCTGAGCTAGCAAGGGGTACGGCAGCAATTGAAATTATTTCATAGAAAATATTATTAAAAAATGTATTTCGAAAAAAATTGTATTTTGAATAAACATTGTGTTGTGTTAACTATTGTTTTGTTTTTGCCTTTATATTTTTGGAATAATTTTTTTACAGAATTCGCTTTCCAAGTTTTTACCGATTGCTATGTTTGTCTAAAACGAAACTAAAACATGTGTATATAAAAAAGAAAGAAATAAAAAACAAACGAAAAAAAATAATTTTCAATATAAGACAAAAACGGTAAAACGATAAATGTAAAATACATTCTTAAGTGTTATAAAAAAGAATATTGACTAACAAAATACTTTTGTTTAATTTCAATATTAATATTCTCTTACATTTACCTCGATTTTTAATCAATTTATTTTTAATTTTTTTCCTATAAAAAAAGTTTTAATTTGTCAATACAACTAATACTGTTGGTTGATATCACAAATTCGTTTGTTGAATTCCTTTACCATATCAACAAATGACGTTTGTGTTTGTTGAATTTCTTTGTTGAAAACAAAATTTATTTTTTTTCCTTTTTTAGATCAACAAAATACGTTTTGTGTTTGTTGAATTTCTTTGTTGAAAAAAAATTTAAGATTTTGTACGTTTGTCAATACAAATAATAATTTAGGAGAACTATTACAAACTCATTTATCAATTGTTTTTTCAACAATTAATATTTACAAACGTTAGTTGATATTACAAATTTCCGTATAGGAGCACTTTCAGTGAAAAATTTAATTGTATTCACAAATATGGGGGTCAATATAACAATTAGTTTTTTTCTGTGTACGTGACAGCGGACCCCTAAAAGTGCTAAAATATTGTTTTTTTTTTTACTTTTTAACAACGAATATCTCAAAAACAGTACGTGCTAGAAAAATATTGACGGTAGATTTGGAAGCGGGAGACCAAAATCTATAAGGACCAGTTAGAAATTTCACTGGGAGGTTGTTGCTGTCGAACAGTGTTTTTGGTGTAAATATTACAAAAAAAAAAAAATACTTTGTCAATCAATCTTACAAAAAGGAGTGAAAAAATCACTTCAAATTTAGAAGTTCTAAATCACCAAATAAAAATGACATAATCACACCCAAAATGCCAAGAAATATGTACTTCTAAAGAAGTGATGGAAAGGCGCTTCCAAAAGGTCAAGTTATATTAACAACCGGATCACTACTTCAGAAGTTGTGATAAAAATGTTAACCCGAGTAAAAATTTTTATATGATACAATATATAATGGTATGTAACACAATATATATTTATACGCAATTTGATCCGAATAATGGTGGATGTTTTTGCATTAAAAAAGATCAACTTGTATAAAATATTATTTGATTTCATCCGAGTTTTGACCAGACATTGCCATATATTAGTGGATCTAATTAGATCTAATTGCATAAAAACATGTAAAATCCTGGTGTTTTTTGGTTTGGGTTGAGACACACCACAGGTCAACGATACATTCACCAAACATATAATTTGCTTAAACAAAAAAATGTTCGGGTACGCTTCGAACCAGATAGGTGATATACATAACCCTAACAAGGAAATGTTTAGGAACATTTTAAAAAGTTTCTCATACTTTGCCTTAAAAACTTAGAAAATTTTTGGTTAATTGGAAACATATATAGTTTTATATGGAACAGAATAAGCTATATATATTTTTATGTTAAATTATACAGAAAACCAAATTTTGTATTGACCCTCATATAATTTTATATAATTATATCTACCTGAAACCTTTTAATCCGAATCATGATTAAATTATATATAACTACATATGACTGCATATAAAAAATTTAGAAAATATCTCACGCGATGTATAATCATATATGATTTATTATGTTTGCATCAGGTTATATATTGTTATATATGTTTATTTTTACTCGGGAATATATACTTATGTACATAATAAACACAAGTGATACATGTTATACTTAAGTGTCAATCTTTCGCCACTGAAGAGTGGCGAAAAAAATAACATACTTTTTTGTGTCACGCCCATATTAAATTGATCAATGTTTCAGTTGAAGATGAAGTACATCTGGTTCATAAGTTGTGGTGAATTTTGTAGTGAATGGTAAGCTCTTTTTTTTTTTGCTGGGTAGATCACGAAATTCACAATGAATCTCGGATCAAATAGATCTGATCTGATACAATTATATGCAATTATTTTAAATTTAACAAAAGAGATTACTTAAGATTTAATCGGCTTTTTCATGGGTTGCTAAATACATTGATACACCACAATGTGAAAATATTATTGCAAACTACTTTATTTGACAAAAATAATTTCATGATATCCTGATGATTCACAGCTGCATCGTAGTGATGCTCATTCAAAATCTTCTCATCTTGAGAAAAACTTTACAGACAGCTTGCAGTTAACGGAAACACTAATTTCTCATTTTTATATGTATAAGAAATTTCGTCTACTTACCTTTAAAGAGATCCCAGCTTTAACCTTGTTGTAATTTTTACCGTATTTAGTAAATGTTCATTAGCAATGTTATTTATGTTCTATCTTGAAAATTTGTAAAAAAAAAACTATGGGCCGAAACGTTCACACCCTATCCTTAACAAATGATAGAGTATATTCTTATTTAGTGCCATCCTCCGTTATCTTATAATTTTTAATTTCACTCTAACAATGAACAGCATGTTCTATTTTATTATTATTCCGTATTTTACGTTCTATTCATTGAATTGGTTGGTAGGCAACGATGGACAGAAATTCATTTAGCACAGCAGGTAATTTAACGATAACAGTCATTTGAAACTTTGCCACGTTTATACTATAAACGTATTTTAAATGTCTAATAAATAAAACATAAATTATTAAAATATATTTTCCAAATACTAAATAGTAACAAAACACAACAGGAAACTAAATTGGAATTTTAGAAATTTATAATAGAGAAAAAAGAAAATTAATATTAGTTTCTTTAAATGAAAAGGAAAAACCTTCAACTTCAACCTCTTAAAACTTTATCAGTTGTAAGTGAAATTATAATTATTGTAATTTTATCCTTATCTTTTGTCTTTTAATTAAATGTGTAGCTAAATATGAAAATTGTGTAATTAAATTTTGGTGTCTCTTAAAAACATTTCACACTTGAATTCAATTTAATTGTTGGAAAAATTTTAAAAACTTTTTTTTTATTTCATTTATAAAAATAACAGTAATTTTTACAAATGAAAACATAATTTTAATTATAATGATGCTAATAAATGAGCATAATGGTAATGATGATGATGATGACGATGAGAATGTACAATTATTATATTTTATAATTGTATTAAAGATGTAGTAAAAGTGATAATATATTTTAATTTAATGCGGAAATTGTTTTGAAAATTATAAATTTGATGTTTGTTGTTCATATTCACATAAAAAATTTCTCGTTAGAAGAAAATGTGTATAATTTTATACTTAAATTTAAATTATTTGTATATGCTTTGAGTTAACATAAAGAGTAATCGAATATAAGTAACTAAACAAGATTAACATAACTCTACTTATGCACTTTTTCCTTTTTGGCCACAGAAATACTGAGTTAATGCATTGTCAGGCAAAAGAAAATAAAGACACATTGAATTAATTAAAGATAGAGCATTAAAAAGACTACCAAACGCGCTTCCCACCTACCAATTTCTATCAGCGGCATGGATGTGCCTTACAAAATGTAAAAACTGAAAAACGCTGCAGAATTCGCTAATATTAACTTTTGGTCAATGTTGCTTTCCACGATTTATTATATTTGCACATACCATTGTTTCTACATGTTCAACCTTCAGCAATGCACATATTATTATTAATTATTTTTGGGGTGCGTTTGTACATGAAGTAGGAAATGGTAAATTATTAAGTTCACAATGAATTCGGAAGCATTCGGAACCATTCGGAATAAAAATGAGACTTTTTAAAAAATTCACGTTTTTTCTTCCCATGTTTGGAGAGCTGCAGCTTCGTAACCATTGTGAGCACATCATGCAAATCAAGCTCAAATTGTGCGTTTTTACAAGGACTTTTACTATATGTATTTGAATTTTTAAATTACAATTTGCAACAAAATTTTCAATCAAAAAAACTCGAAAAATTGAAAATTAAAAAAAAAATTATATCAAAGACTTAAGTGAATGTAACTTTTTTCTTATTGATGACACATCCACTGAACCTACACCAAATAACTGTCCAAGTCTACTGATTAAGCGATATTAATTTTGGAGAAATAGCTTTAACGCACCCAACAATATGAAACTTTGGACGAAAAATTTTGTGAGTGTATCAAGCGATTTTCTTACATTTTTCAACTTTGAACATTTCTTACCATGAACTAATGAGACCTTTTGCACTGTGCCTTTGCACAATTACTCTTTCTGATTCCCTTAACTTATCCACATTCACAGGTTCCACCTTATTTACAAATTAAAAAGTTATTGCGAAATTTAGAGAATATCACATGTGTTAAAAGTTAATGATAATTGTACATATATATTCATGATCCTCGATCGATTCTAAGACGATCTACGATGTCCGTTTGTCTGTCCGTCTGTCTGTTTGTTGAAAACACGCTAACTTTTGAAATACTTTACGGAGAATCCTAAAGTTTGGCATATAAGGAGTGAGATCATAAAAATGTTAACACACATTTTTGCCCACAACTTTGGTGTAAAGCTTCCAATTTTTTTTTTTTTCGGCAGTTTACATTTTAAAAATATGTCAGTTAATAAATTAATTTACATCATGAGTTTTAATTTGCAATTTTTTACACAATGGACGATGAAAGAAAAGTGCGTTCAAAAATAATTAAATATTTTCAACAAAACCAAACATGGACATACAAAAAAATTGCCAAAGAAACTAATGTATGCCGCCAAACAGTTTCAAAAGTGGTAAAAAGGTATCTGGAACACCTAACAATTGAAAGGAAGCCGGGAACAGGAACAACGACTGGTTATCGTAACATTGGTAAGGCATATAAAGTTAAAAGCATCCTTAAGAGAGCTCCTAACACATCTGGCAGAAAAACAGCTCGGTTAGCCCAATGCTCAGACTTTTTTGTACGTAAAGTGAAACGTAAGGCGGGACTAAAGTCCTACAAAGTTCAAAAAGTTCCCGATAGAAACGCTTTTAAAAATTTGGAGGCCAAAACCAGAGCTAGAAAATTGAAATCAAATTTTATAAAAAAATACAACTGTTGTGTAATGGACGACGAAACTTATGTCCTGGCTGATTTTGCGCAGCTCCCTGGTCAAGAATTTTATGTTTCCGATGTTCGAGGAAATGTTGCGGAAAAATTTCGGTCAAAAAAGCAAACGAAATTCCCCAAAAAATTCCTAGTATGGCAAGCCATATGTAGCTGCGGCCAAAGAAGCCAGTCATTTGTGACATCTGGCTCTATAAACAGCGAAATTTATATCAAGGAGTGTTTGCAGAAGAGACTTCTTCCGTTCTTGAGTCAGCACAATGTATCCACTTACTTTTGGCCCGATTTAGCATCTTGTCACTACAGCAAGAAAGCGCTGGAGTGGTATAATGATAATAATGTGGTTTTTGTACCAAGAGAGGCAAATCCACCAAACTGCCCGGAGCTCAGGCCAGTGGAGAGATATTGGGCTCTTGTTAAAAAAGAATTAAAGGGCACAAAAAAGGTCTCCCAGGACATGCAAGATTTCAAACGTAGATGGACAACCTGCTCTAAAAAGGTGACAGAAACTACCATAAAAGCCTTAATGGGAGGGTTTCCGGAAAAAGTGGATAACTTTGTTCGTAGTGGTTAGAGTTCCATGCGGTTTTTTTGTTATGATTTTGTATTAAATTTTATTTAATAAAAATTTGGTTTGAAGTCTTAAAATTCAGTAGTCTGTTTTTTATTTAACTTTATGTGTGTTAACATTTTTATGATCTCACTCCTTATGTTGGAAATTTGCCTAATCAGGTTGGTATTGCAATCCAGCAAAAGCGGTCCAGTGGTTCAAACGTTATCAGTAGGGCAACCAAAAATAAGCCCTTAAAACGTCGTTTTAAGCTTAAAAAAAACAACGGAAAAAACATCAAAATAAGCAGTAAAATTAAAAAAAAAAGCTTTTTCCTTTCCTCGTGCAATATTATAGGATGTCTATAAAATTTTAGGTATTTCATAAAAAAATAAATTGAAATAAGATTTCTTTATAAGAAAAAAGTTATTTTAATTAAATTGACTTTCAATATTTTTTTATAACCCTCGAGTTTTTTTTTTTTTTAATAAAAATATAATTAATATTTTTTGTTAACCTTTAAATTATTAAAAAAAATAAAAAAAGCTAATATAAGCTAATAATTCAAAAATAAGCAGAAAAAAGCTGTAAAAAAGCAAAAATAATCCAATAGAAAATATATGAGAAAGCATAAAAAAGCCAATAAACGAAAAATAATCAGTTATTGCCAAAATAAGCAAAAAAAAAGCCCTAACAAATGTAGCTTATTTTCTTTAGTTTTTCATGATCAGAATTTGTGTTTTATCTAAATTGACTTATCTTTTGAAATAAAAAAGAAGCATTTGCTTTTTTTTGGTTGGCCTAGTTATAAGCAAAATAGTGAATTTCGGCAAGGGATTTTCGTGAACTTACGATGTCAAAAACACGCTAACTTTCGTAAGAAAACTCGGCGGCTACTAGAGCTTAGCACATGTATTAGTCGTTCCCCTGGTCTGATTGGTATTAAATTTTAGCAAAATCGGTAAGGTGGTTCAAAAGTTATGAGCAACCCCGTGAATTTTAGATTGGTTCTACTTAAAATTTATATGTTGAAAGAACCGTTAACAAAGCTTTAAAAACGTTGGTGAGCCACAAAAATTTTTACAAAGTATTTTTGTCACTCAAAAATATTTTTACACTAAAAAAAAAAAATACTCTCGAAAAAAATTTTACACTCAAAAAAATTTTACTCTCAAAAAAGTGTCAAAATATTTTGCAAAATGGCACATTTTTGTTCAAAGTTTATTAATTTTTTTTGATATTTGCCCTTTTTGAATAACAATAACTTTTATATTAAAAAATCAGAGTTGTGTTATAAAAAGTATAAAAGTATCACAATAAACTGATAATATAAAAATTATTTTGTTAAACATTTTTTGGAAATCGTCATATAAATTTTAATTAAAATAAAAAAAAACAAGTAAAAAAGTTAAATTCGGCTTTGCCGAATGTAGTGATACCCTCCACAATTTCAAAAAGATTATTGCAAACAACTTTATTTAAAAGGAAATTACTTTTGAAAAAAAAAAAATTGAAAAAAACTCCGCGAAAAAAAATTTTGGTAAAAAAAAAAATCCGCGATTTTTTTCTTTTTTTGTCAAAAAATATGTTCGTACTTGTTTAAATACCATTTGGTGTTCAATTATGTTCACATATGTCAACCAGAAGCCGAATTAAAGCATTTTGTATTTTTAGGTTATGTTGAATGTACTGAAATTTTTGAGGTGTGCTTACATTTTCGTTCATAACTTTTGAACCGCTGAACCGATATAGCTCAAATGCAATACCAAACTTCTCGGGAGAACTTCCAACATATGTTAAGTTTCAGTCATCTCTGTGCAATATTTTGTCGGCGAGAGCATTTTCCACAGACAGATGGACAGACGGACAGACGGACATCGCTAGAATGTCTTAAAATCGATCGGGCATCATGAATATATATACTTTATGGGGTCCCAGACCGATATTTCGATGAGTTACAAACGGAATGACAAACTTATATATACCCTCTATCACTAAGTGGAGGGTATAAAAAAGTTTTATGCAATACCGAAATCGAAATTGACTAAAAATCGGTATTTCGAATTTGAAAGAAGGCCTCGAATTTCGACGAATTCGGTATAACCGAATTCGGTATTGGCAGACTTACTTTGGACTATTTTCTTCGGGACCATATTAAAGAGTGTGTTTAAACATATTAACCAGAAATAATTGAAATCTTGAAAGACAATAATCAGCTTGGAAGTGGCGAGATAAAGCCAGAGTTATGCCAAAATGTCATCGAAAATTTCTCTTTAAGAATCGACGCACAGTGGTCAATTTCGCGAGATAGCGGTCAGAACTCTCTAACTTTTGACCGGATTGGTACACATTGGATCTTAGACGCGCATTTGAGAGCCAAACAAATGTTTAGTTATTTACAACTAATGGTCATATTCGCTAAGTAGACACCCTAGGAGAAAGAAAACCGTTTATAGAAAGAAAATCCATCGCTTAGTTTAGTCAGGACATAAATTCAAAGTAAGGACTTTTCCCAAAAATTTAAAAAAAATTATTTTTTTTGAAGACCTTTTTTATTTTATTTTTTTAAACTACTTCCAATGATGCGATTTTCCTGAAATAAAGTGGAGATTGTAGCTATTACTAGTACCTTTGTTACCCATTTTATGGTTTTTAATTTTCCACTTTGTAAGTAGGAAATATAGGCCATTAAAAAGTGTCAATTTTTGAAAAATTAGAAAAAAACAGTTTATATTTTGGATTGCAACTTTTGTGGGGAACGAAAGGAAATGGAGATTCTTTTTGTACAATATACTAGAAGTATTACTTAATACTCCTGGGGTAGAAACTTTTGCAGCCAGTTGCAGCCGCGGCCTGGAATAAGGTTTAAAGTGGGGTCTATTTTCAAAAAAAAATATATTTTAAGTTATTATTTTTAAAAATAATTTACTTTTAATCGTTTTATTGCAAAATATTACTTATATTAAACACAAAGTTAACAGTTCACCGCGGTTTCCAATAGTTACTGATTTTGATACCCTACCACACTTTATTAAGGTAAAAAAAGTTGCACCTAATGCTTGTAACATGCAGGCTTTCTTAACTACGAATCACTTTTTGAGACTATTAGGAGATATTTATCTGTCTGCCAGTAATTTACAGACAAAAACTTTGTGTTATAAAAAAAAAATCAAAACCATTAACTAATTAAGTTACATTTAAAAAATATTTGTCTTGTTTCAGGACAATTATCGGAGGAGGCTCTGGAAAGATCACATAAACATTTTAAGAACTATAAAAGCAACTATAGCAGACGAAACTCAAGAAAAAACAACCTACAAGATGTTTTTAATATGTTTATGATCGAGTCCGATCCGAAGATTTCAATAAAAAGACAGACTAATTCTACTTCGCCAAAGAAAAAGCCTTACCCCAAAGAAATGTTGGAATTACTGACTGTAGAGTAATATTTCTATAACTTTTTTTACCAAATAACTTAATATTTATTACAAATAATGCTTATTTAAATTATTTTGCTTTTTTGTTTTAAGTTTTTCCCATTATTTTTGTTTAATAAAACCAAAATTATGAAATACCAAAAAGAGCAAAACTTGCTGGTTATTTCAATGTAGGGTGTATATTTTACCAAAACATCAATATAACATTATGTATTAAATGTTAAGTTGTTATATTGTTACTTAAAATCAGTAACTGTTTAAAATAATTGAGCTCTATATAATTTTTTTATATGAATAAATTAACCAACTTTGCCTTCAATTTACAAGTAGGGTACCAATGCGAAAAATGTCCAATCCACAAATGTAAGTTCCCTAAGGTCTCCAGTTTTTATAATGGTAAAAAACTTTCCAAAATTCCTATCCGTTCAAGAGTTATAATAAAAAACCTTCGATGCGCGCCTTTTTCATACAAAGTTCCCAATGTGTGGTATTTTTTTACGCAATTTGTTTTGTTCAATAGGAGGGACTTTAAGCTTCAATTTGCGTGTTCAAATGTAAAAATCGACTGATGGGAACGTAAATAATGTGGAGTAAAATATGCATTTTAATTTTTTGTTGAGTTTCCATGTAAAAGTTGAATATTTTGACATTTTAAATAGGTATTTTTTTTATAATTTCTTATTTTCTTCAATCGTATTTTACAACCAATACTTATTTATTATTCCTAAATTTAACTTTGGTCAGAAAATGCCAACATTTGGCCCCTGACATTTATTTAGTCTCAATATTCACAGGGGCCAAAGGTTGGTTTTTTTTGGAAGAAAGCTAATTCTTGTGAGGATTAAACTGAAAAATAACACTGAAAGTCCCAACAATATCAATACCATTTGGATACCCAGCAAAAACTTGCATTACCAAGTAATGAAATGTGTAATGGGAAATTCAAAGTTATAACCACTTCTGATTCGAATTACCTTTCCCATTACATTTACAAGCAAATGTGCCAAATGTAATGATTATCAAACAAGTATTAATAACTAATTACGTATGTACTTATAGGTAATGAAAAAATTATTTAAAAAAAAATTTTTAAAAAATAAAAAAATATTTAATTTTATTTTATTTTTATTCAAAATAATGTACAGTGAGTCAAAAACTAAAAATCTAGTTGTGAAATTTTTTTATTTTATTATAATGACTTATGTAAGTCATTATTAATAAGTCCTTATTTTACATTTCAAAATAATGCTAAAGGTAATTTTCTGTCATTACTAAGTAATTCGAATGGTAATGATGTGTCATTACCAAGTTTTTGCTGGGTATATTACAATATATACAGAACACAACATCGATAAAATTTTAAGTAAACTTTTACTATTGATTTAAAGTGCACATATATTTTATTTAAATGTATTAATAAAAATTTATACTAAAATTAGAAACAAATTATAATCTTTAAACTAGTATTAATTAAACAATATTAGTAAAAATTTCTTCCAAATAGCTTTGATTTTCATTTTGCAGTAGTTGTTTAGCTTCTTCATCTAACTCTAATGAGGTTGATTTCCATTTTTGTCGAATACTGGACATATATGGGTCTGATGTGCACAACAAAATATTAATAAGATCTTCATTAGTACAATATCTGGAAATTTTTCTTGTATTGTGCTCGCGAAAGAATCTGTAGTCTTTGTTCCTTTTTTCTTGCGCTTCTTCTGAGAGATCTCCAATTGGAAGCATATTGTGCTGAATTATTTGTTCCCCATGGAACAAAATTTTGTGAACTGTGGTTGGCATACGTCTCCAAGAATATTTTTGGTTATAATGTCTCATTAGCATACTGACCAAATTTTTTTGCATCTATCTTTTTGCAACATGCTATAACTTCTAATATGATTTGAAATCGTCGTATTAAATCATAATCTACTCCAGTTATAGAAGCTGCAGTTTCTGGATCGGAAAAAATCTCCTTGCTGTGTTTCCGTCATTAGAATTTCCTTCTCCTTGCTTTGGCTGGTCAATTATAAGGCCTATCTCACGGTATTTTTCTTGAATACCTTTTTTTTTTTGCTTTCTTTTTTCCAATTTTTTTTTGTTGTTTCTCACTGTTTCGTCTAACGGGCCAAATTCCAAATCGTATCCCAATTTAAGAATATGTTCCATAAAACGAATTCTAGCATGAAGAGGTGACATTCCAAATTCATATGCTTCATTAAAACTATCGTCTTGTGTTGGTGGTTGGCTCAATTGACTTGATGTTTTTTGGCATATGGTGCAGCTTGACGAAGACTTTGTTTCGGTTAAAGCTTGTGCAACTTTTCCATCGATCATTGTAAGTGACATTTTAAAGTTAACTTCGATGCATTGGTCATAAAATTCAAATATCACTGGTTAAAGTTCTTTAATTTCATCTCTTATTTTGCCAACTTCTTCAGTTATGACATCTTTAGTTTCTTTTTTGTAAGCAAACTTTATTGGTCTACAAAATTTTGTTGACGAGGGAATTTCATTCTTCCATACATCTATCTCTGCAGCTCTACTAGTTGAGGGCTCTGAACCAATATAAGTTTTTGTTAAACGTAATGGAACGAAAGAAATCATGAATAAATTGGCATCTGATGAATTTTCCGCATTACATTGTTTGTATTGTTTCTGGCCAGAGGACCCATCACATCCCCATTTAGAAATTAAAGTCATGCTGCAATTTTTAAACTTCTTTAAATAGTCAGCATCAAATGTCTTTAATAATCTTTCTGCAGTGTGTTCAAGAAGATCCTGCAATTTTATTTCTGCTGAACTTGAAGTTACACTAATAGCAGTTGTCAAAATTTTGATACACCCTTCTATGTGACTAGGTCCAAATATGGGCCAACTTCTCCTAATTTCAACAGAATTATTTTTTGGGTCAATAAGAACTCTTGTACAATATTTCATCAAAATATATGCATAATAGCCACTTTCATATACAAATAACGTCTCAAAAAATATGACGTGCATTTGTACCGAATATCTTACCTTGGGTCAGAAAAATTGCTGTAGCTCAAGAAGTGCAGTCCCGATGCATGGACATGTATATATAGGAATGAAGGGGAGAGTTAGGACTACAAAATAGTAAATTTGTGTTTTGACTCAGCTTGACTCACAGGAGTTGTGCTCTATGAAGTAGGAAATTTCCGAGAAATTTGACCTTTTTTAAAAAAAAATATTTAAATTGTTCTGAAAACAGTAGAGCTTCAATTTTTTTACCAGTAATAGGAAATAAGTTAAGTTACAACACAAAATTTATTTCGTCCAAAAATCTTGAAAAACAAAAAAGTTATGATCATTTAAACTTTAAAAATTAACTAAAAATATCATAAATTAACTAAATTCTGAAAAAGCCCATTTTGGACCACCCTGTTCTCAGTGAGATAGTTGAAATAGAGTTCTAATTTTTTGGCTCCCGAGGTTTACTACTGTCTACTTTCATATGAGTCTAATAACTTTAAAATCGGAGAACAAAAACCAAAAGGAGTTTTGGCCGCTATCTCAAAATATTGACCACAGTGCGACGTGTGTAACTGTACACACGTGGACATTTGGAAGACATTATTTTGTATTCATAAATGGTAGAACCTCTACTATATATATTAATAAACAGATAATAAATTTCCTTTAAAAAAATGTGTTTACTTTGCATTTTAAAAAGAAACTCGAACTTGAAACACCCTGTATTTCTCTATAGAAAAATCTTCCAGATTCTGAGACATTTTTTCTATAGAAAATTTAAAAAACATCTTAAAAAATTTTCGCAATAAAAAACTCTAGAATCTTGTACTTGTTTATAAAAAAGTTACATCCCAGCAAAAACATGGTAATCTGTTGTGAAAAGTTATCATTACCAAGTACATTATTTATAATGAGTACCCATTATGATTAATAGGGATGAAATTTCCATGCAAATGCATGTTTTTGTCGATAGTCTAAAAACGATATCGACATATCGCTCATTTGCCGGAATGTTGTATTAACTCAAAAACACAAAAGCCGACACACAACTGAGATAATACATTGTTGTAATTAACCTAAAGAGCGTTATGAAGTTGTGACAAAATGCTTCAATCACAATTAAGCGTTAAATATTTAACGCCAGAGTGTCAAACTTTGACAGCAAATAAAACTTTTTTTTTCTAGTATAATAGTGTTGTCAACCCGAAATTCAATTTTTTTTGTTATTACAACATTCCGGCAAATGAGCAATCTTTCTGAATCAAGAAATTTGCGTTAAAAGGCATCGATTTTTTTTTGCATATTTTTGCATATTTTGGTGAAAATGCATATTTTTGCATATTTTGATTTTAAATGCATATTTTGTGCATGTTTCCAACTTTTAATGTTTCATATTTTTGCATATCTTGGCATAAATTTGCAAAAGCACAAATTGAAATTTATTTGTTTCAAAAAATATTTTAAATTTTCAAAATAAGAAAAACATTTTTTTTCTTTTAATTTTCTTATATAGATTGTCTTAATTTCTCAAAAAAAAATTGCTTATATAATGTTTTAAATGCTACTATTTAAACCCGGTTTTACTTTTTGCTTTTTAGGGCGTTTTTCTTATGAAAACAAGATTTTTTTTTTGCACACATTTTATTTTTAGTGCATATTTTTGTTGTTTTTGGTGCATATTTTTAATTTTATAGCGCATATTTTAAGCGCATATTTATGATTTTTTAGTGCATGAAAATTTCATCCCTAATGATTAACATTATTTTACGACTAAAAGTAACTACTTTTGAATAATATGTTTTAAAAATACTTTAAGTAATACAAAAATAGATAGTTTTTAGTAGTATCCCAGCAAAAACATGGTAATGAGTTGTGAAAAGTAATCCGGTACCGATTACCATTAACATTATTCTAAGCCCAAAAGTAACTACTTCTCAGCAATATGTTATAAAAGCACCTCTAAGTAATAATACCTCCTTGCACTTGCAGTTTTTAACATTTACAATTCAATTAACTTAAAAAATACTTAAAAACTTAATAAAAATTACGCAATTTTAAGTTTTATTAAAAACAAGTTAAATTTTAAATGTTTTAATTTACTAATTATTTTACTTCTTATTGGTAATGGGTTTTTTCTCCTTAGTAATCTGAGTCAGTAACTACTTATTTATCTCCATACTCTTCACTAGTTATTTTTGTCTCACGCCCTTGTTAAAATAATTAGTGTGTCATTCAATGAGAAACTGCTTATTAACATCTGTTTCGGATCACAAAACCCATTACTAGTAATGCCACTTTTTGTTGGGATATTATAAAAGTATTTCTAAGTAATAATATCTCCTTGACCTTGCATATTTAACCTTAAGAATTCAATTAACTCAAAAATTACCTAAAAACATAAAAAAAAATTTATTAAAAATAAGTTAAATTTTAATTGATTAATTGCTCCCATTTGGTAACTAATTATTTTACTACTTATTGGTAATGGGTTTTTACTCATTATTAGCGATCCGAGGCAGTGTCTACTTATCTCCATACTCTTCACTACTTATTTTTGTCTCACGCCCTTGTTAAAATAATTAGTGTTTCCTTCAATAAGTATCTACTTGTTAACATCTGTTTCGGATTACAAAACCCATTACTGGTAATTTCAAATTTTGCTGGGATATATCAAAATTTGGGAATTTCAGTGGAAAAATTGTTTAGAATCTTAGAGTTTTTCCATAGTAACAATTTTTCAGAATCTGAGAGTTTATCTAAAGGTAGAACAGTCATTCCGGTTTAAAAACATCGATTCGTGATCAGCATGCACAAATATTATTTTTGTTGGTATTTCTGAAATAGAGTTAGTTTTTTTTTTTTTAATTTCCTTAGCAAAACTGTTTTTCGCTGAGGATTTTTGTATTAACTAGTATAATTTGACCATCTAAGCCGCCGATGATTTCAGTGCTAACCAGTATCACTATACCAATAAAACAGTTTCTTTACTCTCTTATAGTTTGTAAAGGTCATACAAAAAAAATTAATACCATATTTTTTTAATAACATTTTCTGAATTTTAAAATAAAATAAAAATGTCTTTGGGCGTGTTTTCAAATTCAATATCCTGTAGTGATTTGCAAAAATATAAAAATGAAAAATTTATTAAAAAACTAAAGAAAAATTAATAAATTTTGCTGTCGTAACCAAAGATAGCAAAAACACACACAATTTATATTAAATTTTTCTACTCCCACACTGCCGCTGCTAAAAAGAAGAACTTACATTGCTCTGGCAAAAAAGAAGAAAATGTTATATGCTAACAATTTAATTTTTTCATGACATTTAACTTCCGGCATTCACATAAATTAAACAACAGTATGTACTCATTGCCATCTTCGACATTATACTCAAATACACTGTTAATATAAAAGAATTTAAATGATCATATCTGGTCATAAGACACCCTTTATGACCTTTAATATTATGAAAAAAATCCTTATTGTAGCAAGTAATATTGAAAACAAATTAAACAATTTAAAAGAAAAAACAAGTAAAAAAATTAAATTCGGCCTTGCCGAATGTAGTGATACCCTCCACAATTTCAAAAAGATTATTGCAAAAAACTTTATTTAAAAGGAAATTACTTTTGAAAAAATTTTTTTTTTTTTGAAAAAAAATTTTTCGCGAAAAAAAATTTTGGTAAAAAAAATCCGCGATTTTTTTTTTTTGTGTTCGTACTTGTTTAAATACCATTTGGTGTTCAATTATGTTCACATATACCAACCAGAAGCCGAATTATAGCATTTTGTATTTTTAGGTTATGTTGAATGTACTGAAATTTTTGAGGTGTGCTTACATTTTCGTTCATAACTTTTGAACCGCTGAACCGATATCGCTCAAATGCAATACCAAACTTCTCGGGAGAACTTCCAATAAATATGTTAAGTTTCAGTCATCTCTGTACAATATTTTGTCCGCGACAGCATTTTCAACAGACAGACAGACGGACAGACGGACAGACGGACAGACGGACATCGCTAGAATGTCTTAAAATCGATCGGGCATCATGAATATATATACTTTATGGGGTCCCAGATCGATATTTCGATGAGTTACAAACAGAATGACAAACTTATATATACCCTCTATCACTAGAGTGGAGGGTATAATAATTAATATGGAAGCCCAATAAACCACTTGAAAAATTGCTGGAATTCAAGTATAAGTCAAGTGTAAATCTATCCCTAATTTCCAGTCTATGCTTGAATTATACTTGAATTCAATGGCATTCTCCAGCAAAACGAATACTTGGATTCAAGCCCCGTTTTTACACTGTAAAACCAGTGAGAAGGCAGGGCTTGAATTCCAAGTCCGTTTTAATTGAGTATGCTATTGAAATCAGGTATAAATCAAGCAGGGGCTGGAAATTAGGGCTTTATTTACACTTGATTTATATTTGAATTTCACTTGAATTTTAAAATGGTTTATTGGGAAACTAAATAGAATTAAATTTTTACTAGCGCAACTCCAATGATTTTCATTGATAGATATACGGATTCCAAAAATCTTGCCATTTCTTAAACTTTTTACATGATTCTCTTGACTTTCAGGTTTTTTTTTTAGTTTGAATATCATGTTTGACTCCTTTTTAAGAACATCTACATCATGAGTTAGATATTTGTTACAAATTAACTGATAAAATTAATATGTTTTTTAGGGTTACATGCACTCGCAAAATAACAAAATTACGACAAATGGAAACATCCGCAATTAATATGCATAGTTTAAACTATATTTTGAGTGGAAAAAACCAAATAAACGAAAATAGTGGAATTGCAGAAATATACATTAACCCATAACAAAAATATATTAAAAATCGATAGAAAAAATCTCAAACTCTGAGAAATTTTTTCCACAGAAAAATGTCTCAGGTTCTAAAGCAAGATTCTAAGACGTTATTCCCAAAGAAAATGTTTCAGATTCTTAGACATTTTTGCCGAAGAAAAAGCCTCAGATTTTTTTATAGACAAAATGTCTCAAATTGAGATATTTTTTCTATAGAAAAATTCCTAGATTCTAAGATATTTTTTCTGAAGAAAAATTGTCAGAATCTGAGACATTTTTATTATGGAAAAATTCATAGATTTTAAAACATTTTTTCTAAAGAAAAAGTCTCAGATCCTGAGACATTTTTTGTATACAAAAAGACTCAGAATATGAGACTTTTTTCTATAGAAAAAGTGTAAGATTTTGAGATTCAGATTTTATAGAAAAATTCTCAGATTTTGATACATTTGATACATTGAGACATTTTTTCAAATTGAAAAAGTTTCAGATTCTGAAACATTGTTTTACAGAAAAATCTTGGATTCTGAGACATGATACTAAAGAAAAAGTGTCCGACTCTGAGATTTTTTTTTCTATAGAAAAAGTCTAAGGTTTTGAGACATTTTTTCTATAACAGTGTCTCAGATTCTGAGATATTTTTTTATTAAAAAAGTCTAAGGCCCGTACCACAAGAAAACAAAAAGTCTATTTTAACAAAAGTTTTATTTTAAATTTCAAATTTTCAATACATTTTTTGAAAGTCGATTTTAAAAACAAAAACAATTTGTATGGAAATAAAATTAAAAGCTCATTTTAAATTTATTTTATTTTCTTGTGGTAAGGCTGTAAGATTCTGGTATAGTTTTTCTATTAAAAAAGATTCAGATCCTGAGACATTTTTTCTAAAGAAAAAACGTTAGATCCTGAATCAGGTTTTCTGTAGAAAAAATCTAACAATAAAATTCTGAGATATTTTTCTAAGATCTTTTCCTATAGAAAAAGTTTAAGTTTCTAAAATTTTACTATAAAAAAAATTATTCTGAGACATTTTTCTGTAGAAAAAGTCTCAGATTTTAAGAAATTGATTCTAATCCAATTTTTTCTATTGAAAATATCTCAGATTCTAAGTCATTTTTTCTGTAGAAAATTTCTTAAATTCTGAGACATTTTTTTTATAGAAAAAGTCTTAGATTCTTAGACAATTTTCCTATAGAAAAAGTCTCAGATTCTTACATATTTTTTCTAAGGAAAAGTCTCAGATTCAATAGTAAAAGTCTCAGATTCTGAGGCAATTTTTTTATAGAAAAAGTCTCAGATTCCAAGAGATTTTTTCTATACAAAATCTCAGATTTTGAGACACTTTTTTAATAGAAAAATTCTCAGATTCTGAGAAATTTTTTCTTTAAAAAAAGTCTCAGATTCTGAAACATCTTTCTATAGAAAAAGTGTCATATTCTGAGACATTGTTTTTACGGAAAAAATCTTAGAATCTGATGTACGTTTTCTAAAAAAAGATTCTCATACTCTGATTCACAGATTCTAAGACATTTTTTCTAAAGAAAAATTCTAATATACTAAGATATATTTTCTACAACAAAAGTCTTAGATCCTGAGAAAAAAATCTCTGATTCTCAGACATTTTTTTATAGAAAAATTTCAGATTCTGAAAAAGACGCAGATTTTAAGACAACAATTTCTGTAGAAAAAGTCTCAGATTCTGGGACATTTTTCTATAGAAAAAGTCTCAGATTCTCGGGGTTTTTTTATAGAGAAAGTCTCAGATTCTTAGACACTTTTTCAATAGAAATATGTCTCAGAATCTGAGACTTTTTCTAAAAAAAAAATTGTCTGAGACTTTTTCTATAGAAAAAATGACTCAAAATCTGAGACTTTTCCTATAGAAAAAACATCTCAGAATCTTTTTCTATAGAAAAAATGTCTCAGAATCTGAGACTTTTTCTATAGAAAAAATGTCTCAGAATCTGAGACTTTTCTATAGAAAAAATGGCTCAGAATCTGAGACTTTTTCTATAGAAAAAAGTCTCAGATTCTGAGACATTTTTTCTATCGAAAAAGTCTCTATAAAATTATCAAGTAAAAAAAAAATCGGGGGATACCATCCTCCCCATTTTCTCCTCCCTATATCAAGACCTTAAAATAAGGGAGTTAACCCTTATTTTTTCGAAAATTTTTGGTTATGGTAGGAGTTGTAGAGCATATTATGAGCTTTAAAACAAACCAAAAATGGACTTTCTAGCTATAATAGAACCAACGATATTAAGTTTTTAAGGTGCAATGTGTCGCTACCAGGAGATTTTGGGGGAAATTTTGACCCACCATATTTTCGGCCAGTGTTTACTTAGAGGGCTGAAAATAAGTGTGCGTAAGTTTATCACTTTCGGAGGGGGTCACGAAAATTTTTAGCTATTTTTGATTGATTTCACTAAGAATGACCCTTAGACATTTGAAGGTTAATTGAAACAATTTTTTTTTGCAAAAAAATTCTGAGATTCTGAGAAAATTTTTAAAAACTTCTTAAATTCTGAGACAATTTTCTAAAGTAAAGGTCGGAGATTCTAAGACATTTTGTCCAATAGAAAAAGTGTTAGACGCTGAAATATTTTTTATACAGAGTGTTTTAGATTCTGAGAATTTTTTTTTTCAATAAAAAATGTTTTAGATTCTGAAATATTTTTTATACAAAAAAAGTTCATGGGTACGGCCATGAAAAACATATTTAAATTTCATAAATTTAAACATGAGAGTCTGCCTTTGATAATTCGTTTCGTCATTTAAAGGTTAATTAAAGAAAAGTATTCACCAAGTTTTTTTCTGTAAAGAGAAAAGCGCGAAAAAATTATTTAACTGTTTTTTTTCTTTTTTATATTATGAAACATATTATTTTTATTTTTTCTTTCACAACCATTAAATATTTGTAAGCCAATGATGCAAAAAAAAAATTTTTTTTTCTTAACTGCAAAAATGGTTGTCTTTGTTGAGTTCAATTTCTATACCAGAAATGTGCTATTGCTGTAGATGTTGTAGTTATTTTTGTAAAACCATTTCGTTTTGTGTTTGGTATACTCTAGTATACTCCTCTATAAACTCTCATTGTGGTTTTTTCCCCCATTGATTGTGTATGTTCAATGAAACATGTATTTGGCACCAAAGCCAAACAATCTTTACTCCTCGATTTATTATGTTCCTTACCACCTTCTTCGGTGGAAAAAAATGGTTGAGCTTTGTTGTATTCCAAATACTGTATGTTTGTATATTTTGTGCAATGGTCCTACAAATCGAATGTCAATTTTCGACTCATTTTACGGAACACTTAAACTTGTCGTTTTTTGTTGTTTTTTTTATTCGTCTTTTTCGTTTTTTATGTACAATTCCTGCTTCAATTGCAGCAGTTTTAATGATTTTTCATTTGGATAACACAAAAAAAAGGCCTTTCCAATTGGTAAATATGTCGTCGTTAGTTCATATGTCTGTTGGTTATCGTGATCAGAGACGGGAATATGAAAGGCAAGTAAGGCTAGCTTTGTTAAACAAAGTTTTATTAAATTGTATTAAAACAGAAATTTATTTATTACACAGTCCGACAAAAAGAAATAAAGAAACAAAGAAATAAATAAACTGAATAACATATGTTTGAAACTAGTAGCTAAATGTAGTTAAAGGCCGTTTGTCACGATTTTACTGAGTCGTATGAATTTGTTAAACCAAAATAAAATGAAATTTGGTCTGACTGTCAAAAAATCAAACCAAAAAATAATTTCGATACATTGCTCTTTGCAACCATCACATTTCAAATAATATGAAAACAGCTGTTTAGAAAAATAAATGCTGAAAAAGATAATTTGTTGCGTATTTTTAAAAAAATCATTAAAATAAGAGACTTATAAATTAATAACCTTAAATTTCTATCCTAAGTTTTTTGTTTTTATGTTTTTGGCAATAAATTAAAAAAAAAAAATACATCCCTGATAAAATGAAAAGTCTCAGATTTTAGAAATATTTCTAAAAATGTCGAGTATTATACGACTGTCAAAATTTCTTCCGTATTACCGTCCGTGTCATTACATTTCGCATGTACACGATAACATTTGTAAATTCTATACGATTTTTTGACAGATCATTTTACTGAGCCTTATCGTGACAAACGGCCTTAAACTGTATTTACAGTTTCCATTTCGTGCACTCAAAAAAAAAAAAACCTTGTCAATTGTAATCCCATTTGCATAATATCACTGTGCTGCAGTAAAAAAATACTTCTGATGTGACACAGTATAGGTTGTTGGTCTTGTCGAGTAGATAAAAAAATGCCCATTAAACTTGCCAGACACCCTCAAATTTTAGAGTTATTGTCAAAAAGCGTTTTTTTGAGACTTTTCTCACTAAACCTTGTGTAATTCAGAACATTTTCAAGCGATTTTAAAATTGGAAACTGTTTTGGATAGAAGAAGGATAGGGCTTTCCACGTGTTTAAATTGGTGTACACATATAAGAAAGATATTTATTGATTTATTTTATTAAAATTTAATTTTTTGGTTATTTTTTGAAAATTTTTCGAGTATATCGATTTTTTTCTGCTATAGTTCGTTTAACAACCTTTATATTTTTAAAGAAAATTTAATTCTGAATACGATAAGTTTTATCCAGAAAAAATCGGATAACAATTGACAGAGTTGAGATAATTTTTCTAAAAAAGTTAATTAGTATTTTGCAGGAAATCGCCTTTCAGATAACGCAGGCAAAAAAAAAATAAATTTATCATAAGAGGTCATGTACAATATTTTTAAAGGTTTTTGGCGCGCTGAATCTGAATCTGTCCTTTAAATTGCTCTATCTCATTAGCTTTTTGAGATATGTAACATAAATTGATTTATCAAAAACTTAACAAGACAACGCAATTTCAAGGTCAAATTCGAATTCAGGGGGACAAAAACCTTAAAAATAATGATACGCGACCTCTCAGTATGTTCGTTAATTTTTTCATTTTTTTGGCTGGGTTATCCGAACGGCAATTTAATGCAAAATCTTAATTTTCTTTTTTAGAAAAATTATCGCAACTTTGTCAATTGTTATCCGATTTTTTTGGCATAAAGCTCATCGTATTCACAATTAAATTTTCTTTAAGAATACGTATATAAATATTAATGTTGTTGAACGAACTATAGCAGAAAAAACCGATAAACTTAAAAAAATTTCAAAAAATAACAAAAAAATTGATATTGATGACAAAATCAATACATATCTTTCTTAAATGTATAGACCAATTCACACACATAAAAAGCCCCATTCTTCATCTATCCAAAACAGTTGAAAAATTGAAGATCGTTTGAAAAACGTCTAAGTTACACGTGGTTTAGTGAGAAAAGTCACAAAAAAACGTTTTTTGACCATAACTTTAAAATTTGAGGGTGTCTGGAAAGTTTGATGGGCATTTTTGTGATCTTTTCGACAAGACCTACAACTTTAACTACATCATTTTAAAAGTATATTCGATTTTGTGTTTTTTGTGGCACAGTGTATTTAACAAATTTCCTAGTTTTTTAACAAAAATTTTTCGATCCAAATTAAAATTTTTCTTTGTAATATTATGATTTTTTTTTGTAAATGAACAAATTTTCAAGGTAATTCTACAAAAAAATATCTAGTCAAGTCACTAGAATTCCTTGTAAGTATTATTGAAACAAAAAAGATGTAAATTTACAATCTTATTGGTAAGAAACTTGTAAAAATACAAAATAGCTCATAATTTTTACTAGAAATTCTCGTAAAATAGGAGGTAGCACAAAATCTAGCAAAATCACGATAAGTCCTTGTAATTGTTATCGTGTCAAAAAAGTTGTAAATTTCCAATTTTATTGTTAAGAAGCTTTTAAATTGTTTCTAATTTTACAAGCTTTTTACCAATTAAATCGTAATTTTTACTAGGAACTCTCTTAAAATAGGAGTTAGCAACAAATTATTTTACGATGTTTTTTTTTTGGTATTTTTACAAGTTTTTTTTGTGTGTAATCCTGTTTTCTTGCGAAAGGACTTGTAAATTTGAGAGGATTATATTTTTGTAAAATATTTTTATTCTAGCTTGAGGTCATTATTTCCTTTAATAATTAAAACTATTTTTATACCCTCCACCTACAGTATGGGGGTATACTCACTTTGTCATTCCGTGTGTAACGCATCGAAATATCGGTCGGGGACCCCATAAAGTATATATATTATTGATCAGTGATCGATTCTAAGACATTCTAACGATGTCCGTCCGTCCGTCCGTCTGTCCGTCCATCCATCCGTCTGTAGTTAACACGATGCAGTCCAAAATAAAAGAGCTAGGAACCTCAAATTTGGCACAAATATGTCTTATGTTCCTAGGCCGGTCAAGTTCGGAAATTGGCCAAATCGGACCAGGGGGAAAAAGTTCCCCCTTGAAGAACTAAACCAACCTCTAAAAAATACACGTTTTTACATGTTTTTTTGTATTTTTGTTAAATAAACGAAACATTTGGTATATTTATCGCAATGGGAAGGTGCTCTCAACGTGCCCCACTGACCCTATCAACTCCCCCCCCCAAAAAAAAAAGAAACGCCTCTGTCAATTTTTTTTTTTTTTACATTTTGGAGGGTATAAAATATTCGGCACAGCCGAATTTAACACTCTCACTTGTTATAATATAATTTTCAAGAAAATTATTTTTCTGTTTTAAATTTATTTACGTTGGTCATTTTTTTGCAAGACTTAATCAACACGTGTTTCGGGATTTGTCAGATCCCATTGTCAAGATTATTTAGCAAAAATAAAAACCCTATACTACAAGTAGCAAAGGGTCTTTAATGACAATCGTTAACGATCAAACTAAAATATTAATACATATTGGACTCTACTCTCATTGGGAATTAGAAGACGAAAATTGTACCATCGGTGTAACTTCACTATCATCAACTAACCAACAAACAAAATTTAAAACAAGTAAGAAAATTATAGTCGGTCAAGACCGACCATATAATATAGATCAATATTTTGTCAAACCTTTAATAAGTGTAAAAACACCCACAAATCAAATTTGAGTGAAAAAGGCTTCTTTTTGTTGACAATAAACCGCTTTAACTAAATATGGTCCAAAATTTTCACATGGGGCCTAAGGTTATTAAAGTACGCGTTTAACATACACAAATAGAATTTTAATTAAATATTTTCTATTTTCATAAAATTTTAAAGATTTATGTGAAAATCGGGAAGGTGGTTTGTATGAGGGCTACAAGAAGAACTGGTCCGATTTCTTCAAAATTCGGAATGGTGATTTGTGTTCATGAATTATGATTACCAAATATCGAAAAGATACCTACTATAATGCGGTCATCAGAGTCATTTGAGCCAAAACTAATGAGGACCTTGAATGGGGGCTTGGTCTAAATATGGACCGATTTTTTCCAATTTCAATAGGCATTGTCCTTGGGCCAAAAGAGGCTTAAGTTTAAAATTTCAAGTCAATTGATTAAAAATTGCGACCTGTTTCGTGCTTACAACGTTTACATGGACAGACATACAGACAGACAGACGGACGGACAGACGGACGGTCGGACATCGCTAAATCGACACAAAAAGTGATTCTGAGTCGATCGGTGTACTTAAAAGTGGATCTAGAACCAATATTTCGGGTAGTTACAAACATCAGCATAAACTCATTATACCCTGTACCACAGTGTGGTGTAGGGTATAAACAGACATACATACTGATTACCCTCGGTAATCCTATATGCACTTTGTTGTTTTTGCAAATATTTATATTTACGTTATAATACCATATTATGGGTATTAACCATTGAGTGCTAACCAATTAGATTAAGTTCTGATTATTTTTATTAAAAAACATTAATGGTTGTTTTATTCGAACTTTTAAAATATTATATTTTGAGTAGGTTTATTCTAGCTCGAGGTCATTATTTCCGTTACTAATTAAAACTATGATATTCTCATAGAATAATTTTCAAGAAAATTATTTTTCTTTGTCATTAAAAACTATTTGCTACTTGTAGTATAGGGTTTTTATTTTTGCTAAATAATCTCGACAATGGGATCTTACAATTCGAAACACGTCGATTAAGTCTTGCAAAAAACGAGCAACATAAAAAAATTTAAAACAGAAAAATAATTTTCTTGAAAATTATTCTATGAGAATATAGTTCTAATTAGTAAAGGAAATAATGACCTCGAGCTCAAAATATAATATTTTAAAGGTCGAATAAAACAATTTTTATTTTTTAATAAAAATTAATCAGTATTTTTTATTTAAATATTTACATCGTTTAACAAAAATGAAAAAAAAAAAATCGTTAAACATGAACTTGATAACTTCCGTTTGAAAATAGAGACTAAATATTGAAAAACTGCATTTAGAGTTTTTCTTTTCGTGATCCTGTTTCCTTTTAAAAATACTTTAAAGTTTTAGAGAAACTGGGAGACATGTGTATTTTATTTTCTACCCAACTTTCAGAATTTGTCGATGTAGTCCATGTGTACAAAAGTGTGTCGGACGGTGTATTATACGTTTGAAACTAGAGACTAAATGTAGTAAAACTGCACTTACAGTTTTTCTTTTCGTGATCCTGTTTCCTTTTAAGAGGACTTCAAAATTTTAGGGGATTTTTTTTTTTTTTTTAATATTTTTACTTGTCCTAGGATGCCACTAGTGATAGCAAATGAAAGAATAGGATCTTCTCTAATTTTCCTATTTTATTATTTTTACATATCATGAAAAAGGACGTAAGTTACGTCCTTTCAAACATGTATCCTTCAATATCAATTTTCAACAAAATAATTCGATAAAGTTTTCAAATAACTTTATTCACATCCTTTTATCCTGATATGGCAAAATAAAAAAAATGGAAAAATTAGGGCAGATTCTCTTCTTTCATTTGCCATCACCAGTGTCATCATAGGAAAAGTACAAATATTAAAAAAAAAAATTAATTCCTTAAAACTTTGAAGCCCTTTTAAAAGGAAACAGGATCACAAAAAGAAAAACTGTGACTGCAGTTTTACTACATTTAGTCTCTAGTTTCAAACGTATATCACACCGTCCGACAAACTTTTGGACGAAAATAAAATAAACGTGTCTCCCAGTTTTTCTTTATCAATTTTAATCCTCTAAAACGATATTTTCATTAGTTACAAACAGAATGACATAGGATAACAAAATTTTGAAAAATGTCCAGAATTTTTTTTTTTTTTAATTTTCTAATTTCGAAGCACAATTTTATTTTCCATTTTTTGTGGCGTTTTAAGTGAAATAAAAATATAAAAAATGCTTTTAGGAAAAAATAAATTAAAAAAAAAAATTTTTGAAGCTTCGAAAAAAATTTTGAAAATTATTTAAACGGCGTTGAATATTTCTTTAGTTTTTAGTTTTTTTTTGTCGTTTCCATTAACACATTTCAAAGTTATTTTTAGTTTTATTTTGATCTCTCATTTTATAAACATATTGCTAACTTACATTTGCTTTATAAAAAGTATTATAAATATATGAGGCATTCCACACCAACTGTACCGCTACAGAAAAACATGTGTCACATGAATTTTCGAATAGGTTGTATGAATAGCCCTATATGGAACTACGAAAATTGCGTTTGTTTGTTTTTATAATTTTCAAAAAAAAAATTACAAAAGTATTTTTTTGTGATAATAAATAAAATTTTATAAATGGATAAAAACCTAATGTTTTTTCTGTTTTTTGATACATTTCAGAATTTTTTGTTTATATGAGGCATTCCACACCAAATGTCCAGCGAAAAAAGCTTAGGAGGCGTGGTCAAATATTGGAAAAATGGTGAAATTTGGGCCAGTTTTGACGAACTCAAACTTTACGATAATGTACTGTGCACTATAAACAGAAACGCTACATAGTAGTAGTTGTGTGTTTTTGAACGATCACAAACAAAAAAGAGTACTTTTAGTGTACTGTTTCCGTACTTAGCAGATTTTTTGTTTTTAACTTAAAATGGCGATATCTCGAAAACTAAGCAAGATTGAGCAAAACTATGCGATACTATGAAAAAATATGCTCTGATTTGCTCTATCTTGCTTAGTTTTCGACATATCGCCATTTTAAGTTTTTGAAAAAAATATGCTAAGTACGCAAAGAGTACACTAAAAGTACTTTATTTTGTTTGTGTACATTAAAGGTGTCCTTACGATTAAGGTAATTTTTCAAAATCACTTTTTAATACCTGGTAGGGTCCTTTATTGTAGTTTAGTATCTAAAAATTAGTGAGCCAAATTTTGGGAACAATCGGATAAAAATAACTCGTGCCGAAAATGGATTGAAGTTTTTGGACACTCTTATGTAATGAAAAAACCCTTTTTTTAGTTTTTGGTATTGGTATACGAAATTTTTTGTAAATTTTTTTGGTAAATAATATGAAAATAGTAATTAATTACCTTTCCAAAAAGCTTAAAGAAATTCAAATCGGATAAAAAATAAGCATTTTACGCATACATGCCCCAGACCATTGCACAGGTTTTAAAGCCAGAATTTGAAAATTTTGAAAATTTTAAGTTTTTAAATTGTACTTTATTATCTCATTAAATACATGTTATAGATAAACCTTCCAATTCATAAAAGATACAAGAGGTTTATAAAAGGTTTATAAAGAAAATTTTGTATGGAAATTCGACTAATAAACCTGTTATTAAACGCTTTTGTTTTTTATGAATTTGGACGAAAAACTAAAAGACATGGTAGTCTAACTTTTTCTAAAAAAGTTAGACTACCATGTCTAAATTCTGTTAATTTTTGGAGAAATCGGGCATCTTTAACCCCCTTTCGTCGAGGTGAAATGACAAATTTGGGACATTATACATTTCTATAATACAAAAATCCGATTTCTCAAAAGTTACAGAACTTACGTTTTACACTTCGATCCGTACAATAGAGCACAAGTTTTCCAACATTTGCAAAATTATTGTAGAAAAACGCATTTTATTTGGAATCCGCGGAAATTTTATCACTACCCGCGCCAAATAAAAAAAAAGCTTGACTACCATATCTGCTATTTTTAATCTTAAACATGTTTTCAATTTGATCATAAAGTTAAATTAAATTTTTATAATTTTTTTGCCTAAAAATTTTGAAATTCTGGCTTTGAAAACCATACAATGGTCTGGGGCATGTATGTGTAAAATGCGTATTTTTTATCCGATTTTAATTTTATTAGTCGTTTTGGAAAGGTAATTTAATACTATTTTCATATTATTGCACAAAAAATTTAACAAAAAATATCAAATACCAATATTTTTCCAAAAACTAGAAAAGAAGCGTTTTTAGTTCATATTAGAATGTCCCAAAACTTCAATCCATTTTCGGCACGAGTTATTTTTAGCCGATTGTCCCCAAATTTTGGCTCACTCATTTTTAGATACCAAAGAACAATATAGGATCCTACCAGGTATAAAAAGGTGATTTTCGTTTTTAAGGACACCTCTAATGTACATTGCGTATTACAGAACACTAATATACCGTTCGTAAGTGTGTTTCTCGAACCCTGAAATTTAGTAATTTGCTTGTATTTTCTTGTTTCAACAGATCGTATGAGTAATATTTATGCAATTGATAATACTCATTCGCAACGTTAAAACAAGAAAAAACAAGCAAATTACAAAATTGTTATGAAATTTAAAATTCAAATGCGATTTTCTCGAAAAAGACGAAAAACGCGTTTCTGAATTTTTTTGTGTGGATGTACAAACATCTAAAATTAAAAAAAAAAAAAATAAAATAAATAAAAAGTGGCCGGATTTTTGATAAATTGACTAAAAATTTTTCACAAAAAAAAAATGTTAATCGATAGCCCATAAAAAATTATATAAAAATGTAAATTTTTGAGATTGTGGTGCATTCCGTTTTAATGTGATAAATATTTAATCAAGGCACTCGCCCCAAATTTGACCATTTTTCCAATATTTGATCACGCCCCCTAAGCCCAGTTTTTGAAAAATTGAAAAACCAAAAACGCAATTTTCTTAGTTCCATATAGGGCTATCTAAACAACCTATTCAGAAATTTACGGGACACAATGCATCATTTAAACCAACATCACTGCTAAAACTCTTTCAAGTCGAAAAAAAAAAAAAAAAAAATTAAAAAATGTTTAGCGTAGGACCCCAACGACCAAAATTTTTTTTCGAAGTCAATTTTAAAGTGGAAGGATTTATCCCACCCAAAATAATATTTTAAGTCGATAATAAGCCAATCAAGTAATAACACTGTAAGACAAATTTCAACTTTTTTTTTAACACCAGAACGAGACCTTATACACTTGAAAGTAGAGCCCCTCTGGAGTAAAACTGCATTTACAGTTTTTCATTCGGTGATCATTTGTCCTTTTTAGAGGACTTTAAAGTTTTGAAGGACATTTAAAGTAAAAAAAAAAAAAAATATATTTCTACTTATCCTACGATACTGAGATAAAAGGCAAATGAAAGAGGAAAGCTTCCTCAATTTTTTAAACATGTCCTTTTTGTCATATCAGGTTAAAAGGATATCAATAAGGTCCTTTTAAAATTTTGTCCTTTAATGTCCTTTAGAATTTCCAGCCATTTCTTTCGGAAAAAATATATGTTAAGGACATTGATATGCACTAACACATTGTTAAATTTCATCCTTCTCTCTTTGTTAGTTTAGTGTAAAAAAAAAAAATGAGTTTTTATATATAACTGAAAATATATTTTTTTATTTACACATAGCCTCCCAAATATTAACCAATTTTCTTGGAAAAAAATCTAACACATGAATAAATGGATATACATGTGAAACTGGACCCTCCGTGGAGTAAAAGTACGTTAACAGTTTTTTATTCGGTGATCCGGTCTCCTTTTAAAAGGAAGTTTATCGGCTCAGCCTCTATTTTTAGTTGTTGTAGTTTTATCTATGTTTCTGAGATGGATACCAAATGTTAAGGATATCAACACTGCCGTTTCAAAATTAGTCCTGAAGATTTCTATCCCAATATCTCCAAGAAAATATAAATTAAGGATTTTAATAAGACGTTCTTAAACTTCACCCTTCTATCATTGGGATATATTCTTAAATCCTTAAATACCATGTACAATGTAAACCAAAGTGAGAGATTTAAAAAAACAAAAGAACGTGTTTCTGAATTTTTTTTGTGTGGATGGACAAACATCTAAACTTAAAAAAAAAAAAATAAAAAAAAAAGTGGCCGGATTTTTGATAAATTGACTTTTTAAAAAATGGAAAATTTCAGAACGGGTTCTGAAAATTTTCCAAAAAAAAAAAAAATGTAATTGATAGCCCATACAAAACTTTATAAGAATGTAAATTTTTGAGATTGTGGTGCATTCCGTTTTAACCCTGCTGTTAGGTTAGAAAAAACTTACCGATGTTAGGTTAGTGGACCATTTGGTCCATTCGTAATATTCAAACAAAATAACAATTTAATATTATATTTGTATATATTTTGGATCATATCTTACCTAAATACGATTATTTTAAGCTTAACTCAACGTTAGAGATGCGTGCGTGAGTGAATTTTGGGTCACGCTCACGCAAGAAATATTATAATCGCTCATGAATCACTCACTCGATTTTTTTCTTTACTCACGCTCACTTACTACTCACGCCAGTAAAACTAAAATAAGTTACGATCATGCGTGACTCACGTGATTCATAATTACGCTCACCCCAATTCACGCAACATTCACTTACAAATACACAATTTTAAGGAAATTAAAAAAAAAAAAAAATTCATATATTAGCAGACCGTTAATTTGAATTTTAACTGATTGCTAAACAAAAATAAAAATAAAACTATAATTAAAATGAAAACAATACAAAAAATAATATTGAATCACGCAAGAAAAATAGCACTCACGCAAAAATTAGGCTCGATTTCTAAACACTCACACATAAAAGTTTTGGAATCACACTCACTCAAGCATGATTCTCGTTATTAACTAGACTTTCGCTCGAGCGTGAGTCACGCGTGATTTACGAGAACCACGCAAATCACGTGACCAGCCCCCATCTCTACTCAACACAGCTAATGTAAGCATTTGTTGAGGGATTCCCTTTTTTCATATTCTTTACTTTAGAGATTGTTTTGTATTACAATTCAACAAAAGGTTCATATGTTAGTTTTGTTTTTTCCTATAATTTCTAATGATTCATCTCATTTAGGTGGCGTGGATATTGCTGATCAAATGGTTGGTTCCTACAGCACGAAACGCGCAAGTAATCGATGGCCTAACGTTGTATTTGCAAACATACTTGATATCATAACAAAACCTTAAACATGGTAACGGTTGTGTAATGCATTACCATGTAATGCATAGCCCAATAAAAATTAAAAAATGTGCATTAATATTCGCCTACCGCTTACCATAGGCATTCACTATACTTATTTAGTTTTCATGCATTATGTAAAACTCATGCATTGCTTTGAGTGACATCCCAAACAAAAAGAATCAATCAAGTATAGGGATAGGATTGATGATTTTTGTTTGGGATAAGACTCAAAGTAGCGCATGAGTTTTACATAATGCGTGAAAAACACAAAAAAGTTATGCCTATGGTAAGCGATAGGGAAAAAATTCATATTTTTGTTTTTTTTTTTTTTGTTATGCATTACATGGTAATGCATTACATGGCCGTCACCATTTTAAAAGTTTTGCCGGAATACCCGCTTTGAATGCGTGCATCCTATTTTATAAAATCGACGTTTCATGGGCTCCGGATATCGAAATCGCTGGAGAAAATATACTATGGACCAAATGGTCCCTTAACCTAAGATACGTAACTTTTTATTTTTCTCAGTCCTGGTTTAAGTCAGAACCTAGATTTTTTGTAAATAACATTGTTTTATAAAAAGACCCCATGAGCAAAAAATCTAAGCCAGTATATATCACCGTTCAAAAGTTACAAAGGAAACAATGCAAAAATTGGACCAAATGGGCTTAACCTAACAGCAGGGTTAATGTAAATATTTAATCAAGGGAACTCGACACAAATTTGATCATTTTTCCAATATTTGACCACGCCTCCTCAGCCCAGTTTTTGAAAATTTGAAAAAGCAAAAACGCAATTTTCTTAGTTCCATATAGGGCTATCCAAACAACCTATTCAGAAATTTACGGGACACATGTTTTTCTGTAGCGGGACATGTGGTGTGGAATGCCTCATATGTATGAAAATATATTTTTTTAACTCTTGCTTTAAACAACAACCTAAAATTAAGGCAGAGCCGAAAAACTTCCTCCGAAATTCTTGAGTTTGACTTTATATTACCATTTCCGCAAAAACCTAATAAAAGTAATGTTAAAAAGTTTTTGAATTTTATATGTCATTTGTAACTTAAAAGTCTATTTAAAAGGAGACCGGATCACCGAATAAAAAACTGTGAACGTACTTTTACTCCATGGAGGGTCCAGTTTCACATGTTTATCCATTTATTCATGTGTTAGATTTTTTTTCCAAGAAAATGGGTTAATATTTGGGAGGCTATGTGTAAATAAAAAATATATTTTTAGTTATATATAATTTTTTTTTTTTTTTACACTAAACCAACAAAGTGAGAAGGATGAAATTAAACAATGTGTTAGTACATATCAATGTCCTTAACATATATTTTTTCCGGAAGAAATGGCTGGAAATTCTAAAGGACATTAAAGGACAAAGTTTTAAAAGGACCTTATTGACATCCTTTTAACCTGATATGACAAAACGGGCATGTTTAAAAATTTGAGCAGACTTTCCTCTTTCATTTGCTTTTTATCTCAGCATCGTAGGATATGTAGAAATATTTTTATTTTTTTTTACTTTAAATGTTCTTGAAAACTTTAAAATCCTCTAAAAAGGACAAATGATCACCGAATGAAAAACTGTAAATGCAGTTTTACTCCAGAGGAGCTCTACTTTCAAGTGTATATGGTCTCGTTCTGGTGTTAAAAGTAGTGTTGTACGGTGTAATATTAAATAAAAAAATAACAAAACAAAAATAAAAAATAATGTTTTTTCTGTAAGTTTTGGTTTGTGGGGAAACATTTTTTTAGGTCAAAACCTTAACCAACCAAAGGCACGGCTTAATTTTGTACGATTTGGCTAAAAATTTAAACAAAGAGCTTTAGACCAAAGCAAACCAGAATTTGCTCGGCAATCGACAAAAAAAATCATTATTTGTGCCACCCTAATGTACACATTTGTATATAATTTTCTTATTTTTATTTAGTTTTTAAGGTTATTTTCTGTGTACTTCTTTTTGTGTTTCCACTTAATCGAATATCGTGGTTATTCTCTTTAGGTTGTACTTTGATTTTATTTTTTTCTTAATAGAACGTTTAATTTTTTTTTTTCAAATGTGTTATTAGTGTGTTTTTCAAAGTGGAAAATGAATTGAATTTTTGGTCAGCATTTGTGGTTTTAATGCCAAAGTTATTTTCACTGGACTACAGAGTGAAAGTTACTCATTGTTGTGGTTATGTTATTTGTTTTTTTTTTTTGGATTTCTACTTTACAAGTTATACAGTGGTTATGTTAAATTAAGTGAAAACTTAACCGTTATAGAGAAATTTACTTTAATTTTGTAAGGCTGTGACGGATTATTAAGTTTATTTAATAAAATTAATAGCAAACGATTTTGAATATAAAATAACAATATTTTTTTTTACAAAATTCTAATAAAATTTATTAAAAACAAAAACATTAAGATTCTGAGATTCTGAGATATGTTTTCTAAAGAAAAATTATCAAGGTTTAAATATATTTCCTATACACAATAGGGTGGATCAAATTTTCCTTTCTTTTGATTTTCGAAATCGTCGAGATCGAAAAAGAATCCTTTTTACGCCAATATCAACACACACAAATATTCGATTTGCAATGTCAAAAATGGAACCCATTTTTGAAATTTGGTTTCAAAAATGGAACCCAAGGGAAATGCCCTAGTACAATACTTTTGTGTGTAGATAGTTTTCTAAAAAGGTAGCTTTTCCGACCCTGACGATTTTGAAAATAAAAAAGGAACATTGCCCGACTCTAATATGTAAAGTCTCAGAGTATGAGATATTTTCCCTATAGAAAATATATCAGTTTTTAACACGATCAGATTCTGAGTTATTTTTCCACTAGAAAAAGTCTTAGATTAAGAGAAATATTTCATATAGCTACAGTCTCAGATTACACTGCGTGACAAAACTAACCACTATTTTAGAAAACAAGAGGTACGACCATCATTTCAATATATTTCGGACATGCTGAAGCGAATGGCGTACTCCGTTTTTCGATGTATGGTACAGTTTTCTTGTAAAATGTCATTAAAGATTTGCTGATTTCGAGCCAGTTTTTCAACAAAAAAATTTGCAAAGTTAATTATTTTTAAATTGTATGGCATGGAAAACAAAGATGTGACTTGTAGCAATATTTCTTATACAAATTTGGTTTAAGGCTTTTCATCTAAAGCCCTTAAATTCGCGAATTTCTTCATTTTTTGAGGTTTTCGCGAAATAAACCGCCAAGTTGGTCTCTGATAAAAAAACTTGCATTTTGTGGATCATAAAGGCGCCCATGACACCACGAATAGTGGACAAAAAACATCTATGTTATATGGACCATCATGATGAAAATCGCGAAAAACCGTTTTTTTTGTATATGGCAGCATCACTTTAGGAGATGATTTGAGGCTTCATCTTTTAGTATATAATGTGGGAACCTTAAACAATGAACTGACCCAAAATTTGTCCAAAAAAGTTTTCATTTGCAAAAGTTTTCTTAACAAAAACTATAATTATTGTATCGCAAACACTGAAATAATAGTTTTTGTTAAGATAACTTTTGCAAATGAAAACTTTTTTGGCCGAATTTTTGGTCAGTTAGTTGTTTAAGGTTCCCACATTATATACTAAAAGATGGAACCTTAAATCATCTCGTAAAGTGATGCTGGCATATACAAAAAAACGGTTTTTCGCGATTTTCATAATGATGGTCCATATAACATAGCTGTTTTTTGTCCACTATTCGTATTGTTATGGATGCATTTTTGATTCATTAAAAGCAAGTTTTTTATCAAAGACCAATTTGGCTGTTAATTTCGCGAAAACCTTAAAAAATGAAGAAATTCGCGAATTTAAGTGCTTTAATTGAAAAGCTTTAAACCAAATTTGCATAAGAAATGTTGCTACAAGTCTTATCTTTGATTTCCATGTCATAAAATTTATAAACCATTTACTTTGTTATAAGAAATTTTTCCTAAAGAAAAAGTCTTAGATTATAAAAATATGCCTGCGAATTTTGTACTCTAGCCCAACACATTAAATCATGATAATTGCTGTGTTTTCCAATAAGTGGATTTATTTTCGGATTAATCTTATTTAGTTTAAAATAAATATTTTAACATGCCAACACAAATTTGGAATATTTTTTTCCGTAATCTACGATAAATTAGCAATTATAATCCGAAAAAATGATAAACGAATTTGGAAAATTAAAAAAGTTATAAATAAATCAAAATTAATCCAAAATGGACTTAATTAATCCTAAAATTTAATTGGACTAATTTTGATTTATTTATAATTTTTTTAATTTTCCAAATTTTTTTATAATTTTTTCGGATTAAAATTGCTAATTTATCGTAGATTACGGAAAAAATATTCCAAATTTGTGTTGGCATGTTAAAATATTTATTTTAAACAACATAAGATTAATCTGAAAATAAATCCACTTTTTGAAAAACACAGCAAATGTTTTGCTGAAGATTTGGGTGTACTTGCCAAAGCAAAGTTTTTTTTTTTTTTTATAAAAAATAATGTTATTTGCCATTCCATGCAAAATGAGGTCTAGGACCTCATTAAGTTTATAAACTATTGATTCATTTCTAAGATAATTTATATACATCTGTCCATCTGTCTGTGAAAAGCAAGATGCAGTCAAAACCAAAAGAGCTGTAAATTTGGAAAATTTGTCCTTTAAAATTTTTTTGCGGATTTTCTTTTCGCGGAAATTTTGCAAAAAAACAATGCATTTTCTAAATTAATATTTAAAAACTATCCCATAAGCATTAAAATTAATTTTTGTAGTACTTATAATTTTAAATCGAATTAGCTTTACCAGCAGGCTGCCCAGCTGGTTAATTTTTGCGACTAGCACAGTGATATTATATTTTGAGAAGGTTTATTCTAGTTCAAGGTCATTATTTTCTTTACTAACTAAAACTATGATATTCTCATAAAATAATTTTTTAGAAAATTATTTTTCCGTTTTAAATTTATTTATGTTGGTAATTTTTTGCAAGAATTAATCGACACTTGTTTCGAAATTTTTCAGATCCCATTGTCAAGATTATTTAGCAAAAATAAAAAAACCTATATTACAATAAGCAGAGGGGTTTTTAATGACAAATCGTTAATGATCACACTAAAATATTAATACATATTCGACTCTACTCCCATTGGGACTCAGAAGACGAAAATTGTACCATCGTACAGTGTGTACTGTACGATGGTACAATACACACGCTGTTTTTTGCATTTGGCTCTTCAACGAACCATATAAAATAGGGTGGCACCCTTACAAAATACGTGGATAAAAGCTAACAAAAGTTAAGATTTTTTTTTTTTTTTTTTTAAAGATCTTCTGGATCCTTTCCTAATTCTTTTTTAGACTTTCATTTTAACAGAATAGAGTAGAAATGGTATCATAGAGTCAACTGATATTATTAAAAAGTCACCAAATCTGTTTTACGGCATTCGGCTGCATTTTCAAGATGGTCTTAATCTAAATTCTCTGTACTCCTTATTTTTGTTTCGTACGCATCTTCCGATAGCTCACCAATAGAAACGAAGTGATGTTTTCAAATTTGTTCATCTTGGCAAAGAACCTAATGGATTGTTGGAGAAAAATTTCTCCAGAATCCATATAGGTTATAATATATTTTTAATTTTCTTGAAGCAAGTTCTGCAAAATTTTTTAAAGCGTTGATTTTGCGACAGTTTATGGCATTTAAAATGTTACTTAATAATTGCAGATGATGCGCAATAATTTTTGTAATTGATTGACTGAGAGTAACATACTCGAAAATCGCCTCGAACTTTTACCCTCTTTAGTACTGCCAAATCATTGTTTTGAGCAGTAAATCCTCATACCAGTTCTCTATTTAAAGCATTACTATAAGCTAAAATTTAATTTTAATAGATAATTTGACGCTGGCATATTTTTAAATTTTTTAACAGTTCACTTACTACTTTTTTTAATATACAACATCGATATTAAAACAATAACTTTACAGACTTTAATGCATTCAAACACCTAAAGTCAGTTTAGTTTGCAGGAGTTTGCAGCTGGAATGCAAAAATTATTGCTGGAAATATGCCAGAGAATATCTTGTATGTAGAGCTAAGCTTGCCGACGGTTGCCTCATAGTTAAAAGCTTAGGTAAAGTCGAAAAATATGGTAAAAAAATGGTTTTTAAAAACAATTAAAAATAAGAATAGACCTGGGCTGAAATTTCCCATAAATTATAATATAACTTACCAACAAATGTAGCTTTCAAACAAAAAAAAATTGAAAATATGTCAAACCGTTTGGTTTTGGCACGTCCTGGAACTGTAAACTTTTTTAAAAAAAAGAAAAACGAAACTATGAATTTTTTTCTCACTTTCGACAAGTATATCTTTTTAACCACAACAGATACAGAAAAATCAATATCAGATTTGGAAAATTCTGACATTTTTCTATTAGAATAAATTTTTTAAATTCAAAAATTGAACAAGAAATTTTCAACTTTTTCCTATTTTTTATCACTCAACCAGTTAAAAAAAACACACTGTGCATCGTAGTAGAATCACGATCATCAACTTACAAACAAACTAATATTAAAACAGGCATACATACTGATTTCTCTCGGTAATCCTACACTCAAAAAAAAAAGTTTGTAAAATGACATAAAATCCCCGTGATTTTACGGGGCAGGTTTTGTAAAATATGTACTAGCAAGAATCCCCGTAATGTTACGGGGATAATTTGTAAATTGATTTAACAAAAAAATTGTGTAAATTTACAATTTTTTTTTGTAAAATATTAACTTCGAGGTGAAAATTTTTTTTGGAAATTTACAAAAAATTTGGTAAATTTACAAAACAAAATTGTAAACTTACAGAAAAACGTTGCTAATTTACAAACAAAAAATAGAAAATGAAAAAAATAATTGTAGATTAACAAATTATTTGGTTAAACTACTGTTTTTACCGCAAAAAAAATTGAAAAACACGTATATTTACAATAAAAATTGTAAATTTGAAAAACAAATTCTAAACCTACAAAAAAAAATTGTAAATTTACAAAATAAAGTAGAAAATCAAAAAACAATATTGTAAATTTACAAATTGTTTAGTTAAACTACTGTTTTTATGGCAAAAAACTTGTATATTTACAATAAAAAGTGGTAAATTTACAATTTTTCTTGTAAATATACCATTTGTTCTTATTTTTTTTTTTGCCGTAAAAACAGTAGTTTAACCAAATAATTTGTAAATTTACAATATTGGTTTTGTATTTTCTACTTCATTTTTGAAAAATTAAAAATTTTTTCTGTAAGTATACAATTTTGGTTTTTAAATTTTCATATTTGTTTTGTAAATTTACAAAAAATTTGGTTTATTTACATATTTGTTTTGTAAATTTAAAGGTTTTTTCCATTGGTGCTTCTTATTTTTTCCTTCTTCGGCAGCTGGCTGTAGCACTTCAACAACCTGAAGTGATTTTTTTTCACTTGAACACTTTTAACAAACTTTTTAAAGTATAACACTGTACTTTTTTATTTTTTTCGACATTTCGTTTTCTTAAGTAAAACATATGAGAATTGCGAAGAAGGCTAAACAAGAAATTTCTTATATTTTCAGGAAAAATTAGTCAGAAAATAACATTTTTTTTTTTTAAATTTTTTATTATTTTCACAAGTATTTTTAAAAAATCGGAAAAAAAAATTGTGAATATTGTAGATTGGATGTTAAAGTACCTGTTAAAATAATAAAAACATAATTTTTCATAATTGGCAGCTTTTTATTGACATTTTAGGTGCTAAACTTAAAAAAAAAAATTACCAAAAAATATGGTAAAATTACCAAAAAAATTGTAAAAATACAAAAAAAAAAACTAGAACAATTATATAGTAGAAACTCATAAAAATTGTGGTATTTAACTTAACGCGAATTACCAAAAAATGGTGTAAAAATTCAATTTTTTCGCTAAAGCTTCCAATTAGTTGAAAAATGTTTGTGTCCGGAAATGAAAAAATTTCCAAAAATTTGTTTCATGAAATTTTTTTTTTATAAAAAATTATTTTTAACTAATTTTTTTACTCCAAAACGCAAAAAAAATCTGAACTTAGAAATTTTTTGCGTGTCCTATTGTTGAATAATTATTTTTTTTTTGTAAAACAACATTAATTCTAGTAATAAAATAAGTTTTAGTAAAATTACATTGGAATTTTGTACTTTTCAATACATACATTTCAAACTGAAAACCTTGTAAATCATCTTTAAAAAAATGTTTGTAATACAACATTTTTTTGGTAGAAAGACTTAATAACATCAAGTAAAATTTTGTTGTACAATTACAGTTTTCTTGTGTAAAAAACTAAACACCTTGTAATATTTTTTTAATTTGTAAAATAATTCACATTTTTGTAAATTTACCTAAAAAATTTGTAAAATAAATTTACCAACATATAATAGTAAAATTACAAAGCAAACTGAACTTTTCGTTTTATTAAATATACAACAATTTTTGTAAAAAGACAAAAATATTAGTAAAATAGAATTACAAGACCTTTACTTGTAATTTTACAAACTTTTTTTTTTGAGTGTATATGCATTTTGTTGTTGTAGCAAATATTTATCAATATACATAAATTTAAAACAGAAAAATAATTTTCTTGAAAATTATTCTATGAGAATATCATAGTTATAATTAGTTAAGGAAAAAACGACCTCGAGCTAAAATAAACCTACTCAAAATGTAATATTTGAAAGGTCTATAAAACGATTTTTATTTTTTTTATAAAAATTAATCAGAATTTGAACAAAATGTTTAGAACGAAATGGTTAATACACCTAATATGGTATTATAACGTAAATAGAAATATTTGCAACAACTACAAAATGCACATAGGATTACCGAGGCCTTATTATGAAAAAAGTTTTTGATAAAAAAATTAATGAAAAAAAAATGCATGAAAAAAAAAATTTTATGAAAAAAATAAAATTTGATGAAAAAAAAAACATTTGATGAAAAAAAACTTTTTTAATGAACAAAAAAATGTATTAATAGAAAAAAAATAGGATGAAAAAAATGTTTGATAACAAATTTGATGAAAAAAAAAATGTATGAAAAAAAAATTTTGGTAACAAATACAAAATTTAGTGAAAAAATAATTTTTTGTTAAAAAATAATAATGTTACGTTTTATTCACCATCTGGTGAAAAACACTTTTATTCACCGGCAGGTGAGTTATTATCTAAGTTACAAAACGAAATTGCAAACCTTTTTGGTTTTAAGAAAGTGAAAACAGTTATTCTTAGTTTCTTTTTTTTTAGTCTTTAGTTTATATAGCCAAACTGAGGTGGCGTCCTGCATCATTTTTAAAATTAGACACCAGTCTAAAAACATTATCGTGTTAGATTCGGAGACACTTGTCCTATAGAAAAGGCCTTTGGTTCTGCGACTTTTTCTGGACATTTCCTACAGGAAGTATTTTAGAATATGAGACTTTTTCTACAAGTGAAATGTCTCAGAATCTGGTAATAGTTTTTTATTGAAAAAGTCTTATATGCATGTCTCATATACATTTCCCCGATAAAAAAAGTTTTCCAAAAATTTTTCAAAAGAAATAACTTTTTGATTTTGTGACTTTTTTTCGCAGAAAAACTATCAGATTTTCTGTCTACTCTTATAACCAATTAAGATACAATCATATACAACAGCATCATAACATACATTTTTCATATTGAATGTATGGGTTTACACATTACGTACATACATTCTATAGTATGTATTACGGCTAAATATGAACGAGAAGAAGCAAAATTGTACAGATATATTTAATCGGTCAGTCGTTATAAGTACATAATAATAGTAGTAGTAAGTTGTATTGGTGGTGTGGGTGGATCGATCAATGGTGTATTGTGTTATTACAGAAATAGTGTCCTTTATGTTGTAAAATGCTATGGCTTGCAAATACGTTGAATCATTATATTGTGGTTTTTGTAACATCGATTACCGTACATTGTGGTTTAGTTCGTCCGCCAATTTTTCAAATGTACTTACTATTATAACACAATACAATAACAACAAAATTCTATTACAACAACAGCGACGTTACAAAAGTGGAATGAATGCCACATTAAAAGCCTTTTTATCGCTTCTCTAAATGTTTAGTATTGTAATGAATTTCATATGTGTAGATACATATAAAGCAACAACAACAACAACGGCAACAGCAGCAACAACAATAATAATATGACGGCAATAATGATATGGAGGACGATAGAGATATTGATAATGTAAAGTACCTACTGGTTTTTAGTGCTGTGTTTGTGGATCTTTTGAGAGATATGGTAAATTACAGTAATGTACATTAGGGTGGATAAAAATAAGATTTTTGGCAAATTTCGTTCCAGTTCACGGACATACATATATGACGCATTCCACACCAAATGTCCCGCTACAGAAAAACATGTGTCTCGTAAATTTCTGAATAAGTTTTTTGGACAGCAATATAGGGAACTAAGAAAATTGCGTTTTTGGTTTTTCAAATTACCAAAAACTGGGCTTAGGCGGCGTGGTCAAATATTGGAAAATTTGTCAAATTTGTGGCGAGTTGCCTTGATAAAATATTTATCACATTAAAACGGAATGCACCACAATCTCAAAAATTTACATTCATATATAGTTTTGTATGGACCATCGATTAATTTTTTTTTTTTTGAAAAATTTTCAGAACCCGTTCTGAAATTTTCCATTTTTTAAAAAATTCAATTTATCAAAAATCCGGCCACTTTTTTTTAAGTTTAGATGTTTGTCCATCCACACAAAAAAAAAAATCAGAAACGCGTTTTTCGTTTTTTTTTTTAGAAAATCGCATTTGAATCTTAAATTTCATAACAATTTTGTACATACAAGAATTTTCTTGTTTTAAAGTTGTGAATGAGTATTATTAATTGCATAAATATTACTCATACGCTCTGTTGAAACAAGAAAACACAAGCAAATCACTAAATTGTTATGAAATTTAAAATTCAAATGCGGTTTCTCGAAAAAAATTAAACAAGCGTTTCTGAATTAAGCCCAGTTTTCGAAAAATTTAAAAACCAAAAACGCAATTTTCTAAGTTCCATATTGGGCTATCCATACAACCTAATCAGAAGTTTACGGTACACATGTTTTTTATGCTGGACATTTGGTGTGGAATGCCTCACATGTTGGAAATAAAAAATAAATAAGTTTTTCAATCAAAAATCACGGCCAAATTTTTTACCAAATTCGGCTCAAATATTATGAAATTTTCTGAATTGTATAGAAAACTTTTTTAAAAACCCGATTTTGATCCAAACGTTTGGAAAAAATCTCATAGTCTGAAATATTTTTCTTAGAAAAAGTCGCTGATTTTGAGAAATTTTTCAAAAAAAAAAAAAATTCTCAGATTCTGAGACATTTTCCCTATAGAAAAAGTCTCAGATTCTAAAAGACATTTTTCCTGAAGAAAATTCTCAGATTCTGAGACATTTTTCCTATAGAAGAAATCTCATATTCTGAGGCATATTTCCTATAGAAAATGTCTCAGATTCTGAGACATTTTTCCTACAGAAAAAATCTCAGTTTCTGAAACATTTTTCAAATAAAAATGGTCTCAGATTCTGAGGCATTTTTCATATAGAAAAAGTCTCAGATTCTGAAAGATTTTTTCTATAGAAAAAGTCTCAGATTCCGAAACATTTTTTCTATAGAAAAGGTCTCAGACTCTGAGACATTTTTTCTATAGAAAAAGTCTCAGATTCTGAGACATTTTTCCTATAGAAAAAGTTTTAGATTCTGAGAAATTTTTCCTGTAGAAAAAGTCTCAGATTCTGATACATTTTTCCTATAGCCAAAGTCTCAGATTCTGAAACATTTTTCCTATAGAAAAAGTCTCAGATTCTGAGACATTTTTCCTACAGAAAAAGTCTCAGATTCTGAGACATTTTTCCTATAGAAAAAGTCTCAGATTCTGAGACATTTTTCCTATAGAAAAAGTCTCAGATTCTGAGACATTTTTCCTATAGAAAAAGTCTCAGATTCTGAGACATTTTTCCTCTAGAAAAAGTCTCAGATTCTGAGACATTTTTCCTATAGAAAAAAGTCTCAGATTCTGAGACATTTTTCCTATAGAAAAAGTCTCAGATTTTGAGACATTTTTCCTATAGAAAAAGTCTCAGATTCTGAGACATTTTTCCTATAGAAAAAGTCTAAGATTCTGAGACATTTTTCCTATAGAAAAAGTCTCAGATTTTGAGACATTTTTCCTATAGAAAAAGTCTCAGATTCTGAGACATTTTTCCTATAGAAAAGTCTTAGATTCTAAGATATTTTTCCTTTAGAAAATGTCTCAGACTCTGAGACATTTTTCCTTTAGAAAAAGTCTCAGATTCTGAGACATTTTTCCTTTAGAAAAAGTCTCAGATTCTGAGACATTTTTCCTTTAGAAAAAGTCTCTGATTCTGAGACATTATTCCTATAGAGAAAATCTTATATTCTGAGTCATTTTCCTTTCAGATTATGGAACATTTTTTCTATAGAAAAAGTATCATATTCCGAGATATTTTACCTATAGAAACAGTCTCAGATTCAAAGATATTTTTCCTATAGTCATAGCCTCAGATTCTGGGAAGGTTTTCCTATAGAAAGAGTCTGAGATAATGAGACATTTTCCTATTAAAAAATTCTCTGATTGTGAGACATTTTTCCTATAGAAAAAGTCTCAGGTTCTAAAATATTTTTCCTATAGAAAAAGTCTCAGGTTCTAAAATATTTTTCCTATAGAAAAAGTCTCAGATTCTAATTCATTTTTCCTATAGAAAAAGTCTCAGATATTGAGACAATTTTCCAGAAGAAAAAGTGTCAGACTCAAAGACGTTTTTCCTGTAGAAAAAGTCCCAGATTCTGAGACATTTTTCCTATAGAGAAAGTCTTAGGTTCTGAGACATTTTTCCGAAAGAAAAAGTCTCAAATTCTGAGACATTTTTTCTATTGGAAAAGTCTCAGACTCTGAAACATTTTCCTACAGAAAAATTCTCAGATTCGGAGACATTTTTCCTACAGAAAAAATCTCAGATTCTGGGAAATTTTTCCTATAGAAAACTTCTCTGACCCTGAGATATTTTTTCTATATAAAAAGAATAGGGTTCTGAGACATTTTTCTATAGAAAAGGTTCTAGATTCGAAGACATTATTCCAATAAAAAAGTCTCAGATTCTGAGACATTTCTTCTCTAGAAAAAGTCTCATTTCTGAAACTTTTTACTACAGAAATAGTCTTAGATTCTGAGGAATTTTTTTCTATAGAAAAGTATACGATTCTGATAATTTTTTTCTATAGAAAAAGTCTTAGATTCTCAGAAATTTTTCCTACAAAAAAGTCTCAGATTCTGAGATATTTTTTCTATATAAAAAGTCTCATATTATGAAACATTTTTCCTACAGAAAAAAATCTCAAATTCTGCTTCATTTTTCCTATAGAAAAAGTTCCATATTTCCTTTAGAAAAAAGTGATTTTTGGGCAACGCATTGTTTAGTCACTTACTTTGACCGAGATATTAAATTGAAGTCCGTTTTGTTAGCTTTAAAAAAAATCGAAAAACATCCTTGATCCTTGACAAAATGTATTAAAAAAAGTGTTTAATTTTATATGTGTTAGTGGTAAAGCTTTAATAACGGTATTTTTTGTTGTATTTTTCCCACCTCCTTTCTATTATTGTGGCTTTTTTTGCCATTGTTTATGATTTTTTCGTGGTCATTGTTTTGAGTACAGTTTTAATGTCATGCCGAGTTTTTCTCATTATTACTTTTGTCGTTGTTACACACACATGTGTTGTTGTTTTGTAAAACAAAAACACACGCTGTTATTTCAATTCTGTTACAATTTTTATAGGACATAACGATACTCGTCATAAACATATTCTACATACCAACACATCATACCGTGTATATCGTAAAGTGGCACACAGCCTCTCTCATTTATATTTAAAGGACACTCGGACACAACGAACTGAACGTACACCTTGAAATTATTGTTACAAAAACTACTTACACACATACATTTACGTTTGTGATTAATTTAGTGTGATACAACTAAACCAGTCAGACAGTGGCGTAAACTGGGGTGAGACCCAGTGTCTCGGCCCCCGAAATGATTTTAGAACTTAAGTAAACCAAGCATGCATAAATAAAAAGTATTAAAAAAAATTGTTAATAAATGTTTGAAATACATTTCAGAATTTGAAAACTTTTCCGAAGGAAAATGATCCCTAATTAAAAAGGTGTTCTGCCAGAAATTGATTCAGAACCAGAACATTTTTAAGAACAAATTAAGAAAAAATGTTTTATACCATTTTTAATTGTATTTCAGAAATAGTCAATTGTATTTCAGATTTTACAATTGTACATATTTCAAACATAGTCAATTGTATTTCAGATTTTCGAATTGTATTTCAGAAATATTCAATTTTATTTCAGATTTTCTATTTGTATTTCAGAAATAGTCAATTGTTTTCAGATTCAAGCAAATGTATTCCAGATTCATCAATTAGTATTTTAGAAATAGTCAATTGTATTTCAGAAATAATTCAATTCCTGAAGACGATGATTTTTTTTGATTCCTTATTTTAGTTTTTCCAAAGAAAATATCACAAATGTTTTTTCAAAAAACAAAATAATGAATTTCCTTAAATTAATGAAACATTTAAAAAATACTATGAAACCTTTTCAAATACATAACAAAATTGTTCATTAAAGATCGACCAATGTAATTTTTTCTTTCATATTATGAAGATTTTCATTAATATAATGAAACATTTCAAAAATAAAATGTGAGTTTTTAATATTTTAATTAGATTTGTGAAAATTTTTCTTGTATACTATAAATTATTTATTTAGACAATATAAAGTTTTCATAAGTGCAATGAATCATTACATAAATTTCATACATTTAATTAAACATTTTATGGTATTTATGAAAGATTTTAAAAATACTATGAAAGATTTTAAAATTACTATGAAATAGTTGACATGATGACATATTTAAGAAAAAAAATTTAATCCATAAAATGTTTCATAGTATTTATAAAATATTTCATAATTTTTATGAAGAGTTTCGTAAGCTTTTATGAAATTGTATTAATTAGATTCATGAATCCTTTCATAAATATAACGAAATATTTCATAGATGTTGACGCTATTAACAATTATAAAACTGCTTATTTGTATTTATGAAACTGTTAAATTGGACGAACTTTAATGAGGATTTTCATTATATTTTTGACAGTTTTTAATTGTATTCAATTATTTTTTATTTATAAACAAGTTAACTTTTAAATGTGTTAATTACTCCCATTTGTTAAATTATTATTTTACTTCTTATTGGGAATAGTTTTTTACTCCATATTAGTCAAAGACTCTCAATAGATAAAGATATCTGAAGTCACTCGACTCCTGTTAAACCCTCTCTGGCTAACTATGCTATTACAGAGGACGAATGAACAAACAAAAATTGAAAAAAAATATTGCAATTGGCCGTTTTTCCGACTTAATGGAGCGTTTTTTTTTTTTGCATTTAGCGATTAAAAAAGTTTTTTTTGTTGATTATCGGGAAATCCAATGACTTTTTATTTGCTAAGAATTTGTTTTAAACACTTTTAAAGGTGTTTCTTAAATAATATTACCATAGTAATTAGAAATTGATACATTTTTTCAAAATTTATTAAGCGCTTTTTCGATATAAAAAGTTAGCATTGTTTGTAACATAATCATATATTCCTCGTCTAACAGTTTTCGTACCTTCTGTAAAAATGTTGCAAACTTTTGTGAGAGAGATGCGAGGAGCTTGTATTAGTATTCTGAGGCAGTAGCTGCTTATTTATCTCTATTAGTAGTAATGGAAAATTTTGCTGAAGAAGAAATTTTGCAGAGAAATAATTTGTTAAATACTCCCACAAAATTAAAAAAAAACCCAATGAAAATCTACCAACCTAAAAATCCCCCCCTCCCAAAAAAAAACCACTAATTCTGCGAGTAAAAACCACTAACTGGCAACACTGAAACAAATACATATTTAAAACATACATATGTATAAGAAATACGTATTACATTCATAAACTCATTAAATACATATTTTTGTTTTATGGATAAATAAATATTTAAAGACCTTATGTTTGTATTACTGACGTGTTTTATTTAATGTTAAGTGAAAAATGCAATAATATTTTGTAATACATATGGGGCATTCCAGGCAATCACTCACTCACTTTTAGACCCGACCCACTCACTTTTAGACCCGACCCACTTCGATTCATTAATTTTCATTAATTATTTTTTTTTTTGGGTGTTTTAGTACGTATTAAATGCAACTTGCACTCAAATTTTCAGCCTTTTATACCAAGTTGGTGTTGAGTAATAAATTTATCAAAATGGCGATTTTTCCAAACAAAATTGAAATTTTCAATTGATTTTGACCAATAAAGACATAGATATCTTAAAAAAAGTTGGACAACGTTTTGTTGGTACTTAAATGTTGTTTTAGAAAAAAAAAATATGAAAAAATTATTCGAAATAATTATTACTTATTTTTTAACGTCTAACGTCTTAACGTCTTTTGAAAAAGTCCGAAACCTTAGAGTTTTTTAACATGATAATGTTTTGAGGCTGGTGTCTAATTTTAAAAAAGTTGCAGGACGCCACCTCAGTTTGAATCGAGCTAACAGTTAACGAAAAAGAAAACAAGAAAAAATTTTTTTTTCATAAATTTTTTTTTCCATAAAATTTTTTTTTCATCAATTTTTTTTTTTATCAAACTTTTTTTTTCATCCATTTTTTTTTATCAAATTTTTTATCACCAATTTTTTTTTCTTAAATTTTTTTTTCATCTAACTTTCTTTTTATAATTTTTTTTTTTTCATCAAAGGTTTTAGCTCTTTTATTTTCGATTCCATCGTGTCCTCCACAGACAGACGGTGGGGTATACGGACATTCACAGAATGTCTTAAAACTCTGTCCTTCACCGAAATTTCAATGCGTTACATAGGGAATGACAATGTGAGTATACCCCCATACTGTTGTTGGAGGTTATACAAATCAATATTTTCAAATCATATAAAGTAGTATAGAATTGTCATCAATTTTTATGGTATTTTGTTTTTTAAATAAAGAATAACAGATATTTTTATAGTTTGTCTTGCATTTTTTCTGTGTTAATCTAGTCATTGTCCCTTAAGCTTGTGTCTTGTTACTTAGCATGTTGCAAATATTTTATGTAGAGCAACAATAACTACCAAAATATCGTAAATGTTATAAAAATTATTTATAGTAATAATCATATTTGACGACCACAAACCAAAAATGTGCTCTTTCACACACCCCTCTTCAAGCAATTTTAGGTTTTTATAAAATTGGTGACAATATCGGGTAATCACAATGAACCTCAGAGTCTACGTGTGTTGACGAAAAACGTCAGCAGCCACTTACAACCTAACCTAACCTATCGGGTAATGAAATGTCATTCCGCTTTATTCATAACTTTATAAAACGTTAACACGAAAATCCTAGCTGATCCTGTTCTCGAGTAATTGCTAAATCATTACACTGTTCGATAACAAAAACATCCCAGTGAAATTTCCAACTGATTTTGATAGACTTTGCTCTCCCGATTCCAAATATGCCATCCAAATTTGTCTAGCTCATACTGTTTTTGATATATTATGAACTAAAAAAATGGGGAAAATAACTAAATGTTTGAAAAATTGGTAATGATTTGGCGCTGAAGATATTTTTTTTTAAACATAAGAAAAACAAAACAGTTTAATATTTGCCAATTTAAATTAAGATATGAAGAAAATTGTATTTCAATTTAGTTTGCCCACATTTAAGGATTAGATTGCGTCCACCACATTGTGTCCGAATTTCTTAGGTTAAAAAAAAATTTCTTCAATTAATTCCAGAAATCTATTTTAAAAAAACTATGTGATGATCTGCACAAAATTTTTGAAATTTTGAAATGTAATCACCTGATCTTTTAGCTAAAAGATTTTCATTGAATATTTTTGCACTTGCAATATTTAAGCGGTAATGGTTCAATATGCTACATACTTTTTTTACTTCTTCTCCTTTGGGGTTTTATAGAGTTTCCATAACATTCTTTGCAATCGCAAGCAATTAACCTAAAAAAATTCTTTGCTTAAGAACAACTATAAACTCATTGGCATTAGGGAAGAAGACATGTTTAAATGAAACTTTCTTTCAAATCATTTATGCACACATATAAGAACAAGCATATGAGACATTATTTTGTTACTGTCCTGCTGTAGAAAAACATATTTGATATCAATGTGAAACTATTGCGGAAATATTGCCTTCGGAGCACTAGTAGAGAAACAATATAAAGTCCAAATTTGAAGTCAATCGGATTAGATAGAACGGTGAATTCCGGCTATCAAAAGTTTGTATTTTTAAAAATTAAAAAAATGTAAAAATATGTAATGGTTGTTAACAAATTAGAAACGTTTCTACAGATTCTACAGATCATGTGACTTTTTTAAAAAAGTAGTAATCAACTGTAAAAAAATGCTCTACATTTACTACTTTTGGTTACTACACTCAAAAAAATAAACTGGTAAAACGCCTGGTAAAATGCCTTGTAATCCCGTTCTACCAATATTTAACAATTTTCCTTGTTTTTTAACAAAAAATCTAGTACTTTGCTCAAACGAGAACTACAGTTTTATTGGTAATTTTACAAGTTTATTTTCGTAATTGTATTCTACCATTTTGAAAGGTTATTTTTCAAATAAAAACTTAAATTTTACAACAAAGTTTTTATTACGAGGATTCTAGTTGAATTACAAAAAAAAAACTTTATTTTACAAAAATTATGTTATACGACGATTTATGTTGTTTAACAAAAAAACTCATTTTTTTGCATTTTTTTTATTGAAAAATATTTTAAAAATAGTTGACAAAATTTTGAAAAATTTATTACGAGGATTATTTCAAGGAGGAGTGGTTAATTTACAAAAAAACAGTTATTTTATAAAAAATGATTTTATTACGAGGATTTATGTTGTTAACAATTTTTTTTTGTAAATTTACCATTTTGGTTTGTAAATTTACCATTTTTTTAAACATATTTACCATTTTTTCTTGTAAGTTTACCATTTTTTTTGTTGAATTTTTCCGGTTTTAAAACAATATTTTTACCAATAAAATTGGTTATTTTACCAATTTTTGGTGCATTCAAAATTACGAGGAAATCCTCGTAATTTTACGAGAATTTTACCTACGTCATATTTTACGAGGATAGCCTCGTAAAATCACGAGATTTATTGGTAACTTTACAAGTTTTTTTTTTGAGTGTAAGATAGGTGATTGATATTTTTTTTGAATGCAAACTCATTTCATTTTTGCAATTATCTTAACATTGATTTAATGGTCGTTCAGTGTTACTTCTATTTTTTATGATTATATTTTATTTTGTTTCTGTTTTTCTACTTTGATGAAAAATTGATTAGAGTTTAATGCATTAGTTTACCAATACATAATGTCAGATTATAAGAAACTACGAAATCATACTTTCAAGGCGACCAACACTTTAATGTTATTTTTAGCTTTAAATCGCTAGTTAAGAAAAGTAACCCGGGAGAGTACTTAGAAAGGAATTGATTCATTTGAAATCGAAGCAGTAGCAGTAAAAAGTTTTGTTTTAAAATCTTTTAATTAAAACTATTAATGTCTATTAGATAATTTTTTATTTTCATCAAAATTAAAAAAAAAATAAAATCTAAAAAAAAAAATTTGTTCATTAAAATTCCCAGCAGAAATAAATCGAGATTTTGGCGACACAGCATCTGTTTATAGCATACCGTAGCGCATCCAAAGAGCGCTCTTAGGGATGCAGTAAAAGGAAGGGGAAAAAATTTTAATTTTTTTTAAGATTTTTTATATAAAACTTATAATGTGTAATTATTTTTTTATAAAATTTCACACTTGCTTTCCTTTTTAATATTTTTAACACTTTTTGAATAAAAAAACATGAGTTTTAGACAAAGACACATGATTTGACTGCATCATTATTGCGCATTAATCAGCGCTGCAAATAGCGCTTCAATCATAGCATTTTTGACCGCTGTTCCAAAAAAAAAATCCCATAAAAAATGTGAAAATTAAAATTTCCGATATTTTTTTGATGTTCACTTCCGATTTTTTTTTTTCATTTTGTTTCACATAAATAAAGTTTTGTAAAGTAAAACGAATGAATTTTTTTGTTATATTTTTTTTTAATTTTAGTTATTTGATTTAAACTTTGAACAGACAAGGAAAAAAATCGAATTTTATTTAAAATTCATAAGGTATTTGAAATAAAATTTTTGTTTAAATAAAATTCTCAAAAACATTTGAATTTAATTATTTCCAAAAATAAAATTCTCAAAAAAAAAAGAATTTTATTTTTGGTTTGAATTTTATTTTTGAATTTTATTTTTGGTTTAATTTTATTTTACTTTTGGTTTGAATATTTATTTGTTCAAAATATATTTGTTATTATGGAAATAAAATTCTTTTTTTTTATTAATAAAATTCTTTAAATAAAATTTTTTTGAATTTTATTTCTTCTAAGAATTTAAAATAAAATTTTTAAGAATTATATTTAAAATTCTTTCTTGAATTTTTTGAAAAATTCAAAATTGAATTTTATCAATAACGAATTTTAAATTTTATTGTTTTTCCTTGTCTGACTTTGAATGAACCCGTAAACAAACACCAAACTCGATTTCATGTGATTCGGAAAATATCATGTGATTTGAAAAGTTTTGAAAGACATAACAGAGGCCTTTAACACATTTTAAATGATGATAAATAGGCCAACCAAAAAACAGCCAATGCTTATTTGTTATTTCGATGAATAAACCGATTTGGATTAAACACAAACTCTAATCACGAAAAAACAGAAAAACTAAGATACATTTGTTATAACTTCTTTTGAATATTTTTTCATTTATTGATAAATTTTTTGTTTTTTATCTCATTTTTACATTTTAATTTTAGAACTTTAATTTTAGAAAATACAAATTTTATTACAAAATCAGCGCCAAAAAGATACATGAATTTACAGCATCTTTATTCTGCTTAAATCAGCTCTACAAAGATACATGAATTCACTGCATCTTTAATCTGCTTAAATCAGCGCTAAAAAGATACATGAATTTACAGCATCTTTATTCTGCTTAAATCAGCGCTCTAAAGACACGTGATTTCAGTGCATCTAAAGAGCGCTGTTTTTGTGTATCCAACTAGCGCTCTAAAGTGGGACATCGCCTTAGAGAATCATGCATGAATTCAGCGCAATTGGATGCGCTCCTTTACTCAAGTTCCCCTTCCAAAAGCTGCTGAACGTTCAGCAAAATTTCTGCTGGGTTATTTTTGTCATCGACATCTTTTTTTCTGATTTTTTTTTAAATAATTTATTTTCCAAGTCTGACATTCTTCTAATATATATATGTTCTATTTGTTTTAAGTCCGCTTGGTCCCAGTTGGCGTTTTTCAGAGGCTAGTTTAGTTTTTCAAGAGGAAGCTTCTTCCCCTTGTTGATCTTTTCATTTTACAAAATTTTCCAGCCTATAAAAAATGTTAAGGAGTAAAAATGGAATTCAGTCTAATATTTTTCTCCGGGGTAGTTGTTGGGCTTTTTGTGGATTTTTACCCCTCAACGCCCAACCTTGACCACAATGAGGACTTTTTCATAAATTTTTTTCAGAACCAAATCAAATATTGTTACTAAAAATCCCACAATGCATTATAATTTTTAAATGTTAGTGAATGTATTTGTTAATATGCCGGTAACCGTTTTGCAAAATTTCTGGTTTTTGGTTAACCGCTGTGAAGACACTATATTTACTGTACATAAAACTTTATTTTTTGTAAAAGAAGTACGATCTAGCTATACATATTAGAGTTAATTTTGAAAATTTGATCTGCGGGTATGATCACTTTTTTGAAGGATTTAGGTGAACTAAAAAGAATGGCGGTATTTTTTGGAAAAAAATTCGCTCCTTGGGGTGGTTCAAAGCATCTGAAAACGCGAATTTTGAGCTGAATTTTCTACAGAGCAAAAACGGTTGAATATATCGCAAATCTGATTTCACCAGTCGATTCTACAGCAAAAAATAATACAATGGTCGTTTTTCAAACTCTATAAAAAAAGTTCCAAAAACCCACCACAGAGGGCGGAAATATAGGGTTTTTCCATTATTTTTTTTTAATTAATTTTTTAAATATGTACGGTTAAAGGGCATTTTCAGTTTAACAAAATGATACCAAAATTTCTGTTCTATCACAACCCGCTAAAAAGTTATAAGCTCTCAAAAATGGACAAAAACACGTTTTTGAGAACTTTGACATTAATTTTCTCGAAAACATGAAGTGATAGAAAAATTTGAAAACTAGATTCAAAATCAGCATCGAAATGTTAATCGAAAACAGGTTTTATGATCCCAGAATATCATCCAGAAACGTCACAAAAAAATGTTCTCAATAATGCCCAAAAATGCGTTTTTTGCGAACTTTGACCTCAATTATCTCAAAAACCTGACATTACGGAATATTTTGGAAACCAGATTTGAAATCAGCATTGAGAGGAAAATCGAAAAAGAGTGTCCCGACCGCTGACCCATCGAAAAATTTGTCAAATTTCGGTCAGTGTTTTATAATTTTGCCATTAGAAAAAAAACTTTGAAGCCTTATAACTTTTCAATGGGTTGTGATAGAAAGGTGCTTTTTGTACCAATTTCTTAGCAAAAACTGTCTCTTCATCGTGCATGATTAAAAAAATAATTTAAATTAAAAAAAAAAAAAATTGATTTTTCCGCCCCCTTCTGTGATGTATTGGAACTTTTTTTAAGAGTTAAAAAAACTGCAATTGCACTAATTTTTGCTGTAGAATCGACTGGTGAAATCAGATTTGCAATATATTCAGCCGTTTTTTCTCTGCAGAAAAATCAGCTCAAAATCCGCGTTTTCAAATGCTTTGAACCACCCCAAGGTGTAAAAGTTTTTCCAAAAAAATACCGGCATTCTTTTTAGCTCCCATAAATCCTTCAAAAAAATGATGATATCCGATAAACAGATGAAGTGACATAGTCACCAAACGAACTCTAATACATATATCACAAAATCATTTTTAAATTTCAACTCAGTGAAACTGAAATAAATGTTTAAAAAAACCGGCAGTTTTTGGGATTTAGAAAACTGTAAATGCAGTTGTGTAAACAAGACCTTGAACCATCACTGAGCAATATTTAAGGATCACCCCACTTTATCCGTAAAAGTTACAGAGGGTTGAAGTTGAAAAATCGATAAAAATGGATTGAAATAATCCATAGTTTTTACCTTCTTTCGCTATTTTTTTAAATTCTCCTTATATTTCAATCTTTTCCGGCATAACACAAAGTCAGTACATATAAGAGATTATTTTAATGTTGGTTTGATAGATGCTTCATCGCTTGGTAAGAATTTATAAGACGGTTAAGTTTTGAAACCAAAAATTAAGAGTTTTTAAAATTTCGAGGTTTTCTGATCAGGGATTTCGGCCCTCTCTATAGAATGAAAAAAGTTGAACCAGAGTTGGTAGCTATTGTAATTCTTAACATCTTGGAATCAACCCCGTTAATGTGCCACTAATAGTTAAGTAGTTTCAGCAGATCAAAGTTCGAAAGAAAAAACGTAATTTTTTTAAAATACCAGTTTTTGGCGAGGCACATTCGCGGTTTCATTCGAAATTTGGTGGACTCTTGCGTAAACCGAGTTTTTTGTGAGTTTACATAAAAAAATCACTGGCGGGTTTATAAAAAATAAATTGCAAAAATTTTATGGCATTTTTGAAAATTGTGCGAAATTTGCAAATCTGTTTCCTATTTTTTTTAGTAGCAATTAATGCATCATGTTCATTTGAATACACTAAAAGACGTGCCTTAACGAGTGGAACTGATTTGCTTTTTGACTTTTTACTTTAAGCCATTCTGAGTGGAAATCGCGATGATTTTATCTAGACCTGTTTTGATCTGGCACATCCAAGGCTTTACACGAAATCGGTTGAAATTTTTTTTAAATAAAAAATAAAATAAGAGGCGGGTTAAAAAATCATAAAATCAGAGGCGGGTTAAAAAATTTTTATGATTATAGATTTTTTGGACCATATTAAATTTTCTTGTTATAAAAAAGCATCACCGATTTTTTTCAACTACTGGTACAATGATACGATTTTGCGTGATTTTTTTCAGTAATACCAACGCGCATTGCCTAAATATGTTATAAAAAATTGTGAAAATTTTCTTTTACCGCGAATTAATCGCGATTTTAGGTACTTAGATATTTTTTTTTAAATCGTTTGGTCATTAAAGGGTTAAATTTATATCATATATTTTAGGAGAAATGATATATTCTGGCATGTTTTAATAACGCATGCAACAAATGTGTAAAAAAAATATTTAAAATATTTTTAAGATTTTTAAAACCGCTAAATCTTAAAACCGCCATAACTTTTGACCCCCTTGCGCGATTTAATTGACGCGAACGAATTTCTTATTCTTAAATAGCTTCTAATATTTATGCCAACTTTCATCGATGTGCCATCATAACAAAAATCACATCTTTTTTACCTCAAAATTTAAGTCTTAGACGGAACTCCTCATATATTACAAGGAATGTCTTAAAAGCGATACCTAAAATAACATTTTTTAGTGGTGCAATATTATTTCAATTGCAATTCGGAAAGAGAAAAAAATTTATGATATGTAAAATATTTGTTTTGAAATGTTTATTTCAAATTTTTCTAAATAATAAATGCATTTTTCCTGTATTAATCAAATCTTGATTAATATTGGACACTCCTTACGAAAACTTTCTGTTGATACAAATTCTTTTAATGAACATTATCTATGATTAAGTTTAAGTTTATTTTCAGGTGCTTTTTTTTTGAATGGGGTGAGAGATAAATTGTTGCTTTTAATCTCATATTTTCATTTTCATAATTAATAAAGTAATAAAAGCAAAGTATGAATATAGTGCAGCAGTAACAAGCGAAATATATAAATATTTGGCAGTGGCGAATTTTATGCACTCACCCACACATTTCAAAGGCAGATAATAGGGCTAAAAGTGCGAAACCCATAAAAATTAGCGAATTTGTTCACAAAAACGAAATAACGATCAATTTTTTGAGACTTCACTTTTAATATGATACAATACAGATTCGGGGATATTTTTCTAAAAGAAAGCCTAAGATTCTGAGATATTTTTCCTATAAAAAAGTCTCAGATTCTGTGACATTTTTCCTATAGAAAAAGTCTCAGATTCTGAGACATTTTTCGTATAGAAAAAGTCTCAGATTCTGAGACATTTTTCCTATAGAAAAAGTCTCAGATTCTGAGACATTTTTCCTATAGAAAAAGTCTCAGATTCTGAGACATTTTTCGTATAGAAAAAGTCTCAGATTCTGAGACATTTTTCCTATACAAAAAGTCTCAGATTCTGAGACATTTTCCTTTAGAAAAAGTCTCAGATTCTGAGACATTTTTCCTCTAGAACAAGGCTAAGATTCTGAAACAACTAAGACTTTTTCGGTAGGAAAAAATTCTCAGATTCTAAGACATTTTTCCTGTAGAAAAAGTCTCAGATTCTGAGACATTTTTCCTATAGCAAAAGTCTCAGATTCTGAGACATTTTTCCTATAGCAAAAGTCTCAGATTCTGAGACATTTTTCCTATAGAAAAACTCTCAGATTCTGAGACATTTTTCCTATAGAAAAACTCTCAGATTCTGAAACATTTTTCCTATAGAAAAAGTCTCAGATTCTGAGACATTTTCCTTTAGAAAAAGTCTCAGATTCTGAGACATTTTTCCCGTAGAAAAAGTCTCAGATTCAGAGACATTTTTCCTATAGCAAAAGTCTCAGATTCTGAGACATTTTTCCTATAGCAAAAGTCTCAGATTCTGAGAAATTTTTTCTATAGAAAAAGTCCCAGATTCTGAGACATTTTTCTATAAAAAAGCCTTAGATTCTGAGCCATTTTTCGTATAAAAATAGCATAAGATTCTGAGACATTTTTCCTATAAAAAACAGCCTCAGGTTCTGAGACATTTTTTCTACAGAAAAAGTCTCACTGAGACATTTTTCCTATAGAAAAAGTCTCAGATCCTGAGACATTTTTCCTATACAAAAAGTCTTAGATTCTGAGACATTTTCTTATAGAAAAAGTCTCAGATTCTGAGAAAAAGTTTCAGATAATGAGAGATTTTTCCTATAGAAAGAGTCTTAGATTCTGAGACATTTTGTTGAGATTCTGGGACATTTTGCCTATAGAAAAAGTTTTAGATTACAAGACATTTGTCCTATTGAAAAAGTCTCAGATTCTGAGACATTTTTTTCATAGAAAAAGTCTCAGATTCTGAGACATTTTTCCCATAGAAAAAGTCTCAGATTCTGAGACATTTTTCCCATAGAAAATGTCTCAGATTGTGAGATATTTTTTCAATGGAAGAAGTATCAGATTCTATGACATTTTTCCTATAGAAAAAGTATCAAATTCTGATATATTTTTCCTATAGAAAAAGATTCAGATTCTGTGACATTTTTTCCTATAGAAACAGTCTTAGATTATAAGACATTTACGAATAAGGGATCAATATAACAATTCTTTTTTTCTGTATAAACAAATAGAAATAGATCCAAAAAATTCTGAAGATTGCAGAGGGAGTATGTTTGATTCGCTATAGCCGAACGTAACATAATTTCTTGTTGATTTGTTACAAACATAGTAACAAAGTTTATATACCAGAATTTTTTTTTTAATTTTTTTGATTTTTTATTTTTGTTGAAGGTTATATCACAAAATCCACCAAAGAACACATAAAAAATGCTATTTTCTGACCTTAGGTCTTTCGATTTTCTTTATATTAACGGTATGCATTCTCAATAAAGCCAATAAAACATATCCATTTTCAGTTTTTTTAATTTTAAAAAAATCGCGATTTTTTCGCGAATTTAATTTTCTTCAAAAATTTAAAAAATCAAAAAAGTATGTTAATTTGATGAGCCATATCTTCTAAAGTATCTATCGGATTTCTACGATTCAAAAAGCATTTGATTCAAACGTGTGTCCTTTTTTATACCAATGCAATAAAAAAAAAGTTTTTCTAAAAAAAGTGCATTTTTGATGCAAATGCAATTTTTGGATGCATTTTTCAAAACTTTCTCCCCCTTCAATTTTTTTGAAACCTGCATAATTCGAAAATATGGCATTTTTTACACAAAATTGAGTACCGTTTTTTTTGTGACAGCGTTTAAAAAAATTTTCGTAATTTTTTTAAAACTACTTATTTGATTTTTTCCATACAAAAAATCAATATAATGTTTATTTTGAAATTTTATCAAAAAAGTATGTAACTTTAAAAAGCCATTTCTTCGAAAGTATCTATCGGATTTCTACGACTCAAAAAGCATTCGATTCAACTGATTATCCGTTTTCATACCAATGCACTAAGAAAAAATATTTTTTTTAAAAAATGCATTTTTGATGCAAATGCAATTTTTGGATGCATTTTTTAAAACTTTCTCCCCCTTCAATTTGTTTGAAACCAGCATAAATCGAAAATATAGCATTTTTTAGATAAAATTGGGTACATTTTTTTTTGTGACGGCGTTTCACAAAATTTTCGTGATTTTTTTAAAAAATGCTTATGTAGTTTTTCCTTAGACTAAAATTTTTTTTTGTTATTTTATGAATTTTATGAAAAAATTGTATGGAAAAACCAATAAGGGATTTTAAAAAAAATTTCAAAATTTTTACGAAACTCCGTCACAAAAAAAACGGTACGCAATTTTGTGTAAAAAATGCTATATTTTCGATTTATGTAGGTTTAAAAAAAATTGAAGGGGGAGAAAGTTTTAAAAAATGCATCCAAAAAATGCATTTGCATCAAAAATGCACTTTTTTTAAAAAATATTTTTTTTATTACATTAATATAAAGTAAGACTATCGTCTGAATCGAATGCTTTTTGAATTGAAGAAATCCGATAGATACTTCCGAAGATATAGCTATTCAAAGTAGCATACTTTTTTGACTTTTTCAATTTTTGAAGAAAATTAAATTCGCGAAAAAATCGCGATTTTTTTTTAAATATAAAAAACTGAAAATGGATATGTTTAATTGGCTCTATAGAGCACATGTGTACAAAAAATTAGATAAATTTGAAGACCCTCGGTCAGATTTTATAAAATCTTTGCTGGATTTCATGATATACAAAAAAAAATATGGTATCAACTTTAGAAACCCTTTGCCACAGTAGAATAAACATAAACCATTAAAGTTAAATAGAATTTATAATTAAGGTAAAAGGGATAATGTAAACAACAATATTAATTTTAATATTTTAGTAGATTTTAAAAGATAAAATGAAGAGCTGAGCACCCATATGTGTAAAGGTGTAACTTTTCTTGCTCCACTCATAGTTTTTTTGGTAGATTGGACCACAAAAATAAAAATCTTACAAAAGCAATGAAAAAGATTATATTCTGATTTGAGAACATGAAATGTTCTCCATTATGTTACCTCTACTTTCTTTGCTTATAGAGTTTTATACTTTCAAAAAATTTTAAAGTTTTAAGAAATGAAATGACGATCGTTTCAAGGATTTTTTAATTTTTCCATCATCAGACTTCTTTTAAGAATTAGGTAATATTCTCAAAGTACAAATATCAAATATATTCTTAATTATCTCAACTTATTGTTTGTGAGAAAGAAATACGATTTCGAAGTTTCGCAAGTATCACCCAAACATAATTTAATAGCAAGTTGGTTGGTAACTGCAAGCAACAAATTTTTATTATTCTTAATAAAAATTAAACAAACTTGATAATCCAACAAAAGATTTTGCTTTCGATTGCAAAAAAAATCTACGGAATCCCTTTATTTTAAAAATGTTTGTGATGTATAAAAATATCTCAAAAACTTTGTTTTTTTAAACTGAAATCATTTATATCCCAGCAAAAATAAATCGAGATTTTGGCGACACAGCATCTTTTTATAGCATACCGAAGCGCATTCAAATAGCGCTTTTGAGGATGCAGTAAAAGTAAGGTGAAAAAATTAAAATTTTTTGTTAAGATTTTTTTATATAAAACTCAAAATATAAAATTTTATTTTGATAAAATTTCATACATGCTTTCCTTTTGAATATATTTAACAGTTTTTGAATAAAAGACCATGAGTTTTAGGTAAAGACACATGATTTCACTGCATCATTATTGCGCATTAATCAGCGATGCAAAGAGTGGTTCAATCATAACACCTCACATTGTAAATGAAAAAAAAAAAAAATAAATTGGGTACACCACTTAGTTTCAGAAAATACAAATTGTATTACAAAAAAATGTCCAATCATATTTTAGAATCTCCAATTATATTTAAAAATGTCCAATTATATTTCAAAAATTTCCAATATAATTGAAAATTTTTGAAATGTAATTAAATTTTTTTTGGTTATAAATGGTAACATCTGAAATATAAGTGGAAGTTTCTGAAATATAATTGGAAATTTTACGAATATAATTGGAAATTTTTTAAATGTAAATAAAAGTTTGTTTTCACAATTATCTGTGGGAAATCTTCTGTGAGAAAAAAAACAACAGCAACAACCACACTCGAATTGAAAAAAATCAGATTTAGTTGATACTTGCTTAACAGCCTACTTGGCGTATCGGTCTAGAGTGATTGTACGTTACAAGCAGTTAATAGCAAAGTATTACAGATGATGATGAGTTCAATCCTTGTCGGCTGCGATCTGTAAATAATTTTCACATATAGAGTTCTATTGACTATTAACTAAATAAATTTGACATTAAAAGTTTTTCTGAAGATTATTATAACTGGATAATATGAAACTAGTAAGAAACAAACCAGGATGTCTTAAAATTTTTAGAAAAATTAAAATTTTTCTTTCACACTTTTCTCAATTCAAAACCATATGTAAAGGGATTTCTTTGGCGATATGTCTTCCAAATGCATGCAGGAAGTCAACTGATTTTCAGAATTAGTCAATTGTATTAAGATTTTTAAATTGTATTCAGAAATAGTCAATTGTATTTCAGATTTTGTAATTCGTATTTCATAAATAGTCAAATGTGCTTCATATTTATTCTGCTTAAATAGCTCTAAAAAGATACATGAATTCACTCCATCTTTATAGCGATTTTTTCAGCGCTCTGAAGAGATGTGAATTCAGAGCATCTTAAGAGCGCTTTTTCGATGTATCCAACTAGCGCTCTAAAGTGTGACATCGCCTTAGAGAATCATGCATGAATTCAACATTGGATGCGCTCCTTGACTCGAGTTTCTTTCTAAAAGCTGCTGCCAGTTCAGCAAAATTTCTGCTGGGATATGGATGACAGGAATGCTGTTTGGTTGTTGGCTAATTAAAAGGCATAATAATCTGTTTAATTTTCTATATTTCTTAATTTATTTTTTTTTTTTTAATTACAATACCCAGCAAAAATAAATCAAAATTTTGGCGACACAGCATCTTTTTATAGCATACCGAAGCGCATCCAAAGAGCGCTCTTAAGGATGCAGTAAAAGTATGGGGAAAACATTTAAATTTTTTCTTAAGATTTTTTATATAAAACAAAATATAAAATTATACTTTGATAAAATTTCACACATGCTTTCCTTATAAATATATTTAATACTTTTTGAATGAAAAACCATGAGTTTTGGACAAAGACACATGATTTGACCGCATCATTATTGAGCATTAATCAGCGCTGCAAAGAGTGATTCAATCATAACACTTTTAACACATTTTGAATGAAAAAAAATTGAGTAAAATATGATTGGAAATTTTTTGTAATATACATAATTAATATAGTTTGTATTTTCTGAAATATAATTTGTATATAAGGCTAGTTGGTAGCATGCTAGCCTATGAGTCTGGGGGTCGTGGGTTCGATTCCCACCAGAGGCCTTGGTTAGTTTCACTACAAGGGACTATGAACTTTTTTGACATAAAAATGTTAAATTTTTTAACAATACTACAAAATAAACTAAAAACATACGTTTTCGGTGGTTGGTTAACACCATTTTTAATTGTATTTGAAATAGTCAACTGATTTTCAGAATTAGTAAATTGTATTTAAGATTTTCCAATTGTATTCAGAAATAGTCAATTGTATTTGAGATTTTGTAATTTGTATTTCAGAAATAGTCAAATATGCTTCATCTTTATTCTGCTTAAATCTGCTCTAAAAAGACACATGAATTCACTGCATCTTTATAGCGACTTTTTCAGCGCTATGAAGAGTTGTGAATTCAGAGCATCTTAAGAGCGCTTTTTCGGTGTATCCAACTAGCGCTCTAAAGTGTGACATTGCCTAAGAGAATCATGCATGAATTCAGCACGTTTGGATGCGCTCCTTGACTCGAGTTTCCTTTCCAAAAGCTGCTGCCAGTTCAGCAAAATTTCTGCTGGGTATAATGAATGAATCATGTCCTCTAATGGTAATCGAATCGCATCAAATTTGGGCCAATATTGCTCAAGGATTCGACAAAAGTCCTTTACCATTTGTATTCGAGATGTTCAGTTTCTCTTCTACTGCAGGAAAAAACATGGGGAGCGATTGTATTGTATTTTAAATTTTTATGTACTTCATAAGTCCTCTTATAAAGAGGTTGTATTTGAAAATTAAAGTTATATTTTTTCGTTTATTTGAAGTAGATTACTTAAGTTTGAAAGGAAACAAAATCAACCAATCATAATGGGGTTACTTTAATTTTTTTTAAGATATTAAATTTTCCATTATTAAATTTTTGTTTGATTTTTTTTTTTTAACTATTTGAAAGCTTAATATTAAACACATAGGTAAATACAAGTTAAGGAAAATAATTAAACTAAAAATTACAAAAAAAAAACTAATAGGTTTACCATACAGATATTTTTTAATAGAAAAATTATAGCATTTTTCTTTAAGATAAAGTCTCATATTCTAGTCAAGGCAAAATGCATTCCAAATTAAAAGAGCTGCGTACAGAAAACATACTCAGCTGCTACAACTAAATTTTTCGCCAACTGAATTTTTGCCGTTCCACATACTATCACTATATTCAGTTGCCTCTACTGATAATTCTATTATAAGAACGGAATATTTCTATTTTAAAATTGACATTGGTTGCAGTGATCGAATTTTAAAAAACGTTGACTTCATCAATATTTTATATTAATCATTAAATAATAAGTAAGTTGAATTTAATAAATTTAATAAATAAAATAATTTAAAATAAACTCAAATTCCCAGCAGAAATTTTGCTGAACTGACAGCAGCTTTTGGAAAGGAAACTCGAGTCAAGGAGCGCATCCAAACCTGCTGAATTCATGCATGCTTCTCAAAGGCTATGTCACACTTTAGAGCGCTAGTTGGATACACCGAAAAAGCGCTCTTAAGATGCTCTGAATTCACATCTCTTTAGAGCGCTGAAAAAATCGCTATAAAGATGCAGTAAATTCATGTATATTTTTAGAGCTAATTTAAGCAGAATAACGATGAAGCACATTTGACTATTTCTGAATACAATTGGAAAATCTTTAATACAATTGACTAATTCTGAAAATCAGTTGAAGAGATCCAATTACATTTAAAAAATTTCCAATTATATTTCGAAAATTTCAAATTATATTTCAGAAACTACCATTTATAACCAAAAAAAATTTAATTACATTTAAAAAATTTTCAATTATATTGGAAATTTTTGAAATATAATTGGACATTTTTAAATAAAATTGTTGATTCTAAAATATTATTGGACATTTTTTGTAATATTCAATTCAATTCAATTTTATTTACATAACATGAGAAAATATTTACATTAAACAAAATATTGTTTCATAAAGAGTTCAGGCAATATATAAACCTTTTCTACTTAGAAATTTTTACAAATAATAAAATTGTTATACATTGTTATACAATATAGATAAAATGTATAAATTTTTTTTAGGCAAAAAGTAACAAAAACCTAATGAAGCAAAAAAAAAAAAAAAGTTTTTTGTTAAGATAAAACTTAAGGCTACGTTGAGACCGTCAATTGGTTGATGTGATTATATTCAGACATTTGGCACCTGGGATCATATAATTTGTATTTTTTGAAACTAAAGTGGAAATGGTGTACTCAATTTTTTTTTTTCATTTAAAATGTGAGGTATTATGATTGAAGCACTCTTTGCAGCGCTGATTAATGCGCAATAATGATGCAGTAAAATCATGCGTCTTTGTCCAAAACTCATGGTTTTTTATTCAAAAAGTGTTAAATATATTCAAAAGGAAAGCATGTATGAAATTTTATTAAAATATAATTTTATATTTTGAGTTTTATATAAAAAAATCTTAACAAAAAATTTTAATTTTTTCCCTTACTTTTACTGCATCCTCAAGAGCGCTCTTTGGATGCGCCTCGGTATGCTATAAAAAGATGCTGTGTCGCCAAAATCTCGATTTATTTTTGCTGGGTTGTTTTATTTAATAAAGGCTGAGTTTATTACAGATAGTTTTTCTATAAAAAAAGTCTCAGATTCTAAAACATTTTTTTATTTTTATAGAAAAAGTCTCAAATTTTAAGAAATTTTTTCTATAGAAAAAGTCTAAGAGTCTGGAATAATTTTTCTTTAGAAAAAGTTTCTGAATCTGACACATTTTTTCTTAGACTATGAAAGATTTGTTTCCATAAAAAGGTCTCAGATTCTGAGACATTTTTTCTATAGAAAAAGTATTAGATTCTGTGATATTTTTTCTATTGAAGAAGTCTCAGATTCTGAGAATTTTTTTCTATAGAAAAAGTCTAAGACTCCGTTAAATTGTCTTCCATAAAAAGGTCTCAGAATCTGAGACATTTTTTCTATAGAAAAAGTCAAAGATTCTCCGGTTCTATGACATTTTTTCTACAGAAAAAGTCTCAGACACTATGAAATTTTTTCTATAGAAAAAAACTCAGATTCTGAGACATTTTTTCTATAGAAAAAGTTTCAGATTCTGAGATATTTTTTTAAAGAAAAAGTCTAAGATTCTGAGACATTTTTTCTATAGAAAAAGACTAAGATTCTGAGACAGTTTTCTAAATAATTTTTTTTTTTCAACAGAAAAAGTATTAGAGTCTGAGGCATTTTTTGAAAAAAAAAAAAACAACAGCTACACAAAAAGTGTCAGATTCTGAGATATTTTTCTATAGAAAAATTTTCATGATCTTAGAAATTATTCCTATAGAAAATGTCTCAGATTCTTTGTAAGACATTTTTCCTACTGAAAAAATTTCAGATGCTGAGACATTTTTCCTATAGAAAAATAATCAGTTTCTGAAACATTTTTCCTAAACAAAAAGTCTCAGATTCTGAAAAATTTTTTCTACAGAAAAAGTCTCAGATTCTGAGAAATTTTTTCTACAGGAAAAGTCTCAGATTCTGATTTTTCCTATAGAAAAACTCTCATGTTTTTAGACACTTTTCGTATAGAAAAAGTCTCAGATTTTAACACATTTTTCCGTCAGAGAAAGTCTCAGATTTTGACACATTTTTCCTATAGAAAAATTATCAGTTTCTGAGTCATTTTTCTTATGGTACATTTTTTCTAAAGAAAAAGTAACAGATTCTGAGACATTTTTTCTAAAGAAAAAGTCTTAGATAATGATTATGATACATTTTTTTTTTTAGAAAAATTTCAGATTGTGAGACATTTTTTACCAATAAAAAGACTCAGATTAAAGACATATTTCTGAAGAAAATATCTAAAAGTCTGACAACTTTTCTATACGAAAAATTTCTGTGAAACTGAGAAAATTTTTCTTTATGATAAATGTCTCTGAATCTTAGAACTTTTTTATGTCTCGGAATCTGACAAAACTTGTTTAAAAAATCTGATTATTTTTCTATAGGAAAAATTTTTCAGAATATAGGAATTTTTCTATAGGAAAAAAAAATTCTCAGACCTAAAGAATTTTTCTGTGCGAAAAATTACTCAATATTTAAGAATTTTTCGATGAGACTATTCTTTGATGTTTTTCGTATCTAAAACATCTAGATTCTGAGACAATTTTTTTCAGAATCTGAGATATTTTTCAGATTGTGAAACATCTCAGATTCTGAGACATTTTCCCCATAGAAAAATTGTCAGACTCTGAGATATATTTTTTTTCTATTGAAAAAGTCTCAGATTCTGGGACACTTTTCCTATAGAAAAAAATTCAAATTTTGAGATATTTTTCCTGTAGAAAAAGTTTCAATTCCTGAGACATTTGCTCTATTGAAAAGTTCTTAAGACATTTTGTCTTAAGAAAAAATCTCAGATTCTAAAACATTTTCAACATAGAAAAAGTCTAAGATTGTGAGATATTTTTTCTATTGAAAAAGTCGCAAATTCTGACAGATTTTTCCTATATTACAAAATATATATATTTTTTTAAAATAAAATTAAATTTTTATCATATACTACATATGCGTGAAAATCGCTTATCCACTTTAAACAATCAAATGTCGATTTGGTTATAAATTTCAATTAACGATTGCTATTTAAGTGTTAACCTCATTTTAAAGCCGATTTTAAATGATTTATTGTATTGTAATACAACAAACCAACAAACTAACAAAAAAAAATAAAATTTATTTTTATGCAGTAACAAATGCATTGAACTTACTTACTCAACTGCCATAACAGACGGAACTCCATCGCATTAAACATACAATAAATAAATTGTGCCAACTGCAATATAAACATTTAACCACCATTCATTTCATGGCATAAAAACCATAGACACACATACACCCAACACAACTACAAACACTAACTGTATTTAAATATTGAGGTATTGAAACGAGCCGTCTAAAGAAATAAAAACGAGCAACGACATGAACAAAAATGCGCAAAGAATGTATATGTTATTGCAAATGTGTGTGTGTGTGTGAGTGTGCGGAACAGGGTTGGCAACCGAAACGAATAACGGTATCGGTAACGGTATTGGTATTACATATTTTTTATATCGGTAACGGTAAAGTTAACGGTATTTTCGATTAATTCGGTAACGATAAATCGTTACCGAAACATCGATACCGGTACGTAGCGGTATTATGAAAAAATTTACCCAAAGTGTTAAAAAGTCACAAATTTGTTAAAAACACATAAAAAATCAAAAATGTATTTAATAAAATTAAAAAACTGGTAAACTAATTGTAAGTGCATTTTTAACTATACTAACTATTAATTACACTACACGCAAAAAAAAAATCTGTGTAAGATTGAGCAATCCTACTTGGTAAAACTTTTTTCATACCAAAAAAAAATTTTTACCAAATTTTTGCTAATATTATGCTTGTCGATGTTAAAGTAACATAATTAATTTTTTATGTAAAATAACCAAGTAGCTTGCTCAATAACGCAAATTACCTGCACAAAAATTTATCGAAAGAAAACAACAAAAAAACAAAACAAATACAGACCGCCATTTTCATTTTGTATTTTTGTGTGCGTGCGTTGTTCGTTTATTTTTTGTGTTATAAAAACGTAAAAAGAAAATTGATATATAAAATAAAAATAAACTAATACATAAATAAAAATAAATAATTAGTTTTCTAAAAGATAAATGTAAGATAAAAGAATGTTATAGTTAATTTTGCTTTCATCACTTAAAACACCATTCAATAAGAAAAACCAATGGAGTCCCAGACGTATGTTTCGATGAATAACAAATGGAATGATAAAGTGAGTATACCCGCATTCCGAAGACACCAATAAGGTTTAATAGATTTTTAGTTAAAAATTAGTGTTTGGTAATAATTTTATATTTTTACAGGGTACTGCTAAATAAATTTTTGAAGCTATGGAGAATCCTTCACTACAATAAAGAGCGTGGACACCAATCCTGCCTTTAGTTATAAAATTAAAACCTAAAAACCCAAAGCCAAGGGAGTCCATACCTGTTTTGATGAGTTACAAATGGAATGACAAAGTAAGTGTTCCTCCTTACCAAGAGACCAATGGGGTTAACCAATTTTTTAAATTAAAAATTTATGTTTTGTAATAATTTTCTATTTTTACAGGATGCTTTTACTTCAAGAAGAAGCGTAGGCAGCAGTCACTCGAGAAAATTGTACAAAAAGGGTCAGTTGGTCGGTGGTAAATTAAATCCTACACAACATTTATTATATTAATATGGATTTATTCTGTGAAAATTTTAAATTCAACAAATATACAAATTTTTACAAAAATTTATTGAAAATTTATTTTAGCATAAATGTGGTAATTTTTAGCATTATTTTTAGTCAGCTTTTCAATTAATTTTGGTATATTTCACCATATTTCTTTTGGTATATTTTACCAAGTTTTTGCTTAAATAGCATTAGCATTTTCTTCAAAATTTTTTACATAAGTGTTTTGGCTAAATTACGAAAACTACTTCGTCGGTTGTAGTTTTAGCATATTTTTGGTAAAATTATGACAGATTTTTGCTCACTCCGACACAAGTTTTTTTTTGCGTGTACTAAACATCGAAAATCCGACTGGGACGCGACCTTATACACTTAATAACAATAGTTTTGCTGATCAAAAATCCATTCCCCAAACTTTTCCATCACTTCAGGTTTTTGAGAAATTTGAGGTCAAAGTTCAAAAAAATTGCCGTTTGGGACATTTTTGGAAAGTCATAGCGGATGAACCCGATGTGATGGCGGCTTCATAAAAAAATCGAGGGTGAAGCTCTTTAAGATTCGGAACTCATTTGGTCAGTCGCCTTAACCCTTTGAGCACCAATTGTCTTTCAATAACGTCTTATTACCCAGTATTAAAAAAAATCGAAGAAAATACCTTACAGTTAGTGCTCCAACGGTTAAAGCGATTGATCAAATGAGTTAAACATCTTAATGATCAATGTTTCTGGTTTACCGTTGACTTATTTTTAAGTCGTCAGCACATCGAGTTCATCCGCTATGAGTTGTCAAATAATTCCGAAGACACGGTTTTTTGTATCTAAAATTTCTCAAAAACCTGATGTAATGGATAAGATTGGAAACCGGATTTGTGGCCAAAAACTAATAGCAATCATGTGCATAAGGTGACGTTCTATTCGCATAAAAGATTTTTTTTTTTCATATGATTTGAAGCAGAAAAACAGTTGGTGCCCTAAGTATTAAGGCGACTGTCCAAATGAGTTCAGCATCCTTAAGAGCAATGTTTAAGATTTACCCTTGACTTATTTTGAAGTCGCTATCACATCGGGTTCATCCGCTATGAGTTATCAATAATGGCAGGGGGAAAACAAAGCAAAACAAATTAGCAACGGAATAATTTTACAGAAAGAAAATTTTCGATTTTTTTAAAGCGACAATTATTTTTTTGTTATGCTGTTTGTTTTTCAATAAAATTAGTTTTTTTTTTTAATAAAATTTTTTAATTTTTTTTAAGAAATTTTTCTTAAAAACGTGACAACTAAATATTTATGTAAAATTATCAAAATAATCAGAAGATTTTTTATCATTTGAAATTTGTTTATTTTTAATCGTTTAAATTAGAAATAAATTAAAAAAAAAATGACATCAAAAAATGTTTGTAAAATTACAAAATAATAAGTTTTGAACAAAAAATATTTTGAAGTTAGCAACAAGAGTCAGTAAAAGTACAAAAAAAATTCTGTTATTTTTAAAACAACACCGCCAACAACACTTAAGCGATTTGGTACAATTCAGGTTTGTCTCTTCTTTCATCTTCATACTAAAAAATGTTTACATTACGCGGCACTCACTTTTCTTAAATTGAGAACGTGATCATTGGTTGGAACGATTTTCACATATTCTTTGTTAAGATTTAGTTAATTGCGAATGTAACATTGGTTGGGCCGATTTCCTAATTGTTTTTTGTCCATATAACAATGCGAATAGTGGATTAAAAATATTTTACTTTGTTTTTATCCGTATTTTATGACAACCTTAACAAAACCGATATAATACCGGTAAAAATCCGGATAAAGGTAATGGTTTTATATCGGTAACGGTATTTAAATATTTTTATTTCGGTATTGGTAACGGTAACGGTAGTCAAAATTAAAGGGTTTTTAATCGGTAACGGTATTGAAAGGGTAACGGTAGCCAACACTGGTGCGGAATAAAAACTAACAAAGAATTCTTGAAAATGACACGATTTAATATGAACAAAAATATGAATTTCCCCAAAACAAATACACTGCATGCATTTTGAACGTTTAAACACACGTTTACACACACACATATCTACACTCACTGTCCCAACACAAGACACAGCGGGCGTAAGTTGCGAAAGGCATTCAGGCCATACAACATACTATTAAATTGCATTGCAATTCAATGAGAAAGTGTTTTAGCGGAATGTATGTCATACCCAAAACTACAACAAAAAAGAACGTATTGTGAACGATTTCAAAAATGACTGTTCGTATATGGGATGTTTCATATTTTTATTAAAAATTTTAGGAATTTAAGATATTTTATTTATAGAAACCTACTTTAATAGAAAAATAAATTGTCAATACAATTATTTCTAATGTTATTACAATTATATATTTAATTACAATAATAACTTCTGTAACTTAAAAAATATCAACTTATTTTTTTTCAATTAAATACATCGTTGCAGTAACCCTGAAATTGATATAGTGAAGTACAGACACGAACAAAAAAAGGCGATTCACTATTGGAGTTTTTTAATTACACAGTACAACACTAAAAAAATTACGGGGATCCGACGATTGATTCTGGTAAAGGAGACCAAAAAAAAAAATGCCTGCGAAATTTGTACTCTTGCCCAAAACATTAAATCATGATTTGCATGCACAACAAATTGAAACATCAGCCGAGGACCCCATTAAAAAAACAGAAGAGCTGTACATTTCGTAAGTGAGTGCAAAAATAAGTTCAAAAAAGTGTTTTTACATTTTGGAGAGTATAAAAGATTCGGCACCAAAGAATATAACACTCTCACTTGTTTTATGTAAATTTGATAAACAAATGGAAAATTTTTATGCGAAAAGCTTAGACTTGGTGAAAAATTAGTTTTAGTAAAAAAAAAATATTTTTTTTCACGAAAAACAAAATTATGTTAAAAAAATTTAATGAAACTAACATTTTTGGTGAAAAAAAATTTTGATGAAAAATAGTTTTTGATGAATATTTTTGATGAAAAGAAAAATTTTTTGATGTAAAAAAAAATTTATGAAAAAATATATGAAAAAAAAAATTTTTTTTTGGTGAGAAAAAAATTGATAATAAAAAATTTGATATAAAAAATTTAAAAAAAAAATTTATGAAAAAAATATGAAAAAAAAAATGTTGATGAAAAAATTTCATAAAAAAATTAATAAAAACAAGTAGAAAAGTTACATTCGACTTGGCCGAATCTATGAATACCCTCCACAATGCCCTTTTTAAGTGAGAGCAAATTTTCTAACGTGAAAAAAATAAAATTTTTGGTTAGAAATATTTTATTTTGTGTAAAAAAAACTTTTTTAATTCCAGAAAAACCCTTGCCTAAATTCACTTATTTGCTTATAACTTTTGAACCACTTGACCGATTTCGCTGGATTGCAATACCAACCTGACCAGGTAAATGTCAAACATATATGCCAAACTTCAAGAGCCTCCGTGAAGTCTTTCAAAAGTTAGCGTGTTTTCAACAGACAGACAGACGGACAGACGGACGGACGGACGGACATCGCTAGATCGTCTTAAAATCGATCGAGGATCATGAATATATATACTTTATGGGGTCCTAGACCAATATTTCGAGGTGTTACAAACGGAATGACAAACTTATATATACCCTCTATCACTAGAGTGGAGGGTATAAAAATTGATGGAAAAAAAAAATTTGATGAAAAAAAAAATCGAAAAAAAAAAATGATGGAAAAAAAAAAATATGAAAATAAATTTGATGAAAAAAAAAAATTTGATGGAAAAAAACTTGATGGAAAAAAAATAGATGAAAAAAATTAATGAAAAAAATTTTGATGAAAAAAATTGATGAAAAAAATTGAAAAAATTTGATGAAAAAAAAAAGTTGACGAAAAAAAAAATTTATGAAAAAAAAAAATTGATCAAAAAAAAAGTTTGATGAAAAAACAAGTAGAAAAGTTAAATTCGACTTTGCCGAATCTATGAATACCCTCCACAATGCATTTTTTAAAGGGTAGTACATTTTTTAACGTGAAAAAATTAACAATTTTGATTAGAAATATTTTATTTTGAGTAAAAAACTCTTTTTTTGTCATTAAAAAAAAAAAAAAAATTATTAATTTTATATTTTGAGTGTAAAGTTTTTTCGAGTGTAATGTTTTTTTACTGTTAAAATATTTCTGAGTGAATGCACGTACGTGTGTACACAAAATATACATTGTCATTTTTGTAAAAAAAAACTTATTTTTTTTGAGTGTAACATTTTTTTTGAGTGTAAAATTTTTTTCGAGTGGATTTTTAAGTTACCAATGCTTTTAAAACTAAACAAGTTTAAAAAGCATTGTTAAGTTACCACCAATGCTTTTAAAACTTGTTTAAACACGTGGCATTTAAGATGAAACTAATCTGAAATTCAGGGTTTTGCTTATAACTTTTGACCCACTGGACCAATTGAGCTGAAATTTAATACCAAATAGACCTAGGGAACGATAAAGATACTTGTCAAGCTTCAGCAGTCTTATTATTGTCTTTCGAAAGTTATCGTGGTTTTTATCTCGTAAATTCGCGAAATACCCTTGCCGAAATTTACTCTTTTGCTCATAACTTTTGAACCACTGGACCGATTTGGCTAGATTGCAATACCAACCTGACCATGTAAATGACCAACATATATGGCAAACCTCAGTAGCCTCTGTAAATTCTTTCAAAAGTTAGCGTGTTTTCTACCGACAGACAGACGGACGGACGGACATCGCAAGATCGACTTAAAATCGATCGAGGATCATGAATATATATACTTTATGGGGTCCCAGACCAATATTTCGATGTGTTACAAACGGAATGACAAAATTTTAAAAGTTGGTAATATCTTGAAAACTGTTCTACTTTAATTTTTTTGGAGTAGATTTTCGGACTCAGCGTAAGATTTTACGTGGCAAATATATGCAAAATATTGTGCATCGCAATTTATTTGTTTAATTTGTAAACTAGTGGCGTATGATTAATTTTGAAATTGCCTTTAAATAACAATCATACGCAACGGTGTACAGTGGTTTATTTTTAAAAATTTAGCTATTCAGTAAGTAAGTTCGAAATTCATACCGGTTAAAGCTAACGTACATAGTTTCGAGCTCCTAAATTAGGACATGTTTAGTACACAAAAACTGTTAATACTTTAGGATCACCAACTTTAAATGCGTTAAAATAAAAATCTAGCGAAGAAATTCTAATTAATTTTTATTAAAAAAAATAATAAAAATTGTTTTATTCGACCTTTAAAATATTATATTTTGAGTAGTTTTTTTTCTAGCTCGAGGCCACTATTTCCTTTACTAATTAAAACTGTGATATTCTCATAGAATAATTTTCAAGAAAATTATTTTTCTGTTTTAAATTTATTTATGTTGGTCATTTTTTTTGCAAGACTTAAACGAAAAAACTAAAAAATTTTAGCAAATTTTTAATTCACAATTAAAACTTTTCTTAAGTAACTTTAAGTAACTTTTTAATTGTGTCAAGTAAACATTTACTCAAAATTTATCAACTTATTTTTTTAAAAAGTTTAAAAAAGATTCACATTTTTTTTAAATGTTTTTTCAAACATTGCCAAATATATTAATGTCTTGAAGATGTAGGAAAATTTCATAAAGATGATTTTAAACCTTCATATACATATACAAAAAACTATAAACTTAATGAGAATTCAAAACACTAAGAGAATAAAAATAAATAAAACAAGAAAGAGTGTTAAATTCGGCTGTGCCGAATCTTTTATACCCTCCAACTTGCAAAAAAATTAAAAAAAAATTGCAGGGGCGTTTTCTTTTTTTTTTTTGGGGGGGGGGGGGGGGTTGGTAATTGGAGGGGAGACAACTTTTCTATCGAAATATATGTTTAAAAATTTATTCTTTTTGCACTACAGAAATACAAATTTATCATTATTTAAACAATTTTGTTTAATCCACGCCCACAAAAGGGCGGACCGAAAAAACAACATTTTCTAATCCTCTGGGTCCAAATGCAGGAATTTGACTTTTTGTAGCATAAAAATATTGCATTTGTTAAACAAAAACACAAAAAATCATGTAAAAAAATTGTATTTTTCAGAGGTTGGTTTAGTTTTTCAAGGGGGAACTTTTTCCCCCTGGTCAGATTTTGCTCATTTACGAACTTAACCTGCCTATGAACATAAGGCATATTCGTGCCTAAATATAATGGTATATATATATGGGTATAAAAAAAATATAAAATTTGTATTAAATTATTTACTCAATTTGTTTTTATACCCTCCAACTACAGTATGGGGGTATACTCACTTTGTCATTCCGTGTGTAATGCATCAAAATATCGGTCTAGGACCCCATAAAGTATATATATTTATGATCAGTGATCGATTCTAAGACATTCTAGCGATGTCCGTCCGTCCGTCCGTCCGTCCGTCTGTCCGTCTGTCCGTCTGTAGTTAACACGATGCAGTCCAAAATAAAAGAGCTAGACTCCCGACATTTGGCACAAATATGTCTTATATTAATAGGCAGGTTAAGTTTGTAAATGAGCAAAATCGGACCAGGGGGAAAAAAGTTCCCCCTTAAAGAACTAAACCAACCTCTGAAAAAATACACTTTTTTACATGTATTTTTTGTATTTTTGTTAAATAAATGAAACATTTGTTATATTTATCGGGATGGGAAGGTGCTGTCAACATCCCCCACTGACCCCCATCAACCCCCCCCCCAAAAACGCCCCTGACAATTTGTTTTTTTTTACATTTTGGAGGGTATAAAAGATTCGGCACAGCCAAATTTAACACTCTCACTTGTTTTTTTTAGTTTTTGAGTAAATTTTTAATTACGTGAAATAAAAAATTACTCAATATTTTTTAAAAAATTTAAACAAGTGATTACTCAAATGGCTTTTCTCAATAATATTTTCTGTGCATTTGAAGATTCCAAAAACAGCTAATTAGGTACTTTCTGTAGTTCCACTGTAATGTATTCGAAAGTTAACCCCAACAACTTTTATAGTAAATGGACCATCTTAATTCAAATTATACATTCAAACTTTTCTAGCACGTTACATTATAGAGATATTCGTGTTTGAAAATAACAAAAAATTGCGTATTTAGTGTTTTTTTTTTAAAAGACACTGCAACTTTGTCTTAAGCAAACACCACAAGACAGGACATTTACATAAATCGGACCTCGTGATTCCAAACCCGCCCTCAAAATTTGTCTATAGCATTCATTTTTCGAGATATTTGTGTTATAAATTTAAAAAATGTGATTTATTAGCGTTTTTGTGGCATTAATGGTAAAAAAACTTGGGGGGATTTTATATGATATGGACCTGTAGAATCCAAAACTGTAAGCTAAAATGCTGTTTCGTTTTCATGTTATTCGCGCTTAAAAATGAAAAGATTGTAACTTTTTTTTGCTTCCTCCTATTTGACATAAATTCCTTGTAATTTTACAAGCTTTTTGCCAATTAAATTGTAAATTTACAAGTTTTTGACGTGATAAAACTTACAAGATTTCGTAACTTAACTAGATTTTTTGCTACCTCCTACCTTTTACGAGCTTTTTTGTAGTTTAACAAGCTTTTTACCAATAAATATGTTAATTTACATTTTTATTGGCACAATAAATCTAACAAGGAATTCTCGTGAATTTACTAGATTTTTTCTGTAAAATAACAAAAAAAATTGTAAAATTACAAAAAAAAAGTTTTTTGACAAGGTTTTTTTTGTGTGTACTGCAATTCAAGTTTTTAAATAGTCTATATCATTTCATTTTTTCCAAAGAATATTTTTGGTATATATATATGGGGCATTCCATGTCAAATCGGACACTTTGAAATTTTTTTTTTTTTGATTTTCCCAATTTGTTAACAGTTTTTAGTACCCTTCGAAAACTCCTTCGTGGTAAATTTTCAAATTTTTTTGATGACCCATTCAAAAGATATTGAGTTTTTAAAAATTGGAAGTTTGTTCCTTTACTCAAACTTCTTTTACTCATAACTTCTTCAATAATGGTCCAAATTTCAAATTTTTTTTTTCAAAATTTTTGTTTTTTTACGTACTTTTTTAAAAAAAAATTGTAAGTTTTAAAATTAAAATCTCATTTTTGAAAATGTTTGTACTCTTTGATTTTTTTGAAATTTTGTTGTGTAATACTTCTATCGATTCTACAAATTTTTTGCCCAGGAGGATCGTGGGATAACGATTATTTCTATTTTTTAAAATTTTTTGAAAAAATTTTATTGTAATTTTCCAATCTTAAAACCATTTCTACTGCTCCAATGGTGCATCATAGAGGGGTCCTTTATAAGACCGACCCCCATTAATTTTTACGTCTTAACATTTCTTTGGAACAAACTAATACCCTATCTCAAATTTCTAAGGGGGCTCCCACACAAAACGAAATTTTTTAATATTTGCCTTAACCGCTCTAACTGCCCTAATAGTGCCCTTAGAGCAACAAAATATATGACCGACCCAAACATTTTCTCTGAACACACCTACCCTCTATCTTTAACTGTTAAGGCGGTCCCATACAATTTTTTTTATTTTTTGTAAATTTGTTTTATTTAATCAGCTTCTACCGGTCCAATGGTGCGTCCGAGAGGGGTCATTAGTGAGACCGGCCCCCATTTATTTTTACCCTACAACATTTTTGTAAAACATACCTACGCCCTATCTCCACTCGCTAAGTGAGTATACCCCCATACTGTGGTTGGAGGGTATAAAAAGAAATGTAAATTTCGATCCAAATTTGTTTGTTAAATAACAAGGAAAACTGTCAAATAGTGGTAAAATGGGATTACGAGACTTTTTCTGGTAATTTGACAAAGTTTTTTTTTTTTGTGGTAAAAAAACTTGGGTGGATTTTATATGAAATGAACCTGTAGAGTTCAAAACTGTCATTAAAAATGCTGTTTCGGTTTCTTGTTATTCGCGCTTAAAAATGAAATAAATAAATAATTTCCTTGTAATTTTACAAGCTTTTTACCAATAAAATTTTAAATTTACAATTTTTTGACGTGATAAAACTTACAAGGAGGTTTCGTAACTTTACTAGATTTTTTGCTACCTCCTATTTTACGAGAATTTCTAGTAAAAATTACGAGCTTATTTTTAGTTTTACAAGCTTTTTACCAATAAAATTGTAAATTTACAACTTTTTTGGCACAATAAAACTTACAAGGAATTCTCGTGAATTTGCTAGATTTTTTTGTAAAATTACAAAAAAAAAAATTGTAAAATTACAAAAACAAGTTATTTGACAAGTTTTTTTTTTGTGTACAGCAATACAAGTTTTTAAATTGTCTCTATAAATTAATTTTTTTCCAAGGAATATTTTTGGTTTATATATCGTGAACCTATATTCAAAATATGCCAACTCAAATTTGACGGAAATGAGTTTCCGATGGCAAATAGCTCCCCTATGTAATACCTATCTGCCATAAAAATTTCAGAGCAAAAAAATAATTTGTTGTCGTTTTACATCCATTTTTGTTATTCTGCTAACTCAAAGTACATATTTTTTTGGTGGAAATAAATGCCAACTCCCATTGTAAATTTCCAAAAATTTTTCAAAAAATTAAAAAAAAAAATAGACCACATATCTTATTGCATTTGCCATGCTAAACACGAATCTTGTAAAGATTTTGATATCTAATGACTGGTTCTCGAGATATTGCCATTTTGAAAATATCGGTAAATAGTGTTTGCAAAAAAAAAAATTGCTTATATTTATGTAACTTTCAAACTATTTATCAGATTGAAACATTATGAATGGGGCAAATAAAGTCAATGATATGAGCTTTCAAAATAGCTTGTTTGGAGTGACCCTATTGCAATAGAGCGTGAGTTACAGAGTGCCAAAGATGACCACCCTGAGATTAAAAGGCTTTCGGAGCTAGTAACTTTTAAAAATATGCAAAGATTTTTAATTTTTTGTTCAGTTTTTGCAATTACCGTACTAAGCATAACAAAAACCAAAAAAAAAAAAAATTAAAATTTTTCCAAAAAAAATTTATTTTTATTTTCCGACAAAATATGCCAACTCTAAAAAAAATATTTGTTTTTTGATATAGTAATAAATGCCATCTCTGAAAAATACGCAAACAAGTGCAAAATATGAAAATTTTTGCATAGGTAAAAATTGTTTAGAATATTTAAACCATCTTGTAGAAGGTACATTATTTATTTTTGCAATAATATGCGAAACAACTAGTTTTTTAGCTCTCCTGAACAGTAAGCTTTTTCGAGTTGGCATTTATTGAATATAGTTCGACGATATAATATATTCCAAAAAGAAATTTCGTATTCGCACTTTAAGATTAAAACTGTCTCGGACCACCCGTGAATGGGCAACTTTAGAATATCAGAAATTTGCTATATTTTTGAATTGAATTTCCCATATGCATGCTTTTAGTATGTATGTGTATCATTTATTCTCGTATGTGTATCTAAGCTTTAAGCGTTTTGGCAAAAAGGAAATGCTTAATTAAGATAAATACTCGACTGCAATTAACATTTTCAGATTTAAATACACATAGTACATGCATAAAATTTTTTTTTAAGCATGAAACAAAAAATTGAAGGAAACTGAAGGAAACAACCTAACCTATACTACACCAACTAAATGTGCAAAATTTTGGAAATAAGTAAGAATGAGCATGAACACAAACACATGCATTCACATATATTCATGCAAATGCATGTGTAAATAGTTAGTATACAAATGTTGGTTGCCTTGGTGTTGGTGCGGAAATACTAAAAAAAAAAAACAGTGGGAGCACTATAGTGATTTTCATTTTACCATCAGCTGCCAGGCAGCGGTTATTGTGGTGTACAATAGCACAGCTCAATCTGATTTTACATGTACGGGCAAGTGTGAGTGTTGTGTGTGTGTTTTGGCACAACGTCAACTCGTCTTTTTGATGGTATTTTATTTCCCTGCACACACACACACATGCACATTTAGCAACACATACTTCTCATACTTACTTAGCGGGGGGTGTGGAGGAAAAAAAAACGAAATCAAATTCATTAAAAACATTTCTCGTTTTTGCCATTAAAGCAAATGTATTTTCACTGCATTTACAAAAAAAAAATCCTTTGTGAGTTTTACTTTTATTTTTTTTGCCATATTGCTATTAACTACTTACAGTTGATTCGAAGCAATATGAATATACCATCGTTTTTTTAGCAGACATTTTAGATATGACACGAATTTTATAACATTGAATGCAGGCGCGGATCCAGGGGGAGGAGATAATTAATTGCCCCAAAAGCAAAAAAGATAGATAATTTTGGCTGTGACGGATAAAATTTGATAAATTTTATATTTGATAAAATTTGAAAAATAATAAAAGACAGGGCGTAGTTTTTGCAGGAGGGAGACGTAGAAGCTCGTTGCTCAACTCGACAAATTCATACACGACTAAAGTCATACAATTTTATAATTTTTTAAATTATTTTGTCTATCCACGCAATTGAAATAGGGAGTGCCAAACAAATCGACATTTTGTTTGCCACTGGGCCAAAGTGCAGAACTTTGTTCAAATGTTTCATTTGTTTAACAAAGATTCATCAGAAAAAATGCAACCAAAATTTTACAGAAAAAAACTCTGTAAATTAACAGAGTTTAGTAAAATGCATGTATTTTGCAAAATTTTAATAAGATTTCGGAAAAGATTTTTTTTTTTTTTTTTATAACATTTTTTGAACATTTTAATATTTTTCTCAAAAAAAATGACTGCGAATATTGTACACTAAACATTAAATCATAATAATGTTTTGCGGAAAATTTGGATAAACTTGCCAAATCAAAGTTTTTTAGAAAGATAATGTTGTATTACTTTGCTATTCCATGCAAAACGAGTTGAAATATCAGTCCAGGAACCCATTAAAAAACCAAAATAGCTGTACTTTTCGTAAGTGAGTGCAAAAATAAGTGCAAAAAAGTGTTTTTACATTTTGGAGAGTATAAAAGATTCGGCACCAAAGAATAGACTTGCCAACCGTCCAGTTTTCGTCGGGACGGACCAGTTTTAGAGTGCAGTGTCCCGTGTCCCGACGATACCCTGAACGGGACGCCATTTGTCCCGTTTTGAGAAAAAAAAAAACTAATTTTTTCATTGTCACAAAAAATAAATCGTAAACTTAGTACTTATTTTTATTAGCAACACTGGCATTTTTTTAAATATATTTTTTATTTCATTTGTCAACTTTCAAATGAATTAAAATTTTAACAGAGCGTGATTTTTTGTAGAGGTATTTTTTTATTATTTTAGTGAATATTCTTTCCAATAAATTTGCACAAATGTTAAACTATTAAATTTTTTACAGGAAAATGAACAGAAAAAGAGCTGCAGATATAAATGTATCGTCAGCAACACATAAAAAGGATGAAAATAGAACGAAAAGGTATTGCAAATTTCAACCAGATCACGGTGTGGTTGAACAAGTTTAATTAAAAGTTCGCTGCATATGAAATTTTATTGCAGATTATGTTAGTTGGCACCCGTACAAACATTTTAAGCCCAATTTGATAAAAATCGTTAGTGGGTTTTTTGAGATAATAAGATTTTCATCTTATTGGATGCTACAGAAAAACGGTCCAACTTGTGTTAAAGTGTAACATATGATAAATAAAGGTTGATGTCCTGAATCTAAGTCCTTTTGAGACGTTATAGAATTTTTGAGACGTCGATTTTTTTTTTTTAATTTTTTTATGTTTTTTAGTGGTGTCCCGTTTTGGAAATTTCAAAAGGTGGCAAGTCTACCAAAGAATATAACACTCTCACTTGTTTTATGTACATTTGATAAACAAATGGATTTTATTTATGCGAAAAGCGTAGACTTGGTGAAAATGTTGTTTGGTAAAAACAAATGATTTTTTTTTCACGAAAAACAAAATTATGTTAAAAAAAATTTAATGAACCCAAAATTTTTGGTGAAAAAAAAATTTTGATGAAAAAATGTTTTTGATGAATATTTTTGATGAAAAGAGAAATTTTTTGATGTAAAAAAAAATTGATGAAAAAAATCATTTTTGGTGCGAAAAAAATTGATAATAAAAAATTTAATAAAAAAATTTGATAATAACAAATTTTGATGAAAAAAAATTGATGAAAAAAAAATTTTGATGAAGAAAAAAATTTATGAACAAAAAATTGATAAAATAAAATTGAAAAAAATTATTTATGGAAAAAAATGATGAAAAAAAAATTTTATGAATAAAAAAAAATTTGATGGAAAAAAAGTTTGTTGAAAAAAAAAAATTTTTTGTTGAAAAATAATTATGTTACTTTTTATTCACCTGGTGAAAAACGGGTTTATTCACCACGAGGTGAATTATTATCAAAGTTACAAACCCAAGTTATTAAAATTTTTGGTTATAAGAAAATGAAAATAGTAATTCTTGTTTTTTTTTGTTAATTGTTAGCTTGTATAGTCAAACTGAGGTGGCATTCTGCTACTTTTTTAAAATTAGACACCAGCCTAAGAACATTATTATGTTGAAAAAAAAAATACAGATATAATTTTGGTGTTAATGTATTAACTGTATTTTTACAGAAAAGTCAGTTTAAAAAAAACCCACAGTAAAGGGCGGAAATATCGATTTTAAAAAAAAAAAAAAATATTTTTTTAGTCATTTACGATGAAGAGGAAGTTTTTGCTTTGATAACTGGTATAAAAAGCACCTTTCTATCACATCTTATTAAAAACTTATAAGGCTTCAAAGTTTTTTTATAATGACAAAATTATAAGACACTAACCGACATTTGAAAAAATTGTTGACGGGTCACTGGTCTGGCCACTCGTTTTTGATTAACGTCTCAATGCTGATTCCAAATCTGGTTTCCAAAGTTTTCTATAACGTCAGGTTTTTGAGAAAATTGCGGTCAAAGTTTACAAAACATGCAATTTTTTGCATTATTGAAAGCATTTTTTGTGATATTTTTGTATGATATTCTGGGATTATTCCACTCGTTTTCGATTAACATTTCGATGCTGATTCTGAATATCATTTTCAAATTTTTCTATCACGTCATGTTTTCGAGAAAATGATGGTAACATTTCTCAAAAACGTGTTTTTTGTCATTTTTAAGAGCTTATAACTTTTTAACGGGTTGTGATAGATCGGAAATTTTGGTACCATTTTATTAAGCTGAAAATGCCCTTTAATAGTGCATTATTAAAAAATTAATTAAAAAAGAAAATAGAAAAATCGTATATTTCCACCCTCTGTGGTGGGTTTATGGAACTTTTTTTAAGAGTTCAAAACACGACCATTATATTATTTTTTGACGTAGAATCAACGAGTGAAATCAGATTTGCGATATATTCAGCTATTTTTTCTCTACAAAAAAATCATCTCAAAATTCGCGTTTTCAGACGCGTTGCACCACCGCAAGGAGCGAAAAATTTTCCAAAAAAAAAAAACACCGGCATTCTTTTTATTTTCCCTAAATCATTCAAAAAAATTATGATACCCGCAGATCAAATTTTTTAAATTAATTCTTATGCATTTACTTTCCCCGACCGACATTTCGATGTATACGGAATGACAAAGTGAATATTCTCCCTATAATGTGGCTCAAAAAGATTGAAAGAAAATAAGACGATGTAAAAAACTCATTTTCAACGGATTTATTTTCTTCGTAATAGGTTAGGCTTGATCTGTAAAGAAAGAAATGAATTTTGAATTTTTTTTTTTTTCTTTCTGATATTTTCAATTGAATTCAATTTTTCCCCGAATTTCAGTAAAATTGAAGCAAAATTGTCGATACATTGATTAATAGCTTCTAATGCGCTAATCAGATTAAAAATGTTGTATGTAGGGTTGATAGATCATTAAAGTACCTTTAACTAAAAACCAAGAACAATATCCACCAAATTTATATTGAAGATATTTTAATTTGAGTAAAACCACTTTAAAAAAAAAAAAATTTGAAAAGTTAGTAGTATGTCGAAAAATGTTTTTATTTATAAATTTTTAAAATTTTTTGTAGTGGATTTTCGGATTTAGCGTAAGATTTTACGTGGAAAATAAATGCAAAATGTCCGTGGATCGCAATTTTTTTGTTCAATTTGTAAACTAGTGGCGTATGATTATTTGTGAAATGGTCTTTAAATAACAATCATACGCAAAGGTGTACAGTAATAATTTAGCTATTCAGAATAGTTTTCAAGAAAATTATTTTTCTGTTTTAAATTTATTTATGTTGGCCATTTTTTTTCAAGACTTAATCGAACGTGTTTCAGGATTTGTCAGATTCCATTGTCAAGATTATTTAGCAAAAATAAAAACCGTGTACTACAAGTAGCAAAGGGTCTTTAATGACAATCGTTAATGATCAAACTAAAATATAAATACATATTCGACTCTACTCCCATTGGGAATTAGAAGACGAAAATTGTACCATCGTATTAAGATCACGATCATCAATTAACCAACAAACAAATATTAAAACAGAACATTCACAAATAGTTTAGAATCTCACAGTTTTTCTGTATTAAAAATGTCTAAATATATTTGAAATTTTGTGGATGAAACTTGAATAAAAGTCTAGCACTTTCTTTATTTAATTTTTTTCTGAATATCGGAATTGAAGTATCCTGTTTTTTTTTTGTAAAAAACTTTGCAATTAAGACTTTATTTTCGTATAAAAAAATTTAACAAAAAATTCACCCCCAAATCCAAAAGCCAAATCCGCGCCTGATTGTACGTGAGTATGTATGTGTGTTATATTTCCGTGTTTTGCTGATTCAATGTGCTGTTAATGAAAGTGTGCATTTAAGTGTGTTATTTCACCTGATTTTCCACGACACTTTATGTTATCGAAATGCAATCACACACAATCTCATTTTCATTTAATGTTTTTCTCTTCTTGCATTCATTTGTATTCATATACCACTGCATTATGACAACCTAAAGACACACAAATGGACCTAAAGGCTTTTTTAAGATATACGTTTTTTTTTTTTTTTGAAAAATGTTAAACACATTTATGTTAAACATTTGTTAAATGAAACGGAATATTGAAATCAAAGAGATAAGATAATTAACGTATTTTATTTTGCCTAACAAAAAGAAAAAAAAAAAATAAAGCTTTCAATGTCAAATCTTATTTAAAGCAGAGATCAAAGCAATAGCTTTTTGTAAGCCTGAAATACATTTGTTGGTATAAAATGCGTACTAAGTGTTATTATTTTCAAATTAAGATCCAACTGATAGCATTTTATGTTGTTTTACTTAAATAGAAAACTTTAAGTAAATATTGCAGCAAAAGTTTTCCTATATGATGACATTACGTGTAAATGTTAGTCAGATATGATTTTCATATGATGTTAGTCAGATATGTTAGTCAGATATGATTTTCAGAAGACGTTTATGTTTTGTTTAAAAACTGTGTAATTTAAGTTGGGTACCCAGGTTCGATTTTATTTAAATTGTTCAATAATTTTTGAGTAATTGATTAAACCTTGAATAGCATCAACACTGTTGGTCCAACAGGCATAAAAAGAAGATGCATGTTACTTAAAATATATAAAATAGAGACAATTCTAAGGTTGGGTTGACTCGACTTATCGGCAATTTAAAGGATCACAAAATAGGTCAAAAATTGACGAAAAATATCTTTTTTGGATTTTCAGTCATTTCTTTCTAAGGAACCATATGATGTTTCCATACGTGAAGAATGTTTTTTTTAATGTCTATTCAACCGTGGAATAACCTTGTAAAAGATCGGCTGCTGTAAATATTTTTTAATGAAACTGTCTAAATTTTTGGGGGTTTTTATATGAAGACATAGATTTACGATATCCATATGAATACACAATAATCTCTATTAAATTTAAGTGCACAAGTATTTTTGCTTTAGGCGCTATTCCTGTTAGTTCGGGAGATATCGAAATTTTCCCGAAGGTCCACATTGTTTCATAAGGGGACAACGAAATTTTTAAACACTGCTATGGTCGATAAGCCGTGACACCACAACCTTAAAATCGTCTCTTGTAAATATATTTTAAGTTTCAGGCAAATCGGTTCATAAGGGTTGAGATACTTATCTTGTTAAATCAAATATGTTATTGCCATATTCAAATTACAAATGGGGGTCGTATTCCTTTATCAATTGGTCTGTCATAGGAAAGCTGCCTGGGGAAGTTTTAACAACTGATTTTCAACCGATTTTAGTTTTTAGTCCTTATTTGAGAGATATTTTACTTAAAATCACAATTGTGTAACCATTGAAATTTAAACTCAACTTAAAATACCAAAAAAATTGAGAAAGCAGAAAAAAATTGATAATTTCTCTTGTAATCCGTTGTTCAAACTTCAAGGCCGATGCGTCACTGCCAACCCATGTCCGGTCAATACCCAGTTGGCTAAATAAAATGACCCCTGACATACTGCTGACTCTCCCTTTATGAAATCGCTGACATCTTCATACAATTTTTCAAAATGTCCCCAATGACATGTCAGCAGTTAGTCAGCAGTGTCCACCAGTACCGGTGGCCACCAGCAATTCGTTTAGACAACCGCTGACCAACTGCTGACATGACATTGGGGACATTTTGAAAAATTTTATGAAGATGTCAGAAATTTTATAAAGGGAGATTCACCAGTATGTAAGGGGCGATTATTTTTGCCGACTGGGAAAATACATTGAAAATTTTTTTAAAGTAGATGCTATTTGGTAAAGACAAAGTTAACAATACTGAACATTATAATTACACCGCTCAACAAATCGAAGGTTTTTGGCTCCGGTTTCATATAAAATTTTAAAAGATTTTGACTTGCTGATTCCAAATCTATGCACCAAGTTTTTCCATCACGTCTAGAATTTTAATTATTTGCTTTTGAAAATGCGAAAAACGCGATTTCTGAGTGGAATAAAAAGCTGATATAAAGAGTTAGAGTGGTAAATTGCCACCTTGTTAGGTATCTGGAGGCTAACTTACTTTTAAACGATCGACAGTATTGTTTTCGGAGAACTCGTTCTACTGGGGATCTGTTGGCATTCCTTTCCGAACGTTGGAGTCGTTCGATCCACCATTTTGGTAAGAGTAAGGTGGTTGCTCTGGATATTTGCAAGGCATTTGATTGCGTGTGGCACGATGCGCTCATATCCAAGCTTAATGCCTTTGGTGTCGGTAATGAATTCTCTCGATTTATTTCGAGTTTCCTCTGGGATCGTTCTATACGTGTTGTTATAGATGGGTTCTCATCTGATGAGTTTCGGCTTCAATCAGGGGTACCGCAAGGTTCTGTTCTTTCTCCTACTCTTTTTCTTATTTTTCTTAACGACCTTCTAAGTCAAACTTCAAATCCTATCTACTCTTTTGCAGATGACAGCAACATTTGTCATTCATTTTCCTTTGATCGTAGGCCAAGCCTTGTTGAGGTTGAGGGCAAAAGGCAGATTATGAATGACACACTTAATCAAGACCTGTTGACAATCTCTGAGTGGGGTCTTACGAATAGGGGCAAATGTAATGAACGCAAGACTCAATGTTGTATGTTGACCCACAGGAATGTGGAATCAACAGTGTCATCTGTACATATGGGTGGAATAAGTATCGAGGAATCTGACACTCTTGATGTTCTGGGCATGAAAATTCAGTGTGATGTCCGTTGGAATAAGCACGGTTTTCAAGTGTCGAAAGAAGCATTCAAGTGTCTCGGTTTTTTAAACCGGTGTAAGAAGTACTTCACCTCATCAGATCTCCTTACTATTTATACCACCTACATCCGACCGAAGATGGAATACAACTCCCGTATATGGGCAGGGGCTTCAAAGTCTATTTTGGAGCTCTTGGACCGTGTGCAAAGGAGGGCGTTGATGCTAATCAATGACAATAGTGTGTCCAACTCTATTGACTCATTGGAGCATCGTCGGAATGTGGGTTGTGTGACTCTGTTCTATCGATATTACCATGGGAAGTGTTCTACTGAGATAAGTGAACTTATCCCTAGAGCCCGAGTTTTTGTTCGCACACTTAAAATATTATGTAAGTAAATTCAACAGAAAATACGTTTAAAACAAGTGAAACTTTATTTAAAAAACGGACTACTTACATTTCATTTAAAACAAAAACATTTCTCAGTTATTTTTAAATGTAAATTAATAACTGTTGAAATCCGTAAAAATAACTTAAAAATCCGTAAAAAATGACTGACAAAATTTTACGGAAAAAACGGTTAAAATAACGGAAATTTACATTCATTTTTATTTATTTTTTTAGAAATAATTTTAAAAAACTACGAACCTGAGCAGAATCGAACTCACAATTTCTGGCTGATAGCCCAGCACGCTACCCTCTGTGCCACAAGCTACTTATATTTTCAGCAACTAAATTTCATTTTCAAATTAAAAAAAAAAAAATTCTAATTTTAGAAATTTTTAAATAACTGACAAATAACAAACGACAAATAAAATAATGTGGTTTGTTTTTTAAATAACTGAAAAAAACAAACGTTACGGAAAATTTTATTTAAAATACAGTTATGTATGTATTTGAATAAACGTTCAAAAAGTTGTTTAGAATATTTGTATGTGAAACAAACGAATTTTCTTTTAATATTAACTAAAACGAAAACTATTTGTTTGACTGTGAAACAGTAACTGTAAAACTTTTATGAGTGCAATATTCGGTTCTCTAGTAGATCACATCCGTTTGTTGTCGATTGTCCAGTGGATCGCACAGCGCATTACAGAGAAGGTTCGTTCATCAGTCGAACTAGCCGTATGTGGAATAATCTTCCCGAAGAGGTCTTCCCAGTTTCTTTCAATGTAGATAAATTCAAGTCAAATATCCACAAACACTACTCCCTCTTTCCTCCTCCCCATAACCTATTTTCCTGATATCAACACAATGCACTGCATTAATGGGGGCATCCCCTGAGTGTTGGTTCAACGTAAAAAAAAAAAGTTGTTGGACTATTATTGGCCAAACACGTATTTTAAAAAAATACTGTGAAAAAATTAGAAAAAGCACCATTTTTAAAAGGCTCTAAAACAAAAACCAGAAGATCAATCTTTACTGTGAGGAGCTCAAAATTTAGACAAAAGTTAATTTTTTCTTATAGACTTTTAAACCCATTAAAGATATTTTCCGGTTTATAGAAAAATAACACAGAAAACTTAAATTTGAAAAATATTTATTTTTTTTTAGTTTTTCTTTGAAAAATATCAAAAAAAAACTCAAACCTTACCTTTTTTACAAAAATGATAATTTTAACAGTATAATTTTAAACGCAAGTGTTACCCAACCAAACGCAATAATTAGAAAAAAATTGTTTTCTATTATGGAGACCATAGACAAATTATACGTTTGCGCTTAATACCAGATTTGTATTCCACTGAATGGCTGCTATGCAGGCTTTCAAATAATGCAAAAATCGTAATTTTTCGCATTTTCAACCGTGAATAACTAAAAATCTGGTGGTGATGGAAAAATTTGGAGAACAGATTTGGAATCAGGAGATCAAAGTCTACTGAAATTGATCACCATAATCCGAACCGGAAAATGAGTGTTGAGCGGTGTAGGGTTCTATAGTCGAAAAGTCGAAAAGTCGATTAATCGACTTTTTGTATGAAAAAGTCGAAAAGTCGAAATCGACTTTTTTGTTCTTAAAAAGTCGAAAAGTCGACTTTTGCTTTCGACTTTTTCGACTTTTTTCGACTTTTTTTCGACTTTTTTCAATTTTTTTTTTGATTTTTTTACTTTTGCCAGATGAAAATAATTTCTGTCTTCTGAAAAAAAAAAAAAAATCAAATGAGAGCCGAGTATAATAACAACTGAAGCTAAAATGTCAATGCCAAATTCATGAATTTTTGATTATTGTAAACACCTCAGTGATAGGGTTCTATAAATCGAAAGTCGACTCTTTTGCTTTCGATTTCTTCAACCTTTTCAACATTTTCGATTTCTTTGACTTTTTTTAACCTTCATTGGTACCCAACATTGGTAAATAAAATACAACTAAAAAAATAGCACCTAAATGCTTACAACAAGTCAAAACTAAACTTTATTTACAAATAAATCTACTTTTTAAAAGTCGAAAAAATTCGGAAAAGTCGAAAAAAGTCGAAAGTTCGAAAAAAGTCGAAAAAAGTCGAAAAGTCGAAAAAAGTCGACTTTTTAAAAAGTCGAAAGGTCGAAAAGTCGACTTTTTAAAATTTGAAAAAAGTCGAAAAGTCGAAAAATCGACTTTTTAGAAATTGAAAAAAGTCGAAAAGTCGACTTTTTGTTGCGACTATATAACCCTAGAGCGGTGTTATCAAACGAGTATTATTTTAAAAAAGCGTTATGTAGGTAATTTATAAGGCTTAAATTTATGCTTAATGGCCTCCAGATTGAGTTAATAATAAATGTGCTATGAGGGCCGATCTGGAAAAAGAAATTATTTATGGACATTTTTTAGAACATTTTTTTTTTAATATTAAGACTGTGCTGGGTTCCGGGTCATAAAAATATTCTAGGTAATGAAAAAGCGGACGAGCTAGCTCGTATGGGAGCCATTCTACCATTCAACGCAATTAGGACCGATGTGCATCCGGGCCTGCTATTTGTATGGAGATCAGGTAAAATTTTGAACGCCATGAAGATTCAAAATGGGAATGCAGACATGACTGTATCCAAATAAAGGCTCTATGGACTCGCGGCGAAAACCGTGTTCAAAAACGCTTTTACATATGGAAAAAGCAGATTTGAAGAAGTATGTAGATTTAATTACAGGCCATACCGGCTTGAAAGGTTATTTAAAAATGTTGAAATTAATTGAAGATGACTTGTGCATATGGTGCGGTGACGAAGAGACAATGGAAGATTCACTTCATTATCTTTGTCAGTGCCCTGCACTATCTCGCACTCGATTTAATTGTTTTGGCTACTATTTCTTTCAGAATGTGGGGGAACTTAGAGGGATCAGCCCGTGGAAGATGTTAAGATATATCAAGCTGAGTAAATTTGATGAAACGCATGTGTGGACTTAAATAATCATGCTATAGGACAGGAAAACGGAAGAACGTGAATTAATGTGTATAGAAGCCCAACAACCCCACCACAATCCCCCCTCCCCGCCCCCCTTTAACAACACCTTTTCATGAGGTATCACTATGGATGAGGATCTGGTCTTGTGGACATAACTTCAACCTCTCAACCTTTCCTAACCTTAAAAATATTACCAAGTCGATTTTTTCCAAGTTCAAACATTAAAACAAGTAAGAAATTTATAGTCGGTCAAGACCGACCATATGATACCCTACACCAGTGTTTTCCGAAAATGGGTCCCATGTCCAAACATGGACCGATTTTATATGTCTTTTGTTAGATCTTTATTTAGTGTAGAAAACACACACAGATCAAATTTTAGAGGAATTGGTTATTTTTTTGTCAATAGACCGATTTAACTGAATATCGGTCGAAATTTTTATATGGGGGACTAAGTCCAAAAATGGTCCAATTATATTCCGATTTGATGCGGTTACTAAAGTACACGTTTAACACCTAAAAATTAAATTTTTATCAATTATTTCCATTTTTATGAATTTTTGAGGGAATTATGTGAATATCGGGAAGATGGTTTGTATGGGGACTACCAGAAGGACTCACCCGATTCCTTTGAAATTTAGAATGATGATTTGTGAATACAAAATTTGATTACCTGCTAAATTTCAAAGCGATATCTATAATAATATTGTTATTAGAGTCATTTAAGCTGAATCCAAAGGGGGCGTTTGTATGGGGGCTATGTCTTAATTTCCGATTTTCTCAAATTTCAAAAGGAATCGTCCTAGGGCCAAAAGATGCTTAACTTTCAAATTTCAAGTCAATTGATTGAAAATTGCGACTCGTATCGTGCTTAAACCGATAAATGGACAGACGGACGGACGGACATCGCTAAATCGACTCAAAAAGTAATTCTGAGTCGATCGGTATACTTGAAGGTAGGTCTAGGACCAATATTTCGGGTAGTTACAAACATCAGAACAAACTCATTATACCCTGTACCACAGAGTGGTGTAGGGTATAAAAATTAGTGAAATCGAAGGGGATCGTGTCTGAAATTGTGTGATTTGATATGAAATGCCTCATATATACTTTGTGGGGTCCCCGGGTGATATGCCTATGCGTTACACACACAATTATTGCAAGATATGTTACAGTTACGAATTTCTTTAACGTTGAAAAAACTGTCATTTGTAGAAAATTTCAAATGTTGATATCTTGAAAACTTTTCGACCAAGTGGCGTTTTTATAATCGTTTTTTTTTTTTTTTTTCAATAACATCGTATTTATTTCTCTTTGTTTTATGCCATAGACATTGTAAAAATCTCATCTACAAGTCAAGAAGTACTGGTTGGTTTGTATGTGTGTGTGTTTTTTTTTTTGTAAAATTTATTGCAGCAATCACACATTTTTTTGCGATATTTTTTTTCCGCAAAATATAAATAAAAATTGGTTTGTATTGTTGATGTTAAGAGTTTGATTTTTATGATTTCAATGCCTTTTTGCAGGCGGATATTGTGCACTTTTATGCTCAATCAACAACTTTTTTTTCCTCTACATCTTCACTCAAGTGGTCTATGGAAAATTCAATGAACCTGCTTAATGCAGATTGAACAGAAAAAAAAAATACAGCAAATAAATATTACGTTTAAATGGAATATTAAGAAAATAAAGATTGGGTTTAGCAAAAGATAAAATGAAATTTAACTTTTAAGTTATTTTTTTTAATACATTAGGGCGTCCCAACAATTATAAGATTTCGCATTTCGAGGCGGAATACCAGTCCAAGGATGGCCAGGGAAGAGATGTTTTGGGCAAATTTATTAAATAAAATTGCAAGGGAATCTTTGGTCGGCAAACAGCGGTTAAAGTTAGACTAAAACTGAGATTTTTAATCTGTTAACTTCTCCCACAAATTATGAAAATCTCCAATTTTTTTTAACCTGGATTTGCTCAACAAATTAGTTTTTGTTCAAAAAACGTAATTCTTTCAAACTTTAACCTTAACCGCGGTTGCCGGCTTAGGCTGCATTTGAAAAAAATTCATGAGTTTTCTTACAATCAAATCTTACATGGCCTCCGTTTTGGCAGGTATGTCGACAAAAAAAATCGAAAAATTGTAATTGCCGGAACGCCCTAATATTCATATTATATTAACCTGATATAAGGAATGATATATAATTACCTTTGTTTATTTAACAATACATTATAGGTTAAGAGCCTATTTGAAGATTATCTGTCTGAGGAGTTCAAAATTTCAGTAAACAAAACTTTGTTTGAACATTGGTTTTTGAAATATATTTAAGCAATATTTAATATGAGGTCCTTTTGATTACATTTTTTGAAGCAAATGCAGTAAAAGAGATTTTGTTTTTTAAATTTTACTCAAAATGTCGAAAACCTAAAAAAAAAAACGGAAAGTAGTATAAATGAGTTGAGGGTAGGTAGTAAAAGCCTATACAAGAGAAATAGGCAAGTCCATGGCACTAAGACTTAAAATATTCCTTACCCGGAAAAGGAGGTTACTAAAGGGTTAGAAGAGATTTTAAAAGTAGTAGTTCAAAAAGTAAAATTATTTTGTCATTCAAATTCTTAAAATACATATCGAGAGCCTATATTCAAAACCCTCTATCTTAAAAATCACAATTTTTCAGGAGAGCAGAAAAACTGTTAATTTCGCGTATTGTTGATATTCTACAATTTTTTTTAAATCAACTACAGATTTTATGATAGAAGGAGGATTTTGTTTCTCAAAAATATTTAAAGTACATGAATGAAAATTATCAGAAAGAGGGGTTTTTGCATTTTAATTTAATTTGCAACATCGGTAAATTTTTAACGTGATTTATAAATGATAACGGCTTATAAAAAATTCCGAAATCGCGGTTTTGGTCCACATGTGCTGATTTTTAAGACAAAAAATATTTTTTTACCAAATTCATCTCAAAAGTTGACAAACTGTTGAGTATGTTATATAAAAAATAGTAAAAAAATAAAAAAACCAATTTTGATCGACAGATGTTGATCTACACAAGACATCCAAACTTTGAGCCATATTTTTCAAAAAAGTCAAGTGAACCAAAATCGTGGTTCTGGAATTGTGTTGACAAATTCATGTTCAGTATGCAAAAATTTGTATTGAAACATGTATTACAAGATGAAGTTATTCCGAAAAAATATTTATAAGTTAATTATTTGCAAAGATAGGGGTTGTGTAAGATAAAGAAAACCAAAAATGCAAATTAAATATCAAAAAAAATATTTTTGTTCTGAATATTACACCATAGATGAGGGCCGTGTTACTGACTATTTTGCCATCAAAAAGTAAGATAGAGGGTTTTAAATATGTGGCCCTCTATATATTTCAAACCTTTATTTTGCTAAATTTTACAAATCTATACTCAAACAATAAAAACGCTTAAAATCGCACATTTTAATACCCCGAGTAAAAATTTTCTGGTCTAATCATATATAATTTGATACAATCTTATATGAGTTAATATGCTTCCGTATAAATTTATATACAATTTTATCTATCACTTTGATACGGTTGATCCACTTTATATGGTTAGATATTGCTCCATATATGATTAGATTCGTATTTTGGTTTTGCTCATCAAATTATATAAAAATTGATATTATAAGATCAATTTGATCTAATTAGATTTGACCAAATTCAGGATCAAATTGTATCAATTTTTATATTTTTTGATCTAAAGTAATACAATTAGATATTATTTGATACAACCATTTTACGGATCAAATTAGATCTATTTAGTAAAATTACCATTATATTTTTACTAGGGACACTTTGTCCCAGTTCAGGTCGATGAATTTCCGTTCCATTTATTAGACAATTACTTAAAAAAACATTAAAAAAAATTATGTTTATGTTTAGGGAAACAATTTTTCAATTTGGTCTGATTGTAACCATTTTCGAACAACTTAAAAAAGTCAAAATGTCAAAGATTGTAAGTAGTTGTTTTTATAGAAAACGTCTCAGAATCTCAGACACTATTTCTATATAAATGGTCTAAGATTCTGACACAGTTTTCTATAGAAAAAGACTCAGATTCTGAAACATTATTTCTTTATAAAAGATCAGATTTCTATTGAAAAAGTCTCAGATTTTGAGAAAAATGTCAATGATTGTAAGTAATTTTTCTATAGAAAACGTCTCACATTCTGAGACATTATTTCTATATAAATGGTTTAAGATTCTGAAACAGTTTTTCAATAGAAAAAGTCTCAGGTTCTAAAACATTATTTTTATTTATAAAAGTCACAGATTATGATACATTTTTTCAATAGAAAATGTCCCGGATTCTAAGAAATTTTTTCAGAAGAAATAGTCTCAGATTCTAAGAAATTTTTTCAATAGAAAAAGTCTAAGATTCTAAAACATTTTTTCTATAGAAAAAGTCACAGATTCTGAGACATTTTTTCTAAAGTAAAAGTCTCAGATTCTGAGATATTTTTTCGATAGAAAAAGTCTCTGATTCTGAGACATTTTTTCGATAGAAAAAGTCTCAGGTTCTGAGAAATTTTATCTATAGAAAAGTCTCAGATTCTGAGACATTTTTCATATAGAAAAAGTCTTAGATTCTGTGACATTTTTTCTATAGATTCTGAGACGTTTTTTCTATAGAAAAAGTCCCAGATTCTGGAATAGTTTTCCTATAGAAAAACTCTTCGCTTCAAAAAGAGTGTTTCAATAGAAAATGCATCAGATTCTGAGGCATTTTTCGAATAGAAAAGTCAAAGATTCTCAGTGATTTTTCCTATAGACGAAGTGTCAGATTCTGAAACAAGAAATTTTTTTAAATTCTAAGAAATTTTGCCATACAAAAATTCTGTACAATTTTAGTTATAGAAAAATTGCGAGAATTTGAGAAGTTTTTTCTGAAGGAAAAGTCTCACATTCTGAACGTGTTGTCAAAGGAAAAGTCTCAGATTTTGGAACATTTTTCTAAAGAAAAATCTCAGATTTTAAGAATATTTCTACAGAAAAAGTCTTAGATTCTGAGACATTTTTTTCATAGAACAAGTCTTAAATTCAGAGATAGTTTTACTATGGAAAATGTTTCGCATTCTGTGAGAGTTTTACAAAAAAAAAAATTAGATTATGAGACAATTTTTCTATAGAAAAATTCTCAGATTTTTAGATATTTTTCTTATACACTCAAACAAAAAATCGTGGTTCAAAAGAACCTCGGAAATTTTCTTGTCCATGTTATTCGAGGTTTATTTTCCATGCCATAAAATTTAAAAATCATTAACTTTGCAAATTTTTTTTGTTAAAAAACTGGCTCGAAATCAGAAAATCTTTAACGACATTTTGCAAGAAAACTGTACCATACATCGAAAATCGGAGTACGCCATTCAAGTCAGCACTTCCGAAATATATAGAAATGTTGGTCGTAATTCTTGTTTATTTTTTTTTGTTTTCAGCAGGGTTATTAGTAGATTTGGGTACTGAATCAGTTGCTAAAACTTTTACTGTAGAATTATATTGAGTGTAGAAAGAGTCTCAGAATCTAAAACATTTTCTATCGGAAAAATGTTCCTTTAAAAAAAATCCAGATTCTTAAACATTTTTTTTTTTAAGAAACGTCTCAGATTCTGAGTCATTTGTCCTATAAAATAATTATCAGGGTCTGAAACATTTTTCCGATAGAAAAAGTTTCAGATTCTGAAACATTTTTTTTCATAGAAAAAGTCTCAGATTCTGAGACATTTTTCCTACAGAAAAAGTCTAAGATTTTGAGTTATTTTTCCTATAAAAAATTCTCAAATTCTGAGATTAATGTGTCGGATTCTGAGAGAGTTTTCCTATAGAAAAAGTTAAAGATTTGAGAATTTTTTTTGCTAAAAAAAAATTCTTAGATTTTGTGATATTTTTGTTACAGAAAAATTGTCAGAATCTGAGATGTGTTTTCTAAAGGAAAAGTCTTAGATTCTGAGACATTTTTTCTGAAGAAAAAATCTCAGATGTTGAGACATTTTCCTTTGAAAATAATTCTTAAATTCTGAGATATTTTCTCATAGAAGAGGTCTCAGATTCTGAGATAGTTTTACCATAGAAAATGTGTCGTATTCTAGGAGAGTTTTCCTTTAGAACAAATTTCAGATTTTGAGACATTTTTTCTATAGACAATTTCTCAGTTTTTGAGATATTTTTTTAATAGAAAGAGTCTCAGAATCTAAAACCTTTTCTATAGAAAAAATAACCCTTAAAAAAATTCCAGATTCAAAAAATTTTTGCTTAAGAAAACGTCTCAGATTCTGAAATATTTGTCCTACAGAAAAAGTTTCAGAACCTGAGACATTTGTCCTACACCCAAATAATAACTCTGTAAAATACTCTGTAAAATGACTGTAATCTCAATTCAACAGATATTTGATAGAATTTTCTGTCAAAATACGAATTGAAAGAAAATAATTTGTATTTTGTTGTGGCAAAAAAACAAAGTTTCATCTGTTACACCGTCCGACACACTTTTGTACACATAGACCGGACCCGAAAATTCTGAAAGTAGGGACAAAAAAAAAAATACCCGTGTCTCCCAGTTTAAATAAAATATTGTTCTGGTTTTTCCATATTAATTCACGAAAAATGCAATTTTGAAAAAATGTTTTGCATTATTTTTTATAAATATACATGATTTACAGTAGAATTACGGTCCTTATACAAAAATTGCTAAAAATAAAATTCTCGTGTCTCCCAATATTTTATGTATCTATTCGAGTTTTCGCGAAAATACATTTTTTTGCACACTTTAAAAAAAAAGTTTACTACATTCGAAAAGTGGGACTTTAAATAAAATATTCACCTAATTTTTTTAAATTAATTTAGGAAAAATGCAATTTGAAAATTTTATTGAATTATTTTTATTTTTATTTTTATATTTATTTTTTAACAGTGCAAAAAAAATTTTTAACGTTTTTCGCGAATACGCGAATTGATCGCGAAAACCTGAGAGAACCGGGTGGTTTTTTTAACCCCACTTTTTGAATAGCATAATTTTTTTTCTATTGTGGATACTTTTTTGTTGCATTTTTCGCGAAAACGCGAATTGATCTAAAAAAATTTATTTTTGGCCCAACTTTCCGAATTTTCGGGACTAAAATTAAAATATACACCTAATTTTTTAAATTAATTTAGGAAAAATGCAATTTGAAAAAATTTATTGATTTATTTTTATTTTATAAGAGTTCAATTTGAAAAAATGCAGAAGAAAAACTGAATTTCTAAAAATTATAGACATTTCTGGTATTTCCTATACCGGTTTCAAACACCCCAGTTAGTGTCATCATCAGTAGGATTTTAAATGTCGGTTTGTCTTGTTAATGAAAACTGTTTTTTATATATGTGAATATTCATAGTTTCTACAGAATAAATTTTGACAGTTTCCAACACTACAATTCTATTTCTAGCAATCTCAACCTCACCTAATACTTTCTTTCAACTTTTTTGTCTCTTACATTATTTCGCAAGGGTTACCAACATGATCTGGAATTGCAGATACAAATGAAGGAATTTGCATTTTCTGTTTCGGAGACGTGCCTAATGGCGACATATTTTGTCAGTAATTTTATTTGATTTTTTCTGTAAGTACAGATTGAGCACGGGCTCTAATTATATGTGTTATAAGGGTTCAAGTAGAAAAAATGCAGAAGAAAAATTGAATTTCTAGAAATTATAGACATTTCTGGTATTTCCTATACCGGTTTCAAACACCCCAGTTAGTGTCATCATCATTTTTTTTTTTTTTTAACAGTGCAAAAAAAAATTTTGCGTTTTTCGCGAATACGCGAATTGATCGCGAAAACCTGAGAGACACTGGTGTTTTTTTTTTTAACCCCACCCCAGCAAAACTTTGGTAATGGGTAGTGATTATATAACACATTACCAGGTAATGTATATACCTTATTTGTAGCATTATTTTAGGATGTCTTACCAAAAATTTGTTCCACAACGTATTATTTTCAAGTGAAAAATAATGCATTACTAATAATTTGCTACGTAATGCATGATTATTGGAAAAAATTTATTTCATATTTATTATTTCTAAACATTAAATCATGGATGACTTATATTTGGTTACATTATGTATTATTTCAAAGTTTGAAATAATGCATTATTTAAATTGGATGCATAATGCATTACAATAACAAAAAATAATTATTTTATAAAAAAATGCATAAGTTTAAAGTAGAGATGGGCTCACGACAGGAAATTTCTAACGACACACACTCACGAGCATATTTTATCTACTTACACTCACTTACAATCACGTGAGTAAATTTAATACAAAATTACTTTTTCACTACTCGTAACACCTTATATATAATCTTCTGGTATGCTATATTATTTCATTTCTCGTAACCTATAAAATATCATATATTTTACACCTTACTCGTATTCTTCGTTATAAATTTATGACTTATTTTATACCTTACTGGTATTCTTTGTGATAATGTGGATGCATTACTTTGAGTCTCATCGCCTGTTAAAATCATCAATGCTGCAATGTATAAAATAAGAGATCCTATACCTTATTTTATACCTTATTTGGTAATCTAAGTTTTGCTGGGACTTTCTGAATAGCATAATTTTTTTTTGTTGGGGAAACTTTTTTTTTGTTGCATTTTTCGCGAAAACGCGAATTGATCTAGAAAAACTGGGAGACACGGGTACTTTATTTTTGGCCCAACTTTCCGAATTTCCGGGTCCGGTTCATGTGTACAGCCAAAAGTTGCAATTTGTTGGACGGTGTTATATTACTTTTAACTTTGTAACCTTAATTTTACAGACAATTTACAGAGTTTTCTGCTAAAATACAGATTAAAGCGAAATACTCTGTATTTTTTATAACAAAAAAAAAAAAAACAGAGTTTTATCTGTACTTTTACTTATTTCTATGTACTCTTTATTTCTTAGTTAAAAAAGGAATTTTCTGTTAAAAAACACAAATTATATATTTTTTTCAGAAAAGGTTAAAAAAGTACCAAAAAAATCTTTTCAAAAATATTATAAAAATTTTACAAAATATGTAAATTGTTTTTTACTAAACTCTGTAAATAATGTAAATTTACAGAGTTTTTTTAACCAATATTTTACTAGAAACTCTGTAAATTAACAGTTTTCTTTTGTCAGAATCATTTTACAGAGTTTTATAGTAAAATTAACAAAAAATGTTGCTAGCTGGAAGAGTATTGTGTAATATGTTAAATTTTCAGAGTTTTTCTGTAATTTAACAGGAGTTATTATTTTGAGTGTATATAAAAAGTCTCTAGTTCTAAGTTATTTTTCTAACAGAAAGATTTTAAAATTTTGAGACAATTTTGTTCATAAAAAAGTCTCAGATTCTGACATTTTCCTTAGAGAATCTTTTAGAATGTGTTTTCCAATTAGCAGATTGCATATCTATGTCGGTTGATATTTAATATTAGATTTTAGTTTGCATATATCCGACAGGTATAAAATCTTCATTTAAAAGCCATCAATTTATTATTTGCTCTCAAACCCTTTTTTATTTCATAATTTATGCATTTTTATGTTTTTAAATGTACGTATATAAAATACTACGATGCTTTAATATTAAAATAACGCTACCAACGACAAAAATAAAGGTAATATTATTTAAATGGCCTCAACTCGTATAAGATTAACATTTAAATGTCATTCAACGTTGGTTTTTCTTATTTCATGAATATGTATGATACAACTATATACACATTTACATACATAAATATATAGTATGTGTGTAGGTATGTATTTATACTTTACATCCACGACTGTACCTAAATGATGATGAGAATGTACCAAACAACAATTTCACAATGTGTTTGTACACATTATATACATACATATATAAATACATTATATTTGTACTTGTATTCATACATACATAATATAATGAATACCCTGTGGTAACATTTAGATCTTATATACACCAGCAGGCATATTACATTTACAAAAATTAATAATTTAAATTTACATTTATGTTAAAATTACACAAAAATATAAAATGAAAACAAATGAGAGAAAAATTGCACACAGTGGTAACAGAACTAATAAAAACAGAACGAATAATCCGCCATTATTTTTATAAATTTGACAAATCTTAAACTTTGTAAATATTTTTTTCAAATAACATATACCCAATATTTCAAACATGTCAGTCAAACCATGTTACCGAGTACTATCATATACATGGGTTATAGTATTCGCGTATTAACTAAATTTAGACAAAGAATATGTCAAAATCGGCACAACCAATGATCACATTCCGCATTAACAAAAAAAGCTACGAAGAGAAAAGTGAGTGGCAATTATGTAAATATTCCTAGTGGGAAAATAACGGAAGAGACAAACCTTAATTGTGTCAAATCGCTAGTGTTGCCAGCGAAGTCATCCACGCAGGTAAGCGTGGAGAGGTGGTTCTCTGGAATTAAATACATAATGAGTCCAAATCGTACCCTCACAAGAAAAACTGTGCCAGTAAAACATCTTTTAGTTTGAATTAGAAAACTTTTACCAGATTTTCTATTAAAATGGATACTTTAATTAAATTCTCCATTATGTTTGCTGATTTAAAAAAATATTGTTTAAATTTTAGAAGATTTGTTTATACTTTTACAAACATTTCTTGTTTTAATTTTTCTTTGTCTAATTTAAACGAATCATTCTCGTCTATACCGGAAATGTCCCTGTCAATATTTTTGTGTTTTAATACCCTCCACTCTAGTGATAGAGGGTATATATATAAGTTTGTCATTCCGTTTGTAGCATCTCGAAATATATATTATTCATGATCCTCGATCGATTTTAAGTCGATCAAGCGACTTTCGGAGGGCTAATCCTAGGCTACTGCTACTTGGCATATATATTTTAAATTCACTGAAGTAGGTTGGTATGGAAATTCAGAAAAATCGGTCCAAAAGTGGTCCAAAAGTTATAAGCGAAATTTTGAATTTCGGCAGGGATTTTTCGCGAATTTGAGTGTTATTAAACACGTTTACTTTAAAATGACAACTTTGAGGCTATTGAAGCTTAGCACATATATTTGTCGTTTCCCTGGTCTGATTTATATTGCACACAGAAAACAAATTTGCTAATTTCCAACTGTTATTCAGTTGTTGCAACAAAAATTCGGTTGATGCATTTGTATTAAGGTTAAAACAGTTAAATATCGGTAGTTACAACTAAATTTTGTTAATACAACAGTCTTTTAATTGAAACAACTAAAAAATTCGTCTGCCACAGAGAAATTTAGTAGCAGCAACCGAATTTTGAGTTGCAACAACTGAAGAATTCAGTTGGAAATTTATTTTTCTCTGTGTGGATTTCAGCAAAATGGGCTCAAAAGTTATGAGCAAAACCGTGAATTTCAAATTGGTTTCACCTTATATTCACATGTTGAAAGAACCGCTGAACAACACAGTAAAAACTTGGTAATAAGTCACCATTACCGCCTGCATTCTATGTAATGAGGGCTCGTTACCTGCTCGATTACTTCTTGTTAACAAATAATGAGTTACCGATAGCCTAATACAAAACCGGTTACATCTTGTTAATAAATAATGAGTTACCGATAACCTGATACAGAACAGGTTACTGGTAAATACGATTTAAAATAACTGATAAGTTGTCTAAATATTTTTTTAATGAAATTAAAAAAATGCTAAAGAAAATTTAGAAAGAACTTGCACATTTAGCTTAAAAAAGATTAACATTAATCTACTTTTTCTAATAAAACTCTAACAGCAATTCAAATTCAGGAACTCAGATTAGAATTGGGACAAGGCAAAAAAAGTTTAGAAAACCAAATTGATATTCAGAAAACTGGATCTTGCTGACACTTGGTCGTGATTTTTGAGCCTTAATTAGTCTTTACATAACTTCTTTTGAAGTTTTCTGGATTTTAATTAGCTTTTTCTAAATTGTTATTGTTTTTTCTAGAAATTTTGTGGTGTTCTCCAAATTTTAATTTAACTTTTTTTTGCCTTGTTGTTTAAATTAGCCGGTAAAAAGGTAAAAAAAAACCACAGACAGTATTTCCCTTAAAACCTAACTCACTCTTATATAGACTTAAGATGGTGTTTAATGCGGTTTCCATTGGCTGAGCAGCAGTCGCTTCTGTATATTTGTTATTGGTAATGTCCTAAGTAGCCAAATGTCCCTTTCTACGAGGTTCCAAGATATATTTTCGGTCCTGTAATATTTGAATTTTACAATCAAACATTTGGAGGGAAGGATATCAACGTAAACATCGGTTCCGTTGGCACATTGGATCATTTCCATTTCCGCATTTGTCCGCTTGGTTGCTCTTGAAATAAACGCGTTCAACATGAACTTGTTCAATTTCATATTGGCGGAAGTTGCCCCAAGTTAAAAATTTATTAAAAGAATCAAAAGCTGTTATTTAGTAGCATTTTTGTAAGGAGTGGGAAACGAGTTATTTTTGAGCAACTGGTAGCTACTTATTTTTGGGCCTAATGTATGCTGTTATTTGGTAGCATTTTTGTAAGTAGTGGGTAACGAGTTATTTTTGGGCTACTAGTAGCTTATTATTTGTGGTACTAATATATGTAGTTTTTCAGTAGCATTCTCGTAAGCGAGTGGGTATGCGGTCATTACTCCAATGACATCGCCATGTTAAAATAATGAGTGTTTCACCAACATAGTAACTAGCTACCACCATCTATTTAAAGGCGAAAACCTCATTACTTGGTAATAGAAGTTTTTACTGGGAAGCTTTAAAAACGTTAGTAAGCCAAAAAAACATTTTGCAAAAATTTTTTTGTCGCTAAAAAGTATTTTTACACTTAAAAAAAAAAATTGCACTCAAAAAAAAAAAATAAAAAATAAACTCAAAAAAATTATTAATTTTTATACCCTCCACTCGAGTGCACTCTAGTGATAGAGGGTATATATAAATTTGTCATTGTAACACCTCGAAATATTGGTCTAGGACCCCATAAATTATAGATATTCATGATCCTCGTTCGATTTTAAGATGATCTAGCGATGTCCGTCCGTCTATCCGTCTGTCTGTCTGTTGAAAACACGTTAACTTTTGAAAGACTTTACGGAGGCTCTTGAAGTTTGGCACATAAGTTGGGCATTTACCTGGTCAAGTTGGTGTTGCAATCCAGCAAAATCGGTCCAGTGGTTTAGAAGTTATAAGCAAAAGACTGAATTTCGGCAAGGGTTTTTCGTGAATTTTAGAGATAAAAGACGCGCTAACTTCCGAAAGGCAATTCTGAAGATATATATGTGTCTCGTGTTGAACTTCATCCAAATCGGTCTAGTGTTTCAAAAGTTATTAGCAAAACCGTTAATTTCAGATTAGTTTCACCTTAAATTCGCGTGTTGAAAACCCGTTAAACATGTCTTAAAAACATTGGTAAGTCACAAAAATATATAAAAAATATTTTTACACTAAAAAAATACACTCGAAAAAAATTTTATACTCAAAAAAAAGGTTACACTCAAAAGAAATATTTTTATTTATAATAATTATAATTATTTTTCTTCTCAAAAATTACTTAAAAAAAAGTTTTTTTACAGAAAATCTAAAATGCTATTTTTTGCACATTAGAAAATTTACTATCACTTAAAAAGGGCATTGTGGATGGTATTCATAGATTCGGCAAAGTCGAATTTAACCGTTCTACATGTTTTTTTTTTGTTAAATGTTGGTGGATATAAAGTATTCGGCACACCCGAATGAATATAGGAATATAACACTTTCATCTTTGAAACTGTTTTTTTTTTTTTAAATAAGTCTTTTCTACTTAAATAAAATACAATTTCAATGTTCAGGCTATTTATCTAAAACAGAAAAGTATTTTTTTTTTGAAAATTATTGTCTGAGAATATCATAGTTTTAATTAGTAAAGAAAGTAATGACCTCGAGCTAGAATAAACCTACTCAAAATATACCAAATCATTTATGTTATTCAAACTCCTATTTTCGAGCAAATTTAATTAGTACATAACATAAATATTTTGTTACTATAATTAGTTTTTTGTTTATTCAACGTGCACCATGGCGTATGAGAAATAAAGAATTATCGTCTTTATATATTTCTCATACGCTAATTTAATTTACATTTTTATAGTATCAATATATTTGGCAAGTTCGAATATTTGAAGTACACCATCAAATATTCGAACTTGCCAAATATATTGATACTATAAAAATGTAAATTAAATTTGGTAAAAATTTAAAACTTAAAAAAAAAACTAAAATTTTTTCGTTTTACAATTTAATGAGAATGTGAATCGGTCGAAAATCAATTTTCGCAGCACATCGGTTTATGCTTTTATTTTTTCAAATTTACTACAACGAAATATCGACAATAAATAAAATTTATTTTCAGTACTGGCCTCGAGCTCGAAATAAAAGCATTTTTATTTAAAAAACTAAAACATTTGAAAGGTTTATAAAAAGCATACTACATTTTGAAAAAAAAAAAACAAAATTAAAAAAAAAAAAAATGCAGCAGAAAACAAATATTTTGGTAAAATTTTTGATATTAATTTTAGTTCATTAACCACGAATATAAAACAAATCTTAAAATCGGTCGAAAGTTTTTTGTGATATCACCATTTGAAATTTGATATATTTTTAGTAATTATATAAATTTAAGGCACAAAAGTTACAAATCGGTCGCAGTGCTGGCCGTAATGGCTATTTATATCTCTTTTAATAAATTATAAAATTCTCTGTACTACTGTGCAGCATGAAATTAAAATTCTCTATAGTATGTTTGTTTATATTTCAGCATGTTAAATATATAAAATTTGTATATTTTTTGGGAAATACGAGTATTTATAAAATTTTTTTTTTTGTGTTTTATGTACAAGTATAAGTAAACAATACCCTTGAGTGAAATTCTATGCAAATGTAAGTAAAAACAATAATAATAACCAACACCATGAACTACATCAATATCATTATTTTTTTCAGTTGTTGGTTTTACAACAAATAACAGCCAAAAACTAAATTACATACTCGTACGATGAGTTATCAAATTTTGTTCTTGTTAATTTCGGGGTTAAAAAGATGTTTATATTTAAAACAAAAAAAACTTAACAAAAATTTCAAAAAGATGTTCCATTTTAACCAATTTTAAAAGGATTTTTAAATTTTAAAAACAGTTTTGATTTTGCTTCAATTTGTATTTAGGGTGCCAAAATTAGTAAAATCTTTGTGGTGTTCGGCGATCAAACTTAATTCAAAATTGCTTAAAAAATTGAGAAAATCAATAAAAAGATATATTTCCCCCCGATTCGATTTTCAACTTTATGGCCAAGTAATTAACTTTAGGATTTATAACAAAAATGAGTAATTTGTGACGTTCCAAAAAATAACTGCATTGTTTGTTTAGTTGCTCTTATTAAATGATATAAAAGAGGTTAACGGCAAAATGGTTCTCAACATATTTCTTTAAACTAATTTTAAATTAAAATTCAGATTGCAAATCTAGTTACATGGTAAGTTAAAAGAAATGATTTTTTTTTGGGTGTAGAGTAATGCAAAGGGTAATTAGTACTCATTACCAGGTAAACCAATCGGGAATGAGAACTCATTACCTAGTTTTTGCTAGATAGTACTAAAAAACATATCAAAAAATGAGCGAAATCAAACATGGAAATCCCCACAACATTTACAGCAACTAAGCTAACATAAAATGATTGTTAACATTTTCATATACTATAAATACACTGAAAAAGAAAACCTTCGCGATATAATCGAAACTGATTCAACTGTTTGCAGTTTATTTAAAAAGTTTTACGTTTTGTCGTTTTTAAAGAAAAATCATTTGTTTAACGTTCAGTTTCTTAAATGACTATTTCTGTTCTTTGTTTCAAAAATAACAATATTAAAAATAAAGACTTTCATAAGCATTCTATTTTTAAAGACATTTATTTTTGTTCTGGCAGTAAAAATAAATAATTCTTCTTTTATTTTGAATGATTTATGTGTGTTATTTTTTTTTTTAGATTGTTGGCATTTTTCAAGGAGAAATCATTAGTTTTTACCTACTTGAGTGGGTTATTTTTTTGTAGAAAAAAAAAATTATTTATAGAAATATAAAAACATGTTTGTATCAAGTGACTTTGGCATGATAGGTAGAGTGTCTGGCCAGAATGTTATTGATTGCGGAATTGATTCGTTAAAATTTTATTAAACATTTTTTCAAAAAATAATTTAATAGAAAAATTTTAAAAAATAACATACGAAATCATTAATTTTTAATGTTTTTGTAGGTATTTTTTTGCCCACAAGTGAGTGGGTGCAACTTTAAAGTTCCAAATTTTGCACGGAAAATACATATGGAGCATTCCATGTCAAATCGGACACTTTGAAAAATTTTTTGTTTAGATTTTTCCAATTTGTTAACACTGTTAACTTAACAGTTTTTAGTACCCTTCGAAAACTCCTTCGTGGTAAATTTGATGACCCGTTCAAAAGACATCGAATTTTTAAAAATTGGTAGTTTTTTCCTTTACTCAAACTTCTTTTACTCATAACTTCTTCAATAATGGTCCAAATTTCAATTTTTTTTTTCAAAATTTTTGTTTTTTTACGTACTTTAAAAAAAAAAAAATCCCAAAAAAATCTTAAAAGCGCTCTAGTATGTGAATTTTAAGTTTTAAAATTTAAATCTCATTTTTGAAAGTGCTTGTACTCTTCGATTTTTTTGAATTTTTTTTGTATAAAACATCTATCGATTCTAAAAATTTTTGCCCAGGATTTTTTAAAATTTTTTGAAAAAAATTTTTTGTAATTTTAAATTTGCTCCAACCGCTCTAACTGCCCTAATAGTGCCCTTAGAGCAACAAAATGTATGACCGACCCACAATATTTTTTTAGTCCAAAAATTTTCTCTGAACACACCTACCCTCCGTCTCTAATTGTTAAGGCGGTCCCCATACAATTTTTTTCTTTTTTTTGTAAATTTTTTTTATTTAATCATCTTCTACTGGTCCAATGGTGCGTCCGAGAGGGGTTATTAGTGAGACCGACCCCCATTTATTTTTACCCTACAACATTTTTTTTTTTAAATATACCTACGCCCTATCTCCACTCCCTAAGAAGGGAGTGGAGTATTTTACTCAATATGACGAAAAGTTGTGCATGTTTGAACACGTTCCAAAGACCTTTCATTTGGTATGTAACATGACTAGGCTTCTTTGCATAATATAGGAGATAAACGAAAAAAAAAAACTGAAAAATGGCCTTGTCTTCCCCCCTCCTTTTTACCCTCTAAATATGAATTTCGGTCACTAAAAAAAATACGTGTCCCTTTATTTTTCTGCTCTTCAAAATAAAACCAATTCCATAACGATCCGCGGGTAACACTAGGGAGACCTCCCTTGTAAGCTTAAGTCAATTTTCATTATTTTCACAAAGCTTTTATTCCAGTGTGTATTAAAATAATAACATGTCAATTGCAATGTAACATACATATTATTAAATTTCATAGGGAGTTGGTTGAAACTAGGGTATGTTGTTTTTAGTGACAGCCTTTAAAAAAATCAATCAATATTTTGGACATTTTTACAGTATAATATTATTAAATGTCCAATGTTGTTATGGAATACTTGACATTTCTGAAATTTCAAATTACATAAATAGTAAAGCAAAAATTGTGTCATTATTCACTCATTCAAATTTCCTTTAATTTACTTGATTTTGAGTATTACATAATATTTATTTGATTATTACTTAATAATCAAAACATTCACGTAAACCTAGAACATTGAAAACCACTTTGAATATTAAGAAATCTTGTTAAGAACCACAATACGTATGAACAAACAATCCAATTCACTAATGCAGAAACACACACATACACATTTTATTTACAAAACACATACACACTCACGCAAAGTCTTCTAATCAACGCATTCAATAACGTTGATTGAGCACGTATTGTGTACTGTCGCTAAAAATTGTTAGAGGCTTTGCTACATGGATTTTTAATAAATATAAAATGCAATACAAACAACAATACCAACCAACACCAGCAAATATACCATAGAACCATAGATTTATTTAGACAGTTGCTAAAGCTTAGTCAACAAAAAAACTCCAACGAACAAAATTTCAGATGAAGAAGATGAAGCAACATCAGAAAAAAAAACATTTTTATATGATGAATTTGATTGTTTTTCTTTTTGGCGGTATGGTGAAATGAGGATAAATGAAAGGAAACATATGACAACCAAGATTTATATAGGATAATACAACCATATTTGTACACATACGAATGGACAAGAAAATTCATGAAAACGCCTTTTTTTGTTAATACATATTTTACCAGCAAACCCAATACATGTGTATTAAAGTGTAAGAAATAAAAAAAAAAGTAAAACAAAAACTTGACACGTGCAGCATAACAAAAATGGTTTTAACAAACCAGAATTTTTACCATATTCCTGAAAAGTATTTATAATTTTAAATATTTCAGTATAATTTTTTTCCTATAGAAAATAATAATAATCTCAAAATATAAAACAGTTTTCTATAGAAAATTCTTAACCCATTTTGATCCTCTGTTCGATTTTTCGAACAGTAGAGAAAAAAAAATATTTATGTATGAAAGAGCTGGAATTTCGGGTAAATGTGGTTATGAATATTAAGTCTCATCTTTCTGCAATTAAAAAAAAATATACCCGTGGGACCACCGCAATTTATATGTCCATTAAATACAATGAAAATCAGCACAGAAATTGTTTCAAGCAAAAACGAAAATTTCGATTTTCGGCTTTTAATTTTTTTGACTAATTTAAAATTTTTCTAGATTTAATTTATTATTAAATTCCAATAATTTGAATTATTTTGAAACTATTTACCTTGAAAATAATCAAATATATTAATAAAATAGCAAATAAATCCAAATATTAAAATTGCATAAAAAGTTGGAATGCAGGCTTTTCTGGGAAAACGGCACATTGAAAAATTTTTTTGACGGGATTTTTGAGATCAGCTGGTGCTAATTACCTTAGAAAAGTACCTTTTCCCAAAAAAGAAAAATAAAATTGAATCTTGGTCCAAAATGGGTTAAATTCCGAGATACAATTTTTCTGCAAAAAAAATCTGATATATTTTTCCATTAAAAAGATCAGAATTGATGAAGGAGAGGAAGAAGAATAATGATTACTAAAAATAGAATTTGTTTACACAAATTACAATAACAACTCTTCTGTTAGAAAAAACAACAGCAACAGCCCAACACGAATTGAAAAAATCATGATTTAGTTGATACTTGCTTAACAGCCTACTTGGCGTATCGGTCTAGACTCTAGAGTGATTGTACGTTACAAGCAGTTAATAGCAAAGTATTAGAGATGATGGGTTCAATCCTTGTCGGCTGCGATCTGTTAATAATTTTCACATATAGAGTTCTATTGACTATTAACTGAATAAATTTGACATTAAAAGTTTTTCTGAAGATTATTATAACTGGATAATATGAAACTAGTAAGAAACTAACAAGGGTGTCTTAAATTTTTAGATAAATTAAAATTTTTCTTTCAGACTTTTCTCAATTCAAAACCATATATAACAAATCAAAAAATTATAATTCATAATTATAATCAGCGCCTGAGCTCGACTGTCTTTACAGAAACAATAATTTAAAAAGTTTGATATTCTTAGACATTTTTCCTGTAGAAAATGCCCCTTTCTAATACACTTTTCCTATAGACATGGTTTCAGATTTTGAGAGTCTTAGTTTTAGCGACAATGATAAAAAGTCTTAGATTTATTTTACTATTATTTTTTATTTTAAATTTTAATTTTAAATTTAAATTTTTTTTGCCGCGATAAAACATGTAGACTTTACTAGACTTTACTAGATTTTTTTGCTACCTCCTATTTGACGAGAATTTCTAGTAAAAACTACGAGCTTTTAAGTAGTTTTACAAGCTTTTTACCAATGAAATTGTAAATTTACAACTTTTTTGGCGCAATAAAACTAACAAGGAATTATCGTGAATTTACTAATTTTTTTTTGTAAAAAATCTCTGGAAATTTGTAAAATTACAAAATCAATTGAACAGTTCATGCGAATAATGACGAATAGACCATTTGTATAATTTTACAAATCACGATAAAAACACAGGAAAAGGTTAAGAATTAATTTTTTTGTGAACTGTTTTGCATTAATGGATTAAATTTCGAAAGTTTACCTATTTATTAAAATTATTTTATGAATCCAAATACTTTTTAAACATAGTTAATCATACACACATATATTTAGCTACCCGAAATATTTCTTATTTGTTATTATTTCTTTCCAACAAAAAAAATATATTTATAAAAATCAGGAACAAAAGTTTTATATTAAATTTTTATTTAATACATGGTGTAGAGTTGGCTGAACAAAATCCAAAGTATTCAGAAACAAAAATTTACACTATTGTCTTCAGTATGCAGTAGGGTGGCTCGTTTTTGGGCTTTCCTCTCTGATCAAATTCTAATACCCGCCCACTCCGATCGGAGTTTATCTTCTGTCTCCACTTTGAGCCTCAAAATTGGGGTTTTTGCAAAAAAGGACTTTTTTTACAAAAAAATAAAAAAAATTAAGTTTTTTTATTAAAATAATTAAAATTTTTTTTGTATAATATTTGATCGTAAATACTTAAATATGAAATTTAAAGATTTTACGGTATCATTAACCTGTTCAAACTTGATACCAAAAAAATGGCATGATTTTGGGGGCGTTCTCAAAACACCTTTTTTCAAAATTTGAAAATTTTATTAAAAAAAATTTTTAAATATACCATTTTTTCTTTCTGAATTCATTAAGAACACCTTGGAGAAGAAAAATGTGAAATATGGCGGATATCTGTCGAGCCACTTTTTGGGAATCACGGGGGGAAGTTAGCGGATTTCAAGGAAATGTTGGTTTTATCTATAATTTGGATTAATAAAATCTTATAAATTTCATTTCTGAAAATTAACTTTTTTTGGTGTCGTGGCATTCTATTAGATAACTTTAAGTCTGTCATGAAATCTTACCGATCTAGGACGTCTTTAACACACATTGGCTGGGGGTCAAAAATGACCCCCGTAGGAAATTTAAAGTTTAGCGCTTAAATTTTGTGCTATTAAGAAGTATAAAACGGCTTTTGTGTTTTTTACCCTAACTATTATTTCGTATTAATATGTTATCTTTAAAAAAATCGTTAACCCTTCTTGGTAGGGGGTCAAAAATGACCCATTTAATAAAAAGTAATCAAATTTCCTGCGTGGGTCATTTTTGACCCCCACCCAATGTGGGTTAAAGACGTCCTAGATTAGTAAGATTACATGACAGACTTAAAGTTATCTAATAGAATGCCACGACACCAAAAAACAGTTAATTTGCCCAAAAATTAAATTTATAAGATATTATTAATCCAAATTATTGATAAAACCAACATTTCCTTGAAATCCGCTAACTTCCCCCCGCGATTTCCAAAAAGTGGCTCGACGGATAACCGCCATATTTCACATTTTTCTTCCCCAAGGTGTTCTTAATGAATTCAGAAAGAAAAAATGGTATATTTAAAATTTTTTTTAATAAAATTTTCAAATTTTGAAAAAAGGTGTTTTGAGAACGCCCCCAAAATCATGCCATTTTTTTGGTATCAAGTTTGAACGGGTTAATGATACCGTAAAATCTTTAAATTTCATATTTAAGTATTTACGATCAAAGATTATACAAAAAATATTTTTTAATTATTTTAATAAAAAAACTTAAACTTTTTTATTTTATTTTTTTTTAAAGTCCTTTTTTGCAAAAACCCAAATTTTGAGGCTCAAAGTGGAGACAGAAGATAAACACCGATCGGAGTGATATTTTGCACGTGAGTTACCTTTAGGGTACCGACACTTTTGGCGGGTATTAGAATTTGATCAGAAAGAAAATCCCAAAAACGAGCCACCCTAGTATGCAGTATACTACGTAAGCACAATAAAAAAGCATCAGCACTTGCACTTGAGATGGCCAAATTAATATATTTTTTTTTTTTTTTTTTTCAAAATTTTTTATTTATTACAACTGAGTACAATGAAGGCTCATCTAGTAATTTACATTTCAATACATAATCACGGGTAGTAAGGACATAACCCATTGGTTATTCCTAATATATAAAAAAAATCATATTTAGAACAAATTTACTCATTCACCAGATACAAATCCGTTGGCACAGTTCTTTTCAATCTTGTATGCTGCATGGGATTTAATATCACTTCTCGTAGATCATCATTCGTATGCTGAAGTAGCTTTTGCGCATGTTTTTTTGCATATAATTTAATCACGTCGTTTACATTTGGTACATTTAAATCTCTGTGGATGTCTTCATTTCTGATATACCACGGACTATTGGTTATCAGCCGCAAGACCTTATTTTGAAAGGTTTGTATTATTTTAATATTTGACTTCGCCGTACATCCCCAAATCTGGATGCCATAAGTCCATTTTGGTTTAAGAATTTGCTGATATAAAAGTAATTTGTTTTGCATCGATATTTCGGAGTTTGGGCAAAAAAGCCAGTGCATTTTTCGAAGGTTGATCTTTAATTCTTCAAGTTTTTTCTTCACGTGCTCCTTCCATTTTAATTTTGCATCCAGCGTAAAACCGAGATATTTGGCTGTATTCGCATAAGGTACTGTATTGTTGTTCATGAAAATGGGTAGATTTACTATGTTTCTATTTGTAAAGTTTATATGGGTCGACTTCGATTCGTTTAACTTAATTCTCCATTTTTTTGTCCAGCTTAGGATGTTTTTTGTTGCCGTCTGCAATTTGATGGTATTTTCGCTGATATTAGTTCCAGTGACTAGTAGTACGGTATCATCCGCGAAAGTTGCAATATTAGTTTCGGGTGTGGATGGAATATCTCTAGTATACAAAATGTATAATGTTGGACCCAGTACACTGCCCTGAGGGACTCCAGCTTCAATTTTTCTTAAGCTGGAAAATTCGTCTTCATGTTTTATTCGAAAAAATCTTTCAGTAATATAGGATTTCAATATTTCACTATATGATTTAGGTAAATCTCTTTGTAGTTTGAAGTTTAAACCATCGTGCCAAACCTTGTCAAAGGCTTGCGCCACATCAATGAATACTCCAGAACATATATGTTTTTCATGCAGAGCTTTTTCTATTACGTTGGTGACTCTGTGTACCTGTTCAACTGTTGAGTGTTTTGACCTGAATCCAAATTGATGGCTAGGAATTAGATGCCTCTCCTCCAATATTGGATTTAGCCGTTTAAGAAGAAGTTTTTCGAAGACTTTCGACATTGTAGGTAGTAAGGATATTGGTCTATAAGATTTTTTATCATTTGGTTGTTTTCCTGGTTTACGAATCATTAACACTTCAGCCACTTTCCATTGGCTTGGAACGTATTTGAGTCGCAGTGAAGCGTTTATAATGTATAAAAAGTTTCTAATTGTTTTTTCAGGCAGTTCTTTAAGCAGTTTACCAGTTATAAGGTCGTAACCAGGTGCTTTAAAGTTTTTAATATCGTGATTAATTACATTCTTAAGTTCATTTAAGGTAACTAGCGGAATTGCGATGTTGTCCTCAGAACAAGACCCAACTATATTCTCGTCGTATATATATTTTGAAACCATATATTTCAACACGGTCATAGAAAAATATTTATTTTCCAATCGCAGATTTCCCTGGCCCGCACAAAATATTACATTGAATTTCGGACCAGTCTAATGAAAACGTATACATATTTTATTGATTTAAGGCTTAGCAATATTGAAATAACACTAACATTTATCAATTTGTTGCTTTGCTTTAATAAAATAAAGTAAAATTGGTTTAAAGCAGTAATAACACTGTCCGACAAAAATGAATGAAAGTCGTTAAAAACGAACTGGATAATGTACGTTTGAATCTAGAGACTAAATGTAGTTAAACTGCATTTACAGTTTTCCTTTTCGTGATCCTGTTTCCTTTAAAAAAGACTTTAAAATTTTAGTGGATTAAATATTATAAAATATTGTTTTAATATTTGTACTTGTCCTAGGATGCCACTTGTGATAGAAAATGAAAGAGGAGGATCTCCCCTAATGTTTCTATTTTACTATTTTAAAATATCAGGAAAAAGGAGGTAAGTTACGTCCTTTCAAAAGTGTATCCTTCAATATTATTCAAAATTTGCAACAAAATATTTTAAAAAAGTTTTCAAATGATTTTATTCACATCTTTTTTTATCCTAAAATGGCGACATAAAAAATGCTAAAATTAGGGGAGATTCTCCTCTTTCATTTGTCATCACCAGTGTCATCCTAGGACAAGTACAAATATTTTAAAAATATTTTGCAAAATGTATCCTTTAAAATTTTAAAGTCCTTTTAAAAGCAAAAATAATCACGAAATGAAAAACTGTAAATGCAGTTTAACTCCATTTGATCTCTACTTTCAGACGTATATCATCCGGTTCATGTTTAATATTGGCTGTCAGACGGTTTTATATAACAGTTATAATATAACACATATCGAGGGCCTATATTCAAAACCCTCTATCTAAAAAAACACAACTTTTCAGGAGAGCCAAAAAACTGTTTATTTCGCGAATTGTTAGAGTAATTAAAATTCGATATTCTACAATATTTTTTTAAATCAACTACTGAATCTGACATATAATTCGTTTTTAAAATTTTGCACTATTGGGGATTTTAGAGGATAGATAGAGGGTTTTGTTTCTCAAAAATATTAAGTACAGGAATGAAAATGATCAGATAGAGGGTTTTGCATTTTAATAAAAATGAATTATTATGATTTCATTTATGAGATCGGTTAATTTTTAACGTAATTTATTAATGATAACGTCTTATAAATAATTTCAAAATCGCGGTTTTGGTCCACAGGTGCGGATTGTTAAGACAAAAATTATTTTTTTTACTGAATTCGAATCAAAAGTTGACAAACTGTTGAGTATGTTATGTAAGAAATAGTAAAAAAAATAAAAACGGGATTTTGGTCCACAGATGCTGATCAGCATCGGGATTTTTAAGATAAAAATTTTTGTTTCACAATGTACACAAAACATCCAAAGTTTGAGACATATTTTTTAAAAAAGTCAAACAAGAATTTTCAGAAAAAATTAGCATCAGTGGACCAAAATCGTGGTTCTGGAATTTTGTTGATAAATTCATGTGCAGCATGCAAAAATTAGTATGAAAACATGTAATGCATGATAAAATTATTCAAAACAAATATTTGTAAATTAATTATTTGAAAAGATAGAGGGTTTTGCATTCAGAAAAATTAATTGTGTAAGAGATAGAGAAAACCAAAAATGCAAATAAAATAGCAAAAAAAAATATTTTTGTTCTGAATTTTACACCATAGATGAGGGCCGTTTTACTGAATATTTTGCCATCAAAAAGTCATTTTCGTGAAAATGGAAGATAGAGGGTTTTGAATATAGGCCCTCGATATTATGTGTTATTTTGTTTTAAAAAAATCATTAAACTAATTTTGTCGAAACTGTGTATTACATTAATGAAAGGACTTCTAGAAATTTTACGTGTTTTTATTTTCAATAACATTTAATTTTAAATTTAATTTTTATCAATAAGAGTTTAAAATAACAGTTATTAAAAAATTTAAAATAACTTTTATTTAATATTTATTGCTGTAAATATCTGTTATAACTAGGGTGACCATTTTTTTCTTAGCTCAAATCAGCACGCTAGAAATAACTCCCTGAAAATTATTTCCTATGGGAAATCACTGATGATTTGTTCAACACTCAAAAAATTTCGGTTAAACAAACAAACTTGTGGTCAATTGGTATTTGAGTAAAACCTAGGGATGTCGCGAATAGTGTATTCGGCATTTTATCGAATATTTACTATTCGGTATTCGGTTTGAACCGAATACGAATATTACCGAATAGTTTGATTATTCATACGCCTGTATTTTATTTATGTAAAAAATTGAAAAAAGTACCAGACCAAAAAACAACAACGCTTTTGTTGACACTATTTTGTCTGTTACTTTATCAATTTGAATTTTTATCAAGTGCTCACTTTTTTTTTTGTATAAAAAACAAACTAAACTGACTACAAAAAAGAGTCAAACGTTAATAAAAAGAGTTTTTTGAACAAATTTAAATTTTGCCGAATATTCGGCAAACTGTTAACGAATATTTATTTAACCGAATATTCAAAAAACATGCCAAATATGCCGAATACCGAATAGTGACGAATATTTGCGACATCCCTAGTAAAAACCACTGTTAAAAAACAACTGCCATAAACTGTTGTCGTTATTTTGTAGACAATTTTAGTGACCCCATTTGAATGTTTTGATCGTTTCTGTGCAAAAAGTATAAAAAAACTACAGGTTTTGAGAATAAGAAAATCCCTCCGATTCTAAAATTCCTTCAAGGGTGGTCTAAAGAAAAAAAAAAAAAACAGCCTTCATATGATTTTTTAAACAGATATAAAACAAGTAAAAAAGTTAAATTCGGCCTTGCCGAATGTAGTGATACCCTTCTCAATTTATAAAAGATTATTGCAAAAACTTTATTTAAAAGGAAATTACTTTTGAAAAAAAAAATAAAAATTTGAAAAAAAATTTTCGCGAAAAAAAAATTTGGTGAAAAAAAAAATCCGCGATTTTTTTTCTTTTTTTGTCAAAAATATGTTTGTACTTGTTTAAATACCATTTGGTGTTCAAATATGTTCACATAAGTCAACCAGCAGCCGAATTAAAGCATTTTGTATTTTTAGGTTATGTTGAATGCACTAAAATTTTTGAGGTGTCCTTACATTTTCGTTCATAACTTTTGAACCGCTGAACCGATATCGCTCAATTGCAATACCAAACTTCTCGGGAGAACTTCCAATGAATATGTTAAGTTTCAGTCATTTACGTATAATATTATGGCAGTGATCACCATTTCCACAGACATACGGACAGACGGACATCGTTAGAATGTCTTAAAATCGATCGGGGATCATGAATATATATACTTTATGGGGTCCCAGACCGATATTTCTATGAGTTACAAATGGAATGACAAACTTATATATACCCTCTATCACTAGAGTGGAGGGTATAAAAATAAATACGCAATATTTTAAAATTCTGTTTTTTTATTTGAAAGATAAATTATTGTAATATTTCTAAAATCTTATAACACAAAATTTGGTGAACTGAAATTGCCAATCAATTGTGCTTTTTTTAAAGGACAAAATCGGCTCCAGTTATTCAGCTAAAAGTACTGTACAGATTTTGATGATTTTTTTTATTTGTAGATTATAAAATTCTCTAGTACTTATCGTGGGCATTTTTATGAAATTTTAACCTAATTTTGTTTTTATGAAAGTAAAGTTATATTAGCATAATTTTAACAAAAGTCAATATTTTTCCAAAAATTTCCATGGTATGTACTAGAGAATTTAAAAATCTACAAATTACAAAAAAAAAAAATCAATACTATTTAAAAAGCAGTACAGGCACAAATAAAAAACAAAACAAGTGACGAGAGAGAGAATGTTGTCACTAGATTATGTTTGCGTTTTTGTATTGATACAAATGCTACAAATTTCTTTGCTGTTGTTGTTTGTTGAAAAAAAAAATACGATTTTGTTATATGGACAAATATGTATCTTTGTATTTATTGATATTGTTTGTTGAAAATATGACTTTTACTCAAAAAAGTCATTAATTGACATAAATTGTTGAAAAAATCAGGTTCATTTACAAATTAGCGAATATTATTAAAAAATGCACTACTTGAAATTTTAAAAAATATTTTTTTTGGCCTTATTGACAAATTGCCGCAAACGTGTTGTTTAAATTTTTCTTTTATTTTGCAATTAAATAATTTGACTTACAATTAGTTTGTTAAAAACATATTTTTTGTGTTATTGACTTACGGTATCCCGTTTATACTAAAAGTTAGCTTGAGACATTTACTACTGCTGTTGGTTAAATTAAATTTCATGATTTTATTGTCTGTGTTCTAAGTTCAGGAAATACTGTTTATATTTTACTTTAAGATTTTTCTCTTTAAATAAGTATATAATGGCGACTAAGCAGATGAAACCCCTAGCAAAGTTAACTAAACTTAACTTAGGCATTAACTTTTTTTTGCTCACCCTTTGGGAATGTGTCAAAAATTGTTAAAGTTAATGTCTTGTACAAAAGTGGCTGTAAAGGTGGTTGATGTTCATAGATTCAGTAGGAAATTGATGTTGATGATGATGATGTGCATAGAATTAGTGCATTAATAAAAAAAAAAATAGTTATAACAAGAAAACAAGAGAAAGATAACACAGGTATACTTATATATAGTCTACTAACAAGGGAAGTCTCTCTGGTGTCACCCTGCGATCTTCATGGAATTTTTTTGTTTTAAAGAAGCAACATATTGAGTAAAATACCCACATTTAACAACATTGTATTTTTTGGCACGTTTCTAGCACCACAAGATAGGTATTTTTAATACCTATAAACTGAACATAAATATTAGAGTAGATTTTAAAATTCAGATTTTTTGATATCATCACTTTTTAAAAGGCTTTTTCATCAATAAAAATAATGGCGTAGTTTTTTTTTTTAATTCTAACTCCATCCCGCGCTTCTCCGCAGTTTTTTGAGTAGCAAGAACGGTGAACTTATTGCAATTTGGTTTTACCATTCGTTTCTTCAGCAAAAATTAGAGTTATGATATTTTTCGCAAGGTTCCAAAAAGAGGCGATAAAGCGCGGAAAAATCGTTGATTTAAAACAAATTAAAAAGAATTTTAAATTAAAAACTGTGAAATATGGTACAAAAATCAATTTTTTTTCACAATCCGTTAAAAAGTTATTAAGCTTCAAACTTCAAAGCTTTATTTTTGAACATTAACCAGTGTATTCCAGTAGCGCGATTCAGTAACTTTTTCAACGAAATTATCGATATCGTTAACTAACGAGAATTGTCGGTTGTTTTAACGAATATGTGATTCTATAAATTTTTCAATTACCGACAAGAATTAATGACAAAAATAATTAATTTGAAATTTGCTTATTTTTAAATTGTATTGAGAACCGAAAAATTTCGTTAACTTTAACTTCAAAAAATTTTTTGTTGATAAGTTAACGATTTTCAATAACGACAAAATTCGGTAGAAAAATGTTATAGAATCGCTTTCAAAGACAATTGTCGTTAATTAACTATTTTTGACAATTTAACTACCGATTTTTGTCGTTAAAAAGTTAGTGAATTGCGCTACAGGAAATTATTATTAATCTTTTACTAAACGATCAAATTTGAAAGCTTCATAATTATTTAACCAGTAGCGATAATATTTTGATTTTTGTACCATATTTTTTAGTTTTTTATGCCTTTCCTTTTTTTTAAATCATCGGTTTTTTCTGCACTCCATTACCACTTTTTGATAACCTCTGGAAACTCACGAAAAATGTTTTAACACAAATTTTTGCTGTAGAATCGAATAGTGAAATAAAATTTGCAAGAAGTTCGTCCGTTTTCGCTCCGCAGGAGAACGGGGTCAAAAACCGCGTTTTTAACCGAGGAGAGGCACGGAAAGAAGTCACAATTTTTCAAAATAAAACTACGACATTATTTTTATTGATGCAAAAACCTTCTAAAGTGATGATATCAAAATATCCAAAGAAAGTATAATATTTGAAAATGCACTCAAATAAATATGTTAATTTTGATTAAATAAGAGCAAATCATAAGAACCTGTAAAAGGGTCAATATGAGTTTGGGCCCCTAAAAAAGTACGTTTCTAATGAATTTTTTTTCTTTACAACATATACAAATATCATGAACATCGGATAGTGTTACTAGGGAGACTTTCCTTGTAAGTAAATTTACAAAATAACATGCCACTCATTGTCAGTAGAATTATAAATTATACACGAGTTTTGAATAGGGTGGCAATATTTTATACAATATTTGGCTCTAAATAAAACTGTTATAATGATGCTTGGCTCTTAATCTATTCATGGAATAATTGCAGTTATTTATGATTCTTCCACGGGAATTTAGAAAGAATGCTAATTTTCTAAAAAAATTTTCAAAGGAAAAAAATTAAATCCGCAAATTTTTCATAGAAAAAAATCTGAACATTTTTAAAGGAAAAATCAAAATTCTTTTAGGAAATTTTTAAAATTTTTAAAGGATAAATGTGACTAACTAAATACAGGTCTCAGCATTTAAACTTTTTCTATAGGAAAATATTCTCAAAATCTGAAACTTTTTCTTTAGGAAAAATGCCACAGAGTCTAAGATTTTTCTATAGAAATATGTCTCATAATCTGAGACTTTTTTTGTTGGAAAAAGTTCTCAAATTCTTAAACTTTTTTTATACTAAACAAATCTAAGAATTTGAGACTTTCTTTGTTGGAAAAATATCTCGGAAATGCTTTAGCATATGAGGCTTTTTCTATAGTAAAAAGTTTAAAAATCTGAGACTTTTTCTGTGGAAAAAGTTCTAAAAATCCCAAAATTTTTCTACAAAAAAGATGTCTCAGATTCTGAAACAATTTTCGTTAAGAAAAAGTTTTAGATTTTAAGAAATTTTTCCTATAGAAAAAGCATGTCGTTACGAAAAATGTCTCAGAATCTGATATTTTCTGTGTAGGATCAAATTTTATTTTAAGTAAGTTAAAATCTCAGACTTTTTCTTTGTATACGACAATGTAAAATTTTATTTGTAAATTAAAAACATATTACCTTAACGGAAATATGATCATTAAAAACAAAGCTCCTTTTTTAAAAAATGTTCTGATTTTTTTATTGAAAAATCGGCTGCAGTTGTTCGGAAAAAATCTCCAAATTTTATGATTTCATAGATTTCCAATCACATTTTTTTGCAAAAAAAAAAAAAAATATTACTGATTTTGCTTGTCCAAAAACGGTGAATTGATTATTTTTTTTTATTCGAAGTAAAAAAAAATTACTCAAAAAGCTGTACCAGTGAAGTAAGTCCATAAAAAAATATAAATTTAAAAAATGCATTGTTTTTTTCGCAAAAAAAAAATCCGCGAAAAAAAATTTTTAGAAAAATTTTGTGTCTGTAATGCATCGAATTCTACACATTTTCATTAATTAAAATTAAAACAAAAAATAAAAAACTTACTGTTTTATGGTTGGTTGTGTTAATTTAACAAGGTTAATTGTTTTAAACTTAAAATTTATCGCATAAGTTTTAAAATACCGATTTTATTGTACTTGAGCATTAAAATTTTAAATCGAGAATATCGCAAATACGAACGCTAACTTCGAAAAACGGCTAGCACCATTTAACTGAGCGTTAGCGCGTCCCGAATTCAATTTTTTTTAGCTTGGCCTTGGGGGGCTTGAACTATGGGGATTTAGGACCCTTTTACGGTAAAAATAACAAAAAAATGTTTGGACAAAAAACCAGTTGGCTACCAGCAGCTAAAGATTGCAATCTTATTGTTAGTGCATTTTGAAAAAACTTTTTTTTTTTGTTGTCCAAAAATTTGACGCCAAAAGTTGCGCAATACAGAGTACATTTGAGGAAAAATATTAATAAAATTTCCATGGAGTAATTTTGGTACAGCGTTGCATCTCAAAGATCAAAAGGTGTACTTAATTTTTACTTTTTCTTTCTTTTAAGCTAAATTAGTTTCAAAATCTGCTTTGACACAGTTTTAACGAATGTGATCTTTTTTGCGCTGGTTTTGAGACCAATTTAGCTTAAAAGAAAAAATAAAAAAATTTAAGTCACACTTTTCATCTTTAATAAATGCAACGCTGCACCTAAATTACTCCATGGAAATTTTATTAATATTTTTCCAGGAATGTACTCTATATTGCGCAACTTTTGGCATACATTTTTTAAAAAACAAAAAAAAAAATTTTTCAAAATGCACTAAGATTGCAATCTTTTGCCGCTGGTAGCCAACTGGTTTTTTGTCCAAAACTTTTTTTGTTATTTTTCCCGTAAAAGGGTCATAAATTCCCATATTTTGAGGGGGCAAGCATTTTCAAATTCGAAAAAGAGCAGGATTCGGGACGCGCTACTGAGCGTACTCGAATTAACTTTAGCAGTAGGGTGCCCAGCATGTTAAAAAAGTGCCAAATTTAAGCACAGTTTTATTAAAGGGGCTCTCGAGCGAGTCCCTTACCGATCTAATTCATTTTTTAACCATTCGTTCAAGAGTCACCGTAATACCATCTCTACAACACATGAACACATATGTGAGCAATTCCCCACGAGAAAACCTACAATAAAATGGCATAGAATAATTTTCAAAAAAATTATTTTTCTGTTTTACATTTATTTATGTTGGTCAGGTGTCGATTAAGTTTTTCAAAAAATTACCAACATAAATAAATTTAAAACAGAAAAATAATTTTCTTGAAAATTATTTTATGAAAATATCATAGTTTTAATTAGTAAAGGAAATAATGACCTCAAGCTAAAATAAACCTACTCAAAATATAATATTTTAAAGGTCAAATAAAACAAGTTTTATTTTTTAATAAAAATTAAACAGAGTTTGCACAAAATGGCTAGCACGCCATGGTTAATACCCCTAATATTGTATTATAACGCGAATAGAAATATTTGCAACAACAACAAAATGCATACCGGATTACCGAGGGTAATCAGTATGTATGTTCTATTTTAATATTTGTTTGTTAGTTGATGATCGTGATCTTACTACGACGGTACAATTTTCGTTTTCTAATTCCCAATGAGAGTAGAGTCGAATATGTATCAATATTTTAGTTTGATCATTTACGATTGTCATTAAAGACCCTTTGCTACTTGTAGTATAGGATTTTTATTTTTGCTAAATATTCTTGAGAATGGGATCTGACAAATCCCGAAACACTTGTCGATTAAGTTTTAAAAAAAAATACTAACATGAATAAATTTAAAACAGAAAAATTATTTTCTTGAAAATTTTTCTATGAGAATATCATAGTTTGAATTACCCAGGAAAATTTTTTGGAACAAATTCCTGGTTCAATAGATTCTTGAATACATTCTACGGTAATCACAACAAAATTTTCTATGTAAAATTATTTTTCAAAAAAAACTACTTGCTCTAAAAAACGATTGCTTTCGGGACAATTTCAAACAAAAATCATTGATTCTGGAATGTTAAGTAGAACCGGTTGCAGGGTAGTTTGATGGGTTCCGGAACCGATTATTTGGAACGGAAAATGTTGCTGGGTAGTTAAGGAAATTTTGAAATCGAGCATAATCGAGCATAGAATAAAACTACTCAAAATATAATCCCGAGTAAAAAAAAATTGTATGGTAAAACATGTTATCTTATAAAATTATATATAATTTATTAGATCTGATTTTGATAAATTTCATCCGAAAATTGGCCGCGCCAAAGTTATCTCATAACATCTTATAATATATGAAGTTACAGTTTAATATTTGATTGTATGTGATTTCATCCGGAAATTGGCCGCGCCAAAGTTATCCCAAATTATCTATTATCATGATTTTGTATTAAATATGATATGATAAGATGTAATTTCATCCGGAAATTGGCCGCGCCAAAGTTATCTTAAAATATCCGATATCATGATTTTATATTAAATTGGATATTATATAATGTAATTTCATCCGAAATTTGGCCGCGCCAAAGTTATCTTATAATATCTGATATCTTTATTTTAAAAAAAAAATTATTGTATACATTTTAATCCAAAAAATTTTCTGTTTTCAGATTTATTTTTAGATATAATAATGTCAAACTGAAAATAAATTTAAAAAAAAACTTCGAACAGACGGAGATTTGAACCACAAGTCTTCCGTTTTGTAATCGCAATCTCTACCCTCTAGACCAGCGGACGTTCTTAGCAAATAACAACTTTAAACAAGTAGAAAAATTAAATTCGACTTTGCCGAATCTATGAATACCCTCCACAATGCCCTTTTTAAGTTATAGAAAATTTTGTAGAGTGGAAAAATAACATTTTTGATTAGAAATATTTTATTTTGTGTAAAAAAACTTTTTATTTTAACTAATTTTTGAAAAAAAAAAAATAATTTACTAAATTTTTTTTTGAGTGTAAATTTTTTTTTTGAGTGTAAAATTTTTTTCGAGTGTATTTTTTTTTCTTTTAGTGTAAAAATATTTTTGCGTGACAAAAATGCGATGTAAAATATTTTTGTGACTTACCAATGGTTTTAAAACATGTTTAACGGGTTTTCAACACGTGAATTTAAGGTGAGGCGAATCTGAAATTTACGGTTTTGCTAATAACTTTTGAACCACTGGACCGATTTGGCTGAAATTTAAAACGAACCGGACCTAAAGAACGAAAAATATATATGCCACACCTCAGCATCCTCAGAATTACCGTTCGAAAGTTACCGTGTGTTTTATCTCGTAAATTCCAAAAAAACCCTTGCCGAAATTCACTCATTTGCTTATAACTTTTGAACCACTGGACCGATTTCGCTGGATTGCAATACCAACCTGACTAGATAAATGCCCAACATATATGCCAAACTTCAGGAGCCTCCGTAAAGTCTTTCAAAAGTTAGCGTGTTTTCAACAGACAGACAGACAGACAGACGGACAGACGGACAGACGGACGGACGGACGGACATCGCTAGATCGTCTTAAAATCGATCGAGGATCATGAATATATATACTTTATGGGGTCCTAGACCAATATTTCGAGGTGTTACAAACGGAATGACAAACTTATATATACCCTCTATCACTAGAGTGGAGGGTATAAAGACTTAGTTTTAAATAAATTGATCGTATCTAATTATATCAAATTGATCTAACATATAGTAATATATGATTACATCCGATTAAATATGTTATTCACTTGTTCACAATTTTCAAAAAGACTTAGAAAATTTTTGATAAAATTTGCAAAAAAAAAATTGAAATGACGTACAGCGCTATTAAGGGCTTCCATGGTAAGCTGAAACAATAATTTTAATGTAGCGATATGCCTTATTTCCAAGTCATAGGCTTCCAAAGTGAATAAGAAATCAGGAAATCAGAATTAGATTTGAGATCGGGTTCCAAAAATCATTGATAATTTTATAATAAATCGAATATAGCTTTATAAACTATATAAATGCAATATAATTTTTAAAAATTATTGCAAAAATGCAAAAAGTTAAGTTTTTTAAGCTCGAAAAAAACAAATGCAATAAAAAAGTGTTTTCTATTTAAAAAAAATAAAAAAATATAATTTTTTTCTGGAATCGAACTCGGGTTCGAAGTGATATCAAACATTGCGTTTTTTGATAGTTTTATATAAATTTGTTTCTCGTACACCACAACGTATGATAAATATTATGAATATGACAATTTTTCATTTCTCATACGCACTGGTGTACCTAGATTTCAAAAACAGTCACATTATGTTGGTGTAGAGTTTGCAATTAACCGCAGTTTTCCTTAACCGCGGTTACGGTTAAAATTCAAGCGATTAACAGTGGTTAACGGTTGACCGCACTCTTTTAAAATAATTTTAATTTAAATATTTTTTTGATTAATAAAAATGTATTACATTACTAATTTTATGTAAAATATACACAGTGGAGGGTATAGCTTTCGAATTTTGGTGGGAGAAAGTTATAAAAAAAAGTTTTTCGTTCCTTTTAAATAACAAAAATATTAATTCAAAATGAAATTAATTATTTTTTTTTTAAATGAAAAAGTATCAGCTTCTGAGACACTGTTTCGGTAGAAAAAGCAATAGAATTTCAACAACATTTTGTCAATTGAACAATTTTCAGATTCTGAGAAATTTTACACTTCAAAAATGTTTAGATTTATAGCCATTTTTTGTTGAAAAATAAACTTGGATTCTAGGGATTGTTTTTAAATAGTCTTAAATATCCGAATTTTTCTTTAGAAAAATGTTCTGTTGCTGAGAAATTTTTTCTAGAGAAAAAGTGTTAGATTCTAATTTTTTTTATATAGAAAAACAGAGACTTGTTCTGTAGTAAAAGTCTCAGATTGTGAAATCTTCTTTTTAAAGAAAAAGTCTTAGATTCAGGGATACATATATTTTTTATAAAAACTTTCAGATTCTAAGCATTTTTTTCTATAAAAAAGTTTTAGACTCTAAAACATTTTTTCAATAGAAAATTATTTAGACTATGAGGCATATTTTCTAAAGAAAAAGTTTCAGACTCTGGAGCATATTTTTTTTGTCTCCCCTAAACAATGTTATTGTTGCTTCTCATTCCTTTTGTTACAATTTTCTAAATATTATGAGTGACTTCTAATTTGTTTTTCAGTTGGATTAACAAGTGTTCAAGGCATAACACTGATCGCTTGTTTTTCAATCGGCAGTTGATAAATTAGGGTGACACTTATTATTCATTGTTAAATTTTTTTTGTTTGTAGGATTTTTATTTATTTTCTCTATTTGTTAATTTTTTGTAATTTATCGATATGTCGAGCACAGATATCTGAAAGTTCTGACCCACAGAACTTTCATATCCCTGGGTATCACATTATTTCGTCTTTTGTTTTCCATAGAGGCCTTGTGATTTATGTCAGGGATAATGTTGCTTATCAGCACCAACGGCATCTAGATACTAATAATCCAGAGTTTAATTCCCTTTGGATTAAATTCAAGATTCAGGAGCATCTAATCCACTTTGGCTTTATTTACAGGAGCCCGAATGCTGGAAGGGAAACATCTTTTCTAGGCCACCCGGACAGTGAAATTGCTGTTGCCTGTGATTTTAATGTCCATAATACCTCCTGCCTTTCCCATTCAACTAAAACATCTCCTGTGGGTCAATATGCAGAGTTGTTTGCGGCACACAACCACCTAGTACAATTGGTTGATAATCCGACACATATACCGAGTGTCGAAGGTGATCATTCGAACACTTTAGATCTTTTTTGACCTCGCATCCGGAAAAATACATTGTAAAGGTGTTTGCACCACTCGGTAACTCCGACCATCTTACCATCTCTGCGTCATTTCCATACACAGACCTACTGCCCACTTCGACGCCAGTCATTGAACGTCTGGTCTTTATATATGAAAATGCTCGTTGGGTCGACCTTAAGAAATTTTATCGGAGTTTTAATTGGAGTCTATGCTTCCTTGATAACGATATCAATGCTGCCGCTCGAATGGTTGTAAGTATAATTCCACTTGGAATGAAAAAGTTCATCCCATCGAAACTTAAATCTGGTAAGTAAACCAAATCATAAGACCTGGTTTAACAGAACATGCAGTGACGCTATCCGTTCGAATCCGGTTACGGACCTGTTGCGCAAGCAAGCTAGAACTAATTGTGCAAAGGTGCTTAGGAATGAAAAGTTTTTACATGAACAACGCCTTCGTGCCAGTGTTCTATCTGCCCATAGGGACAGTAAAAGCTTTTGGCCTTTCGTGAAAGAATTAAGAACAATTCAAGCTCTTCAATCCCGAAACTTTTAGATGGTGATCGAATCTGTATCGAACCAGTCGATAAGACTAATCTTCTGGCCGAAACTTTTGCTAAGAACGCTTCTCTTCCAGATAGTGATCTGACCCCGCCCATACTCCCAAGAGTATCTTGTACTATGCCCTATGTTTTTTTTCGTACACGTGCAGTTAAAAAGGTTCTATCAGAACTTAATGTAAATAAGTCTCCGGGCCCCGACGGTATTCCAGCCTTGGTTCTGAGGAAATGCTATTGGGCACTGGCTCGACCTCTGCGAAATCTCTTCTGTATTTCATACCGTGCAGGTATATTTCCCGACTGTTGGAAAATCGCCAATGTCCAACCAATCCCTAAAAAAGTGCCACTAACAACCCGGAGAACTACCACCCCATAGCAATTTGCTCTACTCTCTCAAAAGCTATGGAGAATATGTTGAATTTTCATCTGGTCAACTACTTAGAATCCAATGATCTTCTTAATGACCGTCAATACGGTTTCCGTAGAAGTCGTTCTACTGGTGACGTAATGGTGTTTCTTTCAAAACAATGGACTCGTCCTATTCACCGCCTAGGTGAGAGTAAAGTAGTTGCTTTGGACATCTCAAAGGCATTTGACCGAGTCTGGCATAGTGCACTTATCTCGAAATTGATAGCTTTCGGTGTTGGCAACAAATTTACTCGATTTATATCGAGCTTTTTATATAAACGGACTATTCGTGTTGTTATCGATGGTTTTTCCTCCCGTGATTTTATATTAAATTGGGGAGTCCCTCAGGGATCCGTTCTTTCGCCATCTCTCTTTTTGATATTTTTGAACGATCTACTAAATTCAAAGTCTAACCCCATATATTCATTTGCTGATGACAGCAACATTAGTCATTCACACTCATTCGATTACAGACCCAATTGTTATGAGATTGATTCCATGAGACTTATAGTGCGTTTACATTGGATTTCTAATCTAGTAAATTGCGATTTTAATCTACTTTGCAATCTGTACCGTTTACATTGGCATTTTTTACATTTGAGAAGATTAGGATTGGCATTTATAACAACAAGTTGGTAATAAATATGCGTGACTGCGTCAAAAGACAGCGACGGTAATTAGTCGTCGTATGATTAACAAGGACAGTGACGGCGTTTACAAATAACAATGACGGCGGTATTAACATACTTGGCGGCGTCATCAAAACGGCAGGCTTTGTGTCGGTGTTTTTCAGTGTTGAAAAATGCAAATAATAGAAATACAGAGTTGTATCTAACTTTACCAAATTGCGTTTGCCGATTAGAGTCTAAACTACTAGATTGAAAATAATAAATTTGTATGGGCAATCTAATAGATTGAAACTGGATTGGAGCCACAATCTACTTTAAGCTAGCTTAGAGGACCAGTGTAAATGCACTATTAACATGAATGACTCACTTAACCACGACTTAGAGTCTATCTCCGAGTGGAGTCGTGTGAATAGAGTTCATTTTAATGCTCGTAAGACCCAATGTTGCGTTCTGACACATAAACGGCTAGTCAATTCAGAATTACCAACATTGTCAATTGGCGGTGTTAATATTGAGGTATCGGATTCCTTAGAAATACTGGGTATGAAAATACAGTGTGATGTACGGTGGAATATGCACGTGTTCGAAGTGGCGAAAGAAGCTTTTATGTGCCTAGGCTTTCTAAAACGCTGCAGAAACTACTTTTCTCCAGCGGATCTTTTGTGTATATATACCACATATATCCGAACGAAAATGGAATACAACTCACATGTTTGGGCGGGGGCTTCGAAAACCGCTTTGGAGCTTCTTGATTGAGTTCAACGTAGGGCACAGGTCCTTATAGGCGATGACGCTTTGTCTAATTCCATAGACTCCTTGGAACACCGTCGAACTGTGGGCAGTGTGTCCCCGTTTTATCGATACTTTCACGGAAATTGTTCCGTTGAAATTATCCCTGAAGTTCGTGTATTTCAACGCAGTACTCGTCTCTCTGGTAGAGCCCATCCATTTGTCTTGGAATGTTCTACTGATCGTACTACACATTACAGGGAAAACTCGTTTTTTGGCCGAACTATACGTTTATGGAACGAATTACCTCCACACGCTTTTACTGATACATAAGATATCATAAAATTTAAATCAAATATCCACAAACACTACTCCCTCTTTCCTCCTCCACTAACCTTTATTTCCTAATATCAGCACAATGCAATGCATATATAGGGGGCATCCCCTGAGTGTTGGTTAAAAAAAAAATATATTCTGAGCCAATTTTTTGTATCTATAAATTTTACATTTTTTATTATTCTTTATTCCTTTTTCATTGTTTTTCTAAAATAAAACCTCCTTTGTTCTACAAATCTTATGTTAATAAAATTAATCGTAACTACATGCATTTTTATGCGGTTACGGTAAAATAATGCGATTTACCGCGGTTACGGTTACGATTAAAACCGCATTGCAAACCCTCGGTTGGTGGTTATTGTTCAACATTTTATTTTTCCCAGTTTACAGGTAAATTATAAAAAATGGGTATTTCATAGAAAATGTTTTGTCGATTATGATTACTTGGTGCGATTTATTGTGATAACGATTACGATTTTAATCGTTTGGCAAACTCTAATTCAAACAAGATATGTTTGTATATTTTGAGGGTGTGGAGTTCACTTATGTTTCCTGAAGAGGTATATTTAGTATGAAGTGCCTCATATGTATACTTTACATTTATACTTGTTTTAACACGACGAATTAATGTTCAAATATTCTAAGGTTAGTTTAACACACATACATATGTATGTACTATACATCTAAATATATCAAAAAGGCTGTAATTTAAATATGCAGACGCAAGGGTAGACTAACAGCCATACTAACACACACACATGCAAAGATTCATTCTTATACATATAAAGACTTACACACAATAATAATTTCCGCTCACGTAAACACAACTTTAGACAATTTGACATGTTGCTAATATGGCATCTTTTCAATAATATTAAGTATACGTACAAACACACACACACACATACTAGTCTATTTGAGAATGTGTCAATGTGTGTTTTCTTTAAATGAAAAACTAATCTTATATGTATGAAAGTAGTTAAAAACTTTTTTTATTACATTAAAGGGGGTGAATATTGATGGTTTATTAAATATTTTTTTTATTAAAATCTTGTAATTTTTTGGATTTATAAACTTTTAACGTATTTCAGTACCATTTAAATTTTGGTTTAAGGGGTGATGTTATTTTAAGTAATTTATTACTGATACTATCAGGTTTTCTTTATGTTTTTCATGCATAAAGAAAACCTTGACATAACTTTTTTTTTATTTTTTTGGGAATTTCCTTTTTTTAATACGTTTTCATTTCTTTTCTGACATGTGATAAGAAATCATGTTTTTGTAGTTTTTGTTGTGTTCATTGGATTGAAGTGAATTGTGGTTATGTATATTTTTGTCATATAGAATAAAACTGGTTACATTTAACTATGTTTTTATGACCTCACTTACAATTAGTGATAGAGGTTTGACACCTCGAAATATAGGTCTAGCACCCCATGTACATCCGTCTGTCTGGCTGTAGAAAACACGCTAACTTTCAATAGACAATTTGGAGACTGCTGAATATTGGCGTAAATATTTGTTGTTTCCCTTGTAAGGTTGATGCTTAATATTTAAAGTATTTCACAATATTTAAAAAAAATTGTTAAAAATTTAATTTCCTTAAAATCCGCTAAACTCGAATAGCCCCAAAAATACATTGAGGCAGGGGATACCCCAACATTTTTAAAATTTATTGATTAAGATGTATTAAAGAAACGTCATGTAATGAACAGGTAGTTTTTTAAGTTTTGTTTAATTAAATTTTCAGAAATTTTAAAATACTCGTTCAAAGTACCACCCATCACACCCCTCTTCAAGCAAGTTTGGGTTGTGTTAAAATGGTGACATAATCAGCAAAAGGCATTTTACTCCTCTTTACTTTGAACTTTAAAAATCGTTAACACGAAAATCCTAGGAGATCCTGTTTTCGAGTTATTGCTAAATAATTACACTGTTTGACAACAAAAACCTCCCAGTGAAATATCTTACTGATTCTTATCGATTTTTCTCTAGTGAATCCAAATATGCCATCCAATTTTTTCTAGCACATACCGTTTTTGAGATATTCGCTGTTAAAAGGTCAAAAAAACAATAATTTCGCACTTTTGGTGTTCTACTGTTACAGATTCTCCAAAAATATTACTTGGTTTCATATAAAATGGAACTCCTTATTCCAAAACTGCAACCCAAATTTTTCTAGCATGTTTCGTTTTCGAGATAATCGCGTTTTAAAAATTTTCGACGCGAAAATCTCGACGCAAATATCGCAAAACGGAACATGGTAGAAAAATTTGGATCGCAGTTTTGGAATAAGGAGGCCATATTTAAAATAAGTGTTATTATTATATTTATTTATTTATAACACTGCGTGGCAAAACTAACCACTATTTTAGAAAACAAGAGGTACGACCATCATTTCAATATATTTCGGACATACTGAATCGAATGGCGTACTCCGTTTTTCGATGTATGGTACAGTTTTCTTGTAAAATGTCATTAAATATTGGCTGATTTTCAGCTGCTTTTTTAACAAAAAAAATTCCAAAGCTAATGATTTTTAAATTTTATGGCATGGAAAACAAAGATATGACTTGTAGCAATATTTCTAATATACTACGAATAGTGGACAAAAAACAGCTATGTTATATGGACCATCATGATGAAAATCGCGAAAAACCCGTTTTTTGTATATGGCAGCATCACTTTAGGAGATGATTTGAGGCTTCATCTTTAAGTATATAATGTGGGAACCTTAAACAATGTACTGACCCAAAATTTGTCCAAAAAAGTTTTCATTTGCAAAAGTTATCTTAACAAAAACTATAATTATTGTATCGCAAACACTGAAATAATAGTTTTTGTTAAGAAAACTTTTGCAAATGAAAACTTTTTTGGCCGAATTTTTGGTCAGTTAGTTGTTTAAGGATCCCACATTACATACTAAAAAATGGAACCTTAAATCATCTCGTCAAGTGATGCTGGCATATACAAAAAAACCGTTTTTCGCGATTTTCATCATGATGGTCCATATAACATAGCTGTTTTTTGTCCACGATTCGTATTGTTAGGAATGCATTTTTGATTCATTAAAAGCAAGTTTTTTATCAAAGACCAATTTGGCTGTTAATTTCGCGAAAACCTTAAAAAATGCAGAAATTCGCGAATTTAAGGGCTTAAATTAAAAAGCTTTAAACCAAATTTGCATAAGAAATGTTGCTACAAGTCATATCTTTGTTTTCCATGTCATAAAATTTATAAACCATTTACTTTGCAAATTTTTTTGTTAAAAAACTGGCTAGAAATCAGCAAATTTTTAACGACATTTTGCAAGAAAACTGTACCATACATCGAAAAACGGAGTACGCGATTCGAATCAGCATGTCCGAAATATATAGAAATGATGGTCGTAACTCTTGTTTATTTTTTAGTGTTCCGCAGTGTAATTATTCATTTGTTTTAACAAACATCAACATTTATTTTTTACTGTTCATAAAATTTAAAAATGACATGTTAGTTTGTTTGTATGTTTGTTTGTTTGTGTCGCTTTCAGAAAAAAACTACTGAACCGATTCAAATGAAATTTGGCATGTAGATAGTACGTTTCTTGCAATGAAAAATGGCACCAATGGCATCTCGATTGGATGCCCCGCCTCCTTTTATGCCCACTTTTTGTGAATTTCAGATTTTTCAATATTTTTGGTTGTTGTACTATGTTTGTTACCGATAAACATGCAATTTGGCATACTAATAGGGCGTTTTTTGCAAGGAGATATATGCCATCCCGCATCTTGATTGGAATCCACGCCTTTTTACGCCAACTTTTTGTAATATAAGATCCTTACAAAGGGGCGTGGCATCCTTTGGGTTTTCTGTCTGTCTGTCTGTCTGTCCACAATCAAGGATAAACGGCTGAACCGATTTACATGAAATCTTCACCACAGATAGTATTAACCGAGACGGGAACTATAGGGCATAAGAGAGACATATCGGCCAAGAACATTATTTCTGCCTTTTCAGCAATTACACTTAAACGGCTGAACCGATTTTAAAGAAATTTTCACCACATGCAGTACAAATCCAAGCGGGAAATATAGTTCATAATAGGGCGGCGATCACACAAAGGGACGGAAATACCACGCCCCTTTGTACTTCATTGAAAGTTATTTCCACCTGTCCCGTAATCACGCTTAAACGTCTGAATCGATCACACAGGCGGGCACTATAGGTTATAATAGGAGGGCGCTCTGACGGATGGGCGTAAAAGTCCACGCCCCTTTGTTTACATTGAAAGTTATTTCTGCCAGTTCCGTAATTGCTCTTAAACGTCTGAATAGATTTTATTGCAATTTTCAACACAGATAGTACTAACCGAAGCGGGAACAATATGCCATATCAGCACGTTATTGGGCAAAGGCGTTTTAAAATGCCGCTCTTTGTATTAATTTCACATTATTTCTGACTGCCATAAGAAAGCGCTTTTGGACAAAGAGGCATTAGTTGTATCGCTCTTTTGTACTATACTAAAAGTTGTTTCTGTCAGTTCCGCAATTACGCATCAACGGCTGAATCAATTAACATGAAATTTTCGCAACAGATAGTACTAAACGAGGCGGGAACTATAGAACATAAAATGAGCGATCGGACAGAGGGGCATAAAATGACACGCCCTGTTAAATTTATTGCACCTCCTTTTTGTCTTTTTCGCAATCACGCTTATTCGGCTTAACTGATTTTGAAGAAATTTCCACCGCAGATAGTACTAACCGAGGCAGGAACTATAGGCCACAAAAGAGTGTGGTTGTATTTTTGCCAGTTCCGCAATCACGCAAAAATGGCTGAGCCAATTTTTAATAACTGACTAACCGATGCGGACCAATATCAGTGTGCGATCGAACAAAGGGACGTAAATTGCCACACCCATTTATCACGCTTAAACGTCGAGTACTAAACAAGGCGGGAATAATGGGTTCTACAAAAAAATAATTTACATAAGTATGTAAAAACTAATGATTTCTCCTTAATAAATGGCAACAATTTAAAAAAAAAATAACGTACACAAATCCTTAAAAATTAAAGAAGAATCACATATTTTTATTTACAGAACAAAAATAAATGACTTTAAAAATTTAATGCTAATGAAAGTCTGTATTTTTATGTTGTTATTTTTGAAACAAAGAACAGAAATAATCATTTAAAAAAACTGAACATTAAACAAATGGTTTTCTTTTAAAAACGACAAAACGTAAAACTTTTTAAATAAACCACAAACAGTTAATGACACACACAGAAAACAAATTTGCTAATTTCCAACTGAAATTCAGTTGTTGCAAAAAAAATTCGGTTAATGCATTTGTGTTAAGGTTGTGACAACTAAATATCGGTAGTAACAACTAAATTTTGTTAATACAACTATCTTTTAATTGAAACAACTAAAAAATTCATCTGACAAAGCGAAATTTAGTTGCAGCAACCGAATTTTGAGTTGATACAACTGAAAAATTCAGTTGGAAATTTATTTTTCTCTGTGCATAATTTTTTGAGTGTATATCGGTTCTCCGCTTGAGATCACAACCAGACCCATTTTAGGAATTGTATCAAATAACACGGCCTTCAAGGGTAATAAGGTGTGACATCCAGAATGTATTTTTGACATTATAGTCACCAGCTTCCAGAAAACTCAATCCTACACACAGAAAACAAATTCAGTTGTTGCAACTGAATTGTTTGCCAACTGAATTTTTGCGGTTGCACCAACTATCACAATATTCAGTTGCCTCTACTGCCAATTCAGTTGTCTCTACCGATAAAAATCTATCATAAGAACCGAATATTTTTATGTCAAAATTGACATTGGTTATAGTGATCAAATTTTAAAAAGCGTTATATAGTTGTACCAATCAATATTTTTTTAAACTGTTTCTTTTGAAATAAAAATTTTTAATAGTTTTTTCTAGCAATTTTACAAATTTATTTGATTGTAAAAATTTTATAATTTAAAAAGTGAAATAAATACATGCAATAGAAAAAATAAATTAAAACTGATAATTCTGATGGAAAATTTAACATCTAAGAAATTTTCTAAAAAAAAATTGTCTCAGAATCTCTTAAGAAAACATGCCAATGAAAAAATCAAAAAAATATCTCAGACTTCAATAATTTTTTTATGGAAACATATCTCAGAATTCTAGAATTTTTTAACAAAAAAAAGAGAAAAGTCTCAAATTCTGAAATTTTTCCTATATAAAATTTTTTTCAGATTTGGAGTTAGGTTAGGTTAGGTTAGGTTGTAAGTGGCTGCTGACGTTTTACGTCAACACACGTAGACTCTGAGGTCCATTGTGATACCACGGGATCGTAATAGGTTTCCCTACTAGTCCCTGTCGTTAAACCAGTTTGAGCTTCTTATGAAACTCCTTAGATGTTGTATTATATTGTTGTAGATTTGGAGAAAAAGTCTCAGGTTCTGAAAAAGTTTTCCTACAGAAAAAGTCTCAGATTTATAGTAATTTTTTCTATAGAAAATGTCTCCGAATCTGAGAATAGTTTTGGATGAACCTTTCTTAGTTATAATATTCTGGCATTTACAAACCTTATATTTGTTACCACTCTCTGGACACTTTGGGATCTAAGGATTTCTTGGAAACTGTTCCAAAGTTTTTTATACATAGTTGGCTCAAAAACGATTTTATTGTCGACTTCTGGGTTAAACATCATTTTTAGCATCTGCATTAAAATTGCGTGTGCAAATATCTAAAATAAGATTTATTTATTTAAATTGATTGCATTTCGGTAGTGGTATCAACTTACCGTCAAAATTTGTAACACTTTTTACGAAATTTTACATGAATTTGATTTAAAAATTTAAAAAACGTCTGAACACAATCACATCTTTGTTTTAAATGATTATTATTTTAATTTTTTTTTTTGACGTAAAACATTTTGTAATTGAAATGAAATCCTAACGACCAATTATTTGTAAAGAATACCAATACAAATTTATAATTTAGTCAAATTTTTCAAAAATAAAAAATTATCGAAGATTTGGTTAAGTTAACCAATATTTTCAGTTGTGAATACTATTACCTAATGTTTTTAGAATTTATTAATTTAAACAATGGATTATTGGTCGAGAGGGAAAATAAAGACTAAAAGAAACGGTTGTACTTACTAAATTTTTTTCAAAAACTATATTTGTTTTAAGTTTGGGTATATTAACCAAATTATTAGTTGTTGATACATCCATTCGGTTACGATTGAAAATTAATTATTACTACTGTTATTTATTTGGTATGGTGATAAAAAATTTACAATAACAACTAAAAATGTATAAGATTTATCAAAATTCCATTTTCATAATGGAATCCCAACTACACATTTCTTTGTGTGTAGTGATTTTAAAAAGGTGTGAAAGCAGATTATTTTGATAATTTTACAGAAATATCAACATAATCTTCTAAATTTTTTGAAAAACAGTTTGATTTTTTTTTAATTTAAAAAATACAGCAACACTAAAGTTTGCAAAAAAATCTGTTCTTTTTTTTTCTTTTAAATTTTACAATTATTTTTTTCGTTTTTATGAGGCCCAAAATTATTTTTATTTTTTTAGATTAAATAAAACACATATTAGATGTTCAGATTGTTCAGATTTTTCTGCTGAACTCAGCGGAATTTTTTGCTAAACTCAGCAAATTTGTCTGCTAACTTAACGAATTTTTCTGCTGATGTGACCTACGTAATCAAGACAGAAATTTAGCAATTCGCGTCTGTTAAAATCAGCAGACGTTCCAACTTCTAATGGGAAAGTAGTTACGTTATTATTATTTTTCCATCAGTAAAATATCTCAGAATAGAAAAATTTGATTTAAAAATCAAAAGTATTAACCATTTTCCTTGTTAGCTTATCTCTGTTTATAGTTTATCTTGTTTTAGAAAATGTTCTTAAACATCTTTAAAATCTTTTGTATTAAGTTTTTCTTTTCTCTAAAAAAGAATCATATTCTGTCAGGATATCTTTTTAATTTTTCTTTGTCCCTTTATTTTTTCGTATTCATACGCATTTTTAACATTACTGCTTTTCATTTTACTAAAAAAAATGAAACACCCTTATCATTTCACCTTTCTTGTTATTGTTGTTGTTGAAACCATTACATATTTTAAAGGAAGAAAAACATGTTTTTTTCTTGTTGCTCTTGGTTGTTGTTGTGTGTCACATAAAAAACCTTCCATTCTTTTGCTTGACATGTCATCAAAAACACATTAAATGCGTTATTTTTTATGAGCTCGTTTATCTAAACCGTCGTCCACCTGTAGTATATTTTTTCTTTTTTTAACTAACACATAGAAAGAAAATACTTTTACACACACAAACACACACACACAAGAGTGAACATATATGTTGTTAAGTTTAACCCTGCATGGGATAAGAAAGGTAAATGTATTTAGATTATTTTCTTAAAATTTTGTAAATTCCACATTTGGAGGTCTTTATTTCAATAGTACCACGAAAAAAAAAAATGTATTTTCGATCAATGTCAAACTTAAAGATCTTATTAACGTTTGGAACGAACGGTGACAGGACAAAAGTCCCCACGGACCAAATACTTTACGGTCATAATCCCCATTTTAGTTGTGGGGAATATGAACCATTCCAAAAAAGTCATTATCCCAATGGAGATTATGTCCGAACCCTGTTGGGATTACGACCGAACTTTATTCGGTCATATCCCCCATTTATATTATGGGGACCAATCCCTGCTTTTTGCGAAGAGGGTAGTTTTAATGTATGGAGTTTGTAATCCCTAAGCCCGACCGAAGGCCGGTCACGCAGAAAAACTTTTTTAGACAAAAAAAATTTTATATAATTATTGGGATTATGACAAATTGGATATAATCCAATTGAACATAATCGCTGTAATGGGGATTATGGCAATTTGTTACGTGGTCGTTATCCCCATAAATCTGGGAATTATGTGAATTGGGGTAATGTTCAAATTATTTTCAGTTATTATCCCCACTTCATTTATGGGGAATATGACCGAATTAATTTCGTTCATAATTTCCATAAAAAATTAGTTTATCTAAGTTTTTTTTTATATTTCTACTAAAGAGACAAATGTCATTTTGGTTTTAAATTAAAGGTATTTGTAAGACCTATCTAACGAATTCAAAATTACGTTCATACATTGCATATTTCTCAAATTATTGAGTTTGGAACACGGGAAATTCTGAATTTTTACTTTTAAGGTCATCTTAGTGACTCTTGAACTTATAATTTTGACCGCTAATATTTTTTTTAGGAGTCTAGCAACATTTAGAAGTAATGTATCCGTTTTGTAGATAAAAGGCGCAAGAGAAAAATAAAAAAAAAAAATTATGTTTCATAACCTCATTTTTTGATAAAATCGATTTGAGCAAGTTGATCCTGAACTTCCAAAAATCTAAAAAATCACGAAATTCTTTTAGACCATAAGAAATCATATTCCTCTTCAAGAGTTGCAAAAATCCAAAAAAAAAGTTTTTGATGAAACGCCCTAATATGTATACATCCGTCCATATGTATGTGGAAAGCAACATGCAGTCCAAATTAAATTTGGTAAATGAGTGTATTACTTAAGTGCAAAAGAGTGTTTTTACATATTGGAGAGTATAAAAGATTACACTCACATAAAAAATCGGTTGGAATGAGGTTGCCACAACCGTAATACGGTTGCAGTAATTGAGTTGCGGTTGTCCCAACCGTATGCGGTTGCAGCAACAGTTAATTGAGGTTGTTTAAACTTTTTTAATATATTTTTGTGCTAGTTGCCACAAACTCGAAAAAACAGTTGTTACAACTTCCAACCCTAGTTGTGGCAACCGTAAATTGAGATTGTTTTAACAACACTTAAAAAATATCTAAAAATTTTCTAACGTCATTAAATTAAATAAAAACACAAAATATTTATCTTCAAAAAATATTATTAAAATCTAAAAAATAATTTGGAGCTAAAAAAAATATCCACATAACTGATCCAGCGAAGATATGTAAGTATGAAAGACAAAAAAAGGAAATGACTATAATAAAATCCCGAGCAAAAAAGTTTTTGATATAATTATATATAATTTGATAAAATTATATCAAATTATATATAATTATATAAAATTATATGAAGTGGTAAAATTTTCCAAAAAGTTGGATAAAATTATATATAATTTGATAAAATTATATATAAATATATCCAGGATTTGGTGGATATAATTATATAAAATTATATAATATTATATCTAATTTGATAAAATTTTATAAAATTTTATCAAATTATATATAATTTGATATAATTTTATCAAACTGTCTCAGAATCGGAGACTTTTTCTATAGAAAAACTGTCTCAGAATCGGAGACTTTTTCTATAGAAAAACTGTCTCAGAATCGGAGACTTTTTCTATAGAAAAACTGTCTCAGAAATTGAGACTTTTTCTACACACAGAAAAATAAATTTCCAACTGAATTTTTTAGTTGCATCAACTCAAAATTCAGTTGCTGCTACTATATTCGGCAGTGACAACCGAATTATATAGTTTTTATAATTAAAAGTTAGTTGTATCAACCTTATTCAGTTGTGACTACCGATATTCAATTGTGACAAACTTTATTTAAGTGTTTCAATTAAATTTTTATTGCATCAACTGACTTTCAGTTGGAAAATGGCAAATTTGTTTTCTGTGTGTATAGAAAAACTGTCTCAGAATCTGTGACTTTTTCCGGAACATTTTTATTATAGAAAAAGATTCAGATTTTTCCTACACACAGAAAATAGATTCAGTTGTTGCAACTGAATTGTTTGCCAACTGAATTTTTGCGGTTGCACCAACTATCACAATATTCAGTTGCCTCTACCGCCAATTCAGTTGTCTCTACCGGGAAATATCTATTATAAGAACCGAATATTTTTATGTTAAAATTGACATTGGTTAGAGTGATCGAATTTTAAAAAGCGTTATATAGTTGTACCATTCAATATTTTTTTAACTGTTTCTTTTGAAATAAAATTTTTAATATTTGTTTCAAGCAAATTTACTAATTTATTTGATTGTAAAAATGTTATAATTTAAAAAGTGAAATAAATACATACAATAGAAAAAATAAATTAAAATGGATAATTATGATAGAAAAAATTTAAAATCTAAGAATTTTTCTAATAAAAAAATTGTCTCAGAATCTGTGAGACATTCTAGAGCAATATAATTCGAATTCAAAATATATCTCTTAAGAAAAAATGTCAATGAAAAAATCGAAAAAATATCTCAGACTTCTAGAAATTTTTTTAGACCCGAGTAAAAATTTTTATATGATGCAATATATAATGATATATAACACAATATATATTTATACGCAATTTAATCCGAATAATGGTGGATGTTTTTGCATTAAAACAGATCAACTTGTATAAAATATGATTTGATTTCATCCGAGTTTTGACCAGACATTGCCATATTTCAGTGGATCCAATTAGATCTAATTGCATAAAAACATATAAAATCTTGGTGTGTTTTGGTTTGGATGAGTTACACCACAGGTCAACGATACATTCACCAAACATATAATTTTCTAAAACAAAAAAATTGTTTGGGTACGCTTCGAACCAGATAGGTGATATACGTAACCCTAACAAGGAAATGTTTAGGAACATTTTAAAAGTTTCTCATACTTTGCCTAAAAATCTTAGAAAATTTTTGGTTAATTTGAAACATTTATATAGTTATATATGGAACAGAATAAAATATATATAATTTTATATTAAATTATACAGAAAAACAAATTTTGTATTGACCCTCATATTAATTCATATATTTATATCAACCGTATACCTTTAAATCCGAATCGTGATTAAATTATATATTACTACATATGACTGCATTTAAAAAATTTAGAAAATAACTTACGGATGTATAATTATATATGACTTATTATGTTTGTATCAAGTTATATATTGTTATATATGTTTATTTTTACTCGGGGAAACATATCTCAGAATCCGAGGATTTTTCTACAGAAAAAATGTCTCAGAATCTGTAAAAGAATATCTCAGAAAATATAATAGAATATCTTCTAAAGAAAAAATGTAGAAGTATCTTAGATTTTTCCTATTGAAAAAATCTAAGATAATTAGGAAAAATCTCAAATTCTGAAATTTTTACTATAGAAAAAGTATCAGATTCGGAAAAAAAGTCTTAGGTTCTGAGATTTTTTTCCGACAGAAAAAGTCTCAGATTTTGATCGATTTTTCTTACAAATAAAGTCTCAGATTTTAAGTAATTTTTCCTATAGAAAATGTCTCCGATTCTGAGAACAGTTTTGGGTAAACCTTTGTTAATTTCAATATTCTTTCATTTATTAACCTTAAATTTGTTACCACTCTCTGGACATTTTGGCTCAAAATTGATTTTATTGTCGACTTCTGGGTAAAATATCATCTTTAGCATCTGCATTAAAGTAGAGTGTGCAAATATCTAAAATAAGATTTATTAATTTCAATTGTTTGTATTTCGGCAGTGGTATCAACTTACCGTCAAAATTTGTAACATTTTTTACGGAATTTTACATGAGTTTTATTTTAAAATTTAAAAAACTTCTGAACACAACATTTTTCCTTAAACTAATTACTATTCTAATTTTTTTGTCGTTTTAGTTTTGTAATCGAAATGAAATCCTAACGACCACTTCTTAGTTAAGAATACCAATACAAATTTATAATTTGGTAAAACTTTTCAAAAATAAAAAATTATTGAAAATTTGGTTAAGTTAACCAATATTTTCAGTTGTGGGTACTATTACCTAATGTTTTTGGAATTTATTAATTTAAACAAATGATTATTGGTCGAGAGGGAAAATAAAGACTAAAAGAATCGGTTGTACTTACTAAATATTTTTCAAAAACTTTATTAGTTTTTAGTTCGGGTATATTTACCAAATTATTAGTTGTTGATACATCCATTCGGTCACGATTGATAATTAATTATTACTGCTGTTATTTATTTGGTATGGTGATAAAAAATTTACAATAACAACTAAAAATTTATAAGATTTATCAAAATTCCGTTTTCATAATGGAATTCCAACTAAACATTTTTCTGTGTGTATAGAACAATTTTCAGATTCTGAATTATTTTTTTCATAGAAAAATTCAGATTCTGAAATATTTTGTCGGTTGCCACAACCGTAAATTGTCGGTTGCTACAACCGTATATTTATCGGTTGTAGCTACCTCAATTTGAGGTTGGAACCTTGTACGGTTTAGACAACCGTATTTTGCTGTGAGTGTAGGCACCAAAGAATATTTTGTGTTTTTTTTTTTCATATGTTAAACAAATGGAACATTTTTATGTCAAAAGTTTAGACTTAAAAAAACCATGAAAAATTAGTTTTGGTAAAAAAAATGGATTTTTTTTTTCACGAAAAACCAAGTAAAAAAACAAGTTGTTAAATTCGGCTGTGCCGAATCTTTTATACTCTAAAAAAAAAAATCCAGGGGCGTTTTTTTGGGTGGGGGGATTGGCTTCGGTGGGGGCGATGGGGGCTACCTCCCCCTCTCGAAAAATGTTAACTAATTAATTTATTATGTTTTTTGCACTTAAGTTATACAATTTTATCAATATTTAAACTTTTTTTTATATCCACGCCCTAAAAAGGGGGCGCTCCAAAAAAAAATTGTTTTTTGTTCCCCCGGTCCTAGTACAGGGCTCTGAACTCTTTCTTGCATAAACATGTTTCATTTGTTTAACCAAAATACAAAAAAAAAAAAACACGTCAAAAAATCGTGTTTTTCAGTGGTTGCTTTGTTCCTCAAAAGGGAACTTTTTTTCCCCCAGTCCACTTTTTCCCATTTACGAACTTAACCTGCCTAGGACCAAAACTATGTGTTTTGGTCCTAGGCAAATTCTTGCCAAATTTCAGAAGGGTAGCTCTTTTATTTTGACGGACGGACATTCACAGAATATCTTAGAATCGATAATGGATCAATAATATATATGGGGCATTCCAGGCCAAATCACTCACTTTTAGACCCGACCCCTTTCGATTTATTTTATTTTTGGATATGTTTTAGTACTTATTAAATGCAACTTGGACACCAATTTTCAGCCTTTTATTCCAAGATGGTGTTGAGTAATCAATTTTTCAAAATGGCAATTTTTTCAAAAAAATGAAAAAATTAAAATTTTCAATTAATTTTGACCAGTTAAAAATATAGATACCTTTAAAAAAGTTGGACAACGTTTTGTTGGTATTTAAATGTAGTTTTAGAAAAAAATATTAAAAAAATTATTCGAAGTAGTTGTCACTTATTTTTTAACGTATAAAAATTAAAATCGACTTTTTGAAAAAGTCCGAAACCTTCGATTTTTTTTGTAAAACGTCTAAAAGTTCTACTCTAAATTTCGCAACTTTTAAGCCATAATTCGAGATGTGATCGCAATTTGTTCTATTTTTTTCAAATTTTGAAAATTGCACCTTTTATTTTTTGACTATGATTTACTTTATATGGTGCTCCAAAAAAATTAAATTGGTAAATACTGACCCTAACTTACCCTAGATATATTCATTTCGAGGTAAAAATACGCCTCTCAAAAATTAAGAACGATCGGACATGGATAAGGTGTTCCGCATGGGCATTGAAGTTTAGAAAACGGATTACAAGGAAAAATATGCATTTTTTCTGTTTTCTAATTTTTTTTGGTATTTTAAGTTAAGTTTAAATTCAAGTGGTTACAGAATTATAATACGGAGTAAAATGCCTCTCTAATAAGGTACCAAAAACTAAAATCGGTTGAAAATCAGCCAAGTTATTACAACTTCCCCAGGCATCTAACGTATGGCAGACCACTTGATTAAGCAATACAATCCGATTTTTGAAATTCATTGAAATTTTCTACTGTAATAACATTTTTTTTATTCTTCAAGTTCAAATGTAATTAGATGACACGTATTTTTCATATTGTGTTTTGCTAACATTTTTTAAATTAATGCTAAAAATGCCTGCATTTCAACACCCTTTTGAAATCTCTATTTAAAAAAAAAAATTTTTGTTTTTGTTTTAAAATTTGGAAAAACCAAAAAAAAAATTTCACTGAAACATGAATATTGAAAAAATGTTATTGCAGTAGAAAATTTCAATAAATTTGAAAAAAGGGACTCGTATTCTTTAATCAAGTGGTATGACACACGCTAGATGCCTGGGGAAGTTGTAATAACTTGGCTGATTATCAACCGATTTTAGTTTATAGTACCTTATTTGAAAGGCATTTTACTCCACATCATAATTCTGTAATCACTTGAATTAAAACTTAACTTAAAATACCAAAAAAAATTGAGAAAACAGAAAAAAAAATCATATTTTTCCTTGTAATCCGTTTTTAAAACTTCAAGGACCATGCTAAACGCCCTACCCATTTCCGATCGTTCTAAATTTTTGTGAGACATATTTTTACGTCGAAATGAATATATCTAGGGTAAGTTAGGGTCAATATCTACCAATTCATTTTTTTTGGATCACCATATAAAATAAGTCAGAGCCAAAAAATAAAAGGTGCAATTTTAAAAATTAAAAAAAAAATAGAAAGAATTGTGATCACATCTCGAATTATGACTTAAAAGTTGCGTAATTTAGGGTAGAATTTTTATAGTTTTTCACAAAAAAATCTAAGGTTTCGGACTTTTTCAAAAAGTCGATTTTAATTTTTAAACGTCAAAAAATTAGTGATAATTACTTCAAATAATTTTTTCTAAAACTACATTTAAATACCAACAAAACGTTGTCCAACGTTTTTTAAAATATCTATATTTTTTAATGGTCAAAATTAATTAAAAATTTAAATTTTTTAATTTTTTGGAGAAAATCGCCATTTTGAAAAATTGATTACTCAACACCATCTTGGAATAAAAATTGGTGTCCAAGTTACATTTAATAAGAACTAAAACATATCCAAAAATTAAATAAATCGAAAGGGGTCGAGTCTAAAAGTGAGTGATTTGGCCTGGAATGCCCCATATACTTTATGGGGTCCTAGACCGATATTTTGATGCGTTACAAACGGAATGACAAAGTGAGTATACCCCCATACTTTACTATGAAAAAAAAAAATTTATGAAAACAAAAAATGATGAAACAAACATTTGATGAAAAACAAAAAATTGATGAAAAAAATTGATGTTGAAAAAAATTATGAAAAAACGATTTTATACAAAAAAAAAAATTGTAATAAGAAATATGATGAAAAAAAATTTAACGAAAAAAAAATTGATAAAAAAAACCAAGGCTTAAAAAAATTGATGAAAAAAAAAAAAAAAAAATTGATGAAAAAAAATTTTGTTGAAAAATAATTATGTTACGTTTTATTCACCAGCTGATGAATAACGGATTTATTCACCAGTAGCTGTATTATTATCCAAGTTACAAACCTTTTTGGTTTTAAGAAAATGAAAACAGTAATTTTTATTTTCTTTTTTGTTATTCGGTAGCTTATATAGTCAAACTAAGGTGGGGTCCTGCTTCATATTTAAAATTAGACACCAGCCTAAAAACATTATCATGTTAAAAACCGAAATTTTTAGTTTCAAAAACCTATGTCTCGAAAACTGTTTGGCCGATTTTGATAATTTGATTTTTGAATTATCAGTGTTTATTAAATTTTGCGTAACTTAACCGATTGGTTAAATGTGTTTTTGACATACAAAACTAAAATTACAACTTGCTGTGTCGAAACTGTTAAGAGAATCTTAAGCTTTGATAGATGTGTAAAAAATACTTAATCATAAACGAATTGATCACAGTGTGGAATATCTGAAAAAAACATTATTGGGTTAATTTTTTTTCTGTAAATTTGTGGTGGCAACGGATTAGTGAACCCATATAATAAAACAACTATATTATTCCTTTCCTTACGTATTTTTTCATCGTAGCCATCGTTGTCGTAGTTGTTTGGTTTCCCTTAGTTTTTTCTTACTTTATATATATATTTTTTTTGGCTTTTTTCAATACATCTTTTTTTTTAAACATTATGAAAAGCTTTAGTATCCATCCAAATAAAAGGAAAGAATACATCTTTTCGTCTTTAAGGTCCTTGTTTTTTGTTCCCTTCTGTTTTTTTATATATTATTTGGATAATTGAAAAGTTTTATGTTTTATGCTCGTTTTAGTTTGAATTAAGTATGAGAGTCTGTATGTCTATCAGGGAACGTTATTTTCTTTATGGGTTTTAAAAAAAAAAAAAACAAAAAAACATCAAAGTGATGATATAATAAATCTACTTTCGTATATTTTTTTCTTAATATTTCTTTTGGTTTTTAAAATCATAAGTGTAAAAGGAACATTTTGTAAATTAATGATAAAATTTCTATAGCATTGTCTAAAAATCCTTGGTTAGTCCAAAGTTTTCATTTGGGTCTTTATTTCTTATTTTTTCGGTTTTTAAATTATGATAAATGTTTGTTTTATTTACTTAAAACAAGATGTTTGTATGTGATATTCATTCTCCTATAAAAGGTTTTGAAAAAAATTATATTTTTCAAAATAATAGGGTATTCATAAAAAAATCTTAAAATCAGCACACAAGTTCTTGCAAGGTTTTCAGGATAAAAATTTAATATGTTGTTTAGAACATAAATGCATCACTCCCAACTATTTTAGTAAAATTTTTGGATTTTTGATAATAGGGGGCATGTCACAGACCCAATTCCGTTCGGATTTGAAAAAAGTGGTTTGCTCGTAAAACGCAAAACGAATATTATTTTTTTCGGAATGAAATCACATTCAAAAATCAAAGTGGAAATGAATTGCATAAAAGTGGTTTCATTCCAAAAAAAAATATTTGCTTTGCGTTTTACGAGTAGACCACTAATTAGACTTCCGAACTGAATTGAGTCTGTGACACGCCCCTATAAAAAAAAATAAATAAATATGTTTTGCAATACATCATATTTATTAATTTACATGCATACAAATATTAACAAATGTTAAACTCACTCGAAGGGTTTTCGAGATATCGCTATTTGAAATTGGCAAAAAATTGTGTTTTTTCCTACGTTCAAGAATCTTTTAAAAAAATCTCAAATTTTCCTTTCCTTTACATTTTGATAGAGCTTTAGACAATCTTTCATTTAAACTTAATTTGAAAAAATCTGATATTTTTAGTGGAGTCCTTTGACTAAAGTTTTTCATATTTGGAAAGTTTCCACCAAAATTTTAGAATATTAAAAAATAAAATAAAAAATTCTTACGATACTACCGAAATGCAGTCGGAAAATCTGAAATTCAATTGAGAATGATGTAAACTAACCTCTGAAAACGTATCGACTTATAGTATGTTTCCAGTGGCATGATTTGGGCAAATCAGAGTGTTTTGAGGAAATCATGTCATTTTCTACATGTTTTCCCATACATTTTTCATATGCGCAAAACATCTCAAATTGGGTGTTTTGGTACAAAACATGTCGACTTTTTAAACTCACCACTTGTTTTGGTCAGTGCAACACTGTATTTTATATTCGAAAATGAAAGCTACTCATTCGTAGTGAGTGTTTGCTAGAAGAAGAAGACATTTTATTTTTTTTATTATTAAAATAATTTACAATTAGTTGTTAAACATCTTTATTTAATTATAATAAACTACAAAATTAATTGTTTTTGGTAATTATTTTCCCAATTTTGTTGTTTTAACTATTTTGTGGAGAAAACGTCAAATTAATTACGAAAATTCGTAATTAGTTTGACGTTGCAAATCACTTCAACTTGAGTGGAAACAGCTCGAAGTGTTTTGCTCAAATCAAGTGTTTTTGATCTAATGGAAACATGGTTTTACGCACACTCACTCACGCAAAAATCTTACTTACTCACACTCACTCATGCAATTTTTTCTCTACTCACGCGTGAGTGTGAATCACGCTCTAATCTGCTCATGTGCCCATCTCTATTTTGTAGTATTTTTAAAAAATTAGAAATTTTTATGTCAAAAAAAGTTCAAACTTCTGACTACATCATTTACCCATTTATTTCAGAAATTTTCATTTATATTTCAGAAATTTTTATTTGTACTTCAAAATTTTATAAATGATAAAAATATTAATGAATTTTCTGGAAACAATTCAGAAAATTTTGAAATACAAATGGATTTTTTTAAAATACAATTGGAAATTTTTAAAATATACATGGATTTGTTTTTAATTAAAATAAAATTATCTTAAGGCTGCGATTACACAAGATATAATACCGTTAGATATAGAGCACAATACAACTTTGTTTCTATACAATTGTATACTTTACAAAGTTGTATTTTGCTTTACCTCTAGCAGTTTTCTATCTCACAACCTAATTACACTAGTTAACAAATTTAAAAAAATTATGCGATCCACGACATTTTGCATTGATTTAACATGTGAAATCTTACGCTGAATCCAAAAATGAAGTCAACAAATTTTAGGTAGAACCGTTTTTGAGATATTGCCAACTTTTCAAATTTTCATATTTTTAAAAAAGTAATTTAACTAAAATTAAAATATGTGCAACACAAATTGAAGGATTTTATTGTTTTTAGTTTTAAATTAAAGGTACACTGCGAATCGCATCAATAAGGAATCGAGTTTTTCAATTTTTAATCGAATATATCTTTTAAACTAATAAGGGCAAAAATATAAAAAAAATGCTCTGATGAAGGCGATTATCTAGCTAATATTGTCAAATAATAACATTAAAGAAATTATTGAAAAAAGTCCTTTAAAAAAATATTTTTCGGCAACTTTTTAAAAAATGACTAGTTTTTCATGAATCACATGAATAAGGAATTTTGGAATACAGACCAAGTAGGACCTGAATCCAATTTATAATAAATAGCAATTCCTCAAACAATAAAAACAAAGCAGCTTTGTTTCAAATTTCAATAAAAATGGGACTCACAACAGCTCTTAGCTCTTCCGAAAAGAAAAACGTACTGACTTTGAAGCCAAAAGTGTTAAAGGCCGTTGACACTTTGCACACAACCTGTTGTATGCAATTACTAAAATAACATTAGCAACTATGAAAAAAATACGAAAAAGGCGCACTAAAATGGCAACAACAGAACCAGATCGACAATAATTTTAAGAATGCCCTCGAATTCAACGTTGACAGGTTTAAAAATTCTCAAAGAAAAAGGTGATTTTGTGGGTGTTTGTACAGTCTATCACGATTAAAAATTAAATAAGTTCATAGTCTGCTGAAAATTGCAAAAAAACCCTCCCTTTGATTCCAAACTTAGGAAGCAGCGAAGGTAACCCAAGGAACGGATATGATGCCACAGTAGAATATCACATTCCATACCGTAACGACACCTTCTATTGACAAAAAAAAGAAAAAAAATATCAGATTTTTTTTACGCACATTTTTTTTCGCGGAAATTTTTTTACAAAAAAAAAAAAATTTTCAAAAGTAATTTCCTTATTAAAAAAGTTGTTTGCAATAATAATGAAATTGTGGAGGGTATCACTACATTCGGCAAGACCGAATTTAACTTTTTTACTTGTTTTTTCTAATGTGGGTATAAAAATAAAATTTCTGTGCCTCTAAGGTTTTTTAAATCAATTCGAGTTTTTCGCGAAAAATGCAAACAAAATAAATTGTATTTATTATATTTTTTTCGGCGTAAGCCAAGTGTATTTAATTTGTTGTTTGTGTTTTTTTTTTGAATGTGTTACACAAAAGAAGTATGAAATAAATCGAAAAAAATAGTAAATATACAACTGAGAAAAATAGTGTTAATCGATGTCTTCAGTAAAATTTAATGCTGGTTCTTTTCTTGGAATATATTAACCCTGTATCTCCTAGTTTCAGGGGTCATTTTTGTCGTTATTTCAAATACTCTCCTAAAAAAACATTAAATCGTGCGTTTAAAGGGTTAAAATGTTACACAAAAATATTTTTCATCAAATTTTACTAGGGGTTGTCAAAGACCAAAAGTTCTAGGGGTGTTAGTAAAATGCTTAAAAAAGTAAAATTGTAAATTATTACATTTTATTGAATTGTTTTTCACCAAAGATACTTTACAATTTTACTTCTTTTAAGCATTTTGCTAGGGCCAATAATTATTGGCCCTTGACAACCCCTAGTGGAATTTAATGCAAAACATTTTTGCAGAACATTTTAAACCTTTAAATGCCCTACTTAATGGTTTTCTAGGAGAACATTACTAATGAGGACAAAAATTACCCTTAAAAATGGGAGCTAGAGGGTAAATATGTTCTACGAAAAGAACCGTCTCTTAATTTCACTAAAGACATGTTCAAACATTATTTAGCTCACAAGTAAAGGGTTTTCCAATAAGGACGGGTAGATTTTGAAATGGAATAATAGAAGTTGTGTGTGAGATATTAATAAAATTTTTTTATAGAATTCTTCAGTAACTAATGCCAAATTACCAGGACAAGTACCACAATTGAGCAGCACTTCCAAAGAATAGAACTTAAATATCAGAATTAGTGTTCGTTTTTGCACACATTCCAAGCGCAAAATCATCATTAGCCACTAGAAGCATTTTTGGATAAATGGCAAAGTTAACAAAAAAAAAATACATATATGAGACTACGCCAATCCACACGAGTATTCCTAGGGGTCATTGCATTCAAAAAATGTACTGTTTTAGGCGGGTATTGGGAAAGGCAGTGTTTTTGTTCCGTACTTTTTTAAAAATGACGTTGATGAGGCTATCCATCAACGTCGAGGGCTACGGAATGATGATAACCGATTTCTTTTTGCCCAATTTAAACAACATTAAGGTGGACAACAGGTAGTTCCCACATGACAGGCCTGCGTGCCACGCAGCATACGCCACTATGGAAATTCTGCATGAACGATTTGAGAGTATGTTTATCTCCCGCGCAATGTCCTTAAAGTTAACCTGAGCATTGCCATCATACAAATTCATCAGAATCTACCGTACAAATTCTTTGAAAAATAGAACACTCGAATCCGTGTCACCGTAAAAAGCCATTGCGTACTTTTAGACGATGTTATATCCCATACATAATGGCATATCTGGGCCTTTCAAATACAACAATAAGTTCGATAACCGTCCTTATTGGAAAATTCTTTAGATTTAATTCATTTTTCGACTTATTTCACACTTCTTTGGAAAAACAAAACTTTTTTATTGACGTTTTTCGCGAAAACGCAAATTGATCTAGAAAAACTGGGAGACACATGCATTTTATTTTCGGCCCTACTTTAAGAACATGTCGGTCTGATACATGTGTACAAAAGTGTATCGGGCGGTGTTATAAGTTTTATATAAAAAGTCTTAACAAAAAATTAAAATTTTTCCCCTCACTTTTACTGCATCCTTAAGAGCATTCTTTAAATGCGCTTCCGTATACTATAAAAATATGCTGTGTCGCTAAATTATCGATTTATTTTTGCTCGGTAAAGGTAATGTCGGAAAAATTTTTAAACTGGTCCAGCGGATTTAGAGATATCGCCATTTTAAATTTTTAAAAATGTTTTTTTTCAAAAATATCTCAAACCCTTGCGAAATAATGTAAGAGACAAAAAAGTTGAAAGAAAGTATGAAGTGAGGTTGAGATTGCTAGAAATAGAATTGTAGTGTTGGAAACTGTCAAAATATATTCTGTAGAAACTATAAATATTCACATATATAAAAACAGTTTTCATTAACAAGACAAATCGATATTTTAAATCCTACTGATGATGACACTAACTGGGGTGTTTGAAACCGGTATAGGAAATACCAGAAATGTCTATAATTTTTAGAAATTCAATTTTTCTTCTGCATTTTTCAACTTGAACCCTTATAACATTTTTATTTTTAATTGACCATTTTATAGAGATTGAGACAAACTTTCATTAAAGCTTATTTTAAGCCAAATAAGGCAATATTATCCAATGTCGCCCTTCGATAAATTTTTAGGTAAAACTTTTTAAAAAAACTAAAATTTTGATGTCAAATCAAATTTATTTTAAATGAAAGTATGTTCCAAGCTATATGAAAGGATGAAAGAAAACTAATTTTAAGATTTTTTTTTAATTTATTTTTTCCTACAAAACCGCTAAATGATTTTTAATATATTCGTGCCCAGCCCACTAATTTTTTTTTTAAGTGTAGTGGAGTCAAAATTTACCTGTCCACATAGGAAAATTAAAAAAAAATGCATTCTAAAGTAGCATATTTAAAATTATTATTTTTGATTCAAATAAGTTTTCTCCCCTCAATGTACGTACTGAATCCTTGTTTCGTTTGGAGTGGTAAATGATTTCATTTTACACCTTTGATGTTTTTGCAAAAAATTTACTTAAAATTCTTTGTAGATTATAATTTTAAATACAAAATTTCAGACGTATTTATGCACTGTTTATTGACTAAGGTTAAAAAATTTTTATTTTTGCAATTATGCAATTTCTAAAGTGAATACCCATAATGTATTTATACTAAATTATGTTTAAAGGTACGTAATAATGGTCATTTATAGATTTGTTTTATTAATAAATCATTGAAGCCAATGTTTTCTTATTATTAACTTATATTGAGGTCGTTAATATAGAGATTTAACCATATACAAGTATAAAGAGAGAAAAGCTGGATACATACAGTGGGCGACAATACATTGGAAACTTTTTTATAGTAGATGAATTTTGTTAAAGACAAAGTTAACAATACTAAACGTTATTATTATCAAGCGAGTATTAATTATAAAAGTGTTATGTAGGTAATTTATCAAGCTTTAATTTAAGCTAAATAGCGTCCAGAATGGATAAATAATGAATGTGTTACGAGGGTCGATGTTGAAAATGAAATTGTTTATAGACAATAGTTTATTATCAAGCTTTAATTTAAGCTTAATAGCGTCCAGATTGGGTAAACAATGAATGTGTTACGATGTTGAAAATGAAATATTTTATAGACATTTTTAAAAAATATTTCTGAGTCGATTTTTCCAAGTTAAAACATTAGAAATTTAAAAAAAGGTCCAGTAGTTTTTATTCAGTGATCAAATAATTTTTCCAACAACTCAAACAAAAATCCACATTTTTTGACCTCCAATTCAATTCCAATTTTTGTTTACAAAGAAAAAATTAAATTATCTTAATATATCCTTAGTATACACTTAGGTGTACTAAAATTAATAAACAATAAAATATTTTCTTTGTTTACAAAAAATTGGTGGTCAAAAGAATTAGAGGTCAAAAAATTTGACTTTTTTCCACTGTACTTAAAAAATTCCACTATTTGTTTGGGCTGCTGAAAAAATTATTTGATCACTGAATAAAAACTATTGGACCTTTTTTAAAATGTCAAATGTTTTAACTTGGAAAAAATCGACATAGAAATATTTTTAAAAATGTCTGTAAATTATTTCATTTTCCACATCGACCTTCGTAACACATTCATTATTTACTCAATCTGGAAGCAATTGAGCTTAAATTAAAGCTTCATAAATTACCTACATACTTCTTCTTTTTAAATAATACTCGTTTGATAATAATAAAGTTTAGTATTGTTAACTTTGTCTTTAACAAACTTCATCTACTATAAAAAAGTTTCCAATGTATTTTCGCCCAATTTATATTAAAAAAACTAAACTAAACGTAAGTTAAGGAAATAATTTTGATTGAATCGTTTTATTAAATACAACAATATATTTAATAGAAAAATTACCTAGTAAAAAAATTAAATGCATGGAGTTGTTAATCCCTAAGCCAGACCGAAGGCCGTCTACGCAAAAAAACTTTTTAGACAAAAAAAAAAAAAAACTATACAAATTTTGGCACTATGAGCAACTTGTAAAGTGAACATAATCCCTGTAACGGAGATTATGCCCATTTGTAAAGTGGTTATTATTCCCAGAAATCTGGGAATTATGTCCATTTTTTATTGGGACTATGTCCAAATTATTTTCGGTCAAAGTCCCCACTACCTTAGGGATTATGAAAATAGTTTTTTCTTCACCTATTTCCCACCATAAATCACATAGACATCACCTAAGAAAAAGCTTAGCATTGGAAAAGCCTCAGAATCATAATCACTAGGTTTCGGATTTTTATGCAAATGCATATTTGTTGTCGTCAGTCTGAGAGCAACAAAAACTAAATATCTTTGCGAATTAAGAAATTTGCAGTAAAATGGCATTGATTTGTTAGTGCATATTTTTGCATATTTTGCTTTTAATGCATATTTTTGAATATATTGCTGATATTACATATTTTTGTCGCATATTTAAAAAAAATGTTTTTTTTTTGATTTTATGATATTTTTTGTGTTATAATGTATGCCTTGAAGTACACAGAAGAAAATTTGGGGGAAAAATTTTTTGAGTAATCACTTGTTTTTTGCGTAATTTTTTAATTGCCGCAATTAAAAATGTACTTACAAGTTTTTAAAAAAATTTGGGTAAATAATTTAATAAAAATTTTATAATTTTTTTTTTATTTAATTCTCGTAGTTTTTTTAATTTACATTTAGTTTATAGTTTTTTGTTTATGTAAATGAGAGCTTAAAATCATCTTTATCAAATTTTTCTATGTCTTTAAGACATACATTTTTTTGGTAAAAGATTAAAAAAACTATTTTTTTGTAAAAAAAAAATGTGAGCATTTTTTAATTTTTTAAAAAAATTAATTGATAAATTTTGAGTAAATTTTTACTTGACACATATAATTAATTAAAAGAAAAGAAAAATTTTGAGTAAAGTTTTAATTGTGTCAATTAAAAATTTACTAAAAATTTTTGGCATACATTTAATAAAGTTTTATTAAAGGTTTACTCAATACTTTAAATCGTTTACTTGTGCAAAATTGAGTAATTTTTTACTCAATAGTATTACAAATTTACTCAAAAATTTGTTTCTATGTATTAATTTTATAATTTTGTATTTTACTTTATTTTAACTTGAATTTATTGTACCTTATTTTCGTATTGTACCTTATTTTCGTTTACACTGAATTTTTATGTTCTTTTTTGTTTTTCTTGTTATTTTTATTTTTTTATCATTAAAAAATGTTTTAAGAAAATTTTTAAATGCATATTTTATATTTTTGGTGCATGTTTTATGCGCATAAAACGCGATTTTAACTGCATAGAAGTCCGAACCCTAATAATCACAAATTGAGCGCAAATGTTATTGTCAAAGCTTGTTCAGGTTAAGGAGTAAATGTTATATTATGAAAGCTAAAAAGCGCTCCGATATTTGAAGTTTTTTTATATGTTTTTATATTTATGTAGCTTTTCGATTTTGTGATTTAATTTTAGAATTTCATTTGACTTCAAATTTTTTTTTTTTTATATACAATTGCTTCGTTTTACAAACGTTGTAATTTATGTTATAGATAATAATTTTTACAGATTTTTTTCTTTCATAAATACAGAGATTGATGACATTCTTGGCACCCACACTGGCGTCCACAATACACAAAAAGGAGTAAACAAAAAAAATATGAAAGCGAGATCATCATCAACAAAAAGATTTTGACATGTCGCCAAAATACTATAACAGAATGTCCACTCTTGGGGTTTAGATTTGTGTTTTTTTATACAGAGTACAATTCATTCAGCACACTACATCAACAATAAAACAAATTTTCTAGGCTTAGCAATTTTTATTATATTTTTTGAAGCAGAAAAATAAAAACTGCAAGAAAAAAATAACAGCACACTTGTATAAGTTTTTTTTTTTAGCAAAAAAATAAAATTTACCGAATCATCATCATCACAATGTTGGCAATGTTTCATATCACTGAGATATCAGGATGATGACGACGAAAAAAAATGGCCCACAAAAAAATGTAAAATACTTGAAAAAATAAATAAAAATAAACGATATTTTTTCGTTTAAAGATATTTTTCAACACAGTGGTTTATCATTTGGCCTCACTTAACCTATATTCTGAAGTTGGTTCATATTGTTTTTTTTTTTTTAAAGCTGTCTCACTGACTGACATTAACACAAATGTAAAAAAATAAAATAGAAAAATGTAGGTCCTTTTTTTAGTAACTTTAAAAAAAAAAATAATACTAAAATTCATGTTTATTTTTAGTAAAATACTTGTCTGAATATGATGAATTCTACAAGAAATATATTTGAGCAATAGGACGTCTCTTCAAATCTAATCTTTCGAGCTTCTTGTCGTAATATCTGCCGAACGATGGAGCTGCCCCACTAAAAAAATATAATACTTTGCCATATAACATTTGATCCCAAAAATGGAGGATCCAAAAATATATGATTATATCTTATTAGATCAAAATATAGCTAATAAGATATAATTAGATCCCAAAAATGGAACGGTAAATATTATCTAATTTGATATTATAAAAAATTAGATCTAATAAGATCTAATAATATATAATTATATCTTATTAGATCGAATATAATCTTTAATATCAAATCAGATGAAATTTACCGTTCCATTTTTGGAATCTAATTATATCTTTTCAGCTAAATTTTGATCTAATTAGATATAATCATATATTTTTCGATCCTCCATTTTTGGGATCAAATGATGGATATATTTATATACAATTATATAAAAAACTATATGATTATATCAAAACTTTTTTACTCGGGTGATTGTAAAAAAAAAATATGAACACATTTTGCAAGATCATCTTCAGCCGGCAAACTGTTGTCAAAGTTTAAAAAATTACGTTTGTGCATTTGTGAAAAATATATAAGACATTCAAAAATAGCAATTTGGTCCACAGATGCTGATTTTTTTACACATTTTTATTTTTTTTCAAAATTGGTCCAAAAAATAGAAAATATTAAGTATATATTAAAAAAAAATTGTTTTTTCGACCTTTAAAATATTAGATTTTTAGGAGGTTTATTACAGCTCGAGGTTATTATTACCTTTACTAATTAAAACTATGATGTTCTCAATGAATAATTTTCAAAAAAAAAAAAAAAATTCTGTATTACATTTTTGTATGTTGGTCATTTTTGCTCGACTTAATCGACACATTTTTTGGAATTTGTCGGACTCCATTGTCAAGATTATTTAGCAAATATAAAAAAAAACCTGTACTACAAGTAATAAAGGGATTTTAATGACAAATCGTTAATGATGGATATATTTATACAGGGTGATTCAGTAACGACCCGCTGAATTTTACCAGCGTATTCCTTGGCTCATTTTATGAAAATATGTCCATTACGACCATCCCAGAAAGTGCAAGTGTGCGAAATGGCAGCGGTTTGAAAATTTTCGGATTGGTGGTCGGAGGGTAGTAGGGTAAAATTGATAACTTCTGAACAAGAGGTCAGATTTTTTTTGTTTTTGGGCTTGTTGGAAAGCTCATTGAGTGACCTTTCAGAAACAATAACAAAAAAATTAAAATGAAGTGAAATCGTCGAGATACATAGCTTTTAAAAATTAAATTTGAAAAAAAGGCATAAGAATTTGCACACAACGTCAATTTGCTCAGCCAGATGGCAAGTAACTTATGTTTTTTTCCTCTTTAAAGATAGCCCTACCTCTTACCTTTCCAAAATGCCCTTAAAGAAGCCCAGAGGTCTTACCGTTCTAAAGTTATGACCATTTGCATTCCAAAAATTTTAATAAAATAAAATCTTAAACTTGTTAATTTGCAAAAACAAATTAATGTGTGCTGTTATTTCGCCTCAAAACTCAAAAAAAAATTGTTTGCATTTCAGTCAAATGGTCATAACTTTAGAACAGAAAGACCTCTGGGCTTCATTTAGGGCATTTTGGAAAGGTAATACGTAGGGTTATCTTTTAAGAAAAAAGAAAAACATAAGTTACCTGCCATCTGGCTGAAAAAATTGAGGTTATGTGCAAATTTGTATGTCTTTTTTTCACATTTTATTTTTTAAAGCTCTGTATCTCGACAATTTCAATTTACTTTAATTTTTTTGTTATTGATTCTGAAAGGTCACTCAATGAGCTTTCCAACAAGCCCAAAAACAAAAAAAATCTGACCTCTTGTTCAGAAGTTATCAATTTTACCCTACTACCCTCCGACCACCAATCCGAAAATTTTCAAACCGCTGCCATTTCGCACACTTGTATTTTCGGGGGATGGTCGTAATGGATACATTTTCATGAAATGAACCAAGGAGTACGCTGTTAAAATTCGGCGGGTCGTGACTGAATCACCCTGTATACAATTATATAAAAAACTATATGATTATATAAAAACTTTTTTACTCGGGTGATTGTAAAAAAAAATATGAACACATATCTATATATATAAAAGAGTTATGTGACTGACTGACTGTAAGGCTGGATTTTTGCCAATGTTAATTCTAAGGGGGTAAAAAGGGTAAAAAAATGTACCTTTGGTATCTTTTATATTTCCTTAAATAATGGTCCTAGACACTTGAAATTTTGAATGTAGGTTCACCTCCCGGAAAAAATATACACCAAGGCTGGGTTTTTGCCAATGTTGACTCTACGGGGGTAAAATGGAAAAAAGTGTACTTTTGGTACTTTTTTAATTTACTGAAATAATGGTACCTTTTTTTAAAAAGTACCTTTTATAAAAAGTACCTTTTATAAAAAGTACCTTTTATAAAAAGTACCTTTTATAAAAAGTACCTTTTATAAAAAGTACATTTTATAAAAAGTACCTTTTATAAAAAGTACCTTTTATAAAAATACCTTTTATAAAAAGTACCTTTTATAAAAAGTACCTTTTATAAAAAGTACCTGTTATAAAAAGTACCTTTTATAAAAAGTATCTTTTATAAAAAGTACCTTTTATAAAAAGTACCTTTTATAAAAAGTACCTTTTATAAAAAGTACCTTTTATAGAAAGTACCTTTTATAAAAAGTACCTTTTATAAAAAGTACCTTTTATAAAAAGTACCCTTTATATAAAGTACCTTTTATAAAAAGTACTTTTTTAAAAAGTACCTTTTATAAAAAGTACCTTTTATAAAAAGTTCCTTTTATAAAAAGTACCTTTTATAAAAAGTACCTTTTATAAAAAGTACATTTTATAAAAAGTACCTTTTATAAAAAGTACCTTTTATAAAAAGTACCTTTTATAAAAAGTACCTTTTATAAAAAGTACCTTTTATAAAAGTACCTTTTATAAAAAGCACCTTTTATAAAAAGTACCTTTTATAAAAAGTACCTTTTATAAAAAGTACCTTTTATAAAAAGTACCTTTTATAAAAAGTACCTTTTATAAAAAGTACCTTTTATAAAAAGTACCTTTTATAAAAAGTACCTTTTATAAAAAGTACCTTTTATAAAAAGTACCTTTTATAAAAAGTACCTTTTATAAAAAGTACCTTTTATAAAAAGTACCCTTTATAAAAAGTCCCTTTTATAAAAAGCACCTTTTATAAAAAGTACCTTTTGTAAAAAGTACCTTCTATAAAAAGTACCGAAAGTACACTTTTTGGCACTTTTTTGTTTCCTGAAATAATAATCATAAAACCTTAAAATTGGAAAAGGTTCCAAAAAATATAATGGTCACAAAAACTTAAAATTTGGAATGTAAAATCCTTCGGTGAAAAAAAAATGTGGAAAAGTACTTTGTGTAAGTTCCGTTTCTTAACGGGGATAAAAAGTACTTTTAATATTTGCTGAAACAATGATCCTATATAATTAAAATAGGATACTTCGGTGAAGAAAAAACATTCTGGAAGAGGTACTTTTTGGAAATTCCGTTTCAAATGGGGGTAATCAAGTGTACTTTTGGTACTTTTTTTGTTCCTATATCCAATTCCATCGGAAATGAAATAGAGTAGAACGGGGAACAAAATGGAATAGAGCAGGGAACAATATGGAATGATATTTTTTACTAAAATTTTTCGTGTTTAGCTTTTTTCTCCATATTTTTCCCCTCTATATATTTTTTCACTCAAACTTATTTTTTTTATTCCATTTTTTTTCACTGAAATATTTATTCACTCAAAATCCAAAATCCCGACATAAGGGCTCGAAAATTGTCAATATATTTTTCCCCCGGAACGAACATGATAACATACCAGTGAAGTTATTCAAATTTTATTGTTTAAATTATTCATTGAAATATTTTTTTTATGGAAGACTTAATCGTCCAAAACTAAATAAAACAAAGACTACGTAGGGGAATTTTTTGGAAATCGATAGAGTAATCCTGATCCTTCTATTATCCAGTATTCAACACAACCGGTAACGAAGTACCGGGATGGTAAGCTAGTTATTACATATTCGACTCTATTCCCAGTGGGAATGAGAAGATGAAAACAAATTCCGAAACACGTGTCGATTAAGTCTAGAAAAATAATTTCAATAAAAGGAAATAATAACCTCGCACTAGAATTAACCTACTCAAAATGTTAAGCATTTTTATCTAAAAAATATTAAAACAAGTAGAAAAGTTAAACTCGACTTGGCCGAATCTATGAATACCCTCCACAGTACCCTTTTTAAGTGATACTTAGTAAATTTTCTAACATGAAAAAAGTAACAATGTTGATTAGAAATATTTTATTTTGTGTAAAAAAACGTTTTGAAAAAAAAAAATAATTTACTAAATTTTTTTTGAGTGTAAAATTTTTTTCGAGTGTATTTTTTTTTAGTGTGAAAATATTTTTGAGTGACCAAAATACGTTCTAAAATATTTTTGTGACTTACCAATGTTTTTACAACATGTTAAACGGGGTTTCTACATATGAATTTAAGGTGAAACTAATCTGATTTTCATGGTTAGGCTAATAACTTTTGAAACACTGAACCGATTTGCCTGAAATTCAATACGAACTAGGCCTGGGGAACGAAAAATATATATGCCATGCTTCAGCATCCTCAGAATTGCCTTTCGAAAGTAAGCGTGTTTTTTATCTCGTAAATTCACGAAAAACCCTTGCCGAAATTCAGTGTTTTGCTTATAACTTTTGAACCACATGACTGATTTCGCTGGATTGCAACACAAACCTGACCAGGTAAATACCCAACATATATTCCAAACTTTAGGATCCCCCGTAAAGTCTTTTTAACAGACAGACAGATGGATTTTAATACGATCGCTAGATCGTATTAAAATCGATCGAGGATCATGAATATATATTTTTTATGGGGTATTAGACCAATTTTTCGGAATGACAAACTTATATATGAGGCATTCCATACCAAATGTCCCGCTACAGAAAAACATGTGTCCCGTAAATTTCTGAATAGGTTGTTTGTATAGCCCTATAAGGAACTAAGAAAATTGCGTTTTTGGTTTTTATAATTTCCAGTTTTGTATGGGCTATCGATTAAATTTTTTTTTGAATATTTTCAGAAACTGAAATTTTCCATTTTTTAAAAAAGTCAATTTTTCAAAAATCCGGCCACTTTTTTTTCTTTTTTTTTTTAATTTTTTTTTTATAAGTTAAGATGTTTGTCCATCCACACAAAAAAATTCAGAAAAACATTTTTCGTTTTTTTTCGAGAAAATTTCATTTGAATTTTAAATTTCATAAAAATTTTGTAATTTGCTTGTATTTTCTTGTTATATCATTGCGAATGAGTATTATTAATTGCATGAATATTACTCATTCGCAACGTTAATAGAAGAAAATACAAGCAAATTACAAAATTGTTATGAAATTTAAAATTCAAATGCGATTTTCTCGAAAAAAACGAAAAATGTTTTTCTGAATTTTTTTGTGTGGATGGACAAACATCTTAACTTAAAAAAAAAAATTAAAAAAAAAAAAAAAGTGGCCGGATTTTTGATAAATTGACTTTTTTAAAAAATGGAAAATTTCAGAACGGGTTCTGAAAATTTTCAAAAAAAAAATTTGAATCGATAGCCCATGCAAAATTATATAATGTGATAAATATTTAATCAAGGCAACTGGCCACAAATTTGACCATTTTTCCAATATTTGACCACGCCTCCTAAGCCCAGTTTTTGAAAAATTGAAAAACCAAAAGCGCAATTTTTTAAGTTTCATATAGGACTATCCATACAAGCTATTCAGAAGTTTACGGTACACGTGTTTTTTTTTTCGCTGGACATTTTGTGTGGAATGCATCATATACCCTCTATCACCAGAGTGGAGGGTATAAAAATTAAAAAAAGGTGATTTTGGTCCAAAAATGCTGATCAGCGATTTCGATCCACAGATACTGATCATCGTTTTTGGACCAAAATAAAGTTTTTATATATTTTAATTAGCTGGACCTGGTCCGTATTGCCTTAAGAAAATATCTCTGTGAGATTGTATTCCGATTTAAATAAACAGTGTCCGACAAAACTTAAGAACAAGACCGGTTCCAGCTTGTATTTTTTAGTTCCACTCTCGGTAAGCACTATCAATAGAGAAATCTCAACAAAATCGGTTAATTTACGGTGGCAATTTACGCTCCTTTGTATTATCGTCATATTATGTGATCTCAAGATCCACCCTCGTTTTGCGCTATCTGTGCAGCAAATTTCATTGGGATCAATTTTCGTTAATAAATTTTTCGCCCCTTTTCCCAATTGTACTACCATAGTTACCGCTCAGTTAGCACTATCAGTAGTAAACATCTTAACAAAATCGGTTAAGCAGTTTTTACGTTATTGAAGCAGGCACAGATAACGTTTCCAAGGACTTTGAACTTCTTTTGGCTTAAATATGTCTCATTTTCTTAGAAAAAGAACAAAAAAAAAATTTTCAGAAGTTGATTTAGTTCTTAAAGGAGAAACTTTTATCCCCTGAACCAATTTTGCCCATTTTCGAACTTATTTATTTTCGAACTTATTTTGACCATACGACATATTCGTCCAAGACTTAACACTTTTATTTGTTTTTATATTTTTTTTTGATAAACCAATGAAAAGATTTTAAGGCAGAACTTGGACCCAGAGTAGTATTTTCTTACTGGGTCAAGGACTTAAAAAAAATAACTTAAATTATTACTTTAGTGCACAAATCGTAATAAATGAGTTCGTTCATATATATCGTGGGGGAAAGGTGTCACTTATTTTCCCTATTTGTAAAACCCTCTAACCACAGCATGGGGGTATACTCACTTTGTCACTCTGTGTGTAACGCATTGAAATATCGGTTTAGGACCCCATAAAGTTTTTATTTACTGATCAGTGATCGATTTACTGATCAGTGATCGCCTGTCCGTCCGTCTGTCCGTCAGACTGTGGACTTCACGAACAGCCCAAAATAAAAGAGCTAGACCCCTGAAGTTTGGCACGAATATGTCTAATGGTCATAGGCTTGTTAAATTTAAAAAATGTCAAAATCAGAACGGAAGGAAAAAGTTCCCCCTTTAAGGACTAAAACTACCCCTAAAATTTTTAACATGTGATTCTTATATGTTTGTTCAATATATGAAACATTTTTAGGACATGTGAAGTTTATTTGAAAACAGAACCGGGAACACCAGTGCTCCCTGGAATACTGAGAACTGGGAAATGGGCGGCAGTGTGAACACTAATTTTGTAAAGGAGAATGTTTAAATATTGTTTAAATTAATAAATTTGCATAAATGGACATGAATTAGTTGTTGCATGCATTTGCATATCTTTTCTTGTCTTTGAAATAGCTAAGTTTTGCATATTTTGACTGTAACAGCAAATTTGAACAAAAAATGCATATTTCTGCATAAATTTCCAAGTAAATTAATATGATTTAATTTTTTTTTAATCTTAAAGGTTTTTTTCTTCATAACTTAACTGTATATTCATTTTTTTCTGCATTTTTTGTTTGTTTATTTTTTTGAATAGCATCCTTTTTTGTGTACATTTACTGTTAAATGCTTCATATACATATTTATATGAATGTATGCATGAATTTATTTGTGTCTCTGTATCTGTTTTTAGTCTACATACAAAAAAAGTAAAAAATAAAAATAAAAAAAAATAAATGTTCAGAAACCGTGTTTGTATCTTAATGATGCCAAACAGCCATTGGCGACATGTACAAATTATTTTTTTGTTGTTACAAATCATTTGCCCTGCTTTTTTCTCATTTTCTACTCCAGTCGTCTTTTATTTTTATATTCATACATTTATTTTTTTTTTATATTTTTTTTCCTGTTGTCCATTATCGAAATTGGGGGTATATAAAGTTTTAAATTATATTTGTAACATTATGGATTATTGTGAGAATTGTCAGTCTATCTATAATAAGGATTTAAGTGTAATTAATTCAGAAAATAGGGAATTTGAAACTTTTTTAAATTTGAAATTTTTGCTAAAGGAAAAATTATTAAGAACCTGAAAATTATTTTATAGGAGTCTGTTGGAGAAATGTTATAAAGTCTTAGCCTTTATTTTTGGAAAAATTGTATCAACATTTTTTTGGAGGAAAATAACAATACAATTTTTTAAAGCAAAATTTCCTACTATCTGTTATATTTTCTTTGTGAAAAATATGTCGGAACTGAAGTCGCTGTTACGCAAGAATCTTTGAAATAAATTTGCAAATACTTTCATTTATATTTTTCTGATCGGAACATATTGTTAAACCTTACAAAGACACATGTAAGAAAACAGAAAGTTGAATAAAAGTTGTGTGTTAACTCTGTAATAGCCCTGAAGGAAAAGTGATAGGTCCATGAAAGGTCACGTGACCTATCACCGGAGTTAAAACATCTATCACAAAGTCGATACCTTTCATATAATAATACTTATCACTTTTGTTAGGGAGTGTCTAAGCCCCGCATATATCACTAATGACATGTCACTGGACATATCCCCTACACTCAAAATAATTACTCTGTTAAATACTCTGTAAAATGACTGTAATCTCAATTCGACAGATATTTGACAAAGTTATCTGCTAAAATACAGATTTTAGGAAAATACTTTGTATTTTCTTGTGAGCGAAAAACTAAATTTTATCTGTAATTTAACTTTTTACTTTGTAATCTTCATTTTACAGAAAATAATCAGTTTTTTTTTTTTTTAAATATAGATTTTAGAAAAATACTTTGTTTTTTCTCGTAACCAAACTACTGAATTTCATCTGTAATTTTACTTATTGCTTTGGAATTCAGTTTTCAAATAAAAATCTCTTCAAAAAACTTCCAAATATTTCAACCTCTTTAAAAAGCGTCTTAAATTACAATAAAAGCTGGTTAATTTTACGAGGATGTCGTGTATAATTGGAGGTACTTGTAAAAAACTCGTTATCTTCACAAAAATAAAAAAGTTAATTTACAATTTAGAAGCATTAAAGCGGGGAAATTTACATGATGGCATTTCCCAATTGTCAACACTACTGAGAATGAGAAATTGATTAGAAATCAAAAAGTGACCGTTGTGTAAAACTTGTGTAAATTTGTTCACAGTAAAAGCCATATCAAGCGCATTAAAAAGATATATAAGAAAGTCAAGGCATTCTTAAACGATTTCCCTTTAATTTTATAGAAGTGTTTACTGGAATGACCCCGCTCAAATGTGGAACTGAAAATGAAAAGTTTATGAAAAAACCGTGAGAACATTCAGCGAGTTTATAAATAATTTCTACAAAGCTAAACATTCGCGTGCGAAACATTTAAGCGGGCGCATTTAAATCATAGCATTTGCCTTCTTTTGTGCCACGTTATTACTATCCATGCTTCTTGGTAAAATTCTGGTCGCTTTCATCAACATTTTACAGATAATTCTGTAAATCTACAGTTTTTTTATCGAAATCATTTTACAGAGTTTTCTTCGTAAAATAACAAAAAATCTTGCTGGTTGGAAATCTATGGTATTTTCTGCTGGCTCAGCAGAGTATCTCTGTCTTTTAACAGAGTTATTATTTTGAGTGTAGGCACATATTACAGATGGCTGTACAAACAATTTTTCCGATCTTACAAATTTTGTAAAAAAAAACCAAAAGCATTTTTAATGAAGTTTTTACTCCAAAATACAAAAAAATTGCTAAACACTTTTGTGAACGAGACTAAAAAAATTTTCGAAACTTAGAAAATTTTTCAAAATTTTTTCTTCTTTAAAATATTAAATAATGCAAAGGCAAGTTCCAAAAAATGTTTTGTCCAAAACTTGGAAAATTTTCGAACAAACTTTGGGACTTGTAAAAGCTTTAAAGATGTATAAACTTTTTTTACTAAAATCATTTTTGATGAAATTTTTTATTACAAAACCCAAAAAATGGGGACTTAGAAAATGTTTTAGTTTTGTTTGAGACTTGGTAAAAGTTTGGAAATTTAGTTTTGTTCTATTATCTCCGGTCACAGGATAAGTTTTTTCGATACTGTTTAGGGTTTAGTCCAATTGTCCCGTTTTCACCAGTTACGGGACATTAAACATACACACAGAAAACAAATCTGCTAATTTCGGTGTATGCATTTGAATTAAGGTAGAAACACCTGAATATCGGTAGTTACAACAAAATATTGTTATTACAACTGTCTTTTAATTGAAACAATATAAAATTCGTTAGCCACATAAAAATGTAGTAGCAGCAACCGAATTTTGACTTAATACAACTGAAAAAATCAGTTGGAAATTTATTTTTCTCTGTGTATGACACGGCAGTATTTGAAGAAAGGACAATTTGTTAAGGAATATCCTCTTAATGTGGTGGCTGCATCGTTTAAGGTGACGGACGGTCAGCCTGTTGGAACCATGTTTGAAAATCCGAAACTATTTAAGATAATTAATTTTTTTCGGTAGGGAAAATTCTAAAACAAAATCATTTCAGAATATATTTTTTTAAATGTTATTGGATTTTGACTTTGTCTAAGAATCTACACCAAAAAAAACCTTGTAAAATTACAAGAAAAACTTGTAATATTTTTTTTTCTACCTCCTATTTGACAGAAATTCCTAGTAATTTTACAAGCTTTTTACCAATAATTTTGTTATTTTACAAGCTTTTTCCCAATAAAATTGTAAATTTACAGTTTTTTGGCGCAATAAAAATTACAAGGAATTCTCGGGAATTTAAAAGTTTTCTTTTTTTGTTTTACAAAAAAATTTAAATTTCGATCCAAATTTGTTTGTTAAAAAACAAGGAAAACTGTCAAATATCGGTAAAATGGGATTACGAGACTTTTCCTAGTAATTGGACAAGTTTTTTTTGAGTGTGTTAACCTGTGAAAATAAGTCTTAGAATCTGTGTTTTTTTCTGAACTTTTCTTTAAGATAAATATCGCAGAATCTAAGACTTATGTATCTTATGTATCGGAAAAATTCTTAGATTTGTTCTTAAGAAAAAATGTTTTACATTAGAATTTTTGTTAAGGAAAAAATATCTCTTGAACTCACCACTTTTACTTAAATACAGCCTGGCCCTAAAACCCCGCAAAAATCTAAAATTATTTCAACCTTTCCCCAATGTTACGCGTGAAATCCAACTTTCTCTCTAGAAATGCATCGAGGTACTTTGCTGTCTCACAAAGTTAAATTACTTAGCAGTGCCACCAAGAGTAACAGCCAGGCGTGGATCCAGGAATTTAATTTGGGGGGGGGGGGGGGGGGGGGGGTTTTGCTGATTTTTTTTTATACAAAAAAATATTTAATGTTTGGTTGAAAGGGGGGGGGGGGGAGGGGTGTGTGTGAATTTTTGTCAATTTTTTTAACATTGAAAACCAAAAAATAAAGTTTTTTTAAAAGAATTTTTCAGTATAAAAAATATTTAAATCAGGTGCGGATCCAGCTTTTGGATTTGGGGGAAATTTTTTTGCTCAAAATTTTTTTTACGATTTACTTTATAAATAAGGCCGCTGATAGTCATGCAAACGGGCCTATTCACAGTTATGACTGACGATGTCTGTCATCAACCATCTGTAATGATTGAAAAGTCATAACATCAATATTTTTTTATACAAACCTCCAAAAAAAATGTTAAACTTTATTTGCAAATTTTAAGACCTGCTCTCGAGACGATTATAAAATTGACAAATAAAATCTTAAATTTTTTAATTTTTTTTTAGGTTTGTATTGAAAAATATTGATATAATTTTTTAGTCACAAAAACTGACTTATGGCAGTCATATCCACTCACAACTGTGAATAAAATAAAATTTTACATAAAAAGTCTTATTTTTCAAAAAAATATTTTCATACTAAAAGTTTAATATTCTGAAAAAACTTTTTAATAAGAATAAGATTTTTATACATTCGTTCACAAAATTTTCCAGTTGTTGAAACATTTTTAGTACAGAAAAATTCTTAGATTCTAAAATATTTTTCACTAGCTGGCCCAGTCCGCGTTGCTGGCCCAAATATAAGATCAGTGTTATATTTCGTATCGATTCAGACATATTGCCCTGCAAAAAAGTCATGAATTTCTTGCCTTAGAAAAATTGGTGTCATTGGTTTTAAAGACCCGATTATGTAGATAATAATCCTTAAATTATATTTTAGGATGTAAAAAAAAATTACCATGTCTTCGACTTTGCGAACTGTACAAATTTAAAACTTCTTTAGTATCATTACGAAAACCACAAAAATAATTAGCTATTGTCTTGAGATTAAACAACCATTAATAGTTTTCCCGAATTTTCCATTTTTCTGGGACACTTTTCTCATTTATATTTCATTCAAAACCTAATTAGAACTATAATTAACATAAAAAAAACCGTTCCGGTCATTAGTAGTCGACATATTTAGACAAAAGTGGGCGTTAAATTTGTGTGGTATATTAAACTTGTGCATATGGTAACAATACCCAAGGATTTAAAATCATGTGTACCAAGTTTAAGCGGAATCTATTAAGAAATATTTTTTTTAATATATCGAATTAGAGTAAAGAATATATTTTAGATAAATCGGAAAAAAGTTGGCGTGGACAATTTTTCTTTCCGAACAATTATATAGACTATTACGAACATTTAAAACCAAAAAATAGCCAAATCGGTCCAGGCGTTCTCAAGTGTGATAAATTTTAAGGATATTGAAAAATGTGGACTTTGAAGTGGGGGAGGACAATAAATATTTCCGTAAAATCCTTATTTGGACAATAATGATCTTTAAGAAAAAATTTAGTCGGTCTCCGATTTTAGATGTATTAAAAAATGTGGGTGTGAAAATTTTTTATTTCCGTTAAAACCTAAGTTGGGCTATGACGAACATATAAAAAAAAGTTTAGTCAAATCGATCCAGCCGTTCTCCGATTTCAGATATATCAAAAAAAAAGGCGTAAAAGTGGGCGTGATTAATTTGTTTTCCGAAAAAACCAAAGAAAAACATTAAAAAAAATAAGACTAACATTTAAAGAAAAATATTATCCAAATCGGTAAGTTCTCAAGTGATGCGATTACCAACGAACTACATTTGATTTTAATATAATAATATTTCCATATTTTATTTTTCTATGAAGCAAATTTTATGTATATCGAAAAAAAGAGTGATGGACAACTTTTCTTACCATAAAAACCTTATTTGAATTTAACCAACTCGGTCCATCCATTCAAAAGTGGGCATAGAAGTGGAAAATTGTTCTTTCCAAAAAACCTTTGCAGGACTATGACGAACATTAAAAAAAAAAAAAGACAAATTGATCCACCCATTCCATGATATATGTTTATCGGGAAAAGTGAGCGTAAAAGTAGCCGTGCACAATTTTTCTTTCCTTTAAAATCTTTTGCGGAATATAACCAAATCGGTCTAGCCGTCTTAGTTCTTTCGATACATAGAAAAGAGTGGGCGTGGGAAATCCTTATACCCATAAAAACCTTAGTTCAATTATGACGAAGATTTTCAACAAAAATTAGCCAAAGTGGGAGCGGTAAATTTTTTTTTGTAAAAACCAAAGATGATGAAAATGCATTTAAGAAAAAATTTCAAATCGGTGCAGCCATTCTCAGATTTTATATAAATTGAAAAAGTGGGCGTTAAAGTGGGCACGGTCGATTTTGCTTTCAGTAAAAACTTAAATTGGATTATTACGAACATTTAAATAAAAAATTACCTAAATCGGTACAGCCGTTTTCCGATTTTAGATAAATCGAAAAAAGTGGGCGTAAAAGTGGGCGAGGTCAATTTTTCTTTACGTAAAAACCTAAGTTGACTATGACGAACATTTCAAAAAAAAATTGTCCAAATCGGTCCAGCCGTTCTCAACTGATGCGGTTACCAACGAACGACAATTGATTTTTATTTATATAGATTTAGAAAAATAACCAATTTTTAAGTTATAAAAATATTCAGATTTTAAAACCCTTTGATATAAAAAAGATATTTAATTCTCAGATCGATGTTTTCTTATCGAAAATGTCTGAGATTTTTAATCTGAGATTCTGCGAAATTCTTCCTATTTTTCAAATTATGATTAAAATTTTCTTATAAAAAATCTCTGAAATATTTCTCGTTTCAAAATAATGCTCAGATTCTAAGAAATTTTTTCTATACAAAAATTTTCAGATCCTGAAACATATTTCGTAAGAGAAAATTGTCAGATACTCAAAATGTATCAGTTTCTAAAACATTTTATAAAAATATTTTGATACATTTTTCTTAAAACAAAATCTTAAATTGTATAGCATTTTTCAATAGAAAAATTTTACGTTTTTATACCACCAAATGTTTTCTAAAGCAACTTCTTAGATTCTGAAACATTTTTCATATAGAAAAACTATTATTGGACCAGAGAAAAATTTACAAATTAAAATTCGCAGATTCTAAGAGATTTTTCAAATAGGGAAATTGTCATATTCTTAAAAAATTTTCCATAAATATAAATTTAAGATTCGGAAATATATTTCTCCATAGAAAAACTCAGATTCTTAGAGGGATCTTTGTAGAAATGTTGTCCAATTCTGTGAATTTTTTTTTTTGGCAGATTCTGAAACATTTTTCCTAAAAAAAATTCTCAGCAGCTGAGGGATTTTTCCATAGAAAAGATATTAGACATTTTTTCTAAAATTTGAGGTAATTTTTTAATCAAAAAATTCTTTCATTCGGAGTCAAATAAGTATCAACATTTTTTCTAAATATAAAGTCTAGAATTATGAGACATTTTTCTACAACAAATATTTAAGATAACACTTTTTCTTAGGAGAGGCTATGTGTGCTGACGTAAATCATATACACACACATATACCCCTCCTGAGGATTTTTTTACATCCAGGTCATTTTCTTTCTTTGTTCCTTTCTCTTTGTTTCTTTTTTTTTTCTTTTTTTTCCTTTCCTTCCTTTTTTCTTTTTTGAAATCATTTTGGGGGGAGAAATCCCATGCTCCCCCCTGGATCCGCGCTTGGTAACAGGATACATGACTTTTGCCCATTAAAACGGCTCCTTCAGAGCAATCTGTAGATTGTACCTTAATTTTTGGCAGCTGCATTCGCTTCACCACCATTGTCCCCTCATTATCATGTGCGACAGCGTGGTAGCTATGTGCCTTCAGAGTTAAAAGCAGGGTAAATTAAATTCGTTTTAGCCTTACCACACTCATTATTATCCTTGTCGTTTTCCTCATTGTTGTGTGCTTTCTGGGGTTACTCTTGATGTCATTTATATGGTGGTCCAAGAATTTGTTTAAATCTTACTAATGACACCTCATTTGTTTTTCTTTTTTTCTCCATCTGTGCGTTGTTTTTTATTTGTTTGTTAGAAAAAAACACACATTTTTTATTCATTTAAACATTTATCACTCAGGTGAAGGAAGGCAGTTACAGCAGCATCATCAGTAATGCATTTTTCTGATGGTATTCCCATAAATCACAGTTATGGACAACGATTATTCTAAGATAGTATTTTAATGTGCATTTAAAAGTTTTTCTTGAAAAACATTAAATGTAAATTTAAATATGAATTTATATGTAAATGTACGTATGGTGAATTACACTGCGGAACACTAAAAAATAAACAAGAGGTACGACCATCATTTCTATATATTTCGAACATGCTGAATCGATTGGCGTACTCCGTTTTTCGATGTATGGTACAGTTTTCTTGCAAAATGTCATTAAAGATTCGCTGATTTTCAGCTGCTTTTTTAACCAAAAAATTTCCAAAGCTAATGATTTTTTAATTTTATGGCATGGAAAACAAAGATATAACTTGTAGCAATATTTCTATTGTTAAATTGGTTTAAAGCTTTTCATCTTAAGCCCTTAAATTCGCGGATTTCTTCATTTTTTTAAGTTTTCGCGAAATTAACCACTAAATTGGTCTTTAATAAAAAACTTGCATTTTGTGGATCATAAAGGCATCCATGACACTACGAATAGTGGACAAAAACCATCTATGTTATATGGACCAACATGATAAAAATCGCGAAAAACCGTTTTTTTGTATATGGCAGCATCACTTTACGAGATGATTTAAGGCTCCATCTTTTAGTATATAATGTGGGAACCTGAAACAACTAACTGACCCAAAATTTGTCCAAAAAAGCTTTCATTTGCAAAAGTTATCTTAACAAAAACTATAATTGTTGTATAGAAAACACTGAATTAATAGTTTTTGTTAGGATAATTTTTGCAAATGAAAACTTTTTTGGCCACATTTTTGGTCAGTTAGTTGTTTCAGGTTCCCACATGTGTCATGGATGCCTTTATGATCCACAAAATGCAAGTTTTTTATTAAAGACAAATTTAGTGGTTAATTTCGCGAAAACTCAAAAAAATGAAGAAATCCGTGAATTTAAGGGCTTAAGATGAAAAGCTTTAAGCCAATTTTACATTTGAAATATTGCTACAAGTTATATCTTTGTTTTCCATGCCATAAAATTTAAAAATCATTAACTTTGGAAATTTTTTGGTTAAAAAAGCAGCTGAAAATCAGCGAATCTTTAATGACATTTTGCAAGAAAACTGTACCATACATCGAAAAACGGAGTACGCCATTCGATTCAGCATGTTCGAAATATATAGAAATGATGGTCGTACCTCTTGTTATCTAAAATAGTGGTTAGTTTTGTCACGCAGTGTTACCATTGGTGATATTTTTTAATTTTGCTATTTTGATAGCTTTGGGTTTTAGCTAAGTATTTCTATAAATAGATTTTTTTTTTTTATAAATTGAAATTTAAATTTATTTTAATTTTTTTTAATTTATCTGACTATCATAATTTTTTTGTTTTCTGATTTTATAAATTTCGTTGGATATATTTTTTGACCGATTTTCATGAAAAACTTGTCTTAACACCCACTTTTAAAATTAGTTTTTTTTTCAGTGTACTACCTCAATATGCAATGCTGTTGTTTAACAAGAATATAATGACTTAATTAACAATTCCGTATTAAATTTTCATTTAATAATATAAAAAAAAAACTTTGCAAATATTCTATATAATTATGTAATACAATTTAAACATGAAAAATGTTGAACTCATACCAGGGATGGTTAAATCAGTGATTTTTACAGTACTTTTGAGAAAATTAATGCCGGATACTTTGCAAAAAATATGAAACAACAAAACAAACAAAAATTCAATGAAATTGAAATCAAATTTCTTTTGGACAGTGATGCCAACTTTTTACAGGCAAAACGCGGAAAACAGTGACTCAAAAAGCGCTAAAAAGCGCTAAGATTGAATAAAGTAGAAAGCGCCAAAACGCACTAAAAAACTTTGTTTAATTTAGCGGTTTTAATATAAATTTTTGTAAAATCATAAGGCCTATTCGCAGAACAAGTTTAAAAAATGGCTAAATATAATTTTCAAACTAAATTTTTTCTGTTTTTATTATTAAAACCACATTTTTTTTTTAATTTTCAACAAAGTTTTACATTTCTATGGTAATACTACAGCATCTATGTGAAAAATATCGATTTTAGACTGTTATAATGACGTTTCTGTTAAAAAATGTAAATTTTTTCATGTAGTGATTAGTTGTAGAAAGAAAGCGCCAAAGGCGCTAAATGAAAAAGTGAAAACGCGCCAGTTTAGCGCCTTTTTAAAAAACGAGCTAGATTTAAAAAATGCGCTTTTTGGGTGGTCAGAAAGCGCTAAATCTAGCGTGAAACGCGCTGAGTTGGCATCGCTGCTTTTGGGTAAGCTACTCTTAGCTGACATTTAAAATTCTACTGAAGATATCACTTTAAATTGTATGTATGAAACCGGTATTGGAATACCAGAAAAGTCTATAATTTTCATCTACTTTTTTTAACTTGAACAGATTCAGGCGCGGATTCAGCTCTAGGATTTGGGGTATTACATTATTACCTAATTTTCTAAAGAATTCTGATGATGGGGGAACTGGAAATCCCCCGAAACGATCGTCAATTCATTCCTGAAAATTGCCAAATTTTTTGAAAGCAAGAATCTCTATCGAGCATTTAATGGGAGAATATCCTAATAAAGAAAGTAGAGTTAACATAAGTACTTGTTATGTTAATTCATAATGGAAAAATTGGCCTCGAACTGAAATAAACATTATTTCATTGCAAATTAAAGGTCGAATAAATAACTAATTTTTATTATTAAAAATTAAACAAACTTGATAACCCTACTACTCTTAGTACGAGAGAGTTTTTGTCTTCTATTTGAAGCAAAAACAAAAAACTGCATAGCACATTTACCGACGGTAAACTTGCAGATCAACATGCATTCAATTGTATTTGGTTTGGTATACTGGTCAAATTTCGAAATCATTGTTCTTCTTTAGTTCTTTCTCATTAGGTTGAAATAAATACGAATATGAATATTTGATGTTTGTACACTAACAGTATTACCTAATTTTCTTAAGAATTCCGATGATGGGGGAACTGGAAATTCCCCGAAAAGATCGTCAATTCATTCCTGAAAATTTTTTGAAAGCAAGAAACTCTATCGAGTATTTAATGGGAGAATATCCTAATAAAGAAAGTAGAGTTAACATAAGTACTTGTTATGTTAATTCATAATGGGGAAATTGGCCTCGAACTGAAATAAACATTATTTCGTTTTTTTTTTTATTAAAATTTTTCTGTATTTCATCAAACAATTTTTTTTCACAAAATATTTGTTTCATCAAAACTTTTTTTTCATCAATACTTTTTTTCATAAAAATAGTTTCTTATTGTTTTTTCACCAAAACTACTTTTTCGCCAAGTCTAAAATTCTGACATAAAAGTTTTCCATTTGTTTCACAAATGTAGAAAAAATATGGGAGAGTGTTAAATTCTTCTGTGCCGAATCATTTATACTCTCCAAAATGTAAAAAACCTTTTTTGCATTTACACAGAAAAAAATAAAAAAAATATTTGAGTAAATTTTTAATACTATTGAGTAAAAAATTACTCAATTTTGCACCATTAAACGATTTAATAGTATTGAGTAAATTTTTAATAAAAATTTATTAAATGTTTAAAAAAAAAATTTGAGTAAATTTTTAATTGACACAATTAAAAATTTACTCAAAATTTATCAATTTATTTTTTTAAGAATTTTAAAAAAGTTTAAAGTTTTTTTTACAAAAAAAAAAACAAAAAACTTGTTTTTTTAAACTTTACCAAACATATTTATGTCTTAAAAACATAGGAAAATTTTATAAAGACGATTACAAACTTTCATATACATACACAAAAAACTATAAACTAAACGAGAATTTAAAAAACTATGAGAGTTTAAAAAAATTAAAAAAACTATTAAATTTTTATTAAATTATTTACTTAAATTGTTTTTAAAATTTTTAAGTAAATTTTTAATTGCGTCAATTAAAAAATTACTCAATTTTTGTTTTTAAATTTAAACAAGTGATTACTCAAATTTGTTTTCTCCATATTTTTTTCTGTATAGGTAATACACGCATTTACCAAATTTACAACTCTTTTGGTTTAGACTATATCTTGCTTTTTACAGATGGACGGATGTTTTTTATTTTTATTTTTTTTTTTTTTTTATATTAAGAATTAACATATAATTACAAATCATATACTAATTTTACCTAACCGAGAACTGGTAACAATGACCTTCGGCTCGTTGTAGCGAAATAGACCAAGGCCTCTGGTGGGAATCGAACCCACGACCCCCAGACTCATAGGCTAGCACGCTACCAACTAGCCTACTGGGGCGCCTTTGGACGGATGTATATAGCTAGATTGTCTTAGAAATGATTTAGTATATAAACGTAGGCATTTTGTATAGCTTTTTTCAAATCTAAAAAAAATTTATATAGCTTTTCGAATATAATTTACCAACATATCTAGTAAATAGCAATTACCCATCACAGTCAACAGACATGAATGATTATTTCGTGCTATGCAATCGTTTTTACATTTATCAGTATATAATCAGCTTTTATAACAGTTAAAAAAAGTAAAAAAAAAAGATTTAATTAAATAATGTCATAAATTAATCTTATAAAAAAAGGTTCAGCCTCTTTCATTGTTTAAAATTTTTGCACACAAAAAAAAAACAATAATGTTTGTTTTGTTCGTTCATACGTTCATTTCTCTTTTTTTTTGTGCATGACATAATCATATTTAACATACGTCAGGTGTTTTTCTGTACTTTGTTCATACGAATAATTACACTTGTCAGTCGGATTGCCGGATAAATCGGATTGCAGGATAAAAAAACGAATATTGATAATTTAAAAAAAACTTCAAATTTTGGGGAAAAACCTACAAAAAAGAGTTACATTCTTAAATTAACAATAATTTTTATATGTGCTTACGCTAGACCCTATAAACCGAGGCCTATGAACCTTTTGTATAAGAGCGAATTTCAAGGGATTGATTTAGTAACATGGCTGTCAGTCTGCAGTTTTTGTTTAAAATATAACAAAGTTTTTTTTTTTATTATCTTTACGCGTTTATTACTTTTGTAAATATAAATTATTTTATTAATACTATAGCTTTAAGGATTTAATTTTGTGTGTGTGCGTGTGTGCAAGGCTATGTAATACATAGTGTGTATGTATGTATGTATGTATGTATGTATGTATGTATGTATGTATGTATGTATGTATGTATGTATGTATGTATGTATGTATGTATGTATGTATGTATGTATGTATGTATGTATGTATGTATGTGTGAGAAAATGTTTTAATGTATTTAACTTGTTTGTAGTAAATTTTCATAAATTTTAATTAAAAAAAGTGACTTTTAAAATTTTATTTAATTAAATTACATTATAATTACACAGATTTTCTTTTAATTGTTGTAAATAGCAAGCCTTTTAGTTGTTTAACTTAATATTAAAAAAAAGAAATTGGGGGTTGTTTTTCAAACTAATGTTTTTTAAGTTACCTTCAGTTTATAATATTTGTAATAATATCAGTCAATATTTTGTGTAAAGAGATATGATTGCGTAACGTTAACACACAACAAAATATGGGCAAAATAAAAAAATGTCAGTGTTCTTGAGCCAAAAATGAACAAAAGATATTGTTTACGTTTGATTTGGCCTTATATCATTGGAATGTACTGTTTGATACCCCAAACGGGAATTTGAGAGTTTTTTTGTTGAAAAAAATATAGTTATTTTTTTAAGACATAATTTTTAAGCTCGAATCTCTTTTTATGCTACACCATTTTAAGTTGATATTGAGAAAATACAAATTGATATTGAGAATTGAAAATTGATATTGAGAAAAAGCAAATTGATATTGAGAAATACAAGTTGATATTGAGAAAAAATAAATTGATATTGAGAAATGAAAATTGATATTGAGAATACACAAATGTATATTAAGAAATGAAAATTGATATTTAGAAACACAAATTGATATTGAGAAAATACAAATTGATATTGAGAAATAAAATTTCATATTGAGAAAATACAAATTGATATTGGGAAATGACAAACTGATATTGAGAAAACAAAATTGATATTGAGAAAAACTAAATTGATATTGAGAAATAAAAAAATTTAAATTAAGAAAATACAAATTGATATTGAGAAAAGAAAAATTGATATTGAGAAAATACAAATTGATATTAAGAAATAAAAAATAATATTGAGAAAATACAAATTGATATTGAGAAAAAAAATTGAAATTGAGAAGAAAAACTATGTAATATTAAGACAAGAAAAATTAATTAGTTTATGGACAGCAGTTGTCCATAAACTCCATGGTGTTTTTGAGTAACTTTTATAAAAAATTCTATTTTAACGTTTAATAAAATACAAAAAAATACAAACACAAGGTGGATTTTCCTTTACTCAATATCAATTTGTATTTTCTCAATATCAATTTGTATTTTCTCAATATTATTTTTTAATTTCTCAATATCAATTTGTATTTTCTCAATATCAATTTTTCTTTTCTCAATATCAATGTGTATTTTCTTAATTTTAATTTCTTATTTCTCAATATCAATTTGTCTTTTCCCAATATCAATTTTGTTTTCTCAATATCAATTTATTATTTCACAATATCAATTTGAATTTTCTCAATATAAATTTTCCTTTCTCAATATCAATTTGAAATTTCTCAAAATCGATTTGTGTTTCTCAATATCAATTTTCATTTCTTAATATCAATTTGTGTATTCTCAATTTCAATTTTCATTTCTCAATATCAATTTAGTTTTTCTCAATATCAACTTGAATTTCTCAATATCAATTTGTTATTTCTCAATATAAGTTTGGAATTTCTCAATTTCAATTTAAAATGGTGTAGTTTTAATCAAAAAAATATTGTTTTTTGTTAATTCTAATTTGAGGAATTTTAATTGGATGTAAAGGAAAGTATACCTTAGAAATACTTTCAAAAGTGTTTCAATTAAATTGTGTTTTATTGAGCAAAATCATTGGATTTTGCCAAGCCGATCTTCCCTCAATTTTGGTTGTTGTAAGAATTTCAATTGGAAATTTTACAGATATTATTTTTGAGCTTACCATTCACTACAAAATTCACCACAACTTATGAACCAGATGTACTTCTTCTTCAACTGAAACATTGATGAATTTAATATGGGTGTGACACACATAGTATGTTCTTTTTTTCGCCACTCTTCAGTGGCGAAAGATTGACACTTAAGTACAACATATATCACTAGTGTTTATTATGTACATATCGCTCATTTACTACAAAATTTTTGACACAATATAAAGCATGACATAACGAACAATTCTGTATCATTAACTCAAAAATCAAGTTTTTTGAGTTATGACACTATACCAGGCGCGGATCTAGGAATTTCATTTGGGGGGGGAGATTTTTTTTTAACGAAAAAAATATAAAAATTTGGTTGGAAGCGGGGGGGGGGGGGGGGTTCTGTCAATTTGTGAGAATATGTATGTATTTTTAATATTAAGTAAAAAATTGAAAACCAAAAAAAAGTTTTTTTTTTACTGCGGATCAGCTTTTGCATTGCATTGCATTTTTTTTTTTGGATTAGTTTATATCCAAAATTTTTTTTTTACGATTTACTTCATAAATAAGGCCATTAATAGTCAAATAAAAAAATGTTTTATTCTCAGATCGAATTTTGTTTAGAAAATATCTCAGATTCAACATTTTTCGAATAGAAGATCTCGCAGATTTTTTAACTTTATTTAATATAAATAATCTGAGATTCTAAGGCAATCTTTCTATAAAAATTTTTCCAAATTCTGATTTACTTTTCTTATAAAAAATCTTTGAAATAATTCTTATATTTTTTGTATACAAAAATTTTCAGATCCTGAAACATATTTCGTAAAAAAAAATTATCAGATACTAAAAAAGTATCAGTTTCTAAAACATTTTATGAAGAAATTTTTATACACTTTTCCAAAAATAAAATCTTAAATTTTATTGTAATTTTCTAAAGAAAAATTTTTAAATTTTTACACAATTTCAAAAGACAAATTTCCACATTCAGAGACACATTTCCTATAGAAAAATTCTAGAATCTTCCAACAGAAAAATTTTCAGATTCTGAGAGATTTTTCATACAAAATAGCTTTCTATAGAAAAGTTCTAAAACAATTTTACTATAAGAAAATCATAGATTTTAATAAACTTTTTCTATAGAAAAATTCGCAGATTCTTAAAGATTACACAGGGCAACACTTTTTTTGCCCGGATTCTGATACCAAATTTTGGGTAGTTGGGGTACGCTGATTTCAAATCTGGCTACCGTTTTTTTGGGTCAGCTCTAGTTTTCGAGATATAGCCTAAGGAAACTTTGAAAATAGGCTATTTTTGGCATTTTTGTAAGCCCATATTTACCAACACTAGTATAACATCCATAAAGTGCATGACGATTTTAGGTATGTTGGATATGCGAATTCCAAAAATGCTCTTACTTTTGTTGAGTCATCTTTAGTTTTTGAGATATTGCTAAAATAAAATTTTAAAATGATTGTCAGAAAAAAGCTAATACCAGTTTTGGAATCCTTGCATCCAATATAGTAAAGTTCGTGTTTAAAACAGAGGCTCTTAAATAAGTTTTAGAAATTATAACCAAGCAAAGTTGGTAAAAAACGCACTTTATCGACTCTTTAACAGCGATTTTCTCGCGAACGCGAGCTGATGGAAAAAATTGGATAACAGATTCGGAGTCAGCACACTAAACTCCATATAAATCAGTTGCCAAAGGTCAGGCAAATAGAAAAAGCTCAACTTTTGTCAACCTGTGTTATAAGATGCTTTTCTGTAGAAATGCTATCCGATTCTGAAAAATTTATTTGTAAAAAAATTGTTGTCAGATTCTAAAAATTTTTTTTAAGGAAAAATTCTCGTTTGCTGAGGAATTTTTTATATAAAAAAGCTATAAGAAATTTTTCCTAAAATTTAAGATAATTTTTCAATCAAAAAATTTTTATATTCAGATAATATTTTCTAAAGGTAAAGTCTTGAATTCTGAGATATTTTTCTATAAAAAATTTATTCGAGATAATATTTTGTTCTTATAAAATGATCAGGAAAGTTATTCGGTTAGAAAATGTCCACGATTCTATTGACATTTAAGTTTCTCATATGAAATTTTATAAATTCTGAAACATTTTATTCTAAGGACGAAAAAAAAATCTCAGGATAAACGCTGTGTGCTGAGGTAAATCATCATCACACTATAACTCTTCTTAGGCTTTTTAATTTCTTATTGTCTTTTTTCCTTTCCCTTCCTTTTTTCCTTTCCCTTTCTTTCTTTCTTTCCTCCTTTTTTTCTTTTTTTCCTTTCTTTTTTTTTTTTTGAAATCGTTTTGGGGGGGGGGGAGAAATCCCATTCTCCTCCTCCTGGATCCGCGCCTGCACTATACAAGTAAATGAGCGATATATATTAACATTTTTATCACAACTTCTGAAGTAGTGATCCGGATGTTAATATAACTTGACCTTTTGGGAGCGCTTTTTCATCACTTCTTTAGAAGTAAATATTTCTTGGCATTTTGGGTGTGATTATGTAATTTTTATGTGGTGATTTAGAACTTCTAAATTAGAAGTTCTTTTTTTCACTTATTTTTGTAAGATTGGTTGAAAAGTATTTTATTGTAATATTTACACTAAGAATACTGTTCGACAGCAAAAACCTCCCAGTAAAATTTCTAACTGGTCCTTATAGATTTTGGTGTCGTGCTTCCAAATCTACCGTCCAAATTTTTCCAGCACGTACCATTTTTGAGATATTCGCTGTTAAAAGGTAAAAAAAAAACAATATTTTAGCACTTTTAGGGGTCCACTGTTACGTATTATTAAGTTGCTTCCACCAAATAGGACTTGATTTCATATAAAATGGACCTCCTGATTCCAAAACTGCAATACAAAATTTTCAAGCATGTTCTGTTGTTTGAGATATTTGCGTTTGGAAATTTTAGTGTGATTTATAAAGAATATAAATGCGTAACAGTGGAGTTTGAGTTTTTCAAACGCCAATATTTCAAAAACAGTGCGCGATAGAAAAACTTGGATGCCAGATTTGGAATAAAGATGTCTTATTTTTAATAATTCGAGTACTATTGTGTTTGATCATCTTAAGAATACGTTAAAGAGGAGACCCAAATATTTCAATATTCAAACGCGAATATCTTAAAAACCCTACGTGATAGAAAAATTAATATCATTGATAATCAAACGTATATACTTCGAATTAAAAAAGGGGTAATTATAATGACCACAAAACTGTAAAAATTTATGGCGAATTGATTCACTAGTTTTTTCTGACCACAAGCCTAAACCTCAATTTTTTAAGAAGCATAAATAATCTTTAATAATGTGATGCAGCAAAATCCGCTTTATTTCGTAAATGTATTTATTTTATTAAGGACCAACTTTTTTCGATATAAGATATCAAATGGTAGTTAAACGTCAAATTGCTTGTATGAAATTTGAAATATTTATCAATAATCGATTTTCGTCTTTTCGTTTTTTTAAGCTCTAAATAAAGAGAAATGAAATGCCATTACCAAATTTTGTCACCATTTTTGCAAAACCTAAATCTATTTGAAACTGAAAGTAGAAAAAATTGCATACTTCAGTTGAAAAAAAAAAGTTCATATGTTGTGGTGATTTGATTTAATTTAATTTAATTTCTAAGAACATATGAAAGAGGTACTCCAAAATCATTAAGTAAAGAACTAGTGAAAGATGTTTCTATTGATATTTTGTAGCATTTTTGGAAGTGATTTTAAAAGTACTTCCTACGGAATATGAAGTTCGGCACCTATCACTACTTTGTATGTAGTAAAACACTAATTGTTTTTGAACCACTGTGTTTATTTTTTGCTGGGTACTAATCACAGTACAGACTAGTATGCAAACAATAGTGCTAATTGCGTACTTTCCAATATAATGTCATGGTTTTTAGTACAGAATTATCATCGCTGCTTTTTGTGTGTGTGCCTGTACGTGTGAGCTTTTGTGTATGTATTTTTGTTTTTTGTTTACGTTTTGTATGAAACGTCAAAAGTTACACCGTGTGCTGTCACTAATACTTGCACACATCAAATGCAACTCCGTGAACCTACTACTCATGTACTGTGGTACTAATATAATCGACAATTTTATGATTTTTTTTGTGGTGGAGTTTACATTCACCTTAGAATAATACATTTATTTTTTTGAATTTCTTTTGAAAACATTTTATTGTAATTTAAAAAAAAACTTATTTATGTAATTACTAGGGATGAGAATTTCATGCACTTAAAAATCGAAAATATTCGCTTAAAATATGCGCTAAAAAATTAAAAATATGCACTAAAAACCTAAAAATATGCACTAAAAAATAAAATATGCACTAAGAAAAAAAAATGTTAAAATCAAACAGAAACAACTTTAAATTAAATATAAAACAGTGACGAAATAGAACAAAGTTTGTTTTTATTTAATTTAAATATGTTTCTAGTTGTTTGTAACATGCCACGATTGGTGGACAACATTTTAAAATCAAGATTTAACAATATTGTTTTAAAATTGGCCATGTTAAATTTAAATATGCAACAAATTTTAATTTAAAGTTGACCAATATTAATTTAAATATGGGACAAATGTCTTTTGTAGCTTTTTACTTACTTATAAACCATGAAATTTAAAATAAAACAATACATATTTTTGTTTTAGTTTTTTTTTTTATTTTCAAATTATTTTTACAATATTTTTTAATAACACAGCAAAAAAAATTAACACTATAGTGTATAGTATACTCTAATTGAACATTTAAGGGTAGAATTACATCCAAGGCTTTGGCTTTAAATATTGCTTGATGGCTTTGGTTTTCGCTATACATAAAAAAAATCAAAGCCAAAGCCTTGGATGTACTTCTTCCCTAATTGTAGCACTCTATCTAATTATAATTGTATACAACAAATGTAATTAAATAAAAAAAAAACACATTTAGATTAAGACTTATATACCATGTATGAAAAACTAAAGAAGTCTTCATTTTCTGCCAATTTTATAGATACATCCCCTCCTCATTCTCTAGCACTTTCTTTTTTATATTTTCCTGTTTTTATATTTTTTTCACTTTGTTTTTTAACTTTTTCAGATTTATTTTTGTTTTTTTTTTTGTTAACAATTTTCTTTTCCACTTTAGTTTTTTTATTTTTTTTAATTTTATATTAGTTAATTTAATAAATTTCACTTAAAACTCGTCACATCTAGAGAAGTGAAAAAATGGACGTCTTTTTTAATAAAACAATATTTTAACATTGTTTCTACTTAAAATAAAATTGCCCAACTTTATTATATATCTTGAAAAAAAAAACTTTAAATGTCAAAAAACAAAATATCAAAAAACAAAATTGTTCAACTTTAAAATAACCATGAAAAATATTGTTTTTAATACAAATATTTGAACAAGATATTTTTAAAATTTTTAACGACTTTTAATGACAGCATATTAAATTTAAAGTGATCAATTTTAAATCAAAATTGTATGCAATTTTAAAACAAACATGTTATGTTAAAATCAATCAAAAACAATATTAAAATTTGAATTTTTTCCAAAAATATGTAGCATACTTAAAATAAACACGAACATATTTGATTTAAATATGTTTTTTTCCCTCAGTGTGTGCAATAAAAATCTTGTATAATAATTTTTACTATTTTCAAAATAAATTTTTAAAATTTAAAATATTTTTTGAAACAATTAAAATTTTAATAAACCTAAAAATATGCACTAAAAAATAAAATATGTGCAATAAAAATCTTGTATAATAATTTTTACTATTTTCAAAATAAATTTTTAAAATTTAAAATATTTTTTGAAACAATTAAAATTTAAATTTGTGTTTTTGCTCATTTATGCCAAAATATGCAAAAATATGCACTTAAAAGTTGGAAATATGCACAAAATATGCATTTAAAACAAAAATATTAAAAAAAAATGCATTTTCACCAAAATATGCAAATATATGCAAAAACAAATCGATGCCATTTTAACGCAAATTACTTGATTCGGAAAGATAAGTGGTCGATATCGATTTTAGACTATCGACAAGAAACATGCATTTACATGGAAATCTCATCCCTAGTTATTACTAACAATTTTTGTTATTAGGATTTTTTTTCTTGTTTTTGTTATTAAAGATTTCACAATTATATTTTTTTAACATGATTTTTCTAAGGAAATGTAAAAAAAAATATTATTATTTCTGTTAAAATGAGTTTTTTACTTTTTTAATGGCTTGTGTTAACATTTCCATTGCTTTTAACAACTACATAAAGTTTTTTAATGCTATCTGCGATAAAAAAAGTTGATGGAGTTTACAGAGACGGAATTTACATTTTGTCACTTTTACCCTTTTTTTGAAAAACCATTTATCAGAAATTGGTTTCCAAAAAAAAAATATTAAATGTCAACTACACTGAAAGAATTATTGTTCATAATATCTATGAAAAAATTTCATAAAACCAAATTCATAGAATCTATGAAAGAATTCATTGGCTGAAAGAATATTCATTAGTATTGTTAAATATTTCATCGAATTTTATTCATAGATTTTGTTAGATTTATAGAAAAAAATCATAGAACTAATGAATGCTATTCATAGAAAAAAATGTCACTAATCGGCCTTTTAATTTTTTTAATAATTAAAAAAATGTTACAATAATTAAAAAAATTTAATAAATTTATTAAAAAAATATAAAAAATATAAAAAAAAAACATTTTGCAAATACACAAACATTTTGTTTTCTACAAACAAACACACAGATTTTGGCAGAGCATTGTGGCATTCATTAGTATTGTTAAATATTTCATCGAATTTTATTCATAGATTTTGTTAGATTTATAGAAAAAAATCATAGAACTAATGAATGCTATTCATAGAAAAAAATGTCACTAATCGGCCTTTTAATTTTTTTAATAATTAAAAAAATGTTACAATAATTAAAAAAATTTAATAAATTTATTAAAAAAATATAAAAAATATAAAAAAAAAACATTTTGCAAATACACAAACATTTTGTTTTCTACAAACAAACACACAGATTTTGGCAGAGCATTGTGGCAGAGCCTAGAAACAAACTCAATACGTCAAAGCAGAATATTAAACAAAATGGATTTTAAGTGTTTTATATGTTTATATACTTTAGCTAATTGGCTAGAGACTAATCCTCACGAACAACTGGTTTTATGTTCGAATCTCTGTGAGGATAAGTTAAAAAAAAAAAAAATTTTAAAATAGAAACGTGTGCCCCTTTATTTTTCCTACTCTACAAAATAAAACCAATTCCATAAAGATCGGCGGGTGACACCAGAGAGACCTTCCTTGTCAGGTAAACATTTTTGAAATTATATTTCTGAATGTAAAGTACAAGTATGATGTATTACGAAGAAACAAATATGTTTTTTAGTAAAATCCGTCAAAAATTGTAGATGTTACACACATTTGAACAAAAATGCACAAATTCAGTTTTATACAAAAACAGTTGTATTTGCTTATTTTAGGTGTGCCGAATGTAAAAACACACAAATATAACTAAATTTGTATATAAACTTAATTCTGCATTTTTACTCAAACGCACGCAACTTTTACATTTTTCAACGGATTTTTTTTGACATACTTCTTTTTTCGTAATAGACCAGACATGATCTGTATTTGATTTTTTTTTTATTTCTGAAAATTAAACCTTAAAGAACGATCAAAAGATATTGACCAATTCAAAAATTTTTATTAAGTGTATTTCCGGTATGGGTGGGTCACTTTTCCCGTGTAACCGTTTCCGATCAGGCAAAGAAGTGTTATGACGACCCAGCCTTATGTGTATGTAAATAATTATTTTAAAAATTAAATATTATTTTTAAATAAAATAAAATAATTTTTAAATAAAATCAAATATTTTTTTTTCATTCCAGTATTGCTGACTGTTGATAATAATTCTTTAAAAGTCAATGTACTTTGATTTTCTTTTAGTATATATTAACACCCTAAAACCAAACCTAAATAACAATATTATTACTATGTCTTTAACATTTTTATCCATCTTCGTCTTCTATTTATAAATACATACAGATATTGTAGTAGTATGAGTGTTTGTAAATGTTTAACATTTGTTGTCCTGAGTTCTTTGTGGATTCCTAAAGGGATTAAACGCCTACAGTGAATAGAGCAGTAACGAAGAATACCAACTGACTGACAATGTTTTTATATCTGGAATGTAGTTTAGTTACATATAAAAAAGCTGTATTTAACCTTTATTGCTGCACTATCAAAAAAACTAAAATTGCTCCATATAGCCCAGAATCATGTTTATTCCGGTGAAGAAAAAATAATAATTTTAAGAGAAACAAATTTCTTTCATTTCATTCCCTATTCAATTCCATTATCCATTCTATTCCATTGGGTACGCAATGGAAACATTGCGTTCCAAGCTCCAATTTATTTCGTTTCATGTTGGTCTCCGTATACCATGCGTTAAAGAATTAAACAAATTTGGAGTCTTTGTCATAATAGAAATAATAATATTTACCCATTGTTTAATTCTGGGTTTTTGGTTCAAGTTAAATGAATAGTCGAGAACTTCCAAAGTTTACTATTTTATTAAAAGTACTTTTGACTGCTTGCTTTTTTCGATGGATGATCCTGCATTACCATTTCAAGTTTCAAAACCACTATTTAGGAATATGAAAAAAGTACCAGAATAATTGTATTCAGGTACCATTTTTTATTCCATTATCTGAATTTTTAAATTGAAAATTTTTTTCAGAATGTTTTTTTTAGGCTTGAGTATGGTTAGGAGACATCGAAAAATCTTTGCCCTAAAAGGTGGATCCTCATCAGACCCGGACATTTACATAACAAGTGCTTCACTGACACCTCCTCCTCCACTTCCCCACAAATTTTAAAATGGTCCCTATCAGAAATTCACCATACGCAAGGCCATTTGGCCGTTTATACAGTGCCCTGTAAGTGCTCCCAGTACTCGGCTAACCAACCAATTGCCAAAAAGGAAGACTTTTAGTCCTCTTAGAATTTGGCAGTTGCCACAGGGTTCGTCACGACATATTACTTGGAGAAAACTTAGAAAATTAACAAAAAAAAAATGGAGTCTTATAAATTTTTTTATAAAACACTTCGAAAATATTCGTGATAAAAAGTTAAGGATAAAAATATTCCTTGGAAAAAACTTAGAAAAATTAAAAAAATGGAATCATAAAAATGGAATCATTAAAATTATAAAAGACTTAGAAAACATTCGGATATTACGAACCGTTCGTCTAAATAAAACTCAAAAACATAATTTATAAAATAGAATTGGATATAATTAGATTAGACCAAAACTCTTACCAAATTCGATATAAAGTTATAAAAACTAATATTATTAGACAGCATTCGATCAAATCTTTTGAAACCATTTTTAATTTAAGATTATATGAAAATAGACAAGAACCCATATTAATTTATAAATTGCGTCATATCATTTTTTTACTAGCAAATATTAAATAATTAGTATTTTTAAATTTTACATATTTTTTTGCCGATGTTCAAAATTGCATGTGTTGTTTTGGAGATTAACTGAAATATGTTAGAGGTAATTATTTTTATTAATATAGATAGCACACCATAGCGTATGAGTAATATATAATTCCTGTACTTAAATAATTATCATACGTCACGGTGAACTTACAGTAATTAATGAATATAACGAAGAAAATCAGATATTAGGTGTGTTCCAGAACTTTCCGGGTAAAGTTCGGTAAAATGAGAGAAAATCAAAAAAACTCTCACGATACCACAAAAATGCACAAAAGTACGGGAACGCTAAAAACCACATTTCAAGCCCAAAATAATAGAAAATGTAAACAAACCAATAACGCTAAAATATTTTAGTAAGAAAAAATACTTTAAACAAGAAAACAAATTGTAAAAGTTTATTTTAATAACAAATCATCTTTTTTTGTATTGAAATAACACATTTCCTTGGTTTAGTTGTTTATTTTATTTAAATTTCCAATTTAGCTTCACAAAAAAAATCAGCTGTTTTATTAACATCTGACTGTTACCAATTTACCCGAAAAAAAGTGCGGGTAAGTTCGGTAAAATGAGAAAGTAATTTATTCTCTCAAAAACTCTCTCATTTACCCAATTTTTGCGTACGGGAACGCTTTTCGGGCTGGTTTGGGTACCCGCGGGCACCCGCGGTAACGTTCTGGAACACACCTAATGTTTTTAGGCTGGTGTCTAATTTTAAAAAAGTTGCAGGATGCCACCTCAGTTTGACTATAAAAGCTACACTAAGAAAATTATGTCATTAACTGTTTGTAGGTTATTTTAAAAAGTAATCAGTAAAGTTATTTTAAAAGAAAAATCAGTTATTTTATAAAGAATTTTATTTTTTTACTATTTCTGTAGTTTAAAAAAAATAATTTACTGTCTTAAAAATGAATTTTCTGTTACATTCAATTTCGGCAGTAAAAAATGTCTTCTATAGTTTTACTGTTTTTTGCTACTGCTGACTGTAATGTGTTTTTATTTTAAATGAAAAAACAGTGGAATGGTTTTCAAATAAAATTTCATTTGTTTTAAGTGAATATTCACTGGAATTTACCTACATAATTTTTTGAGTGTAACAATTAACGAAAAAGAAAACAAGAATTACTATGTTCATTTTCTTAAAACCAAAAATTTTTATAACTTGGGTTTGTAACTTTGATAATAGTTCACCTCGTGGTGAATAAAACCGTTTTTCATCAGCTGGTGAATAAAAAGTAACATAATTATTTTTCAACAAAAAAATATTTTTTTTTTATAAAATTTTTTTTATCAATTTTTTTTTCATCAACTTTTTGTTCATCAAATTTGTTTTTCCTTCAAATTTTTTTTTTTCATAATTTTTTTTTTCATCAAATTTTTTTTTCATAAATTTTATTTTTCATCAAACTTTTTTTTTATCAATTTTTTTTTTTCATCAATTTTTTTTCATCAAATTTTTTTTTCATCAAATTTTTTTTTTTTATAATTTTTTTTTTATATTTTTTTTTTCTTTTCAACATTTTTTTTATTATTTTTTTTATCAATTTTTTTTTTCATCAATTTTTTTTTCATAATTTTTTTTCATTAATTTTTTTTTTCATCAAATTTTTTTTTCATCAAATTTTTTTTTTTATAAATTTTTTTTGTCATATTTTTTTCATCAATTGTTTTTCATCAATTTTTTTATCACATTTTTTATTATCAACATTTTTATTCTCACCAAAAACTTTTTTTTCATATATTTTTATACCCTCCACTCTAGTGATAGAGGGTATATATAAGTTTGTCATTCCGTATGTAACACATTGAAATATTGGTTTAGGACCCCATAAAGTATATATATTAATGATCCTTGATCGATTCTAAGTCGATCTAGCGATGTCCGTCTGTCTGTCTGTCTGTCTGTCTGTCTGTCTGTCTGTCTGTCTGTCCGTCCGTCTGTCTGTCTGTCTGTTGAAATCACGTTTTTGGCTATAATCCAGAACCGATTTGAACGCCTGGGGTACCAAAAGTTGCGTAATTCTCCTAGGCAGAATCTAATGGTTTTTTTTTTTTAAATCGGTTAAGTATTTTAAAAGTTATGAGTGAAAATGTAAATTTTGATGAGTGAAAATGTGAATTTTACACAAAATAAATGCTATAACTTGACACCTGTTGAATGAATGTAAACGAAACTTTGAATTTAATGTAATTTTATCATTCCTAACACTCACAAAAAATTTGGGCCGAATCGCACGATGGGGCGTGGCACCAGCCATTTAACCCAAAATTTTAAAATGATTTATCTTGGCTCATGGTTGACATATTCAAACAAAATTTAAATAGGTTCTTATTTAATTGTTCTCAACGTTCTTCTGGTTATTTTGGTACCAATTATGGCAAAATCGGTTCAGGGGTTAAGAAGCTATGAGCAATTGAGATGAGTTTCATATAAACCTCTATGATATGGCGTGGCAGCGAGTTTTTGTAGTTGTTGATGGTTGTTTGGCTTGTTGTTATTTGTATCAAAAGAAGTTAAAAATACGTAGTATGTGTCATACACGTGCCACGTGGTTGCTTTTATATAATTTTTATATAATTTTCATACATACATATTTATAAAATATTTTTTTTGTTTTTTAAATATTTGCATTGCACTATAGTCCCGATTATCACTTTTCTTGGCCAAAATTACAAAAATGGAAAAAATTTTGGTTTTAAATAGGTTTTGTGGTAAAAATTGCTATAATTTTTTTGTTTTCCATGTATAATATTACAAAAAATTTTTTGTATTTAAACTCAAAAAATTAATTGAAAAAATTTAAAAAAATACTTTTTTTTTATTTTTAGCTAAATTTGTTTTTGAACAATAAATGAGTTTGTACAAAAATAAAATATGTTTTCTGTTGTTTGTAAGTGTTTACGACTTTCTATAAAATCCATTTTGAGAAAATTGAATTTTGGCCAACAAAGGTCGTCCGCGAAACCATAGTGCATTGGTTAACATTGTGGAGGGTATTTAAAGATTCGGCACAGCCGAATATAGCTTTCTTACTTGTTTTTTTTCATTTTGGGTTCATTAAATTTTTTTTAACATGATTTTGTTTTTCGTGAAAAAAAAATCTTTTTTTTTACCAAAACTTCTTTTTTACCAAGTCTTAGCTTTTCGCATAAAAATTTTCCATTTGTTTATCAAATGTACATAAAACAAGTGAGAGTGTTATATTCTTTGGTGCCGAATCTTTTATACTCTCCAAAATGTAAAAACACTTTTTTGCACTTATTTTTGCACTAACTTACGAAATGTACAGCTCTTTTTTTTTTTTTTTATTAAAAAGAAACACACTCAGGCAATGCTGCCTATCATTTACTAATGTAACCGTGTTGTTTCTTTCGGAAAGGGGATAGAAGAGAGATGAAAGATTTGAAAGATAGAAGGGCTTCAGTATGGCAACACTGTAATTGCGCGTGTTGATAATTTTTTGGTTTTTAAATGGGGTCCTCAACTGATATTTCAATTCGTTTTGCATGGAATAGCAAAGTAATATAACATTATTTTTTCTAAAAAAACTTTGCTTTGGCAAGTACACCCACATCTTCCGCAAAACATTATCATGATTTAATGTTTTGGGCAAGAGTACAAAATTCGCGGGCATTGTATAATGAAATCCTTTCAAAATTGCATACATTTTAGTAAAATTGCAAAAATTTATTTTTTTTACAAAAGTTTTGTTACAAATACGGCGATCAAAGTATTGAATTTTTGAAAATTTAAAAAAATGTCATGCGACACATCATATATATTGATTTTGATGCACTTAACATGAATATAAAAAAATAATAAAATCGGTCGAACGGTTTCCTAAGATATCACTCTTTGAAATTTCCTAAAAAAGGCAGTTATTTATTCAAATTTAAAAATTTCTATTTCGAGAATTTTTTTTGTTAATTTTTGAACCTAGGAAAAACTGCAATTTTTAGAAATTTTTTGACAAATGGTGATATCTTAAACACCGCTAGACCAATTTCAGAATTTTTTATACCCTCCACTTAGTGATAGAGGGTATATATAAGTTTGTCATTCCGTTTGCAACTCATCGATCTGGGACCCCATATCTAAGACATTCTAGCGATGTCCGTCTGTCCGTCTGTCCGTCTGTCCGTCTGTCTGTCTGTCTGTGGAAAATGCTGTCACGGACAAAATATTGCACAGCGATGACTGAAACTTAACATATTTATTGGAAGTTCTCCCGAGAAGTTTGGTATTGCATTTGAGCGATATCGGTTCAGCGGTTCAAAAGTTTTGAACGAAAATGTAAGCACACCTCAAAAATTTCAGTACATTTAACATAACCTAAAAATACAAAATGTTTTAATTCGGCTTCTGGTTGACATATCGTGAACCTATATTCAAAATATGTCAACTCAAATTTGACCGAAATGAGTTTCCGATGGCAAATAGCTCCCCTATTCAATACCCATCTGTGAAAAAAAATTTCAGCGCAAAAAAATAATTTGTTGTCGTTTTACATCCATTTTTGTTGTTCTGCTATCTCAAAGTAGATATTTTTTTGGTGAAAATAAATGCCAACTCCCATTGTAAATTTCCAAAAAATTTTCAAAAACTATAAAAACAAAATTATACCACATATCCCATTGCATTTGTCATGCTGAACACGAATCCGGTAAAGATTTTGATATCTAATGGTTAGTTTTCGAGATATTGCCATTTTGAAAAGTTCGGTAAATAGTGGTTGCAAAAAAAAAATATTGCTTATATACATGTAACTTTCAAACTATTTATCAGATTGAAACATTATGAGTGGGGCAAATACAGTCAATGATATAAGCTTTCAAATTAGCAAGTTTGGAGTGAGCCTACTACTATACAGCGTGAGTTACAGAGTGCCAAAGATGATTACCCCGAGATTAAAAGGCTTTCGGAGCTAGTAACTTTTAAAAATATAGAAAGATTTTTATTTTTTTTTCAGTTTTTGCAATTACACTGCAAAGGATAACAAAAACCAAACACAAAAAAAATAATAAAAATTTTTCGAAAAAAAAAATTATTTTTATTTTCCGACAATATATGCCAACTCTAAAAAAATATTTCTTTTTTGATATAGTAATAAATGCCATCTCTGAAAAATACGCAAACAAGTGCAAAATATGAAAATTTTTGCATACCCGGTGAAAAATGTTCATATATGCACATACATGTTTCATATGTGATCACATATGAAAAATATGTGAACACATGTGCTCCATATGTATACATATATGAAGCAATATTTCTTGATCTTTTTTCATATATGCTGATGTATGAATACACATATGCACACATCTGCACACATCTGCACATACATATGTATGTCTGGGACTTATAAAATTTTCAAAAAAAATTTCCAAAAGTATTTGAACTGAAGCTTTGAACTGAAATTTTTTACTCCAAAACGCAAAAAAAATTTCAAAAAAACTTTAAAAATTTTACAAAAAAATTTTCACATATGAGGCATTCCACACCAAATGTCCCGCTACAGAAAAACATGTGTCCCGTAAATTTCTGAATAGGTTGTTTGGAGAGCCCTATATGTAACTAAGAAAATTGCGTTTTTGGTTTTTCAAATTTTCGAAAACTGGGCTTAGGAGGCGTGGTCAAATATTGGAAAAATGGTAAAATTTGTGGCGAGTTGCCTTGATTAAATATTTATCACATTAAAACGGAATGCACCACAATGTCAAAAATTTACGTTCTTATATAGTTTTGTATGGGCTATCGATTAAATTTTTTTTTTTTGGAAAATTTTCAGAACCCGTTCTGAAATTTTCCATTTTTTAAAAAAGTTAATTTATCAAAAATCCGGCCACTTTTTTTTTTTCTTTTTTATTTATTTTTTTAAAAGTTTAGATGTTTGTCCATCCACACAAAAAAAATCAGAAACACGTTCATCTTTTTTTTCGAGAAAATCGCATTTGAACTTTAAATTTCATAACAATTTTGTTATTTGCTTGTATTTCTTTGTTTTAAAGTTGCGAATGAGTAATATTAATTACATAAATATTCGTCATACGCTCTGTTGACACAAGAAAATACAAGCAAATTACTAAATTGTTATGAAATTTAAAGTTCAAATGCGATTTTCTCGAAAAAAAAGATGAACGTGTTTCTGATTTTTTTTGTGTGGATGGACAAACATCTAAACTTTTAAAAAAATAAATAAAAAAGAAAAAAAAAATGTGGCCGGATTTTGGATAAATTGACTTTTTTAAAAAATGGAAAATTTCAGAACGGGTTCTGAAAATTTTCCACAAAAAAAAATTTTAATCGATAGCCCATACAAAACTATATAAGAACGCAAATTTTCGACATTGTGGTGCATTCCGTTTGAATGTGATAAATATACGACATACTGCTAATATCTGAGACACATTTTACTGTTAAAAACTGCTTTAGAATCAACGGATATTCTACTTACGATACTAAACACCCCAGTGGAAAAGCGTGTGGTGGCTCCGCCATAATTATAAAAGAAAAACTGAGTCATTTTCCAATGAACGAATATAGAACAGAACACATCCAAGCCACTTCGATTACCCTTATTGCTGGAAATCTAACAATTTCTTCTGTTTATTGTCCTCCTAAACATAGCATATCGGAATCCCAATACACCCATTACTACAAAACCTTAGGTACAAAATTTATTGCAGCTGGGGATTACAACGCAAAGCACACGCACTGGGGTTCTCGACTCAATAACACTAAAGGGAGACAGCTTTTAAAATCGTTAGTCTCATACAAACTAGATGTTGTCTCTGGGGGTCAGCCAACTCATTGGCCATCAGACCCAAACAAGATTCCAGATATTCTCGACTTTGCGGTACTAAAGAACATTAAACGTGAACACATTTCTATAGTCACATCTCTAGATCTCTCGTCCGACCATTCGCCTTCAATATTGACTGTCTTTCAGGAACATCCGATCCCAAAGCACCGCTATTTCCCAAATAGGATGACTAATTGGCTTAAATATAAAAAGTATATAAGTTCACACTTACCCTCTAATATCTCATTGAAAAATGAAGAAGAAGTGCAAGAAGCAATAAGCATGTTTACAGATACAATTTATAACGCAGCAAATGTGTCTACACCGACTATAAATCAGACTACAAAAAAAGCACAATGTCCACAAAATGTTGAAACTCTGATCAGAGAAAAAAGAAACCTTAGAAGATTATGGCAGCAACATAGATCTCCAGCTTTAAAACTCCAACTAAACCAATGTCAAAGAGCACTTCGCAAAGTTCTCCAGGAAAACAAAGTATCGTCTCTCCAAAGACATCTACAAAGTCTTGATCCAACAGAAAGAACTAACTACAGCCTATGGAAAGCCACTAAAAACCTAAACTGTCCTATTAGTTACGAGTCTCCAGTTCGCCTTATTGACGGCAGTTGGGCCAGAAGTCCAGATGATAAATCTAAAGCCTTTGCGGACCACTTAGAACAAGTGTTCACACCCAATAACACCAACTCCGACATAATTATCCCACAGATAAATGAGAAAGTAGTTTCCCCCATGAAACCTCGATTTCCTAACATAATAACAGCTGTTCGAAATCTCAACACAAAGAAATCCCCTGGTCAAGACAAAATTACAGCAAAAATGTTATGTGAACTACCTAGCAATGCTCTAAGACATATCCTTTATATATTTAACGCAATCCTGCGTATAGGCTTTTACCCCTCCTCTTGGAAAATCTCCGAGATTATAATGATTCCAAAGCCAGGAAAAGATCCCAGTCAAGTAAGCTCATACAGGCCAATAAGTCTTCTCTCGATTTTATCAAAGCTTTTTGAAAAATTATTTCTAAATGCACTAACTCCATTCCTTAACGATCACCAAATCATCCCCGCTCATCAATTTGGGTTCCGAAAAGACCACAGTACGGTAGAACAAGTTCATCGAATAGTGACTCTTATCAGAAGAACATTTGAGGAAAAACTATATTGCACTTCATTATTTATTGATATTTCTCAGGCCTTTGACAAAGTCTGGCACAAAGGGTTAATATATAAAATAGTTTCGCTGTTACCCCAAAATACACACAAGCTTCTAAAAAGTTACTTAACTGACAGAACATTCGTGGTCAAGGTCAAAGACATAATCTCAAGCCCCAGACAAATTTTGGCTGGTGTTCCCCAAGGCAGTATTCTTGGTCCCCTTATGTATATTCTATTCACTGCAGATATGCCCACAAGTGCCCTTACACATACTTCAACCTTCGCAGACGACACCGCATTTCTTTGTATAGATAAAAATCCTAATATTGCTTCTTACAACTTGCAAACTCACATTTATGAAGTTGAAAAATGGCTTACTAAGTGGAAAATAATGGTAAATCCTTCGAAATGTGCCCAGGTTACATTTACCTTAAGAAGGGAAAACTGCCCTAATATAACAATAAACAATGTCAATGTCCCTGAGAAGTCGCATATAAAATATCTGGGAATTCACCTCGACCGACGTCTCACTTGGTCTCAACATATTGACTCAAAATGTACACAACTAAAACTTAAAACTTCTCAGTTGCTCTGGCTCCTAAACTCTCACTCCACCCTCAATCTTGAATTTAAGGTCCTATTATATAAAGCCATCCTCAAGCCAATCTGGACTTATGGAATTCAACTATGGGGAACTGCATCAGTATCCAATGTTGAAAAACTTCAAAGAAGGCAATCCAAAATATTACGCCTTATAACTGGCAGCCCGTGGTTTATCCGCAACGAAAACATACACAAAGATCTTAGCATCCCTTACATCCGTGAAGAAATACAGAAATATTGTTCCAAATATATACGTAAATTGTCAACACACCCAAATCCCTTAGCTCAGAATCTACTCCTATTTAGAGGACATAGTCGTTTAAATAGGGTAGATACATTGGCTATAGCTCACCAGTAAAGAAACGCAAAACCTGTTAACACTCATTGGTCACTTATGCGCTGGCATCAGGGCCACAATATATATTTAGCTTAAGATATTAATACTTATTGTCATTTTTCTTAAAGAAAAGATCCAATAAACAAAATAAAGCTTAAAAAAAAAAAAAAAAAAAAAAAAAAGTTTTGATCACATGATCAATTATTTTTATTTATTCTTTCTATTTATTTACAACTCATTTTTAATAAATTCAACCTAACCGAAAACTGGTAACAATGACCGTCGTCTCGTAAAAGCATTTCAAAATCAAAAAAAATAGAAAATTTTTTTTTCCGAACTTCAAAAAATAAGACTTCGAAAATTTTACAAAAATTGTGAAATATTTTTTTTAAAACAATTTTTATGAAATTCTTTACTCCAAAATGAAAAACGAAATTAAAAAAATATATGTTACATATGTGACCATATATATCCATATATTTACATATGCCGCCAATTTTCGCATTTGCTTCATATATGTAATACATATGGGCGAGCATATATGAATAATATATGAATAACATCTGACATTTTTCACCGGGTAGGTAAAAATTGTTTAGAATATTTAAACCATCTTGTGAAAGGTACATGGTTTATTTTTGCAATAATATGCGAAATAACTAGTTTTTTAGCTCTCCTGAAAAGTAAGCTTTTTAGAGTTGACATTAATTGAATATAGTTCGACGATATGTGAACATAATTGAACACCAATTGGTATTTAAACAAGTACGAACATATTTTTTGACAAAAAAGGAAAAAATCGCGGATTTTTTTTTACCAAAATTTTTTTTAGCGGATTTTTTTTTTTTTTAAATTTATGTATCTAATGATTTTTTTGTTTTTTAATTTTTCAAAAATCCAAAATAATGGTGGAAATTTTCCACAAACCCAAAATTTTTAAATTGTCAGATTTGGCTCAAATTAGGCTTACATAAAATACTGTATCAAAGAGAAAAAGTATGGACTAATTATAAAGGACTGCTATCAACGACGTAAATCAGAACAATAACAATCAAGACATTTAAATAAATATTTTCTTTTTTAATCAAATGTTTGTTTTTTCTTTATTCCCCTTTTCATAAAAAATTTTAGTTTGTTTACATTTTTGAAAATTTTCAATGTTTTTAAAAAAAGGGTAAATTGAAATAATTAATGCATTTGTAACAAACTTCGCATTGGATATATTAACTTGATCATTCCGTTTGTAACACAAATCAAATATCGGTCTAATAAAACCAGACAAGGAAAAACTCCGTACTTTATTAAAATAATGTTTAAATTATTCAAATTTAATTTTGTTTTGAAATAAAACTCTTAAAAATGTTGGTGTTTTATAATTTCAAAAAATAAAACTCTTAAAAATTTTGGAGTTTTATAATTTCAAAAATAAAACTCTCTCAAAAAAAAGAGTTTTATTTTACCTTAAAAATAGAAAGAAATTTATTTTGGTATTATTTTTGAAAAAAATATAAATATATGTATAGTAGAGTTTAGATAAAAATAATGTATCTGATCTTAAATATTTTCATTAGGTTTAAGGGGGGTATAAAGGAAAAAAATAGTCTTAACGTGAGCAATTTTTTAACAGCTATAAAAATATTAATACGCAATATTTTTTAATTCTGTTTTTTTTATTTGCAAGATGAATTATTGTAATATTCTTAAAACTTTATTACACAAAATTTGGTCAACAAGAATTTCCAGGGTTGCCACTAATTTCTTTTTTTTCAAGAGAAAATCGGATGCAGTTGTACAGCAAAAACTACTGAACCGATTTTGATGATTTTTTTTTTATTTGTAGATTATAAAATTTTCTAGTACCTACTAGCCATTTTTGAAAAATATTGATTTTTGTTGAAATTATGCTAATATAAATTTAAAAAATGTACTTTTCTTCTTTCAAAAAACCTAATTAGGTTAAAATTTTAAAAAATGTCCACGATAAGTTCTACTAGAGAACTTAATAATCTACAAATCAAAAATATTTTATCAAAATCGGTACAGTACTTTTAGCTGTACAATTGCAGCCGTTTTCATTTAAAAAAACATTCTACAATTAAGTGTAAAAATCAGTTCATCAAATTTTGTGTTATGAAATTTTAAATATTTTGCAATAAATTATTTTTCAAATCACAAAACAGAATTAAAAAATATTGCGTTTTTATTTTTTATCGCTGCTTAAAAAATCACATAAAGGCTGTTTATTTTTTCTTTAAACCCTCCTTAAGAAAAATAATATTACTTAAATCTTCGTTTTATTGGTTTTGGAACAGTTACGCATGCTGAACCTTTTGCTCAAAATTAGCGAGTTCTTAGATATTAAAGACATGGTGCGTCTGTATCCATTACTTCTCTCACTAGTGGTTATTGATGCTTAAATTTGTTTACAGTACTTATTTCCAGTCTCGAATATTTCAAAAATGGATCGAAATAATCTGGGTTCACGAGGTCTATTACTATCCATAAAATTTTCTGGTTCCAATTTTCGAATAAGTAAGAGTGGAACTACAGAAAGTACTAAATAAGCGGTTATTCGAATCTTCAAACGCGAATATCTTAAAAACTGTAAACGCATATTTAAAGCAGATTTGGAATTAGGAGGGCAAAATCTATTTAGTTCATACATTTAATTTTGCAGTATTTTTTTTTTTAAGTTTATACGCGATTTTTGCAAAAATATTTTTTATGCAAAAAACCAAAAAAATATTAAGAGAACACTTTTTAGTGCAATATTTCGTTAATAGAAAGTTTTTTTTTACAAATAATGGTTCTATTAGGAGTATTAATAAATTTAAATATGATGAATTTAGTTTCAACTAATTTTACTATTTCGTGAGGTCATATTTTTATCATATTATCAACTATTTTATATAAAAATGTTAAAAACCAAAAATATTTTTTGTTTACTTAAAATAAAATTAATTGTATGAAAATAAAACTCTTTTTATTTCGGAGTTTTATTTTTAAAACTCGGTACCGAGTTTTATTTTGAAATTGTAGGAAATTTATTTAAAAATTGAATTAAATTTTTTTGGAAAAAATACTTTTGGTTTTTTTTCATTGAAGAGTTTTAAGTTTTACACTTTTCCCTTGTCTGAATAAAACACAATAAATGATTATTTAAAATTTATTTTATTTAATTAAAAATTATCAAAATAAATATAAGATAAACAATAAATTATACATTAATATAAAAATATATGTAAGAGAGTTAAAATCGGTCAAAATTCTCTGATTGTGAGTCATTTTATAAATCAATTTTTTTTGCTACATAAAATTCCATTATTCTCCCACAGAGTCCCTTATTCTAAAATAATTTTCTTATGGTAAAAGTTTCTTACTTTCTTTCTTTATAGAATTTTTTTTTTTTCAAAATATGAGAATTTTTCTATAGAAGAAATGTCCCATAATCTGAGAATGTATCTATAGGAAAAATGTCTCAGAATGTGAGAATTTTTTTTATAGAAAAATGTCGCAGAATCTGAGAATTTTTCAGAAGAAAAAATGGATTAGAATCTGACAAGGGAAGTCTCCCTAGTGTCTCCCGCGGATCTTTATGGAATTGGTTTTATTTTGTAGATCAGAAAAAATAAAGGGACACGTATTTTTTTTAGCGGCCCAAATTCATATTAAGCGAGTAAAATGGAGGGGGAAGACAAGGCCATTTTTCAGTTTTTCGTTTATCTCCTATATTATGCAAAGAAACCTAGTCATGTTACATACCAAATGAAAGGTCTTTGGAAAACCTATCTATTTGTGCTAAGAACGTGTCCAAACATGCACAACTTTACGTCATATTGAGTAAAATACCAAAATTTTAGGACATTTTTGTTAATAAGTCGAAAAATATTAACTTCTTTGGCCCGTTGTTAGCACCACGAGATAGGTATTTTCAATAGCTTTAATCTGATACTACACAAGCCTATATTAATTTTGTTTAAATAGGCGTAAATCGTAAAAAACTGAAAAAGGTCAATTTCAAATCGACCCCTACTCAGATTCTGAGACATTATTTTTATAGAAAAATTTTCAGATTCTGAGACATTTCTATTGAAAACTTTTATGATTCTTTTTTCTATAGAAAAATACTCACATTGTAAGACTTCTATAGAAAAACTCTCACATTTTGAAACTTTTTCCAAGCGAAAAATATTCAAAATCTGATAAAAAATACTATAAAAAGTCTCAGATTCTGAAACATTTTTTCAATAAAAAAATTCTCACATTCTGAGACTTCTAAACGAAATTGTCTCAGAATTTGAGACTTTTTTGTACGAAAACTCTGACACTTTTTCTATACGAGAAATGTCTCAAAATCTGAGACTTTTTCTATACGAAAAATGTCTTAGAATCCGAGACTTTTCTATACGAAAAATGTCTGACAATCTGAGAATTTTTCTGTACGAAAAATGTCTCTGAATCTGAGACTATTGCTATACGAAAAATGCCTCAGAATCTGAGACTTTTTCTGTATGAAAAATATCTCAGAATCTGAGACTTTTTCTAAATGAAAAATGTCTCAGAATCTGAGACTTTTTCTAGACGAAAAATTTCTTAAAGTCTGAGACTTTTTCTATTCGAAAAATGTTTTAGAATCTGAGGCTTTTTCTATACCAAAAATGTATCTGGATTTGAAACTCTTTCTATATCCCGGGTGAAAATGACCATGTATGTTCATTAGGGTGGTTTTTTATTTTATTTTTTTTTGGAATTTCGAGGAGCGCGCAGCGGATTTTTGTGCCATTTGATGTTAAAATAATTGTGTAAAAATTTGAGCTAAATCGGATAAAATTAACCCGAGGCGCAAGGAGGTCAAAGTTTCGAGAAAAAGCCAAAATGGCCAAATTTTGAAAAAACTTAAAAAAATGTAAATTTTGTAGAAATAAAAAAAATAAAATATTTTTTATTTAACTTTCTGGCAATAATACTCAGAAAAAATTATATTTACTTTTTATGACGGCAGTAACACTTTCAAACATGAAATACAAAAATTACCATGCATTTTGGGGGGTACCGGATATGAGTGTTTTCGATTTTTTGAAAATTTTATTAAACAAAAAAATTAAATCTTACTATTCTATAGCAATGGATTATTAAATACATCCTAAGGCTTAAATATTTAAAAAATTGGGGATATCCATCGACTCAATTTTTTTTTGGAGTCATTTGAGTTTTGCGGATTTCAAGGAGTCAAATGACTCCAAAAAAAAAAATGAGTCGATGTATATCCCCAATTTTTTAAATATTTAAGCCTTAGGATGTATTTAATAATCCATTGCTATAAAATAGTAAGATTTAATTTTTTTGTTTAATAAAATTTTCAAAAAATCGAAAACACTCATTTCAGGTACCCCCCAAAATGCATGGTAATTTTTGTATTTCATGTTTAAAAGTGTTACTGCCGTCATAAAAAGTAAAGATAATTTTTTCTGAGTATTATTGCAAGAAAGTTAAATAAAAAATATTTTGTTTTTTTTTATTTCAACAAAATTTACATTTTTTTAAGTTTTTTCAAAATTTGGCCATTTTGGCTTTTTCTCGAAACTTTGACCTTCTTGCGCCTCGGGTTAATTTTATCCGATTTAGCTCAAATTTTTACACAAATATTTTAACATCAAATGTCACAAAAATCCGCTGCGCGCTCCTCGAAATTCCAAAAAAAATAAAATAAAAAACCACCCTAATGTTCATACATGCTCATACATGATTCCATGTATGATAGTATATGAACAATATATGGAAATGTATGTCATATATGGGAGCATATATGAACATACACAAGTAATGTAATATTCCATAATATGTTGATGCAACTATGTGTTGATAGGTATATGTCATACTCCTTCATATATGCTATGCATCTGCATAGCATACATGTCTTAAAAACAATTTTTTTAAAGGTTGGGTTCGGCAGAACTTCCCGAGTAAAAAGGAATTTATATAAATGTATATTATTTTATATGTTTTCATAAAACCATATAAAACTATATGAGTCAAAGTATAAAATTATATCTCACTTTGAAATTTTCCAATTTTTTTAAATGATGTCATATAAAATCATATCTAATTATATTGTTCATAATATATTAATACAAATGGTGGATGTAATCATACGTTGCACATAAAACTTAATCCGATTTCATACATTATTATACGTGACTTTATATCTAATTATGTATCGGACTTTACTAAACAAAAAATCCAGTATCAATTTATGTATAATTATATATGACTAATATAATACCATTTAAAACTATATATGGTTCCATACTAAAAAAATTTTCAACAAAAATAATAGATATAATTATATGTGTCTTAAACGATAACATATCTGTATTTGTATAGTACTATATATACGCAAATTTCGTCTAAACTCAATATATATTTATAAATGGTCGCATATGTAATGGAATATATATTTTGATATAATCATGTATATAAAAAATATTTTTTTGACGAAACAACTAGCCATATATAATTATATATGCCAGTATTTCAAATTTTTTTTTTTGTGTGGCAACATATATGATTATACAAAACTTTTTATTGGATCATATAAGATTACATATGATTTTTGGGAACCCGAGTTCGATTCCCGGCCCAGTCGAGAAAAAAAAGTTTTTTTTTTTATTTTTTTTAAATAGAAAACACTTTTTTATTGCATTTAATTTTTTTAGAACTAAAAAATTTTCATTTTTGGAATTTTTGCAATCATTTTTAAAAAAATATTTTTCCTTTATATAGTTATATATAACTATATTTGATTTATTATAAAATTATCTATAATTTTTGGGAACCCGAGTTCGATTCCAGAAAAAAAATATATTTTTTTTTAAATAGAAAACACTTTTTTATTGCATTTTTTTTTTTTTTGAACTAAAAATTTTTCTTTTCTTGAATTTTTGCAATCATTTTTAAAAAGTTATATTGCTTTTATATAGTTATATATAACTATATTTAATTTATTATAAAATAATCTATCATTTTTGGGAACTCGAGTTCGATTCCAGAAAAAAATATATTTTTTTATTTTTTTTTTTTTTTTGATTGAAAACACTTTTTTATTGCATTTGTTTTTTTAGAACTTAAAAAATTTTACTTTTTGAATTTTTGCAATCATTTTTAAAATTTATATTGCATTTATATAGTTAATAATAGCTAGATTTGGTTTAAATTATCAAATTATCAATGATTTTTGGAACCCGATTTCAAATCTAATTCTGATTTCCTGATTAAATGAAAAATTTCAAACTTATAAGCCAAAGTCTTATTTCACTTTGGAAGTCTATGACTTGGAAATAAGGCATATCGCTACATTAAAATTATTGTTTAAGCTTACCATGGAAGCCCCTAATAGCGCTGTACGTCATTCCATTTTTTTTTTTTTTTTGCAAATTTTATCAAAAATTTTCTAAGTCTTTTTGAAAATTGTGTACAAGTGAATAACATATTTTATTGGATGTAATCATATATTACTATATGTTAGATCAATTTGATATAATTAGATACGATCAATTTATTTAAAACTAATGTCCAGTTTCTCTATTACGAATTTTCATTTTCGTTCGTCCAAATGACATAAGAAAATCAATTTGAGGTTCTGTATTGCGGATGTCATTTTAGTCGAACGAAAACGTAAGAGTTGTCATTTTTCGTCATATTTTTCTGTTTCTACAACACGAATTGAAATGTCAAAAACGCCAAAACCACACGAATGAAAAATACCATTCGTTAAGGAGTTTTTAGTGAAATATTTAACAAAATAAGTGAAAAATGTGAATTTATAACAAAAAAAAGTAATATTAATTTATAAAATTAAAAAATGTGAATGTTTTAAAACTAAATGCTTTGAAAAAAATGTGTATTAAAACAAATCAGTGAAAAAAAGACGGATTTGACCAATTTATATTAACAATTTAAAAGCCACGGGTCATCATACAAATTATTGTTTTCATTTGTTTTTTATTAAAATTGTGTTAACTTTTTAGCTATAATAAATAAAAAAACTCTGATTTGATTATAATTGTGTTTTTTTTATAAACATGAAATTTGATCAGCTGTTTTCTTTAGCTGATGTGTTGATGTTGCCACTTCGTTTAGTTTAGATAATTTTTGTATGAAAAAAATAAACAAAAACTAAAAAAAAACTTTCTGGCAATACTGTAATTTGACAAATGGTCAAGACAAACGTAGCTAACGAAAACAAATAACGTAATCAAACGAAAATGTTATGGAAACTGATATCATTACGAATTCGTACGGGTAGCGTTCGTTCGTGTATTGTTTCGTCCGTTTAACAGAAACACCATATAAGTCTTTTAAAGTTGTTATTTGCTAACAACGTCCGCTGGTCTAGAGGGTAGAGATTGCGATTACAAAACGGAAGACTTGTGGTTCTAATCCCCGTCCGTTCGAAGTTTTTTTTTTTTTTTATTTATTTTCAGTTTGACATTATTATATCTAAAAATAAATCTAAAAACAGAAACATTTTTTGGATAAAAATGAATCCAATAATTTTTTTATAAAATCAAGATAACAGATATTATAAGATAACTTTGGCGCGGCCAAATTTCGGATGAAATTACATAATATAATATCCAATTTAATATAAAATCATGATATTGGATATTTTAAGATAACTTTGGCGCGGCCAATTTCCGGATGAAATTACATCATATCATATCATATTTAATACAAAATCATGATAATATATAATTTGGGATAACTTTGGCGCGGCCAATTTCCGGATGAAATCACATACAATCAAATATTAAACTGTAACTTCATATATTATATGATGTTATGAGATAACTTTGGCGCGGCCAATTTTCGGATGAAATTTAGCAAAATCAGATCCAATAAATTGTATATAATTTTATAAGATAACATGTTTTACCATACAATTTTTTTTTATTCGGGTTTGCAAAATTGGACGAAGTTCATGTATGGGTTCAGTCTGAAAAAGGCGTTCGGTTGGACAATAATGATCATATGTCATCAAGATTGATTATAATTTCAATAGGCGAATATAAACGGCACTAACGTAAACAACCAAATTTAGAAGAAAATTCGAACACTCTGACGGTATTACTGTCAGAGCTGCGAAGGATTTCATCCCTTAATAAGATTTGGTGTTCTGAAATAAACTTTAATGATTGCATTCCCCAATCACAATTTATCGAATGAATTTACATTTGATTTTAAAATATAGAATGAATTCGGTTTCTTTTTCATTCGACTTTGAAATTGAATGCGTAAGTTTTTATAAATTCGATTTTTATATGTCTCATGAATAATAAATAAATGAAAAAAAGATTGCATTCAGTTTTTAAAATTCTCATAAACAAGAATTCGATTTAATGGTAAAAATCGAATCCATTCCAAGAAATATTGATATTTAAAGATAATTGTATTCAGTGACTATAAAAACCGAATGTATTTTATTTGTGAATTCATTCGAAAAGTGGTTAAATCTTCGAAGCTTTGTTTAGCCTAAAGTATCATAAAGTCCAAAGTATATTTTTAAAATGTTCGTTAGTTTTTATTAAAAAATCAGTGTCATAAATTTGTACAAATTATTTATATTTGAAAAAATTTCAATTAATAGACGTTTTATGAAAAAAAAAAAAATTACATACAAATTCATGTATGACAATGTATGATCATTAATGTACATGTACCCTCAAATTACGGATATGCACTTGTATGGACTTCCATATATGCATCATATATGAACATACATGGTCATTTTCACCCGGGATGTCTCTTTCTATATGTCTCTTTTCTAAATGTCTCAGGATCAGAGACTTCTTATTTACAAAAAATGTATCGGAATTGAGAAATGTTTTTCCAAAAAAACTTCTCAGAATCTGAGAATTTTTCTGTAGGAAAAATGTCTTAGTATCTAAGAATTTTTTCTATAGAAAAAATGTCTCAGAATCTCTGAATTTTTCTGCAGGAAACCTGAAAATCCAGAACCTGAGAATTTTCTATAGGAAAAATGTTTAACAATAGTGAGAGTCTTACAATTTTTTATAATGAAATGTTTCAGCAGCTGGTGCTGGTGTTGCCTTTGCTGCAATTGCTGCTGTTGTTGGGTAATAAAAACTTTTAAGTGGGGTTGTGGCATTTAAATGGCGACTGAAATCCCGATAGTCGACTTTCTGGCTGGAATCGGTTCGCCATAATCCCGGCCCATGGCGTTTTTATTATTATGAGTTGCATTTGCTCCCATTCACTCATGGAACAATTCATGTTTTTTTTTTGTTTAGTCTTGGCAAAAATTATATTTTTTATTTATTTTCAAATTTTTTTTTAATATTTTATGAGAAAATTTATTTTGTTTTCATTTATTTTATTTACAAATTTTAAATATTTTGAAATGTTTTTTTTTGTTGTGTTTTCTTGAAAATTTCGTAAATATTATTGTTCTGATATTAATCAAAAAAATAACTATGGCGACCAACTACTTGTTTCGTAGCATTCCTTTATACATCTTCTTTGAGTAAAAGTAACGAAATCTTGAGTTAGTTTTTTGCAAATTTCAACAGTTCGACCGATTTTAATTTTTGTTTTGATATTCGTGTTCAGTAGAGTGTCCCTTATTGTGGAAATGTTTAGACGGTACCCTCTTAAACCTATATCTTGCCACACATAATACTTATTAATTTTGATGCGCTGAACACAAATATCAAAGAATTTTAGAAATCGGTCAAACGGTTTTCGAGATAGTGCTGTTTGAAATTTGAAAAAAATGGCGGTTTGTTCCTACGTTCTAGAAATTTAAAAAAAAAAAAAACTTATAATTTCTTACCCTTGACCCTTTCAAAGAGCTTGACACAATATTTCATTAAAAATTAATTTGAGCCGTATCTGACCGTGGAACCCTTCAATCAAAGATTTATATTTATAAAAAAATTTCCACCAAAACTTTAGAGTTTTTAAAAATAAAAAATAACAAAAAAATATATCTCGCGATGCACTTTTTTTTTACTAATTTTGGAATGCTGAACACAAATATGGATCGATTTTAAGACGATCTAGCGATGTCCGTTCGTCTGTCTGTTGAAAACACGCTAACTTTCCAAACACTTTACTGAGTGTGCTGAAGTTTGGCATATATGCCCTGCAAAAATTGGCATTACTAATAATGGGTTTTGTAATCCGAAACAGATGTAAATAAGTAGTTACTTATTGAATGAAACACTAATTATTTTAACAAGGGCGTGAGACAAAAATAACTAGTGAAGAGTATGGAGATAAATAAGTAGTTACTACCTCAGATTACAAATAAGGAGTAAAAACCCATTTCCAATAAGAAGTAAAATAATTAGTTAATTAAAAATTTAAAAATTTAACTTATTTTTACTAAAACTTAAAAATTGCCTAATTTTTAATAAGTTTTTAAGTAAATTTTAAGTTAATTGAATTGTAAAGGTTAAAAACTGCAAGTGCAAGAAGATATTATTACTTAGAGGTGCTTTTATAACATATTACCGAGAAGTAGTTACTTTTGGACTTAAAATAATGTTAATAGTAATCGGTACTCATTATAAATAATGTACTTGGTAATGATTACTTTTCACAGCTCATTACCATGTTTTTGCTGGGTGTTGGCCATTTACCTTGACAGATTGGTATTGAATTTCAGCGAAATTGATTTAGTGGTTCAAAAGTAATTAGCAAACCTTGAATTTCAGATTGGTTCCAACTTAAATTTACGTGTTGAAAACCCGTTAATCAATTAAATTAAATTTACAACGTATTTTTTCACTAAAAACATTTTTACACATTAAAAAAAAATACACTCGAAAAAAAATTTACACTCAAAGAAAATTTTATAATTATATTTTTACAAAAACGAAAAATATTTCTTATAAATTTTTCGAATTTAACTTTTCTACTTATCTACAGCACAAAATTAACAAATTCTTCGAAAAATAAATTTGACAATTTCAGCTTAATTTTTAAATGCTGTGTACTTTAATGCCACAGTCAATATCATCATCGTCTTCTTCTTCTTCTTAAACCATTAAGCTTTGCTGTTAACTTTTTTTTTCCTCATCCATTGTTGTTACTTTTATGTTGTATGTCTTAGACAGAGTTTATTGTAACTTATCGTTTGTATGCAGCATTTGTGGTTGGATTTTTTCATCTGCTTCTTTCAGTTTTAAATGAAATGTTAACTTGACTTGCATAAGCTCGTAAAATATTTTCTAATGAGATTAGGTGAGCATTTGTTACAACAAAGAGTTTTATTTCAATTTCTTGTACTTTTTTTGTGTGTGTGTGTTTTTTTATTGTTGCTGTTATACTTTTTTTATACATATTTACTTATTTAATTTTATTTGTTGTTTAAAAGTTTTATAACAACATAAGTATTTTATTTAAAAATTCCTATGAAAGACATTTTTAACAATGCACAGCAGTAGAATGAATTGTTTTAAATTTTTTATACATCTAATTTTTTGTGGTTTAAAAAGAATTTAAGACATAAAATTTGTAGAAGACTTTTATTGTTTTTAATAAAGATAGACATAAATACAAATTCTATAAAAAAATGAGATTTTAAGATTTATAAACATTTATGAACATAATAATAAATAATGGCAGGTATTTTTTGTAAAATTGTTTCGTATTAAAGTCAGTTTAAAACAGGTGTACGGCTTTAATTTTTATTCATATTATTAAGGATTAAGAAGTTAAATATTTCCATAAAAATTTGATAAGAATACTTTATGTTTTTTGACAGGGTGAATTTTTTTAAATACATTCTCTTCAACATATTTCTTTATATATGTTGTAGAGAATTAAAAATTAAATAATGCAGGCCAACAAATTAATTTTTCTTAAGGGCTGAGTTGCGATGAATCCGAATCTGACCTTAGAATTGGCATATCACATGTGGTTTTCGAGATATCTTAAAAAAACCCAATTTTTTCCCTCATTCGAGAGGTAATAACTGAGCGACTCCACCTTTATAAAAAAAAGAATAGGGCGAAAAATACTATCAAAATATTTTGTAGGTAAAAATAAAAGAAAACATTTTTAAAACAAGTGATTATACAACTGACAACAATCTTAGTAAATATTCATCTGTTTAAACAAACAGCAACATTTATTTTTTTATTAAAATAAATAACAATAAACATTTAAAAACAAATGCAAATAAAATAGCAAATAAAAATATTTTTGTTCTGAATTTTACACCATAGATGAGGGCCGTTTTACTGAATATTTTGCCATCAAAAAGTCGTTTTCGTGAAAATGCCAGATAGAGAGTTTTGAATATAGGCCCTCGATTTGTAATAAAATTTTGGGGAATCGATCCGCAATCAACTACATTCGTGCTAAAGTCGCTTGATACAAACATGTTTTTGTATTTTTATAAATAATTTTTTAATTTTTTTAACAAAAAAATAACACCCTCAAGTAGGTAAAAACTAATGATTTCTCTTTTTAAAAATGCCAACAATGTAAAATAAAGAGAAATCCTTTATTTTTACTTACAGAACAAAAATAAATGACTTTAACAATTGTATGCTAATGAAAGTCTTTATTTTTTATGGAGTTATTTTTGAAACAACGTACAATAAAAGTTATTAAAAAAAACTGAACATTAAATAAATGTTTTTTTCTTTTAAAAACAACAAAACGTAAAACTTTTTAAATAAACTACACTCAAAATAATTCTACAGTAAAAGGTTTAGTAAGTGATATTGTACCAAAATCTACTAATTCGTTACTAACAAAAGTACTAACATTAGTAATTTTTACTGGATTTGACTAATATTAGTTACAAATTTTAGTATTGGTTACCAATTTCTGCACTAGGTCCTTTTGGACTAAAATTAGTTAAATTTTTAGTATTGAATACCCACGTTTTTTTTTGGGTGTACAAACTCTTAATGACATACATTTTTGAGTGCAGTGTTCTTTCACCTAACAGCTAAGATATCTCGAAAACCTGATGAAGGGGTGGATCCAGCTCTTGAGTTTGGTGGTGGAGGGAGGGAGGGGAGTCTTTTTTACTAAAGATCCATTTTTTTAGATCCAATTCGTAAAACAATATTGTATGAAAAATTGATAAAACATTTTATTACCTTTATGTAAAACAAATGAAATCCATCGATTTGGTCCAAAGGTATTTATATTTAGGTAAAATCACCTTTTTAAAAATTTGAAAAGTTAGCATTATCTCAAGAACTGTTCTTTTTTTTTAATCTTTGGACTTCATTTTCGGGTTAAGCGCAAGATTTTACCTTGAAAATATTTTTTGTCTTTAATTTGTAAACTACACCATTTCCAATTGCATTTGTTTTTCAAATGAATTTTAAAATTGTCCAAATACTTTTTAATATGCTCTAAATGTATTTTAGAACTGTACTGTAATTCAATACTAACAGAAAAATACAATTAATTTTTAAATTGTTCAAATATAATTTAAAATAGTCAAAATATAATTTAAAATTGTACTTATGTATTTTAAAGTTGTCCAAATGTATTTCCAAATTTTTAAAATATATTTTACTTTTTCCAAATGAAGTTTAAAATTTTCTAAATGAATTTCAAAATTATACAAATGTAATTTAAAATTTCCAAATGTAGGTTATAAACATATTTGAAAAGCTTTCAAATGTATTTTAAATTTTTCCAAATTTATTTTAAAATTGTCTACATGCATTTTAATATTTTACAAATGTATTTTTAAATTTTAAAATGCATATCGTCACCTAAAATGCAAAAGGCCCTAACTAACATTTTATTATTTTTTCAGGATAAGCAAAAAACAGAATAAAGTAAAAATTTTAATTTGTTAATAACTTTGGTTTTGATTGAATTGGGCTAAAATTTAGTGAGAACGTACGTTTTGTGAATATGTTAATTAATCACAAAATGATTAAAAAGTTTATTTCTAGTTGCGTTTATTGGCGATTACGCAATTCACATGTTTTTAATTTTTGTGTATTATGTGACCCTAGTTTTTTGTAGGAACGCGTAGGCTTATAAAATACACCAGAATCTATTTAAATACCGATTTTTAATTTGTTGTTAGTTAGGGCGTTTTGCATTTTAGGTGACGATATGGACAATTTTAATATATGTATTAGGGTGGCAGCTATTTTGCAAAACTTCGAATTTCAAGGAGTGCACCCCTAATTTTTTTTCATTTGGCCTAAAAATGCTATGCTAAAAATTTCAGCCAAATCGGACAACGTTAACACAAGGCGCTTCGAGGTCAAATGTCAAACACACGAAAATAGCCATATTTTGATGAAAAACATTGAATAAATGGTGTTGTTTTTTTGAATATACTGTTAAAAAGTGGTACACGAATTGTTTTCAGTATAAGAAGACATATTAAAAATTTTTGGGTGTTCAAAAATTAACCCTTGTAAGCCTTTCGGGGTCAAAATGACCCAATTTTTACAAAATGACCCCTTAAACATTAAAATCAGCCCCAATTTTCTAATTTTATTAAAATAAACCAATGGAAAACAATATTTATATTCTATTCTATCATATATACTCAGATATGAAGTACTGTCATTCTAGGATGTCATTAACCCGTTTCATGGTAAGGCCAAAAATATGCATTATATTTGGCATGGTTCTCAAAACTGATATTTTGATTTTTTAAAAATTTTCTTAAACAAAATTAAGAAAAATGCTAAAAAAAACACAGAATCTTATTAAATATATGTTAGCATATAAAAAAAAATTTTTTGTGGGATATCCCTCGGATAGTTTGGCGGGGGCATCGATTTAAACTCAGCGGATTTCGAGGAAAATGACTGTTTTGCCCACAATTTACTCAATATGGAAAAAATTTGGTAAATATTTTAAAATTTCACAAAGTAAGGGCCATAAATTATTAAAAACAATATAAGACTTTAACCCTAAACGTTTTAGGAAAATGGAATAATATTAACCCGGTTTTTAATCGGGTCAAAAGTCAAATTTTGGGATATTTAGAGTTTTTTATGAAAAGGCACCTAAATATAAAATGTTTATTGCGATTTTTTATAAAACTTGGTTTAATTATTGTACGAGTTCAGAAAAAAATTTATTTGATTTTTTTTTTATTTAACCCATAAATGAACATGGGGTCAAAATGGCCCAGCACGTAAAAAGTTCTTAAAATATTTTTTATTTTTTTTTCGATTTCTAATAAACTTGTTATAATAATTGTGCGAGGTCAGAAAAATAATTATTTGATTTTTTAATTAACCCATAAATGAAAAGTCGAAAAAAAAATATTTTATGCAAAGATTTTTTTTACATGCTGGGTTATTTTAACCCGTTGTTCATTTATAGGTTAATTAAAAGAAAATTATCTGACCTAGCACAATGGTTATACCAAGTTTTATAGAAATCGAAAAAAAATATATTAGGACTTTTTAATGTGCTGGGTCAGTTTGACCCCATGTTCATTTATAGATTAATTAAAAAAATCAAATAACTATTTTTTGACCTCGCTCAATAATTACAACAAGTTTTATAGAAATCAAACAAAATAAAAAGCTATATTAAGAAATTTTAACGTGCATGGCCGTTTTGCCCCATGTTCATTTATGGTTTAATTTAAAAAAAAAATTAAATAATAATTTGTCTGAACTCGTACAATAATTATACGAAGTTTAAAAAAAATCGCAATAAACATTATATATTTAGGGGCCTTTTTATAAAAAAACTCTAAATATCCCAAAATTTGACCTTTGACCCGAATAAAAACCGAGTTAATATTATTCCATTTTCCTAAAACGTTTAGGATTAAAGTCAAATATTGTTTTTAATAATTTATGGCCCTTACTTTGTGAAATTTAAAAATATTTACCAAATTTTTTCCATATTGAGTAAATTGTGGGCAAAAAAAGTCCCTTTTCTCGAAATCCGCTGAGTTTAAATCGATGCCCCCGCCAAACTATCCGAGGGATATCCGCCAAAAAATTTTTTTTTATATGCTAACATATATTTTATAAGATTCTGTGGTTTTTTCAGCATTTTTTTTAATTTTGTTTAAGAAAATTTTTAAAAAATCAAAATATCAGTTTTGAGAACCACGCCAAATATAATGCATATTTTTGGCCTTACCATGAAACGGATTAATGACATCCTAGAATGACAATACTTCATATCTGAGTATTTATGATAGAATAAAATATAAATATCGTTTTCTATTGGTTTATTTCAATAAAATTTGAAAATTGGGACTGATTTTCGTATTTTAGGGGTCATTTTGTAAAAATTGGGTCATTTTGACCCCGAAAGGCTAACAAGGGTTAATTTTTGAAAAACCAAAAATTTTTAATATGTCTCCTTATACTGAAAACAACTCGTGTACCACTTTTTAACAATATATTCAAAAAACAACACCATTTATTCCACGTTTTTCATCAAAATATGGCTATTTTCGTGTGTTTAGAGTTTTTCTTTTCCCGGACTTTTTCATTTCCCGGGAAAGCGGGATTCATTTTTAAATTTCCCGGGATCCCGGGAATTCCCGCAATAACTAAAAACCCAAATTTTTTGTCAAAAAAATATATAAAAACCTTATGAATGCGATTACACTATTTATAATGTTTATAAACACCATAAAAATCTTATTTAGTACATTTAAAACAGAAAAAAAATAAGTTTCGAGAAAAAAAGAACAATTTTTGTTACCCAGTTCTTATAAAAAAACGGTCCAAATATATCGAAGTCGTTTAAAAGTATTTTTAAGGGAATATGTTATTTCATATCGCTTTATCTGTTTTAATAATAAAATTCATCATTTATTCTAATTCATCTTGTTGTTAGTTCATTTTTACAATTGGTTCTCAACGCTTTGCCTCTGAAACACCATGAAACTAATTCACAGGAATTTCTCTATTATGTTTCTGAAACTGAATGTAACTGTTTCAGAGAAATTAAATTATAAGAAAATTTACCCCAAAAATTATTAAAAAAATTAAAAATCCTGGTTTCTAAAAAAACTGTCATCCTTTACACAGATTTTATATCAATTTATCGATTTAAAAAGAATCATTTCCAGAGACATAAATATTTTCTAAAGAAACAAATAATCATACTGCAATTTTTTATAATGCAGTTCTCAGAAAAAAATTTCTTAGCTTCTGAAAAAAAGTATCAGGATCTGATAACACAGCCCAACAACCAAAATCGGAGTGGGATGAAACAAAAAGCAAATGAAAGCATAATAAAACCCTCGACACTTTTTTTTGGTTTAGCGCTAAATTTTTTTGGACGCATTTGAAGTTGGTGAACTTTTATTATAATTATAATAATAATTGCTTAAAAATTGTATAGGGCGTATGATTAATTTTGTAATTGCCTTTAAATAACAATCATACGCAACGGTGAACAGTGGATTATTTTTATTAATTTGGCTATTCAGTAAATAGGTACGGGACCGATCACAGCGAATTTCATACCGGTTGTAGCTAACGTAATTTCGAGCTTATGTTTAGACCAGGGGCCCCTAATGTAGGACATGTTTAGTACACAAAAGCTTTAATTGCTTTAAAATGCGTGTAAAAAATAATCTAGCGCTGAATTAAAAAAACCTCTTGATGGCTTTGTTATGTAAAATGTAAACTTTAATTTGCTTTTGGTTTCATTCTGTTCCGATTTTAAATTTAGATTTTTTATCACTGTGTAATTATATCCTATCGAAATTAAGATATTGTGAGACTTTTTTCATTTCGTAAGTCTCAGATTTCATGACATTTTTTAGTTAGAACGTCTCTCTTTTAATAAAATCTCTAAAAAATCACATACTAAATAATCAATAGAAGTCGAAAAATTAACAATTTCAAAGAAACTAAAATTCCCGGGAATTCCCGCTCTATTTCCCGGGATTTCGGGATCGAAAATTTACGGGAATTCCCGGGACGGGAAAAAAACTCTACGTGTGTTTGACCTTTGACCTCGATGCGCCTCGTGTTAACGTTGTCCGATTTGGCTGAAATTTTTAGGATAGCATTTTTTGGCTAAATGTAAAAAAAATGCGAGTAAAATAAATATGTTTTCTTAAAATTTTCAATTTTCTTAAAAAACAATAAAAAATCGCTTGAAAATCTCAAACTTAAAAATTAAATATCTCTTAATTTTGACCTGATCTGTCAAAACGGAGAACGCCACTGTGTTCTATTGCCCAAAGTTAAGTTTACGTGTCTCGGCGTTTTGGTGCGTCAATTTCATGTACTTACAGTGCTATTATACTAATATTTTATAGAAAAACGTTCAGTCTGAAACATTTTTCGAATTGAACAGGTCGCAAACACAAACACACTTTTCCAAGAATACTTTTAAGAATTTAAGAAATTTCCCTTCAAAAATATTTTCAATTCTGAGGCAAACAAAATCTTTTCATATTCCTATGCTGTTTTTTTATGAAAATTTGGATGTAAATCGAGATTTTTTTCTTATACAAAAGTAATTCCTAAAAGGTTTTTTATTTTTGATATTTCTTTATGGAAAATTTTACCAGTATTAAATAAGTTTTAGATTTGATCCCATTTTTCTGACCACTCTAACATCCAACATAAATAAGTTGTTGATTGATATAAATTTTATTTTTTTAACAATATTTTGTAAAAAACAAGTATTACTTTTTTTTTGGAGTATTTAATATTTTGTTTGACTTTTTCATTGAAATTCTTAAAGATTGCATTCTCTATACAAAAGAACCCAATAATCGCATTATTAATGAATTGAAATTTTAGTCTATTGAACTACTTATATACATACATATATTTTTATTTTTATTTATATATATTTGTTTTTCTCCGAAACAATCAAATATGCTGTTATTTGTCGATTGTTATGTCTGTATTGTTATGACTTAAGTTTTTATTATGTTTTGAAAAAGAAAAAGATGGGGGAAAATAACGAAATCATAATTTTTGTGAAATGTGTGTTTGTGATAGTTTGAAAATGAATTTGAGGGGAAGACTGGCAATGGCCATGCAACAAGGGACAATAATCAAAAACTTAAATATATAAAGACTATGCATGAGTCAGTTCTTTTTGACGTTTAAACGTGGTGTTAGTTTTACAAATAGCATCTGGGAAAGCTGGAAGTTTTGTTTACTTTTTATTTTTCGTTTAGTTTTGTTGGTTATTTCTATTTAATTATATTATTTTCTTTTTTTTATTATGATTTTGTTTTTATTTTCAAGTGACACAACAATAATTTTCCTTCATAGCTTTGAATTTTTTCAATGTTTATTTTTCGTTATTCCCAAATCGTTCCCAAATACTTTCCGAAAAAAGATTGACATCTATTGATAACGACTTCGTTATTACTGACACTACTATTCATGAGTTACCCCTGACAATAATCTGAACACAGTTGAAAATTTTGAAGTTATTGAAATTTTTGTAAACTGCAATTGATTTTGTTGAAATCCAGTTTTTGAGTTTTTTTAGGATTTATAAAATTATTTTCTATATCCGCAAAATTTGGTCATTCCCTATTATTTGAAAATACCCGAATGGAGTTTTGTAAAGGAGAGGCAATTAGCATTGAACTATTCAAGTGTAATTATTAATAATTTTGTTTGTTATTTTCTATTGTATTATTGTATTTTTTGTTTTTTTTTTTTTTGTATTTTTCATGTATTTGTTGTACATACTTTGTTGTTTTTGATTACTTTGATTAGTTATTGTTGTTTTCATTAATATTGCTGAGTTTGTAGAAAATTTTCCTTGATTATTTGCCTTTGATTTAATTAGAAAATTTCATAATTATATTATTGTATTTAATATTTAGCATTAAGAGATGAAATCAAACTTGATTAATCATGCTTAACAAAATAAGGTTACAACAAACAAAAGAGATATTTATTTGATTTCACTTGAAGCAATCAACTTTTAATTATTTAATATGATTAGTGTTTTATTTAATTGATTTTTCGAAAAATAAAATTACATTATTTTGTTTCTAAATTAAAGCGAAACTAAAGATGTTAATATTTATAATTTTATAAGGAATGCGTATGATTGATTTATTAACTCATTCTCAAATATTACTTATACGCCTAGGTGTGCGGAGTACAGTGGAAGAAATAGTTAATTTTTCTTGAAATAATTCAGCCATTTAGTAAGTACTGGACCGATGGCTATTTAATTTTAATCGGCTGTAGTTAACATATTTTCGAGCTTAAGTTTGGAGGTTGGAGCCCAGCGGTTTTACGGGGGAGGCAGCAGAACCCCCCAATGTAGAGAACCTTTTGCGAACACTTTAAAACTTGCAATTTTTTGTTTGTTATTAGATTTACTAAAAAATTATATGTGGAAAATGTGCCTTTACTTGTAGGCATAAAAAACCTGCTTAAAATTCAAATCGTATTTGAATTTTCTATTCAAATGCGTTTTTCTCCATTATTGTGGAGCAAATTTAGATTTTTTTACGCCGGGTTCGGGAAAGTTGCCTTTTAGGGTCTACATTAACACACAAAATTATTGGACCTGTAAGACAATGGCTTTGGGTTCAATTTTGTTGACTTGAAAATTGCAAAGTTCCAATCAGAGTGAAAAAAACGAGTAGAAAAGTTAAATTCGACTTGGCCGAATCTATGAATACCCCTCACAGTGCCATTTTTAAGTGATAGTAAATTTTGTAACGTGAAAAAATAAAATTTTTGATTAGAAATATTTTATTTTGTGTAAAAAGATTATTTTTTTAGTAATTTTTGAAAAAAAAAAAAAATAATAAATAATTTACTAAATTTTTTTTGAGTGTAAAAGTTTTTTTGTAGTGTATTTTTTTTGTGTTAGTGTAAAAATATTTTTGAGTGACAAAAATATGTTTTAAAGTATTTTTGTGACTTACTAATGTGTTTAAAACATGTTTAACGGGTTTTCAACACATTAATTTAAGGTGAAACTTATCTGAAATTCATGGTTTTGCTAATAACTTTTGAACCACTGCACTATAGGAAATTTTACCAATTTTTTGGCCAAAAGTCAAAATTAAAATTTTTGCAAACATTATTTTTTTTCACATTAATATAAAAAAAACTTAACAAAGTAAACAATTCTTTCTCAATTTTTCGACAGAATTGATGTACTGTCACTTTATCAGTAGTTTTTCTTGCAATTTCTTACTTACAAGGGAAGTCTCCCTGGTGTCACCCTCCTATCTTCATGAAATTTGGATATGTTGTTAAGAACGAAAATTAATTCGACACGTATTTTTTTTTAGCGGCCCAAACTCATTTTTAAGAAGGGTCGATTTGTATGGGGGGAAATTGACCTTTTTCAGTTTATTACAATTTACGCCTATTTAAACAAAATTAATATAGGCATGTGTGGTATCAGATTAAAGGTATTAAAAATACCTATCTCGTGGTGCTAACAACGGGCCAAATAAGTTAATATTTTTCGACTTATTAACAAAAATGTCCAAAAATTTTAGTATTTTACTCAATATGACGAAAAGTTGTGCATGATTGAACACGTTCTTAGCACACGTAGATAGCTTTTCCAAAAACCTTTCGTTTGGTATGTAACATGACTAGGTTTCTTTGCACAATAAGGAGATAAACGAAAAAAACTGAAAAATGGCCTTGTCTTCCCCCCTCTATTTTACCCCCTAAATATGAATTTGGGCCGCTAAAAAAAAATACGTGTCCCTTTATTTTTTCTGCTCTACAAAATAAAGCCAATTCCATAAAGATCCGCGGGTGACACTAGGGAGACTTCCCTTGTTAGTTATAAAATAACGATTGAGAGCAGCGAATTTTGTGATAGCTTCTAACAAAAGTTTTTATATTAAAAATTTATAGTTTTTAAAAACTAAAAAATGGAAAATAATGTCAAAGGTGAGTACTTTAATGATAAATAGTGAAATGTTGGTGAACTCATCTATTAGATCGATTTTATTGGAAAAATTGAAGTGACCTTAAGATGAACTTATTGAAGTATGAATTGGAATTTTATTTTGACTTTAAAAAAAATGATAGCATATGTTAGCTATAAAACCATAAAAGTTCTCTAGGACAATCAATTACCTTCCGAATTTAAAAAATTTCAAGGTCGGATATGTGCAAACTTTTTTTTTATACCCATTTTTCCAGGTGACTACTGAGTGCCAAATTCAGAGTTATTTAATACATGGCGAGAGAAATAAAGCAGAGGTGGATAAGGAGCCGATATTTCTGACCATTTCTTTTCATACATTGCTGAGAGTGATTGTTTCGAAAACTTTAAACAATATATAAAGGAGGAATTAAGAATATTTTGTTCAAATATAAATATGAAAAGGATTAAAAGTTGTAGGAGTTTGAAAATTTTTGAAAGACAGCATGCTGTTTGGCTTAAAGGCAATACTTGGCTAAAAAAACTTGAAACGCAGCCTGCCTCCACTAAATCGAAACCTGGGCGACCGCAATTAACTTTTTTGTCAAAATCTGCGAGAACCAAAATACGAGTTACAGCAGAAATCTCTAAAGATCTAAATAGGGAAGTTGAGCCCCTAGCTCTTGCATCATCTACGGCTGCCCGTAGTGGCATTTTGAAATGTAGTTGACGACTTGGAACTCAAAAATAAAATTTTTTAATAAAATCCTTATTAAAAAGTAGATTTGTTTGACACTTCTTAACATTGTTAAAATAAATTTCTACTGTTATCTTCGAAAGCTAGTGTACACTCAAAAAAAAAAATATTGTAAAAACAGTTTAGAAAACCATATAATCTATCAAGGATCTAAAAAATCTTAGATGCGGCAACTTATAACCCGGGAACCCTGTTTGGAACTAATTATTAGGTAATTTTTTAGGTAACTTTACTAATTTTTTTTTTGAGTGTATGAAAACCTTTAAGAGTCACTCCCTCCCTCTAAAGAGTCTTCCAAAAGTCAAATAAAAAAAATCAGTCAAATCGGTCCAGCCGTTTGGCTGTAAATAATTTTGGCCAAAAAAAGGGTAAAATTTCCTATAGTGCACTGGACCGATTCGGCTGAAATTTAAAACGAAACAGACCAGGAGAACGGCAAATGTATACCCCAAGATTCAGCATCTTCACAATTTTCTTTAGGAAGTTAGCGAGCTTTTTATCTCGTAAATTCAATTTTTTATCGCGTAAAAAACCTTTGCCGAAATTCAGTCTTTTGCTCATAACTTTTGAACGACTTGACCGATTTCGCTGGTTTGCAACACCAACCTAACCAGGTAAACGCCCAACATATATGCCAAACTTCAGGAGCTTCCGTAAAGTCTTTCAAAAGTTTACGTGTTTTCAACAGACAGACAGACGGACAGACGGACGGACATCGCTAGATCGTCTTAAAATCGATCGATGATCATGAATATATGGGGCATTCCATGTGAAATCGGACACTTTGAAATTTTTTTTTTTTAGATTTTCCCAATTTATTTACAGTTTTTAGTACCCTTCGAAAACCCCTTCGTGGTAAATTTTCAGATTTTTTTGATGACCCGTTCAAAAGATATCGAATTTTTAAAAATTGGTAGTTTGTTCCTATACTCAATCTTCTTTTCCTCATAACTTCTTCAATAATGGTCCAAATTTCAAATTTTTTTTTTCAAAAATTTTGGTTTTTTGCGAACTTTTAAAAAAAAAAATCCCATAAAATTCTTAAAAGCGCTCTAGTATGCGATTTTTAAGTTTTTAAATTTAAATCTCATTTTTGAAAATGTTTGTACTCTTCGATTTTTTTGAAATTTTTTTGTGAAAAACTTCTATCGATTCTACAAATTTTTTGCCCAGGAGAATTGTGGGATAACGATTATTACTATTTTTTAAAATTTTTTGAAAAAAATTTATTGTAATTTTTCAATCTTAAAATCATTTCTACTGCTCCAATGGTGCGTCATAGAGGGGTCATTTATAAGACCGACCCCCATTAATTTTTATGTCTTAACATTTCTTTGGAACAAGCTAATACCCTGTCTCCAATTTCTAAGGGGGCTCCCACACAAAACGACATTTTTCAAAATTTGCTCCAACCGCTCTAACTGCCCTAATAGTGCCCTTAGAGCAACAAAATCTATGACCGACCCACAATATCTTTTTAATCCAAACATTTTCTCTGAACACACCTACCCTCTATCTCTAATTTTTAAGGCGGTCCCCATACAATTTTTTTTATTTTTTGTAAATTAGTTTTATTTAATCAGCTTCTACCGGTCCAATTTTGCGTCCGAGAGGGCTCATTGGTGAGACCGACCCCATTTATTTTTACCCTACAAAATTTTTTTAAAATATACCTACGCCCTATCTCCACTCCCTAAGTAGGCTCCCATACAAAATTACATTTTTATAAAATTTGTTCCAACTGTTATTTGTATGGGAGCCTACTTAGGGAGTGGAGATAAGGCGTAGGTATGTTTTAAGAAAATGTTGTAGGGTAAAAATAAATGGGGGTCGGTCTCACTAATGACCCCTCTCGGACGCACCATTAGACCGGTAGAAGCTGATTAAATAAAACAAATTTACAAAAAATAAAAAAAAACAAGTAGAAAAGTTAAATTTGACTTTGCCGAATCTATGGTTACCCTCCAAAATACATTTTTTAAAGGAAAGTACATTTTTAACGTGAAAAAAATTAACAATTTTGATTAGAAATAATTTATTTTGAGTAAAACACTATTTTTTTGTCATTTAAAAAAAAAGAAAAATTTATATTTTTTTTTGAGTGTAAAATTTTTTTCGAGTGTAATGTTTTTTTTACTGTAAAAATATTTCTAAGTGAATGCACGCACGTATGTCCACAAAAATTGACATTTTTGTAAAAAAAAACTAAATTTTTTTTTGAGTGTAAAATTTTTTTCGTGTGTAATTTTTAAGTTACCAATGCTTTGAAAACTAAACAAGTTTTAAAAGCATTGCTTTAAAACTAAACAAGTGTGAAAAGCATTGTTAAGTTACCAATGCTTTTAAAACTTGTTTATTAACACGTGGCATTTAAGATGAAACAATCTGAAATTCAGGGTTTTGCTTATAACTTTTGAACGACTGGACCGATTGAGCTGAAATTTAATACCCAATAGACCTGGGGAACGGCAAAGATACGTGTTGAGCTTCAGCAGTTTCATTATTGTCTTTCAAACGTTATCGTGTTTTTTATCTCGTAAATTCGCAAAATACCCTTGCCGAAATTTACTTTTTTGCTCATAACTTTTGAACCACTGGACCGATTTAGCTGGATTGCAACACCAAGCTGACCCGGTAAATGGCCAATATATATGTCAAAATTTAGGAGCCTCCGTAAAGTCTTTCCAAAGTTAGCGTGTTTTCAAGGGACAGGCAGACAGCCGGACGGACATCGCTAGATCGACTTAAAATCGATCGAGGATCACGAATATATATACTTTATGGGGTCTTAGACCAATATTTGGAGGTATTACAAACGGAATGACAAACTTATTTATACCCTCTATCACTAGAGTGGAGGGTATAAAAAATTTAGCATGTGTGGAAATTTCTTTTTTTACCTTGTGAACTTTGACCTCAAAGGAGTACGGGTTATAATTATCCGATTTGGCTCAAAGTTAAAGACCCTGTGGCACAATATTCCGAACCGACGACATTCAATTTCAGAAAAAAAAAATCGCCTTCACATTTCGCTGCCATCCCATTGTACATTGATATTAAAAAAAGCAGGCGTATGATTGATTTTTTAATTAATTTTAAATATTACTTATACGTTTTGGTTTGCAGCGTAATATTTGATCATAAATTATTTGAGAGTTAAAGGCTTAAGTTTTAATTGTTTAAAAAAGACAATAAAAACTTTTCAAATTACTGTATAAAGATCTCGTTATTCTAATTTTTTGTTTAAAAAGAAAAATAAAAAGTTTTCAAATTACTGGGAAAAGATCTCGCTTTCCAATTTTTCAAAATTTTACAGCTTTCCTTGTGGGAAGTAAACAAAAAATGCCAGTGAATTTTGTACTCTTACCCAAAACTTTAAATCATGACCATGTTTTCTTAAAGATATGGGTGTTCTTTCCAAAGTAATTTTTTTTTTTAGAAAAAATAATGTTTCATTCGACATTTTATGAAAAAACGAATTGAAATATCCATCCGTCCCGCTATTTGTGGAAAGCAAGATGTAGTACAATTGTAAGAGATTTTTTTTATATTTCCCTTCAAGTTTAACATGAAGATCGATTATGTTCCTAAATATCTTTTTTTTAATTTTTTTATTTTAAATTTTTATTGCAATGATAAAAAAAATAAACCACTCTGAACTTAGGGCACTTACGAACTCACACTATCTTTATCGATCGTATCTAATCCCTTATCTTTGTTCCCAGTCATTCCAAAATCTTCTTAATTTTTACTATTTTATACACTTGAAAATTCATCCAACATTTGTTTTATTTTACTGCTGTCTTTCCTGCTTTTATCATATTTTTTTTATGTTTGTTTTCTAAAGTTTTACTTTTTATTTATTATTTAACTTAAAAAATTTTAGCTCATTAAACTTTTTTCATATTTTTGTACTCTTCTTTAAAATGCACTTTAAATAAAGGAAATGTCATTATATTTTTTTTTTCATATATTTTTAAAAGCATTATAACTTTGAACAACAATTTGTTTTTAAGTTGTCATTACTTTCTGCTGTAAGAAAAATGGAATAAAGTGTTAAAAAAATATACGTTCATGCAATACGTACGTACAATGCAATGTATTTGCACATTTAGTTATTTTTTTGTTCATTCGTTCCGGAACAAAAATTATGTTTAAAACTTAACAATAGTTTGAGTTGTTCTTCACAAATTAAATTTAACTCAAAGTTGGTGTTTTTGTTTAAGAAATAAATAAATAAATAATATAAAAAAAACTTGGGAATTATATATCGTCGAACTATATTCAATAAATGCCAACTCGAAAAAGCTTACTGTTCAGGAGAGCTAAAAAACTAGTTATTTCGCACATTATTGCAAAAATAAACAATGTACCTTCCACAAGATGGTTTAAATATTCTAAACAATTTTTACCTATGCAAAAATTTTCATATTTTGCACTTGTTTGCGTATTTTTCAGAGATGGCATTTATTACTATATCAAAAAACAAATATTTTTTTAGAGTTGGCATATTTTGTCGGAAAATAAAAATACATTTTTTTTTTGAAAAATTTAAAAAATTTTTTTTTTTTGGTTTTTGTTATCCTTAGTACGGTAATTGCAAAAACTGAACAAAAAATTAAAAATCTTTGCATATTTTTAAAAGTTACTAGCTCCGAAAGCCTTTTAATCTCAGGGTGGTCAACTTTGGCACTCTGTAACTCACGCTGTATTGCAATAGGTTCACTCCAAACCAGCTATTTTGAAAGCTTATATCATTGACTTTATTTGCCCCATTCATAATGTTTCAATCTGATAAATAGTTTGAAAGTTACATAAATATAAGCAATTTTTATTTTTGCAAACACTATTTACCGATATTTTTAAAATGGCATTATCTCGAGAACCAGTCATTAGATATCAAAATCTTTACAAGATTCGTGTTTAGCAAGGCAAATGCAATAAGATATGTGGTCTATTTTTTTTTAAAAAAATTTTTGAAAAATTTTTGGAAATTTACAATGGGAGTTGGCATTTATTTCCACCAAAAAAATATGTACTTTGAGTTAGCAGAATAACAAAAATGGATGTAAAACGACAACAAATTATTTTTTTGCTCTGAAATTTTTATGGCAGATAGGTATTACACAGGGGAGCTATTTGCCATCGGAAGCTCATTTCCGTCAAATTTGAGTTGGCATATTTTGAATATAGGTTCACGATATAACTTTTAAAAAGTACAATTAAAAATGTTGATTAACACATATTTATGGATTTAAAAAGGGAATTAAATTTACCGTATGGCAGTGGGAGATGGCAGTAGTGGGTCTGCCTAAGAAATAATTTAAACAAATTTTAGTTAAAAACAATTAAGGTTATTTTTTAATTAAAACAGCTATAAAATATAAATTTAATAGTTTCGAATCCATGAGTAACCTAAAAATATCATAAACAATTTAAAATAAGTGAGAGTGTTAAATTCGGCTATGCCGAATCTTTTATACCCTCCAACACCTTTTAAAAAAAGAAAAAAACCAGGGGCGTCTTTTTTTTTTTGGTGGTGGGAGACAACCTTCCTGGATCTAACTACAGGACTTTAAACTTCTTCTGACATAAAAAATGTTTCGTTTGATAAGCAAAAGTACAAAAAATCTATTAAAACTGACGTTTTCTCAGAGGTTGGTTTAGTTCATAAAGGGGGAACTTTTTCCCCCAATAAAAAAATCCTTTTAATTAAAAATTAAAAATTTTCATTTGCATTTAAAATTAATTTTTATGTTGAGACATTTTTTGTGAACCTTAAGGTTTAAAGTAGAAGATTCTAGCTTTCTATTTCAATTTTGATTATAGAAATCCGATATTTTCTTAAGAGGTTGTGGCTCTTCAAAAATTCATTGAAAAAGCATTTTGAAAACAATTATTTACAAAATTAAAAAAAAACAAACAAAATCTATAATTTTTTCATTTTTGTATGGTAAAAAATTAGCAAAATTTAAAAAAAAATATATATTAAAAATAAAAGACCTTTGTGTCCCATGAAAATGATGACTGACTTTGTTAGTAAAAATTTTGTACTTTAATAATATGTGGACGAAAATTCACACCAAAAATGCATTTGCATTTAGAATGCATCTTTAATGACACAATTTTTTTTTAACTTTTATGTTTAAAGTAGAGGACTTTAGCTTTTAATTTCAATTTCGATTATAAAAATCTGATATTTACTTAAGAAGTTGTAGCTCTTCAAACTACACCACTTTTTAAATTTTTTATGACTTATAAAAAATGGAATTCGCGAATAAAATCGCGAGTTTTTGGAATTTAATAAAACTGTAGAAGTGAATGACTAAATGGCTTCATAGCGCATCTGTCGTTTTTAAAGATACAGACTTTCAAAAATTATGGTCGAAACAATGACCTTTTAAAGTTTCCAAAAAAATCATGGTGCATGCCGTTTTAAAGGCATTTTCGTTACCTGTACCTTGATTATTTTTTGAGATAACGTCATTCATCTCAGAACACTTTTGTCAAATATGTACGATTTTCCCAATTTTAAAGACCCCATATCTCGGGAAGAAAAACCACCACAAGTCCAAAATTTAGAACTATAATTTTTTTTGTAAATGACAAAATATACTTCAACTTTGATTCAATTCGAAAGGGATGCGGTAAAAAATGTTCCTTTTTTCGGTTGACTTGACATGTTTTTACTCATATTTATTATTGTCCTAGGAAGGTTAAGTTCTTAAAAGGGAAAACTCGTTAAAAAAATGCCCCTCTTGAAGTACTAGAAAAAACTATAAAAATCACAATTCTTACACTCAAAAAATTATGTTAGTAAAATCAACTGAAAATGTCAGTTAAAATAACTACTTTGTAAGTTGTTTTGGGGTCAACTACTTTTTCAGTTAAATCAACTAACAATGTTAGTTATTTTGACTGACAAAAAACAACTGACTTATGTAGTAAAAACTACTTACATTTGTAGTCTAAACAACTAAAATGTAGTAAAAATAAAATAATCAGTATATAATTTTTTTTTTCAAAAAATTTTTCAGAAAAAAATTGAAGACCAAATTTTTTCCAATTTTTTTTTTTTGTTTTTTTAACAAAATTGTGAAAAATAAAAACAAAAAACGAATATTGAATTTTTATTTTTTGGAAAAAAAAACTTTGAAAAATTTTCAGAGATAAAAAAAATAAAATTAACAACACGCAAAAAAAAATCTGTGTCGGAGTGAGCAAAAATCTGGCATAATTTTACCAAGAATATGCTAAAACTACAACCGACGAAGTAGTTTTCATAATTTATCCAAAACACTTATGTAAAAAATTTTGAAGAAAATGCTAATGCTATTTAAGCAAAAACTTGGTAAAATATGCCAAAAGAAATATGGTGAAATATACCAAAATTATTAGAAAAGGTGACTAAAAATAATGCTAAAAATTACCACATTTATGCTAAAGTAAATTTTCTATAAAATTTTTGTAAAAATTTGTATATTTGTTGAATTTAAAATTTTCACAGAATAAATCCATATTAATATAATAAATGTTGTGTAGGATTTTATTTACCACCGACCAACTGACCCTTTATGTACAATTTTCTCCAGTGACGGCTGCCTACGCTTTTTCTTGAAGTGAAGGATCCGCTATAGCTTCACGACTTTATTTAAAAGCATCCTGTAAAAATAGAAAATTATTACAAAACATAAATTTTTAATTTAAAAAACTAGTAAACCCCATTCGTCTTTTGGTTAGGAGGAACGCTTACTTTGTGATTCCATTTGTAACTCATCAAAACAGGTCTGGACTCCATTGGCTTTGCTATATAAATGAGTTTTTAGGTTTTAATTTTATAACTAAAGGGAGGACTGGTGCCCACGCTCTTTATTGTAGTGAAGGATTCACCATAGCTTCAAAAATTTATTTAGCAGTACCCTGTAAAAATAGAAAATTATTACCAAACACTAATTTTTAACTAAAAATCTATTAAACCTTATTGGTGTCTTAGGAATAGGGGTATACTCACATTATCATTCCATTTGTAATTCATTGAAACAAACGTCTGGGACTTCATTGGTTTTGCTCAGTTTTGCTAAATGAATGGTGTTTTAAGTTATGACAGCAAAATTAACTTTAGCATTTTTTTATCTTACATTTATTTATCTTTTAAAAAACTAATTATTTATTTTTATTTATTAATTTATTTTAATTTTATTTATCAATTTCCTTTTTATGTTTTTATAACAAAAAAAAATAAACGAAGAACGCACACAAAAATACAAAATGAAAATGGCGGTCTGTATTTGTTTTTTTTTTTTTTGTTGTTTTCTTTCGATAAATTTTTGTGCAAGTAATTTGCGTTATTGTGCAAGCTACTTGGTTATTTTACATAAAAAACTAATTATGTTACTTTAACATCGACAAGCATAATTTTAGCAAAAATTTGGTAAAATTTTTTTTTGGTATGAAAAAAGTTTTACCAAGTAGGATTGCTCAATCTGACACAGATTTTTTTTTTGCGTGTACTTTAAATAACTGTTACTACATTACAGTACTTTTTTGTTAGTAGTTCAAAAAAACGACTTAAAATAACTAACAGAAATAGTTGTTTGATATTTTTCATACAAAAACTACTGACTTTGTAGTTGATAAGAACTAACTACTGTAAAATATACAAACAACTAACATGTAGTAACTTACATAATTTTCTGAGTGTACATCTTCTTTGTATTTTTTGTTTAACAAATAAAACATTTATATTCTAGAATTTCAAAGTAGAGATGGTTGCTTGACGCGTGATTGTGCGTGATTCACGTGTGAGTGATTTTCATTTTAATCACGTGATTATGAGTGAGTTAAAAAAAATCTGCGTGAGTGATTAGTAAGTGAGCCGAATTTTTGCGTGAATGATTAGTGACTAATTCATTTTTAGCGTGAGTGAGTAGTAAGTGATTCATTATTTTTCGAGAGTTTGCGTGACTTGATTTTACAATTTTTTATTGCCTTTTTGTCTTTTCTATCCAAAACAATATTTTTTGCATTTTTATTTTTTTGGTAAGAAAATGCAATAACGTGAGTAAAGCTTTCCTGTTTCACGCGTGAGCGTGATTGAATTCAGCATTAGTCACGCGTGAGCGTAAGCATTTTTTCCTGCTCGCGTGATTCGATTATGTTTGCGTGAGCGTGAGTGAGTGAGTGTGGGTCAAAATCCATTCATGTGCCCATCTTTAAATCAAAGTCATTCACTTGGACTCAGGGGATAAGAAGAAGTCTGAGTCTGTTTAATTTAGAAAATTTATCACATGGTCCAAACTCGGTGTAACTTCAGTTATCATCCGGTTCATGTTTAATATTGGCTGTCGGACGGTGTAATATTAGAATTTTAATATTTCACTATTTTTTTTAACTTCGAAAACAACTAAAAATTTCACCAAAATTCAAATAATATCTTAAATTTTAACATAAAATTATTAGCATCCATTTTTAGCATATCCTTTTTTTAAATTTTCAAAAACCCCTCAGAGTAAATAAATACATTGTAACTTTTTTTTTTTTTGCATAATATATTTTTTGAGTAATTTACAAACATTTGCATAATTTAAATTCAATTCGTTTGTTTTGTCGTTATGTTTAAATTACATGATGTGAATTTTGAGAAAAAAAAATAAAAAAAAAACTTTTGTTATTCAACTGCTATTTCCTCTCCAAATATTTTATTTTTTATTTTTATAACAATGTATACAGTTTTTTAACGTTCTTTTTTGTTGACTGAATAAAATTAGCTAAAATTAAAGCTGCTTTACGAAAATCCTACTTTTCTAAATATAAAAAAAAGAGAACCATCACTATGGGTAAAATAAAATGTTTTTGCATAAGTATAAAAAAAAAATGTTTTCTAACTTACACATTTAAACCAAATTCTTGTTTTACAGGGTATATAAAAACCGAATCTAAGGAGCATATGGCAATATATGTATTTGTGTTACATAATTTGAGAGGTTATCTTGTTGTGTCTTATTATAACTGGACCCTTTTTTCGCAACATGTGGTGTGAATTTCGAGGGATAGATGTTTACACATATTTGTAGCTTTACACATTTTGTAAATCGTTGAATTTTCTCAAAAATAATGTCAACATCAGTAAAAGTAGCTGTAGAAATGATTGTGGGAACCAACATAATACGAGGAAATATTATTTTAATCAGAGCTTAGAAAGAGTTAATTCTTTAAAAAGTAAAATTGCGATTTTTAGCAGTTGTAATGGCCATTTTGAATGCGGCATGTAAAATTTGGTATTTGGAAAAAAAAATCAAAAAGTCATAACCCTAACGTCATGGAGGATAAAAAAAAATTATGTATAAATATAACTCTCTGAAAACTCTTTCCTACCCAGCAAAACTTTGGTAATGGGTAGTGATTATATAACACATAACCAGGTAATGTATAAACCTTATTTGTAGCATTATTTAAGGATGTCTTACCAAACATTTGTTCCACAACGTATTATTTTCAAGTGAAAATTAATGCATTACTAATAATTTGCTACGTAATGCATGATTATTTGAAAAAATGTCTTTCATATTTATTATTTCTAAGCATTAAATCATGGATGACTTATATTTGGTTACATTATGTATTATTTGAAAGTTTGAAATAATGCATTATTTATAATTGGATGCATAATGCATTACAATAACATAACATAATGCATTACAATAACATAAAAAATAATTATTTTATAAAAAAATGCATAAGTTTAAACTAGAGATGGGCTCACGACAAGAAATTTCTAACGACACACACTCACGAGCATATTTTATCTACTTACACTCACTTACAATCACGTGAGTAAATTTAATACACTATTACTTTTTCACTACTCGTAACACCTTATATATTACGTTCTGGTATGCTATATTATATACCTTACTCGTAACCTATAAAATTTCATATATTTTACACCTTACTCGTATTCTTCGTTATAAATTTATGACTTATTTTATACCTTACTGGTATTCTTTGTGATAATGTGGATGCATTTCTTTGAGTCTCATCGCCTGTTAAAATCATCAATGCAGCAATGTATAAAATAAGAGATCCTATACCTTATTTTATACCTTATTTGGTAATCTAAGTTTTGCTGGGTTATGTTCAAATTCTGATTAATTTTTATTAAACAATAAAAATTGTTTTATTCGACTTTTAAAATATTTTAATTTGAGGATGTTTGTTGTGGCTATAAATATAATATCTTAAAGGTCGAATAAAACAATTTTTATTGTTTAATAAAAATGAATCAGAATTTGAACATAATGGTTGGCACGCCATAGTGATGAATAACCCTAATAACATATTATTGTAGTCCAATGGACTATCATATGTAGAAATGTTTTAAATATTTTTGTTGGTTATTGACAATCGTTGCCTTACTAGTATTGTACAATTTCTTCGTCTTTCTAATTCCCATTGTGGATAGAGTCGAATGTGTATTAATATTTTAGTCTGTGCACAAACGATTTGTCATTAGACTCGTTTGCTACTTTGTAGTAAATCGTTTCTAAATAATCTTGACAATGGAATCTGACAAATTCCGAAACACGTGTCGATTAAGTCTTGCAAAAATGACAAACATAAATAAATTTAAAACAAAAAATCAATTGAAAATTATGCTATGAGAATATCATGGTTTTAATTAGTAAAGAAAATAATGACCTCGAGCCAGAATAAACATCCTCAAAATATTTCTAAGGAATTCTTGTGATTTTTTTGCGATTTTCCTTGTCATTTTACAAGTTTTCTTTAATGTAGAAGTCTATTTGCAAATTGCATTCAAAAAATATGTAATTATTTTTAAGCTCTGATTAAATTATATATTGTTATTATATGGGGCATTCCATGCCAAATCACTCACTTTTTGGCCCGACCCCCTTCGATTAATTTTATTTTTGGATATGTTTTAGTACGTATTAAATGCAACTTGCAGCCAAATTTTCAGCCTTTTATACCAAGGTGGTGTTGAGTAATAAATTTTTCAAAATGGCGATTTTTTCCAAAAAATGAAAAAATTTTAATTTTCAATCAATTTTGACCAGTAAAAAATATAGATATATTAAAAAAAGATGGATAACATTTTGTTGGTACACTCAAAAAAATACGTTAGTAGATTTACTAATTTTTTTTTGCTAATGCTAGTTAACTAACTTTTAGCAAATTTTTAGTTGAGATTAGCATGTTAGCAAAAAATTCTTGTAAACTTCATTTAGCACATTAGCAATTTTAAACAAACGTTGAACTAATTTCTTTTGCTAAGATTTGAAATTGAGTTGACAACATTTTTACAAGATTTTTTGCTAACATTAGCAAAAATAAATGGTAAATTTTTTTTTATTTTCAGAAAACTTAAAATGGCTCTATCTCGGAAACTAAGCCAGATAGAGCAAAATGGAGGGCACTTTTGGTTCTTAGAATCTCCATACTTTCGAGGGTCCTCTTCACATGTGTGGACCCTAATGGGCCCTAACTTTGGATCCAAAAAAGTTAGCATTCCCGAAAATTTTAAAATGCTCATATCTCGGTAAATATTGCCGACACAACAAAAAGTCCAAAAGCATTTTTGTAGCTCTTAATACGTAGAACAAGACCGCAGAATAGTCAAAAGCTCTTCGAGTAATATTTTTGAAGTTATCGAGTTTTTTATTTCTCAAGACCCCAGTGGTCCCCTATAATCACGTATCTCAAAAACTAAGCAAGGTAGAGCGAAACGGACACAAATTTTGGATCAAAAACTATGAAGATTTTTAAGGGACCCAACTAGGTCTAGGCCAATCGGGGTCTGGACCTATCGGGTCCGAACCCAATGGGGTCCTCAAATGTGTCAAAAAAAAATAAAAATTTAGTTAACTAATTATTAGCAAAACATTTTTGCTAACTTTAGCAAAAAAATTGTGGGTTCAAAATCAGCAAATTTTCTTGTAGGTTTACAAGCTTTTTTTGCTAACATTACAGTTTTTTTTTTTTGAGTGTAGTTAAATGTAGTTTTAGAAAAAAAATATGAAAAATTATTCGAAGTAATTATCACTTGTTTTTTATCGTATAAAAATTAAAATCGACTTTTTGAAAAAGTCCGAAACCTTCGATTTTTTTTTAAAAATGTCAAAAAATTCTACTCTAAATTACGCAACTTTTAAGTCATAGTTCGAGATGTGATCGTAATTCGTTCTATTTTTATTCAAATTTTGAAAATTGCATTTTTTTTTTTTTGACTCTGGTTTATTTTATATGGTGCTCCAAAAAAAATAATTTGGTAAATATTGACTGTAACTTCCCCTAGATATATTAACTTGGGTGTAAAAATACGTCTCAGAAAATTTTATGATGATCGGACATGGGTAAGGCGTGCTGCATCGGCTTTGAAGTTTGAAAATCGGATTACAAGGGAAAATATGCATTTTTTTCTGTTTTCTTAATTTTTTTGGTATTTTAAGTTAATTTTGAATTCAAATGGTTACAGAATTAAAATGTAGAGTAAAATGTCTCTCTATTAAGGTCATAAAAACCGAAATCGGTTTAAAATCAGCCAAGTTATTACAACTTCCCCAGGCATCTAACGTGTGGCAGACAACTTGATTAATCAATACAATCCGATTTTTGAAATTCATTGAAATTTTCTACTGTAATAACATTTTTTTATTCTTCAAGTTCAAATGTTATTAGATGACAAGTATTTTTCATATTGTGTTTTGCTAACATTTTTTAAATTAGTGCTAAAAATGCCTGCATTTTCCACACCCTTTTGAAATCTCTATTTTAAAAAAAAAAATATTTTTTTTGTTTTAAAATTTGGAAAAGTCAAAAAAATATTACACTGAAACATGAATAATGAAAAAATGTTATTACAGTAGAAAATTTCAATAAATTTAAAAAAAGGTACACGTATTTTTTAATCAAGTGGTATGGCACACGCTAGATGCCTGGGGAAGTTGTAATAACTTGGCTGATTTTCAACCGATTTTAGTTTTTAGTACCTTATTAGAAAGGCATTTTACTCCACATCATAATTCTGTAATCACTTGAATTAAAACTTAACTTAAAATACCAAAGAAATTGCGAAAACAGAAAAAAATTCATATTTTTCCTTGTAATCCGTTTTTTAAACTTCAAGGACCATGCTAAGCGCCTTACACATGTCCGATCGTCCCAAATTTTTGTGAAACGTATATTTACCTCCAAATGAATATATTTAGGATAAGTTAGGGCAGTATCTACCATTTTTTTTTTTTTTGGAGCTCCATATAAAATAAATCAGAGCCAAAACATAAAAGGTGCAATTTTAAAAATTAAAAAAAAAAATAGAAAGAATTGTGATCACATCTCGAGTTATGGCTTAAAAGTTGCATAATTTAGAGTAGAATTCTTATAGTTTTTTACAAAAAAATCGAAGGTTTCGGACTTTTTCAAAAAGTCGATTTTAATTTTTAAACGTCAAAAAATAAGTGATAATTACTTCGAATAATTTTTTCACATTTTTTTTCTAAAACTACATTTAAATACCAACAAAACGTTGTCCAACTTTTTTTAAAATATCTATATTTTTTACTGGTCAAAATTGATTGAAAATTTAAATTTTTTAATTTTTTGGAAAAAATCGCCATTTTGAAAAATTGATTACTCAACACCACCTTGGTATAAAAGGCTGAAAATTTGGCTGCAAGTTGCATTTAATACGTACTAAAACATATCCAAAAATAAAATTAATCGAAGGGGGTCGGGCCTAAAAGTGAGTGATTTGGCATGGAATGCCCCATATATATACGACAAATACTCGTATTTTCCCTAAAGGCAATTTTTTGCATGTGAAATCAATGTATTTAAAAGCAAAGTTCGCAAAAAAACATACTCATGTGTAACGCGTTTTCAGTTTCCTTCCTTCCTGTCGTTGCTTTTCATCTTCTTCCATAATTCCAGCAAATTAAAGTATTTTTTTGTTCATTTCTTTTAATATTAGCTTAACCATTTCACCAGTGGTAGTTCTGTGGTACAGAATAAACTGAAAAATTAAATAGCAAAAACTAATTTTAATGGAAATAAAGAAACAACAAATTCTTGGCCTAAAATATATTTCTAGGAACAAGTATTCCAAAGAGATGTTAAGACACAAGTTAAAGGAATAGGTCATCTTACAACACAGATTTTGCTTTTTATATTATTATACCTACTTTTTTACCATAGTTTTTCAATATACATTTATTTACAGCAGAAAATTGTTAGGTTAACTTGACATTGTTATTTATGATGATACTGAGTTTTTACACTAAAAAGAAGCGAAGATTTTGACATTGTTATAAAATGAGAATACAAAAAAAAAAAACGACTGACTAACAATCACTTATGCATGCGAAACTGGTATGTATGTGTGCAGTATGTTTATGTTCACTCATTTATTCATTATACATACATACAATGTAAGCTGTTTTTATTTTTTCCTTCATCTCGCAAGTATTGTCAGCCAACCAATTCTTATTGTTGTCAAAATACTTGAGCTAATTTGTCACAATTGAAATTCATGAAAATCACAAGAACGTTAATTTTCCTATTAAATTATACAAACAATCAACATCGGCTTACATATCCACATTAATTTAACTTGAGGAAAATGGAGCATAAAATATTTTCAAGAGTGTTTACTACTTATATGGGTTTTGATGATTTCAGGGCCAATAAATAAACAGAATTTTTCATATACTCGTAAAGTTTATCGAATTTTTTCTGTTATCGATAACTATAGAATTTTTTATAGAAAATGTTCTGTTATTAGTAACTGTAGAATTTTCAATAAAAAATTTTCTGTTATCGATAACCAGAGAAGTGTTTAAAGACAGTTCTGTTATTGATAACTATAGAATTTTCTATAAAAAAATTCTATTATCGATGTATCGATAACTATAGAATATTCTATAAACAAACTTCTGCTATCGACATATTGATAAACATAGAAATTTCTATAGAAAATTTCTGCTATCGATAACTATAGAAATTCCTATAAAAAATTTTTTTGTTATCAATATATTGATGCCAATAGACTTTTCTATAAACATTTTTTGTTTTCGATATATCGATAACTATAGAATTTTTGTTGAAAATTTTCTGTTATCGATAACCATAAAATTTTCAATAGTGAATTTTCTTTTATCGATAACTACAGAATTTTCTATAGAAAATATTCTGTTATCGATAACCATAGAATTTTCAAACAAATTTTATGTTATCGATAACTATAGAAATCTCTATAAAAAAATTTTCTGTAATCAATATCTCAAAAACTATAAATTTGTTGCAAAAAATTTTATCGATAACTATAAAATTTCTATAGAAAATTTTCTGTAATCCATATATGAGGCATTCCACACCAAATGTCCCGCTACAGAAAAACATGTGTCCCGTTAATTTCTGAATAGGTTTTATGAAAAGCCCTATATGTAGCTATGAAAATTGCGTTTTGATTTTTCAATTTTCCAAAATTGGGCTTAGGAGGCGTGGTCAAATATTGAAAAAATGGTAAAAAATTACTATTTAAAATGAAAATATAATGTAATATTAACAAAGTATTTAAAATATGTATATTTAAACCCTACACCACACTGTGGTACAGGGTATAATGAGTTTGTGCTGATGTTTGTAACTACCCGAAAAATTGGTCCCACAAAAAGTGATTCTGATCGACTCAGAATCACTTTTTGAGTCGATTTAGCGATGACCGTCCGTCCATCCGTCCGTCTGTCTGTCCATGCAAACGTTGTAAACACGATACAGGTCGCAATTTTTAATCAATTGACTTGAAATTTGAATTTTAAGGCTCATTTGGCCCAAGAACGAAGCCTATTGAAATTGGAAAAAATCGGTCCATATTTAGACCTAGCCCCTTTACAAAGGTCCTCTTTAGTTTTGGCTCAAATGACTCTAATAACCGCATTATAATAGGTATATTTTCGAAATTTGGCATATAATCCTGTTTTTATCTACACAATTTTAAAGACATCCGACATGTTCTTCTTGTAGCTCCCATACAAACCACCTTCCCGATTTTCACATAAATCTCTTAAATTTCATGAAAATAGAAAATATTTAATTAAAATTTTGTTTGTGTATGTTAAACGCTTACAAAAAAAAATAAAAACGAATTTCAATTACGAAATTCGTTGATTCAATTAAAAATTTAATTGATGTCGGGCCTATCACGAATATGCGCATATTAATTACACGTTTTATTTAAATTTATTTTCGAAATTCAATTAAAGTTTAATTGAATAAATTAAAGTTTTGATTGGAAATAAATAGAAAATCAATTCAAATTTGAATTGAATAAATAAAAAATTTAATTGAATATAAAATTTAAAATCCATTAAAAAATCTATTGATTCAAATGAAATTTTTAATTGAAATAAAACCAAAAATCAATTAAATTTAACGAACATATCAAAAGTTTCACTGAAAAAAGTCACCCTTATATAAGAGAACCAAACATTTTTTTGTTTTTTTTTATTTAATGAATTAAAAAAAATAAATACATAGAAAAATATTATTAGTAAATAAATTAAAACATAAACAACAATTTTTTTTTAAACTTTAGCACTGATATTTCATGAGTTTTTGTCACTTAATGTAAGTACAGTTAAAACAAAAAACAATATTATTTGTTAATATAAATTATGTTGTTATGTGTCATTAGACCTTATTTTTGTTTTTCTGATTTCACTAAATGTTAAATATAAAAATTTATATAACACTAAAAATTATATTTTTTAATAATTTAGTACAAACAAAATTCTATTGTATTTTACATCACTTTAACAAACTCAAACTACTTTATCTGCAACACGTCCTCTCGCTTCGGAAAAATAATAAAAGTAGTTTTTGCTTTTTTTATTTAATATGTATGCATTTTCTGCGTATACTAATCCATACATACAAAACAAAAATTCTAAAAGTTTTTTGCGTTGGGTACATATGTATATTGGCTTTTTGAATTTTGTGTGTATCTTTCGTCTACAATCAAGTCCCTACAAAACTATAAACCAAAAGTTTTGTTATTTCTTGCACGTTGTGTGTTTGACTTCTTCAATGCATACAAAACCGGTTTATTTTATTGTATTTTTGTTTTGTTTTCGGTAAAGTTAAAAATTCAATTAAAACAGTAATTGAATCAATTAAAATATTTAATTGAAGTTGAATTTATTATCAAAAAAAATTTAATTGAAAAAAAAATTACGATATTATTTTCTGTGCATACATTAACAACCGTATAAAATCTGATTATCATCGGACCATTTTTGGACTTAGACCCGCCCCATTTGAAAATTTTGCCCGATATTCAGTTAAAGTTGTATATTGTCAACAGAAAGAAGCCTTTTTCACTCAAATTTGATTTGTGAGTGTTTTTTACACTTACTAAAGATTTCAAAAAATATATAGCTCAAATCAGTCCATGTTTGAACTTGGGACCCATTTTCCGGGAAACTCTGGTGTAGGGTATTATATGGTCGGTCTTGACCGACCATAATTTTCTTACTTGTTTTTGTATTATTTTTTTTTTTTTTTTTTTTTTTTTTTTTTACTTTGAGCCAACACTCAGGGGATGCCCCCTACTAATGCAATGCATTGTGTTGGTATTAGGAAAATAGGTTATGAGGTGGAGGAAAGAGGGAGTAGTGTTTGTGGACGTTTAATTTGAATTTTTCTAGGTCGTAGCTGACTGGGAAGACAACTGCAGGAAGTTTATTCCACATACGGCTGGTTCGACTGAGAAACGAATTTTCTCTGTAATGCGTTGTGCGATACATTGGACATTCGACTACGAATGGATGTGATCTACTGGATAGACGAGTACTACAAAAATTTTACGTTATTTTTAAATAATTTTTTATTTTTATTATTGTCATTCCGTGTGTAACACATCGAAATATCGGTCGGGGACCCCACAAAGTATATATGTATAATATTGATCCATGATAGAATCTGAGACATTCTAGCGATGCCCCTCCCTCCGTCCGTCCGTCCGTCTGTAGAAATAACGATGTAGTCCAAACCAAAAGAGCTAGACCCCTGAAATTGGACAGGAATATCTCTTATGTTACTGGTAAGGTTAAGTTCGAAGATGGGCTAAATCGGACAAGAGGGAAAAAGTTCCCCCTTAAAGAACTAAAATGACCCCTGAAAAATACAATATTTTTACGATTTTTTTTTTAATTTTTGCTCAACAAATGTAACATTTTTATACCATATTATATTTATAGACGTGCGCTTGGACCAAGGGGGTTAGGAAATTCAATTTTTTTCAGGCCGCCTCCTTTGTGGGCATGGTTATAGAAATTAATTAAAAATAACGATAAAAATGTATTATTTAAGTGTAAATATCATAAACAAATAATTTGTAAACACAACCCAGCAAAAATAAATCGGGATTTTGGCGACACAGCATCTTTTTATAGCATACCAAAGCGCATCCAAAGAGCGCTCTTGAGGATGCAGTAAAAGTAAGGGGAAAAAATTTAAATTTTTTGTTAAAATTTTTTATATAAAACTTAAAATATAAAATTATATATAGATAAAATTTTAAACATGCTTTCCTTTTGAATATATTTAACACTTTTTGAATAAAAAACCATGAGTTTTGGACAAAGACACATGATTTCATTGCATAATTATTGCGCATTAATCAGCGCTGTAAAAAGTGCTTCAATCATAACACCTATAACATTTTGAAAGAAAAAAAAAATTAGTACACTATTTCCACTTTAGTTTCAGAAAATACAAATTATATTGCAAAAAATGTCCTATCATAGCAGGGATTGTATTTAAGATTTTCCAATTGCATTCAGAAATAGTCAATTGTATTTCACACAGAAAAAAATATGGAGGAAACAAATTTGAGTAATCACTTGTTTAATTTTTTAAAAAAAATTTGAGTAATTTTTTAATTGACGCAATTAAAAATTTACTCAAAAATTGAAAATAAAGTTTGAGTAAATAATTTAATACAAATTTAATATTTTTTTTTTTATTTATTTTTTTTTTCTCTTGGTGTTTTGAATTCTCATTTAGTTTATTGTTTTTTGTATATGTATATGAAAGTTTGAAATCATCTTTATAAAATTTTACTTTGTCTTGAAGACATAAGTATATTTGGTAAAGTTTGTAAAAGCAATTTTTTTGGAAAAAAAAAATTAGAAACTTTTTAAACTTTTTAAAAAAATAATTTGATACATTTTGAGTAAATTTTTACTTGACACAATTAAAAAGTTACTTAAAAATACTAAAAAATTTTAAGTAAAGATTTAATTGTGTGAATTAATAATTTACTCAAATTTTTTATTAAGCATTTAATAATTTTTTATTAAAAGTTTACTCAATACTATTAAATCGTTTACTGGTGGAAAATTGAGTAATTTTTTACTCAATAGTATTAAAAATTTACTCAAATTTTTTTTTTATTTTTTTCTGTGCAGATTTTGTAATTTGTATTTCAGAAATAGTCAAATGTGCTTCATCTTTATTCTGCTTAAATCAGCTCTAAAAAGATACATGAATACACTGCATCTTTATAGCGATTTTTTCAGCGCTCTAAAGAGATGTGAATTCAGAGCATCTTAAGAGCGCTTTTTCGGTGTATCCAACTAGCGCTCTAAAGTGTAACATCGCCTTAGAGAATCATGCATGAATTCAGTAGGTTTGGATGCGCTCCTTGACTCAAGTTTCCTTTACAAAAGCTGCTGCCAGTTCAGCAAAATTTCTGTTGGGATATAGCGGTGGTAAAGGTGAAAAAGAAAAGACACCCCTGCGATTTTTTTTAACGTGTTGGAGGGTATAAAAGATTCGGCACAGCCGAATTTAACACTCTTACTTGTTTTTTTGCTTTGGGTTCCTTTTTTGACTTGAAAATCGGAGAGTTCCGAACAAAGTGGAAAAAAAATATTTTTTTTTTTTTGCTTAAATGCTAGCACATATTAATACAAAAAACACTTACCATAAAAACACTTTCAGTAGTTTCCGAGTATAAACTTATATTTAAAGAAAAAAAAAAGTAAAAAAAAAACTTCGATTTTGAAGTCAAATAAGAAACCCAAAGCCATTGTCCTACAGGTCCAATATTTTTGTGAGTTTAAGCCATAAAAGGCAACCTTTTTGTGTGATAAAAGAGATTATTTAAAAATTATTTTCCATTCTAAGTTTTTGGATACACTTCTCATACACTTATATTTAGGGCAAGTTCTTTTAAATTTGATAAATAAATTTGAAGGAAATATCATGTTGGTAATACTAATTTCATGTTTTTGCATATTTTCGTATAAATGCATTTTAAAACGACTGAGTTTTTAAATGCTCAATGTTTTGCATTTTCATGGTATATTTTGACTTTATTTATTTATACTTATTCCTTAAAATCGTTTTTCTGACGATGATTTTTCTACCTTTAAACAAAAATAAAAATATATATATTCGATTAGAGTTTTTTTCTAGTTCGAGGCCCAAAAATATTTCTATATATGATATTGTCATAATAGAGTATTTTTAATTTATTGCTTTAAAAAAGTTACTCATCTCATAGTATGTCTGTACTGATCAGTTTCATCCCCACTAAGGAATCTTCAGCAGACTTTAGAAAATCATCGTTGGTAAATCAAACATCAAACCAGACATAATATTTGATATATTTCACAAGTTATTTGAAAAATACTATTATGAAGGTCCGAAATCTGTTTTCCAACAAAAATAACTCTTTTAAAGCAAAAATTGTATATACTAAATCACCATCGGTAATTATTAATATATGTGTTGCTGTTATTTTACAATAACAACAGTACCTAACCAAACAATAGTGTTGGTAGGATAAGTCGTACTAAACTTTGTGTTAAATGTTGTTTTTTTATTTTTAGTACCAAAAGGTACATAAAAATAAAATGTATTTATTCGGCCTTTATATATGTATATATATTCGATTAGAGTTTTATTCTAGTTCGAGGCAATAAATTAAAAATACTCTATTATACTCTATTAAAGCAATAAATTAAAAATACTCTATTATGACAATATCATATATAGAAATATTTTTGGGCCTCGAACTAGAATAAAACTCTAATCGAATATATATACATATATAAAGGCCGAATAAATACATTTTATTTTTATGTACCTTTTGGTACTAAAAATAAAAAAACAACATTTAAAAATAAAAATATTTATAATACGTAGACTTTTTTCCACTCCAATTCAATAATGTTACCAAATACTCAAACATCTGAAAAATTATTTTAAGCATACCCAGCAAACAAGCAGACTCAATTTAGACTCCAAAATGGGCTCCAAAAACATAACAAGAAATTCAAATTTTTGTATGAAAGTGGTTCATCCAAAAGAGCCTTATTTTTGGATTCCAAAATGAGTCTGGGAATTGAGCGTGTGAGGGGAAATTTCCCTCCTATATTGGAGTCTCTAAAGGCTCATTTTTGAGCATTTTTGGAAACATTTTTGAGCACTTTTAGGATCGTTAATGGTTTCTAATATTTTTTAATCTTTATTGATAAAAAATAAGACATTTTTAATGTTTTATCTCATATATTTATTTTAATAAAAAAATACAAATTTATAATAAAAATAAACCAAAAGCAAAAACGTTACGGTTGACAAACACTTTCTCCTAGACTCCTGTTATTGTTGTTGTAGCAGCATGCTGGTTGACAGTCCTTGGTTGGTGCTGCTGGGGCTCCGAGTAGATCCGACTGTGGTGGAATTGACTCCCATCCTCCTGTACTTACAAGCGGTGTTATTAGTCATATTTTTGATAATTTTATTTTGTAGATTGTATATTTTTTTAGAATTATGTATATTACGACCAGAAATTAAATGCGTACAGGAAAAGTCGATTTTATTTTGAAAATTTTTGACTTAAAATTCTGTTTTGTTTTAAAATATTAATTTGTAGGCTCCAAAAAGAATAAATTTTTGTAGTCTTTTTGGAGTGCTAAAAAAACAGTTTAATTTTTCAACTTTTTAGAGTCATTTCAAACTCAATTTTTTTAAAAAATATTTCCCTTCCATTTTGGAGTCTTTTTGGACACATTTTAGATGGCTTCTTTTTAAATAAAATAAAGGAGCGTTTTATGACGAACAAAATTTAAACTTCAAATAAAAGTTTCATATATGAATATTTTTCGACTCCAAAATATGTGTGCACCGAAAACAATCCATTTTTGTACTCATTTTAAAGCCAAAAATTTTGAGGGCTCTAAATTTTGTTAGCTTGGTATTAAATCATAAAAAATCCTCAATATCAACAATTTTTTTTTTACATTTTTGACAATTTAAATTATGACTTATTATTGTGTATATGATTGTTCTTTTATTAGAGTAGAATGAAAAAAAAAAAAATCCGATTTTAGTTCAGTTTTGAAAAAAAAAATATCTTCAGCATCTATTCGAAAGTCAAATTGTTTTACCTCAGAGGTTTTTAAATTAAAAAAAACGGTTAATTTTTAAATAAAATTTTTATCAATTCACTCTAATACACTAAACCATTTCAGCCTGTCTAATGGTGCTTCCTGCCTCTACTGCTGTTATTTGGTTGTTTTATGGGTGGCAATGGTGATGCTGGTTGGCTTTGGTTGCTGTTTCTGAGCTATTTCATATTTAAATTAAACCACAAAAAAATTTATCATAAAGTTATAAAATTGTATGTTTATATGTATTAAAAAAGGAACTTTGGTTTATCCTCGTGTATAATGGTTGGCTGATTGTATAAAATATTTGTTATGTTGCATGATTTTGTTGCTATTGCTGGTTGCTGCTCCTACTACTGAATGTGTATGATTTTTTTTTTTATCCATATTATTGTTGTATGTAACATTATTTAAACCCATTTTTATAACCATTCATATACACTTTATTGTAGGCTTTAAATCTCATTTAACTGGCTGCAAAAGAAAAATGAAAATAACATATATGTACACCTGAAACTCGATTTGCAATGTTAAGTATACTTAACATCATAATGTAATCAACCTTGGCATATTAAGTTTTCTAAAATGAAATCATTTTTTGATTATAAAGGTTATTGAAGATTTAAAATATTTTTGTAAAAACGAAAAAAAAAAATGTGGGAGTGTTTAATTCGGCAGGGCCTAACCATTTATACCAATGCAATTAAAAAACAATTTTAAGTTAGAAAAAAAATTACATTTTTCCCCCAAAACATAAAAAATTGAAAGTTTTTACAAATTTTTCTGATGATTCGGAAATATTAGTGGTTAAGGGAACTTAAAGTTAAAATTTTCGTTTTAACAAAGGTATGTTACAAATAATATTGAAAAAGGTTTGAATTTTTTTTTATTGTAAATATATTTATTAGAGTTAATTTTGAAAATTTAATCTGCGGATTTCACAATTTTTTTGAAGGATTTAGGGGAACTAAAAAGAATAGCGGTACTTTTTTGGAAAAAAATTCGCTCCTTGGGGTGGTTCAACGCACCTGAAAACGCGAATTTTGAGCTGATTTTTCTGCAGAGCAAAAACGGCTGAATATATCGCTAATCTGATTTCACCAGTCGATTCTACAGCAAAAAATAATACAATGGTCGTTTTTCAAACTCTTAAAAAAAGTTCCAAAAAACCCACCAGGTTTTAAGGTTTTTTAATTTTCTTTTTAAATTAATTTTTTAAATATGCACAATTAAAGGATATTTTCAGCTTAACAAAATGGTACCAAATTTTCCGTTCTATCACAACCCGTTAAAAAGTTATAAGCTCTCAAAAATGGGCATAAACACGGTTTTTGAGAACTTTGACCTCAATTTTCTCGAATAAATGACATGATAGAAAAATTTGAAAACTAGATTCAGAATCAGCATCGAAATGTTAATCGAAAACAAGTTTTATGACCCCAGAATATCATCCAAAAACGTCACAAAAAAATGCTCTCAATAATGCACAAAAATGAATTTTTTGTGAACTTTGACCTCAATTATCTCAAAAACCTGACGAAAAAACGGAACATTTTGGAAACCAGATTTGGAATCAGCATTAAGAGCCTTTGAAGCCTAATAACTTTTTAATGGGTTGTGATAGAAAGGTGCTTTTTGTACCAATTTGCTTAGCAAAAACTGCCTCTTCATCGTGCATGATTAAAAAAATTATTTAAATTTAAAAAAAAAAATCGATTTTTCCGCCCCCTGCTGTGGGTTATTGGAACTTTTTTTAAGAGTTCAAAAAACAGCTTTGCAATTTATTCAGCCGTTTTTTTTCTCTGCAGAAAAATCATCTCAAAATCCGCGTTTTCAGATGCTTTGAACCACCCCAAGGAGTGAAAATTTTTCCAAAAAAAATACCGGCATTCTTTTTAGCTCCCCTAAATCCTTTAAAAAAATGATGATATCCGATAAAGAGATGAAGTGACATAGTCACCAAACGAACTCTAATATTTATATCGTTCAAAATAGCGATACAAAACCACAAATCTGGACGTGGGTCTTCAGATTTTTTTTTATATAATGAGCACAGGTGCTCTATGGAATCATGTAGACATTCCCATATAAATTTCAAAAACTTGCGATTTTATTCGCTATTTTCATATTTTAAAAATCACAACAAATCAAAAGGGGCAAAAGTTGACGAAAATGTACTCAAAAACTACAATTGCATTAATAATGCTTTTTTTTAATGACATATTTTTTTTTTTAACTTTTACGTCTAAAGTAGAGGACTTCAGCTTTCAATTGCAATTTTGATAATAAAAATCCGATATTTACTTAAGAAGTTATAGCTCTTCAAACTACAACACGTTTTAATTTTTTTGTGATTTTTAAAAAATGAAAATCGCGAATAAGATCGAGAGCTTTTGGAATTTAATTAAACTGTAAATGGGAGTGTATAAATGGCTCCATATGGTATCTTTATACACAATACGAAAAATTTCTGAAGGCATCTGATCAAAAAATAGCTTTTTTCTCGTTCTGTTTGATGGAAAAGGCGATATATTTTTGAAACATTCAAACTAGAGATAGGCGCTTTAGTGATTTTTGACTCACACTCACTTACGCTCACGACAGGAATTTTTGAATCACGAAAACTCACTCACGAGCAATTTTTTTCTACTAAAAAAAAAAAAATCAAAAACTAAAATTAAAAAAATCTTTCAAAATTTTCAGCAAAATTTTATATTTTTTTTGCTTTTTTCGGGACGAAATATTAAATAAAGCCATATTTCCAATTTTTTGATGTTTTTATACCCTCCACTCTAGTGAGAGTGGAGGGTCTGGAACCCCATAAAGTATATATGGGGCATTTCATGTGAAATCGGACACTTTGAAATTTTTTTTTTTTAGATTTTCCCAATTTGTTTACAGTTTTTAGTAGCCTTCGAAAACTGCTTCGTGGTAAATTTTCAAATTTTTTTGATGACCCATTCAAAAGATATCGAATTTTTAAAATTTGGTAGTTTGTTCCTTTATTCAAACTTCTTTTACTCATAACTTCTTGAATAATGGTCCAAATTTCAATTTTTTTTTATTCAAAATTTTTGTTTTTTTGCGTGCTTTAAAAAAAAAAAATCCCAAAAAATTCTTAAAAGCGCTCTAGTATGCGATTTTTAAGTTTTTAAATTTAAATCTCATTTTTGAAATTGTTTGTACTCTTCGATTTTTTTGAAATTTTTTTGTGTAAAACTTCTATCATTTCTACAAATGTTTTGCCCAGGAGGCTCGTGGGATAACGATTATTACTATTTTTTAAAATTTTTTGAAAAAAAATTATTGTAATTTTCAACTCATTTTTACCCTCCAACATTTTTGTAAAACATCCCAGCAAAACTTTGGTAATGGGTGGTGATTATATAACACATTACCAGGTAATGTATATATCTTATTTGTAGCATTATTTTATGATGTCTTACCAAACATTTGTTCCACAACGTATTATTTTAAAGTGAAAAATAATACATTACTAATAATTAGCTACGTAATGCATGATTATTGAAAAAAATGTATTTCATATTTATTATTTCTAAACATTAAATCATGGATGACTTATATTTGGTTACATTATGTATTATTTCAAAGTTTGAAATAATGCATTATTTATAATTGAATACATAATGCATTACAATAACATAAAAAATAAATATTTTATAAAAAAATGCATAAGTTTAAACTAGAGATGGATTCACGACAGAAATTTGTTAATGACACACACTCACCCAGGAGTATATTTTATCTCGCTTACAATCACGTGAGTAAATTTAATACAAAATTACTTTTTCACTACTCGTAACACCTTATATATTACGTTCTGGTATGCTATATTATATACCTTACTCGTAACCTATAAAATATCATATATTTTACACCTTACTCGTATTCTTTGTTATAAATTTATGACTTATTTTATACCTTACTGGTATTCTTTGTGATAATGTATATGCATTACTTTTAGTCTCATCGCCTGTTAAAATCATCAATGCTGCAATGTATAAAATAAGAGATCTTATACCTTATTTTATACCTTATATGGTAAGGTAAGTTTTGCTGGGATACCACAGCCCACTCGCTAAGTAGCTTCCATTCAAATTTACATTTTTATAAAATTTGCTCCAACTGTTATTTGTAGGGGAGCCTACTTAGGGAGTGGAGATAGGGCGTAAGTATATTTTACAAAAATGTTGGAGGGTAAAAATAAATGGGGGTCGGTCTCACTAATGACCCCTCTCGGACGCACCATTAGACCGGTAGAAGCTGATTAAATAAAACAAATTTACAAAAAATAAAAAAAAATTGTATGGGGACCGCCTTAACAGTTACAGATAGAAGGTAGGTATGTTCATAGAAAATGTTTGGACTGAAAAAATATTGTGGGTCGGTCATGCATTTTGTTGCTCTAAGGGCACTATTAGGGCAGTTAGAGCGGTTGGAGCAAATTTTAAAAAATGTCGTTTTGTGTGGGAGCCCCCTTAGAAATTGGAGATAGGTTATTAATTTGTTCCGAAGAAATGTTAAGACGTAAAAATTAATGGGGGTCGGTCTTATAAATGACCCCTCTATGACGCACCATTGGAGCAGTAGAAATGATTTTAAGATTGGAAAATTACAATAAATTTTTTTCAAAAAATTTTAAAAAATAGTAATAATCGTTATCCCACTATCTTCGTGGGCAAAAAATTTGTAGAATCGATAGAAGTTTTACACAAAAAAATTTCAAAAAAATCGAAGAGTACAAACATTTTCAAAAATGAGATTTAAATTTAAAAACTTAAAAATCGCATACTAGAGCGATTTTAAGAATTTTTTGGGATTTTTTTTTAAAAAGTACGCAAAAAACAAAAATTTTGAAAAAAAAAAAAATTAAGTTTGGACCATTATTGAAGAAGTTATGAATAAAAGAAATTTGAGTAAAGGAACAAACTACCAATTTTTAAAAATTCGATATCTTTTGAACGGGTTATCAAAAAAATCTGAAAATTTACCACGAAGGAGTTTTCGAAGGCTACTAAAAACTGTAAACAAATTGGGAAAATCTAAAAAAAAAAATTTTTCAAAGTGTCCGATTTCACATGGAATGCCCCATATATTTATGATCCTCGATCGATTTTAAGACATTCTAGCGATGTCCGTCTGTCCGTCTGTCTGTCTGTGGAAATGGTTATCACGGCCAAAATATTACACGGAGATGACTGAAACTTAAAGCATTTATTGGAAGTTCTCCCGAGAAGTTTGGCGTTGCATTTGAGCGATATCGGTTCAGCGGTTCAAAAGTTATGAGCGAAAATGTATGGACACCTCAAAAATTTTAGTACATTCAATATAACCTGATAATTAGGGCAAGTTCTTTCATGAAAATTCATATTTTTACTCAGCGTTGTAAACATAACATAAAGTAAATATTTATCCGAATCAATGAATTTGCAATAAAATGGCATTGATTTGTAGTTGCATATTTTTGCATATTTTGGTATAAATGCATATTTTTGCATATTTTCATATAAAATGGACCTTTTTTAAATTTCATCAATGTTTTTTCAAAACTTCCTTAGAAAAATTCAAAACATATCCCCATCGTATAGAAAAATATTATAGAAATCATATTCTGATGCATTTTTTATAGAAAATTTATCGGAAAACTCCGAAAAAAGTAAAAAAAAAAATATTTTAAAAATAAATATTTTTGTAGGAAAAAGAACATATAAAAAAAACTTCTCAAGTAAAAAAATATTGTACTAATTTAAAATTATTTCCATTTAAAATTTTTTTTTTTAAGAAATGTCGAGGGCCTAAAAGTATTTGACAAAGCCGTATTTATGTTGACAAATTATTTTTTTTAGTAAAAACAATAATTTTTAAAATGCATATTTTTGAAGTTTTAAGTGCATATTTTGGATTTTTAGACGCATATTATAGGCACATATTTTCGCTTTTTAGATGCATGAAAGTACTTGCCCTACTGATAATACAAAATGCTTTAATTCGGCTACTGCTTGACTTATGTGAACATAATTGAACACCAAATGGTATTTAAACAAGTACAAACATATTTTTTGACAAAAACAAATCGCGGATTTTTGTTTTTTACAAAATTTTTTTTTCGCGGAAAATTTTTTTTTGTTCGCGGAAATTTTTTTTCAAAAAAAAAATCGCTTTTGAAAAAGTAATTTTCTTTTAAATAAAGTTTTTGCAATAATCTTTAAGAAATTGTGGAGGGTATCACTACATTCGGCAATGCCGAATTTAACTTTTTTACTTGTTTTTTGGTACAAAAGGAAATAGGAAGAGAAAATAAATCACGCAAACTCACGCAAAAAAAATCGACTCACGTACACTCACTCACGCAAAAATCTTACTCACGCACACTCACTCACGCAATTTTTTTCTCCACTCACACTCACTCACAATCACGTGAGTGAAATTGAAATCAGTCACACTCTCGCGTGAATCACGTGAATCACGCTCTTATCTGCTCATGTGCCCATCTCTAAATCAAACTACCCCCCAAGGGATCGAAAATCAAAGTTTGGATTTATTTATTTCCAATTTAATGCATATTATAAAAACACTCCCACAATTACTTTTTTAATACAATTTTAATACAGTTTTACAAACTGTAAATTTAGGGACCCATGTTTTATAGATGTTTATGTTTCTTGTTGTTTCTCTGTTGTATTAAAAAAATAAACAAAAAACTTACTCAAACCCAACCATCAGAAAATTGGGGAATGTATTTTACTGCAGTAATATCATAAAATTTGGTACTTTAGAAACAACATAGTAAAAAAATATTTGGATTGGATTAAGGAAAGTATAATTTCTTGTATTGACTACACAGCCCTACAAAAAAAAATGTTTCTAAACCAGAAACTATACCCATTAATTTGTAAGTATTTTAAACTCCTGAATTCGATTTCGCCATCAGAATTGAATTCTATCTTACAAGGAAAACCCGAAAAGTGAATCTACTTGATTTAAAAAAAATAAAAAACGTCTAAGATCGACCTGTTTGAAATTATTGGCTTCACCCATTTTCAGTTATTTTGACTTTTAGAAACTTTATAAGGATGCTACATACACCGGAACGGTTTCATTCGAAAGGGAAACTATTTTTGAAAAATTTTAAACTTTTTCTTCAGAAATTTTCTCGTAGCCAATATATTAGATAACACGTATTTTTTATGTGGCATGTAGTTATAAGATTTTCTTATAGATAGACAATATTAATATAGCATGTGTACTGCTTCCACATACAATCTATGAAGTATACTAAAGTATTTGAAAAGATAAGAAGTACATAGTTTCAGCTATTGAGTTATAATAAAAATGATTAAAACACAAAACATTAAAAAAACATAACCCAGCATTAAATGTTCGAAAAGGTAATCGAGAAAAAAATTGGATTTTATGAATAATCGACTTCCTGCTCCATAACCAAATCGATTACTTTAACCAGACGTAAGACTTTTGTTCAGGAAAATCATAATAAATATGAAAACTAAGGGATCATCAGCAGACTTCAGAGAATCACTGTTGTTCAATCAAACATCAAACCAAATATAATATTCAAGATATTTCATACGTTAAATGAGAAATACAGAAGTTGTGAAATATATGTATGTATGGTTTGATGTTTGATTGACCAACAGTGATTTTCTAAAATCTGCTGAGATGAACTTAGGAAATGAGAATTTTTTACTTTTTTTTACCATTCATTAATGATGTCTTTCTTTGTTAAACAGAATTTTATTGTACTAAAAATAAGTCTGTTTAATCATATTTTTAATAAAGTGCTTATATGTCAAAACTTTCTTCTATCCTTTAAATTCTCAAGTGAAAATAAAGTAAAACAGAATTTCTAAAAATAACTTTGTACTAAAAAATTTTATACAATTAAGTTGGTATTTTTTTTTATATTTTAACATTTTTTTCTTGTTAATAAAACAAGAAAGGAGGAAACGGAAATTAATTGTCTTGACCACAATTTAAAATCACATTAAATACTTGAAGAAGAACAAACAATTTTTTTTTTGCCAAACTTCTTGGAAGACGACGAAAAGAATGTTTCATAAAAAATATATAAAACTGTAAAAAAAAGCAAAAGGAAATCTTAAAAGAGATACATAGAAAAAGCTTAAGCTACAATAAGTACACAGAAAAAAAATATGGGGGAAAAGTTTTGAGTAATCAATTGTTTAAATTTCAAAAAAAAAAATTGAGTTATTATTTAAGTGAAGAAATAATAAATTTACTCAAAAGTTTAAAAAAAAATTAGTAAATAATTTTATAGAAATCTATCTATCTATATAAATAAAAATCAATTGTCGTTCGTTGGTAACAGCATCAATTGAGAACGGCTGGACCGATTTGGACAATTTTTTTTTTGAAATGTTCGCCATAGCCCAACTTAGGTTTTTACGTCAAGAAAAATTGACCACGCCCACTTTTACGCCCACTTTTTTCGATTTACCTAAAATCGGAAAACGGCTGGACCGACTTAAGTATATTTTTATTTACATGTTCATAGTAATCCAATTTAAGTTTTTACTGAAAGAAAAATCGACCACACCCACTTTTACGCCCACTTTTTCAATATATCTAAAATCTGAGAATGGCTGCACCGATTTTACTAATTTTTTTTAAATGAATTTTAATAATATTCGACTTTGTTTTTTACGAAAAAAGAAATTGACCACGCCCACTTTGTCTAATTTTTGTTGAAAATGTTTGCTATAATTCAACTAAGATTTTTACGGATAGTAAAATTTCTTTGTATCGAAAGAACATAGAAAACGAATTTTAAGGAAAGAAAAATTGTCCACGCCAACTTTTTCCGATATATGTATTTTAAATCATGGAATGGCTGGATCAATTTGTCTTATTTTGTTTTTAATGTACATCATAGTCCAACTGAGGTTTTTCGGAAAGAACAATTTTCCATTTCTACGCCCACTTTTGAATGGATGGACCAAGTTGGTAAAATTCAAATTAGGTTTTTACGGCAAGATAAGTTTTCCACCGACTCTTTTTTTCGATACATATAAAATTTGATCTATAAAGAAAAATAAAATATAAATAAAAATCAAATGTAGTTCGTTGGTAATCGCATCACTCGAGAACTGACCGATATGGATAATATTTTTTCTTAAATGTTCGTCTTAGGTTTTTTCGGAAAACAAATTAATCACGCTCACTTTTACGCGTCCTTTTTTCGATATATCTTAAATCGGAGAACGGCTGGATCGATTTGACTTACCTTTTTTTTAAATGTTCGTCATAGTCCAACACAGAAAAAATTTGAAACTAATCTCAATTAACAAAAACGCGGATTCAATTAATTTTTTGATTGAAATTCCTCCAATAAAAAAAATTGTTATACCAATCATCAAATTGTAGGTGATTGATTGAAAATGTTTTTGATCAAAAGATTGATCAATTTTTTATTTACAGTCAATCAAAATATTGATTGAATTAACAAATGAATTGTTAGCTTATGACAAAATTATCAAAAAATTTATATTTTTTGCTTTCCAATACGTTGCAAACAATTAAAAAAAAGTAAAACCCGATTATTTTGTATATTTGTGAATTAATCTATTCAAATAAATTAAAGCGAAAAAAATATGGTATGTTGAAAATTTGTAATTCGACAGTTAAAGAAAATAACAAAAATTCCAATTAAAGCATTGATTGACTCATTTAAATTTTGTTGATCAATAAATTTAATTGAAAATTTTTAGCCATTAATTTTTTGTGTGAACGTAGGTTTAAATGAAAATAAAAATTGTTCACTCCCACTTTTATTTCGATATATCTCAAATAGAAGAACGGTATGGCCGATTTATCTATTAGTAGTATTTGGTGACGTTCGTGATAGTACAACTAAGGTTTTTACATAAAGAAAATTTGTCCACTCCCACTTTTTTTAATATATCTAAAATCTGAGACACAAATTTTAACGAACAATTTTGTCTAAATATGTCAACTACTAATAACTGGACCGATTTTTTACGATAATTATAGTTCTAATTAGGTTTTCAAGGAAATGTAAATGAGAAAAGTGTCCCAGAAAAATGGAAAATTCAGAAAAACTATAACGGTTTGTTTGAACTCAAGACAATAGCTCACGATAAGAACAAACGATATGCGTAATTTATTTTTGTGTTGTTCGTAATGATACTAAAGAAGCTTTAAATTTGTACTGTTCGCAAATTCGAAGACATGTTGATTTCTTAAAATATATTTTGAACATTATTTTCTGCCTAATCGTGTCTTTAAAACCACGCTCACAAATTTTTCTAAGCCAATAAATTCATTACATTTTTTGCAAGGCTATATATTTGAAGCAAGGCGAAATATAACACTGATCTTATATTTGGGCCAGCAACGCGGACCGGGCCAGCTAGTTTAATATATTTTCTAATTTTTTTTTATTCTCTTAGTTTTATGAATTCTCATTTAGTTTATAGTTTTTTGTAAAAAATTTTGAAAAAAAGAATGTAAAAAAAATTTTAAAATTTTTTAAACTTAAAAAAATGATAAATTTTGAGTAAATTTTTACTTGTCACAATTAAAAACTTAATAAAAAAAAAATATTATTGTGTCAATAAAAATATTATTGTGTCAATAAAAAATTTTGAGTCAAGTTTTAGTTGTGTCAATTAAAAATTTACTCAATTTTGTTGGCATACTTAAATCGTTTACAGGTGCAAAATCGAGTATTTTTGCAAAATTGAGAATTTTTTTTACTCAACAGTATTAAAAATTTACAATTTTTTTTTTAAAATGATGTTTTATGCTGGTGTCTAATTTTAAAAATCTTGGAAGACGTTACCTCAGTTTGACTTTATAATCTAACGATTACCAAAAAATAAAATAAGAATAACTGTTTTCTTTTTTGATTTTTTCTGTAAGTACAGATCGAGCACGGGCTCAAATTATATTTGTTATAAGTAGGGCAAGTACTTTCATGCACCTAAAAATCGAAAATATGTGCCTATAATATGCTTCTAAAAACCAAAAATATGCACTTAAAATTTAAAAAATATGCACTTAAAATTTAAAAATATGTATTTTAACAATAAAATTCTTTTACTAAAAGAGAGTTTTGTTAACATAAATTAAATTTTTCAAATATTTTAATGCCCTCTACACTATTAAACGAATGTTTTTTTGAGTGGGCACAGCTTTTAATATAAAAATATTTTTTTATTGACATAAAAACTTTAAATTGAACAAATTTTCTTTAGAGTCGAACCAGAATCAATTTCTGGAACAAATTTTATAAATAAACAGTAGAAAATTAAAGTTCTACTTCAACGTAAAAAAAATGTTTCAAAATGTTTACTAAAAATATTTAATTTTGAGTCAAATACTTCTTTAGCAATTTTTGAAAAAGAAAAATATATAATTTTTGGTTGTAAATTTTTTTTGAGCTAAAAAATTATTTGAGACACAAAAATACTTTGTAAAATATTTTTGTCCAACACGTGAATTCAAGGTAAAACCCATCCTATTTTTTTTTACATTTTCTAAACTAATGTGCAAATTTCCCTAAAATTCAATAACCATCTGACCAGGAGAATGACAAAAGTTAGATATTTTTGTTGCATTTCTGGGACAATTTTCCTGTTAGATATTTTTAAATTCTAAGAAATTTTTCTTTTCGAATAGTAAAATGTTTCAGAATTGGAAAATTTAAAATTTTTTTAAGAATCTAAAAATTTTATTTTCAGAAACAAATAAACAGATTTCTAAAGAAATGTCTCAGAATATCACGTCTATAAGAAAATAATATTTTTTCCAAGAAATAGTGGATCGGTTTTGGATTATATAAGGGTTTTGGAATGATTTTTTAAAAAATTTTTATGAAAATTAAAAAAAGTGCAATTTATATGAAAATATGCAAAAATATGCATTTATACCAAAATATGCAAAAATATGCAACTACAAATCGATGCCATTTTATTGCAAATTTATAGATTCGGATAGATATTTTATTTATGTTATGTTTGGAGTGCCGAGTAAAAACATGCATTTTCATTAAAGTACTTGCCCTAGTTATAAGGGTTCAAGTTGAAAAAATGCAGAAGAAAAATTGAATTTCTAAAAATTATAGACATTTCTGGTATTTCCTATACCGGTTTCAAACACCCCAGTTAGTGTCATCTTCAGTAGGATTTTAAATGTCTGTTTGTCTTGTTAATGAAAACGGTTTTTTATATATGTGAATATTTATAGTTTCTACAGAATAAATTTTGACAGTTTCCAACACTACAATTCTATTTCTAGCAATCTCAACCTCACCTCATACTTTCTTTCAACTTTTTTGACTCTTACATTATTTCGCAAGGGTTACCAACATGATCTGGAATTGCAGACACAAATGAAGGAATTTGCATTTTCTGTTTCGGAGACGTGCCTAAAGCTCCTATGACACTAGATTTTTTTTGTATTTTATTTTTTATTAATTGAAAGAATGAAACAGCAAAAGAAGAAATGAAAAAGAAACATAAAATAAACAAACAAATAGTGGTGATTACTTTCTTTTTAATAAAAACCCTCTGTATAAATTCAAATAACCGCCAAAAACAAACAAAAAATCGCTTCATTTAATGAAAAACAGAAAAGTTGGCAACACTTAATATCATTAATGCATAAATGTCAAAAAAATATGTAAATTTTTTACATTTTTTTTGACATTCAGTCATTTGATAACCAAATTTATCGATAACACAAGAATAAAATTTGACGTTTACTATTTTTTATTAGTATTCTTTTACTCTTCACACTTGTTCAGATTTCCTATGGTGATATATTTGCACTGTTCACATAAATTTCATCAATACAAAAAATGTAGTGTCATAGGGGCTTAATGGCGACATATTTTGTCAGTAATTTTATTTGATTTTTTCTGTAAGTACAGATCGAGCACGGGCTCAAATTATATTTGTTATAAGGGTTCAAGTTGAAAAAATGCAGAAGAAAAATTGAATTTCTAAAAATTATAGACATTTCTGGTATTTCCTATACCGGTTTCAAACACCCCAGTTAGTGTCATCTTCAGTAGGATTTTAAATGTCGGTTTGTCTTGTTTAAAAAATTTTAGTAACTTGGGTTTGTTACTTGGATTATAATTCACCTCATGGTGAATAAAAAAAATATTCACCAGTTGGTGAATAAAACGTAACTTAATTATATTTCACCAATATTTTTTTTAATCAATATTTTTTTTTAATCAGTCTTTTTTTCATCAATATTTTTTTTTTATCAATAGAGGTATTCAGAATCTTGTTGCCAGCCCTAGTAATGTAGCAAAAGAGTACTTCTTTCAAAAAATACATGTATTTGGAAAAGTAATTTTAAAAAGTGCTCTTTTACCACCAGTGCCAGGGCTGGCAAGTAAGACTCTGAATACCACTTATATTTTTTTTATCAATGTTTTTTTTAAATATTTTTTTTTTTCATCAATATTTTTTTTATCATTATTTTTTTCCATCATAATTTTTTTTTTCATCCATATTTTTTTTTTCATCAATATTTTTTCATCATTATTTTTTTTCATAAATTTTTTTGTTTTTCATCAATATTTTTTTTATTAATTTTTTTTTCATAATTTTTTTTTTATATTTTTTTCTTTTTGATCAAGTCAAGGGAAGTCTCCCTGGTGTCACCCTCTGATCTTCATGAAATTTGGATATGTTGTTGAGAACGAAAATTAATTCGACAATTATTTTTTTTAGCGGCCCAAACTCATTTTTAGGGGGGTCGATTTGTATGGGGGGAAATTGACCTTTTTTAGTTTTTTACGATTAACGCCTATTTAAACAAAATTACTATGGGCATGTGTGGTATCAGATTAAAGGTATTAACAATACCTATCTCGTTGTGCTAACAACGGACCAAACAAGTTAATGTTTTTCAACTTATTAAGAAAAATGTCCTAAAATTTTGGTATTTTACTCAATATGACGAAAAGTTGTGCATGTTTGGACAAGTTCTTAACACACGTAGATAGGTTTTCCAAAGACCTTTCATTTGGTGTTCAACATGACTAGGTTGTTTTGAATAATATAGGAGATAACCGAAAAAAAGCTTAAAAATGGCCTTGTCCCCCCTCCTTTTTACCCCTAAATATGAATTTGGGCCGCTAAAATTTGTCCCTTTATTTTTTCTGCTCTGCAAAATAAAACCAATTCCATAAACATCCGCGGGTGACACTAGGGTGACTTCCCTTGTAAGTTTGGAAATGGGAAAATCGGACCAAGGGGAAAAAAAGTTCCCCTTAGAGAACTAAGCCCACCTTAGAAAAACCGCAAATGGCGCAGGATTTTTTTTATTTTTGTTAAGCAAATGCAAAATTTTTTTGTCAAAAGAAATTCAAAATTCTGGATGTGCAACCAGCGGATAAAAAAAGTTTACCACCTCCTAAAAAACGCCCCTGGAATTTATTTTTATTTTTTTTACGTTTTGGAGGGTACAAAAATTCAACACATCTGAATTTAAGACTCAAACTTTTTTTTCATCATAAACTTTTTTATCGACAAACAGATAGATGGATATCATTAATATCTGAGAAACCTTTAAGGATCAATAAAATGTAATATAATTGGGTCTTCGACCGATATTTCAATGCGTTTTGCATGGAATGACAAATAAATATAGCGTTATTTTTTCTAGAAAAATTTTGCTTTGAAAGAAGGCGTACGGACATAGCGCCCAAGGTCTTATCGCCCAAAACCGTAAATGTCATATCGCCCAAGCTGCGACATATAGCCCAAAATGATAGGTCTCAAAATGTTATTTCTCCCAAAACAAAATTGTCAAAAAATCCAAAATATTTTTTTTTGGGCGAAATGTCGAAATTACGACTTCTATGATTTGTTTTTTTTTTTTTGTAATAAAGGTTTTCTGCGTAGCCGGCCTTCGGCCGGGCTTAACGATTACATACTCCATGCATTAAACCCACCCTCTCTGCAAACCAAAGCTATTTTGGTTATCAGGCCTTTTTGATGCATAACAAATTTGATAGTGTAAAGGCCTGCTACCTAGAAAACTTTACTTTGCGGAGAGGGTGGGTTTAATGCATGGATTTTGTAATCCCTAAGCCCGGCCGAAGGCCGGCTACGCATAAAAACTTTAAAATATTGTGTTAAAAAAAAACAATATTGGTGAGTTTTATGATTATTTTTTTTGGGTGATATGACATTTTATAAATTCAACATTTTAATATTTGGGTAATATGACATTTTTGACAATTTATATTAATTTAAAGAAAATTGTTAAAATACCTAAAAATAATGGTCATATCGTCCAAAAAATTTTGCAACAACAACTAACACACATTTTTTTTGGGTGGAATGACTTTTTTAATTTGGGCGATATGCACTTGGGCGCTATGTCCGTACGCCTTGAAAGAACACCTATTTATACAGCAAAACATTATCATGATTCAATGGTTACGGCAAGAGTACGAACTTCGCAGACATATTATTATTTTCTGTGTAACAAAATATTTAAGTGAATCAAATTAAAGTTTAATATGAAGGTTTCTATTTCAAACGTACCACGAAAAAAGATGTTGTTGGATCAAAGTCAAACTTTGAAAGCTTATTGCCCTATATAAAAGTAACAAATCGTGGAACAAAAGTTTTCGTTTATCGGAAAAGTGGGCGAGATAGACGTGGTCAAACATGGTAAAATTGAGCAAATTTTGCATGATGTCGCTTTATATTTAACTTTTTCTACAGTAACTCAACGATTTTGAAATTTTCGAAACACATCTAATTTATAGTCTTTTGTATGGGCTATCGATTGGCATTATTAGTTTTTGGAAAAAATTCAGAACTATGTCGGAATTTTTCAAATAAAAAATAAAAATCGATGTAGCAAAAAACACGCAATTTTTAATTTTTTTTAAAAAAAATTTAAATTAAAGTTCATTTCATTCTCTACATCATATCAAATTTTCAGAGAGCAGTTATTTTTGGTTTTCGAGAAAATTGTCTTTAAAGTTTGAATGTCTTATTTTATTTTCCATATCACTCATACGCCACGATACATTTATTTTTATTTTTATTTTGCACTTACCAAAAACTTGTTTAATTCTATTTAGATAATTGATTTAGAGCTGATTTGTTGAGTCCAACCGAATATTCGGTTTCGGTCTCGACTTCGGCCGAATAATGGGGTTTCGGCCTCTATTCGGTACTCGGAAAAATTTTAGTATTTTAAAAAATATATATAAAAGTTGCTGAATTTTTCAATTTCGAGTATCATTACACTTGATTCAGTTCATTTTAAAAAATGTAACAAGGTTTTCCAGTTAACGTGTTATTGTTACAGTTCAAATATTGTTTTTTCTTAATCTACAGATTTAATGAACATTTTTTTTAAGTTTATTTAAATATGATTTTTTTGTAAGTATGTTAAAATATATATATTTTTTAGTAAATACAACAATTCCGATGGTTTAAAAACATTAAGTGCTGTATATATTTTTTTTAAATAAATATATAAAAAATTTTATTCAGCCAGGCATTAATTTTTTTTCAGTTTCGGTTTCGGAAAAACTGGTTTCTGCCGGACTCTATTGATTTGTCATATTTATAATAAGAATTCGACTGTTTTTCAAGATTCTTCGTATCAAGGTTGCATTCAATATCAATAAAATGGCAATATTTCAGAAGTGATCTTTGCCTTATGATTGTTGAAATTCTGGGACGCCGCAACAGGCAACAATATTCACAGTCGTTGTTAATTTTTAAGAATACTCTGATATTAAACACATTGCCTTACAACTAAAAATTTAAAATATATCAGAAGTAGACAAGTTCAAAAAAATATTTTAAAGTCTGCACTTCAAAAATTTTACAAACCATCTTCATCATTTCAAAGATTTTAAAGTTAAATTTTTTTTTACACATAAAACGAGTAAGCGATGGCACTGTATGTCTCAAGTCAACAAAAAAACAGTCGAATTCCTATAAATAAGACAAATCAGCTCTAAATCTGTTATCTAAACAGAATTAAACAAGTTTTTGGTAAGTGCAAAAATAAATGTATCGTGGCGTATGACTGATATGGAAAATAAAATAAGACATTCAAACTTTAAAGCCAATTTTCTCGAAAACCAAAAATAACTGCTCTCTGAAAATTTGATATGATGTAGAGAATGAAATGAACTTTAATTTAAATTTTTTTAAAAAAAAATTAAAAATTGCGTGTTTTTTGCTACATCGATTTTTATTTTTTATTTGAAAAATTCCGACATAAAAACATTTAAAAATTCAATATTTACAAAATTTTTCAAGTCCAAAAAATTAAAAAACAAAACAAAAAATAACAAAATATAAACAAACAAAATTTATTCAATTATTCAAATTTTTGAATATTCAACTTTCTGATTAATCAATTAATCATGAGTTTTGATTATTCAAAATTGAAATTAATCGATTAATCATTATTTTGATTAATCAGAATTTATGATTAATCGATTAATTGATTAATCAGGATTTTGATTAATCATAGTGCTCGAATAATCGATTAATCGCACATCCCTATCTGTAAGGAATTTATGTTCCATAGACTAATAAACAAATAATAATATTGTCTAAGTAATAATTCCCAGGAAACTATTATATTGTTTTAAATTAATTTGTTTGGTCATTTTGACACGTGTTTCGGAATACGTCAAATTCCATTGTCAAGAGTATTTAGTAAATTGACAGTAGTTGGAATTTGGCGAATTCCGAAACACGTGTCTACTTAGTAAGTCTTTTAAAATGACCGAACCAATCAATTTAAAACAAACAACTTTATAAATAGATTCTTGAAAATTGTGACTTTGATAATATCATCGTAATGACTAGTGAAAGAAATATGACCTTGAGCTAGAATAATCTTTCTCAAAATAGAATTTTTGACCATATATGTCCATATATTTACATATGCCGTCAATTTTCGCATTTGCTTCATAAATGTAATACATATGGGCGAGCATATATGAATAATATATGAATAACATCTGACATTTTTCACCGGGTATAGAAATTTTCCCTTAATTTTTTTATATCTTTTCTAAATGTCAAAGCAAACAAACTAACAAACAAAATTAATTAAACAAATTAACCTTGAATATAGATAAACTTTATTTAAATGCATTTTTTAGGCCATTCTATAAATAAAGATATAAAAATAAACTTAATAATAATATTTCATTACTCTTCAATACCATGTTATTAAATTTAAAAATACTTTCTACATTTTTATTTTATATATTGTTAGCCGCATTACAACACGTTGAAAATACATGCATATGTATTGTTTATAGAACACTCGTAGCCATTTCATGATTCTACCACTTACTTATAGAGAAAATATATAGAGTAAAGTAAACTTTGCATGTAAGTGATGTTAAATAATTTTTAGCATGACGCCAAATATTAGTGACTAGACAAAAACATGATACATAATATTTATAAAGTTTTTAAATGTAAAAGGACATTCGGTTTAAGACAGAGGTGGAGAATGTAAACAGGGCACAGTTGCTATTTTTTTTTATAACTCAGCCATTCAGTAAGAAATGGACCCATAGCCATAAAATGTAAAATGGTCATAGTCAAAGTATTTTCGAGCTGATGTGTGAACTGGGAATTGCAAACAAGTGACAACCCCGAATAATTTTTAAAACCCAAAATTTTCCCAAACACATTTACAGTCTATCTTCAATCTTTAAGGTGGTTCCTATACAATTTTAATAAAATTGATTTATTAAATTAGCTCCTGCCGATTCCACGGTGCCTTTTAGATGGGTAAAATGTAAGACCGACCTCTAATAATTTTTGCCTCCCAACATTACCATTTTTTAAAAAAATAACGCAACGTTTTTAAATAAAAATTTTTATTTTTGTTTTTAGGCACAACGTCATTATACATACATATTTTGTATTTAAATACTTCTTCCTAATAGAAATGTAATAGCAGTAATAAATTTTAAAATTTGTTGCAATAAATACTCCAATTTCCAATTTCCTTTTTTAAATTTCCAAAAATATTATTTTTTGTAATTTTTGTTGCCACGCCCACAATAAAGGCGGTGTTAAAAACTACTTCCATTGTAGCGCATCCACACTTCCCTTTATAGGCTCATCGGGAGCATGAGTTTTTTCCACAGTTTGGTTAAAGTCGATTTTCAAAGTTGTCAAACTCATCAACCTGATGTAACCTTTCAAACTAATAAAAATAATCAACATGTTCTGAACGAAACTTTTTATCTGGAGTCAAAAGAAGGCTGGTTAGTTGAGGTAAGTATGCAAGAGGCTGCTGGCACCTTGCGTCAGCACACATAGACTCTGATGTCCTTTGTGATTCAACGGGACTGCAATAGATTCCCCTAATAGTCCCGGCCGTTAAACCAATTGAGCCTCTAATAAAACTCCTAAGATATTGATTTTTGACATCCGACAAATCAGAAAAATCATGCAGTTCCCTAGATCCCAGTATAGCAAGTCTCTAACCGGAAAGTGCAGGGAAATGGCAGATGAAGTGTTCGATTGTTCCCAACTTCTCCTCATTCATGCAACTCCGACCAAAATCATTGAACGGCACATTTAACCGCTCTGCGGGCCTCCATATATAATAATGTCCGGTAATTATAGCAACTACCGTCGAAATCTCTCCTTTTGTCATGTAATCTCACACGTCCACCCATTTGACCATCTTTGATTAGTCTCTGTCGCGAAACAAAGCCGTAGGTTTCCAGTTTCTAGAGGCATAGGAACATATTCCAATTCTGTTGGAAGCTGTAAGGTAGTTCCCTGTCTTCATCGGCTTGCAATTCCCTGGAATGTCTCTGCTTTTAACTGCAATGATCTGGAAATTTTCGCGCCAGGCTCGACCCAAGCTCTTCCGAATAGACTCCAAAACTTGGTACCCTTATGAGTCGTATGTCAAACTGCTGGACCATCTCATTTAAAGACGTGCGGCAGTAAAGGGTAGATATTGTTTTCAGAAACAATGACTCCAGAGACTTGACCGTGGCTTGACTGTCAAAATATATGTTGACTGCAGTTGTAGAGAATACATTGCAACTCAAGCAGTCTGCTACTTCCTTTATTGCCAGCATCTGTGCCATCAACTGCAATGATTTGGAAATCTTCGCGCCACGCTCGACCCAAGCTCCTCCGAATAGACTCCAAAACTCAATTGTTCGTGCAGCCTCGATCCATCCGTATACAAATTTATGGAGGCTCTACTACCCGGAATGCCCTTTATCCAAGACTCCCTAGATGGTATCATAGTGTTAAAATTTCACTCAAAATGGCTCATAGAAGGAGTCCACATTTGGTGCTATTGTTATCTACTTTAAGATCGCACTATGGCCACAATTACTACTCTTCCATTGCAGTGTGCTATTAAGTCGAATTGCCGATGTATCCGCATACTGCCTATCCAATATGGCCAATGGTATCATGAGAAGGAGGAGTGTAGTACAAAGAGCAACAGTAATGCACATCGACGCCATACCCTGTACCTTCGTGATAAAGACAAAGTTCCGTTTTGTCTATAAAGTAGGCCACCAGACAATGATTCCAGAAGCAGAATATAAAACAATCATTGCTCAATATTCCGCCTGAAACTTAACTTCCTATCTAGAAATACTCCAAGATGATTGGCTCCATTTGAGAATGTGATTTAAGAGCCGTCCAGATAAATTGAATCAAAGCAGGAATCTTATTTTTCCTTTTAAATAAGACAAGCTCTGTTTTACTTGTATTAACTACCAGACCACAGTCTCTTGCCACAGACCTTTCAGATCAACATCTAAATTTCGCTATTTCGACATTGTCAGCATATGAGACAACATGAAAACCACATGGTACTAGAGAGAGCAGCATGGAACTCAGTTCCTGGTTCCAAAGAAGTGGCGAAAGATTACCTCCTTGTGGTGTGCTCTATTCACAAATCGAGCTATGATAGACGCTTCCAAATCAAAAGTTATACGTCTATTGGCAAGTAAATCTTCCACCATTTAAACGAGCCCACGCTTCACTACAAGACTAGACAATGCCAAAATTATCGAGTCTGGGATGATATTATTAAAAGCCCCCTCTATGTCAAGAAAGGCCACCATAGTTTACCAAAAGTTATCTCTCTCATGAAGAGCTGTTTCCGTTGATCTAGCATTGCTGTATGCATGTTGCCCTGTCAAAAGGAACCTCGGGTCAATCACTCTACGAAAATATGATTCTATCATTTTTTTCTTTGTCTTATCGGTATGAAATCCTTCAGAACTGTGTGGGAACTTTTCTCAGCCATCAAGATAAAGACGACTCTGGTATCCCTCCATGATGATTATATAGGGCCTTGAGCTTTTAATCGGCCTGATTATTGTTGGCATATTTATTATTTCCAAAGTAATTTCAGATGTTTGGGCGCCAGAACGTTGCGAGGCTTGAAACTTTGTCATAGAATTGTCCGGAAAATGCGTGTTTAGAAGGAGATACAGCGACGCTCTACTGGAGATAGAACACACCATTACGATCGTTCAGGTATCCCAGGGTGCGAGGACAAGAAGCCCGGATCATCCAGGCTGGATGCCTCAGGAACGTCTTCTATATGCCTGGAGGAGTTTCTCCAAAAATCCTATTTGGCAAAAAATTTTTGCTTGTATAAAATTTGATTTTTTACCTTGTGAAATTCAAAGGGATCAAATTCACATTAGTTTCAGACACAATATTCCGTCTCGACAAGGTTAAAAATCCAAACCTGAAATTTTGCTGCCACCCTAGATTACATTTATGTTTATGAGCGTTAGTCAAAAACTAAAGTAAAAGTCTTTGACGGAAAATTCTAAAAAAAAAAATATAAGAAAAATATGGTAGACTTTACATAAAAATAAAAATACTCTTAACGTAAAATATTTTAAAAACTGAAAATTTTTTATAGAAAAATAGAAATTTTTGATTGGAAAAATATTTCATAATTTGACATTTTTTATAATTTTCTTTATGTCACGTAATTAAAAAATTTTTCTAAAAAGAAATATTACAGAATTTGAAATGTTTTTTTTAAAGCCATGAAATCTAAGAATTTTTCGATTTGAACAATTTAAAAACTAGAATGACATATTTTGAAACAATTTTAAAGATCCATATTGATAACACAAATCGATCAATTATGAGTTTCCATACTAAACCGTATTTTTGGAGTAAAAAAGGTATTAAATAAAACTTTCCTGTTTACCGCCACTGTCATACTACTATACACTTTTCTATCATCCATAAAGTTTAAGTAAACAACATACTTAAAAAAAAACAAACATAACCTCTTTTCCTTGCTCTCCATGCAGTACTCGTTGTATTATTGTATTATTAGATTTTTATGCAATTTCAGCAAACAACAATGTAAATATTGGAGAAATGTAAAGAATATGGGTAATTTCTTTTAAAAACATGTAGTACCTACAAAAGAGTGACACTTAAAATTAAACTTTCAATTTTATAAATCGGATTATTGTGTAATAGAGTGTTGAGATACAATTTTGGATTTTGGGAAAAAGCCAAAATTTTTGAAAGCAGAAATTCTATGAGTATATGTTAGAGGTGGTACATTTTTGATTTTCTACACAATACTTCTCTTTCCTGTAAGGGATGAAGTAAAGTATTCGTTGTGATTGTTCTATTAATTTATTATGAAAAAATAAGTGACCTCGAACTAGAATATACTCTTGAAAAGGTTGAACAAATAACTAATTTTTATAAAAATTTAAAAATAAATTGATAAATTCCAATAATTTTATCGGAATTAAATTAAAGAAATAAAACATATTGATTTAAAATTCTGATTATTTTTTTAATAAAAATTGTTTTATTCGATCTGTAAAATATTTTATTTTCGAGAAGGCTAATGCTAGCTCGAGGAAATTATTTCCCTTACTAATTAAAACTATGATATTCTCATAAAATAATTTTTAAGGAAATGAACGACGATATTGCACAATTTTCTTCTTCTAATTCTCAATGAGAGTAGAGTTGAATATGTATTAAATTTTTTTTTTGAACATTAGCGGGTCATTTAAATTACCTTTGTTACTTTTAGAACTAAAAGCGTTTTTATATGTCCTAAATAGTCTTGACAATGGAATCTGACAAATTCCAAAACACATTAAGTTCGTGCAAAAATGACCAGCATAAATAAATTTTGAAAACAGACAAATAATTTTATTGAAAATTATTCATCAAAGTTTATCGCCTTGTTCTTTGGTCAAGTAATTTAAATTAAATTTGCCATATGTTTGTAATGTTCCACATAAAAAGTAAACCAATATTTTTTTTTATGCTCTGCAGTTTTTTAGTTGTACAAAAATATTGTAATCCAATACTTGTGCATTAGGGTGGAGCGATTTTTGTTTTTTTTTTCGATTTCACTTAGCCTCGGTGTCGGAACAGTTGCCTTTAATCAAAGGGAATACAATTTTTATACCCTCCACTTAGTGATAGAGGGTATATATAAGTTTGTCATTCCGTTTGTAACTCATCGAAATATCGGTCTGGGACCCCATAAAGTATATATATTCACGATCACCGATCGATTTTAAGACATTCTAGCGATATCCGTTTGTCCGTCGGTCCGTCTGTCTGTCTGTGGAAATGGTGATCACGGCCAAAATATTACACGGAGGTGACTGAATATTTTTTGGAAGTTCTCCCGAGAAGTTTGGTATTGCATTTGAGCGATATCGGTTCAGCGGTTCAAAAGTTATGAACGAAAATGTAAGGACACCTCCAAAATTTTAGTACATAACAAAAATAATAACCTAACCTAAAATACAAAATACTTTAATTCGGCTGCTGGTTGACATATGTGAACGTAATTGAACACCAACTGGTATTTAAACAAGTACGAACATATTTTTTGACAAAAAAAAGTAAAAAATCGCGGATTTTTTGTTTTACCAAAAAAATTTTTTTTTGCGGAATTTTTTTTTTTTTTTAAGTAAGTTCCTTTTAAATAAAATTTTTTTCAATAATCTTTTTGAAATTGTGGAGGGTATCACTACATTCGGAAAGGCCGAATTTAACAATTTAACAATTTTACTTGTTTTATGTTAATATTGGCCCTAAAATAGGCACAATAGGGTGGAGCAAGTTTTAGTTTTTTTGAATTTCAAATTCATCGGGGTAGGAAAATTTGTCTTTTAGGGTCAATATTAACACAAAAAACTAAGAGTGTTAAATTTATACCCTCCAACATGCAAAAAAAATGCAGGGGCGTTTTATTTTGGTGGTAGTGATAGTTGAGGGGTGGGGGGTTGTCAAATTTCCTCTCGTATATGTGTTTATATATTCATTCTTATGCTTTTTGCGCTAAAGAGATACAAGTTTATAAATATTTCAAATAACAAATTTATTCCACGCCCATCAAAGGGGGGCGGACCGAAAAAACACATTTTCTAATTCTTTGGGTCAAAATGCAGGACTTTAAACATTTTATAGCATAAAAACGTTGCATTTGTTAAACAAAAACACAAAAAAATCATGTGCAAAAATGGTATTTTTCAGAGGTTGTTTTAGTTCTCCAAGGGGGAACTTTTTTCCCCTTGGTCCGATTTTGCCATTTCCGAACTTAACCGGCCTAGGAATATAAGACATATTCGAGCCAAACTTCTGAAGTCTAGCTCTTTTATTTTGGACTGTATCGTGTACTCTAAAGACGGACGGACATCGCTAGAATGTCTTAGAATCGATCACTGATCGATAAAATATATACTTTATTGGGTCCTAGACCGATATTTCGATGCGTTACACACGTAATGACGAAGTGAGTATACCCCCATACTGTGGTTGGAGGGTATACAAAAATATTGGACCTGTATGTCAATTTCTTTGGGGTTTTTTTTTTGACTTAAATATCGGAAAGTTCCGAACAAAGTGAGAAATATATCTTTTTAACATATGTTTTTAGTTTAAAATATTAAGTAGTAAATATTCGAACATTACCAGAAACTTGCTTGTACGGTAAATGTTTTTTTTGATTGGAAAAAAAAAAAATTTGTTTCTGTTTTTTTTTGCTCCCAAAATTGCTCCACCCTAATATGGATGCATAAAAATGTTGTTACCCAGTCAGAAATTGCCAACGGTAATTTTGTGTTGGTACAATATCGGGCTAGCCAAAAAATACAACAGTGTATAATGTACAACAGTTTTACTAAAAATATTGTGTTGGCACAACTTTGTGTTTACATAAAACACTACACTATAGATTATAATTTTAAAGTTTAGCATTTTTATTTTTTTAAAAAGTTTTTGATTTACATAGACCTCAACTCTTTAATCTAAGTGAACACTTAAGTAGTTGCTTTTTCAACCAATTTGTACAAAATGGTAACTAAAAAGCAATACATCGAGATTTTCAATACATCCCTAAGCAGTAGGTAAATCCAGTGTCGTAAATTTGTAAAATCAATGTTAACCCAACGTCAAAACAAAAGTCGAGCGATCGTTGGCCACTGTTATCATTTCAACCTCGGAAGGACGTCGTAGACTTAGAAAAGGATATGATTCGCCAACGTTGGTACCGTCGCCGCCAACTTCATTCCAACGTTGGCCAGTTTGTATTTTTCTGCCTGGGTGTAGCTGTTGTTAAAAAAAAATTTTCATATGCAGCACTCCACATCAAATGTCCAGCTACAGAAAATTTTTTAATAGGTTGTATTGATAGCCCTATATGGAACTTAGAAAATTGCGTTTTTGGTTTTTCAATCTCTTTAAACCTGTGCTTAGGAGGAAATTTCCGAGTTGCCGTGATTAAATATTTATCAAATTAAAACGGAATGCACCATAATCTCAAAAATTTGTATTCTAGTATATTTTTTTAAGGCTTTAGTTTAAATATTTTTGTTTGGAAAAATTTTTTAGAACCCATTCTTAAATTTACATTTTTTTTAACGTCAATTTATCAAAAATCCGGCCAATTTTTTTTTTTCTTTTTTTAACATTAAATGTTTTTCTATCTACACAAAAAATTTAGGCTCGCGTTTTTATTTTCTTTTTTCGAAGAAATTGCATTTGAAATTTCATAACAATTTCGTAAACTGCTTGTATTCTTGTTTCAACATAGCGTGGACTATTTATTGAAACAAAAAATAAGAGTAAATTACAAACTTCTGAAGAAATTTAATATTCAAGTGCAATTTTCTCGAAAAAAACCGAAAAACGCGCGTCAGATTTTTTTTGTGTATAGAACAACATCTAAAATTAAAAAAAAAAATATAAAAAGTGGCCGGATTTTTGATAATTTGACTTTTTTCAAAATGGGAAATATCAGAACGGGTTCTGCTTTTTTTTCCACCTATTTGTACTTCTCCTTGGATTTCACTAGTGATGGCAAATTAAAGAGGAGGATTTTCGCTAATTTTCCTTATTTATTATTTTGACATATCAGAGAAAAGGAGGCAAGTAATGTAATTTCGAAACTTTGTCCTTAAATATCATTTAAAATGTTTTGAGGATGTTTATTCTGGCTCGAGGTCATTATTTTCTTTACTAATTAAAACCATGATATTCTCATAGCATAATTTTCAAGAAAATTATTTTTTTGTTTTAAATTTATTTATGTTGGTCATTTTTGCAAGACCTAATCGACACGTGTTTCGGAATTTGTCAAGATTCCATTGTCAAGATTATTTAGCAAAAAAAGAAACGATTTACTACAAAGTAGCAAACGAGTCTAACGACAAATCGTTTGTACACAAACTAAAGTATAAGAACATATTCGACTCTATCCACAATGTGAAATTAGAAAGACGAAGAAATTGTACTATACTAGTAAGGCAACGATTGTCAATAACCAACAAAAATATTTAAAACATTTTACATATGATAGTCCAATGGACTACAACAATATGTTATTTATTGTTGTGAATGTAATAACCACATTAGGGTTATTCGTCACTATGGCGTGCCAACCATTATGTTCAAATTCTGATTAATTTTTATTAAAAAATAAAAATTGTTCTATTCGACCTTTAAAATATTATATTTTGAGGATGTTTATTCTGGCTCGAGGTCGTTATTTTCTTTATTAATTAAAACCATGATATTCTCATAGCATAATTTTCAAGAAAATTAATATTTTAAAGGTCGAATATAATATTTTAAAGGTCGAATAGAACAATTTTTATTTTTTAATAAAAATTAATCAGAATATCATTTAAAATTTTTAACAAAATCAGCCTTACCATAGAAAAATAAAATATATTTAAAATCAGCTTTTAATTTTATTTCCATACAAAATGTTTTTTTTTTAATCGACTTGCAAAAAATGGATTTAAATTTGAAATTTAAAATATAACTTTTGTTAAAATAGACTTTTGGTTTTCTTGTGGTAAGGGCCAATATTTTCATAAATTTTTGAAAGTACATAATTTACATCCTTTTTCCTGATATGGCAAAATAAAAAAAAAATTAAAAATTAGCGAAGATTCTCCTCTTTTACTTGCAATAAACAGTGATATTATAAGAGAAGTACAAAAATTCAAAAAACATTTTACAAAATATCTCCTTTAAAAATTTGAAGTCCTTTTAAAAGGATACAGCATCACGAAATGGAAAACTGTAAATGTTGTTTTACTCCATTTGATGTCTACTTTCAGACGTATATATATTATCCGGATTATGTTTAACATTAGCTGTCGGATGGTGTAATGTGTTAATTAAAAAAAAAATCAAAAGGGGTAAGAATTGACTAAAATTATGCATTTGCATATAAAATACATTTTTCAATGACACATTTTTTTAACTTTTATGTTTAAAGTAGAGGATTGAAGCTTTTAATTTTAGTTTTGGTTTTAAAAATCCGATATTTACTTAAGAAGTTATACCTCTTCAAACTACACAACTTTTTAATATATATATTATTTTTTTTTAATTTTTATAAAATTATTTTTTTTATCTTTTAAGTTTACGGTAGAGAACTTTAGCTTTTAATTTCAGTTTTGATTATAAAAATCCGATATTTATTTAAAAAGTTATAGCTCTTCAAACTACACAACTTTTTTTTTTTAATTTTTATAAAATGAAAATCGCGAATAAAATCGCGAGTATTTGGAACTAAAATAAACTGTAAATGGGAATGTCTTTATACACAATATAAAAAAATATGACGACCTAAGTCCAGATTTGTGGTTTTTATGAGGTCCTCGAGCGATAGTTCGATGCATTACAAACGGAATAACAAAGTGAATATACCCCCATTCTGGAGGGTATAAAAAAATAAATAAACATTGGATCATTCTTAGAAATTTTCAAGGGGCAAAATCTTGAAAACCGTTTGTCATTTTTTGAACTTAATATTTAAAATTCAGCATATTTTTTGTTTATATTTTGTGTAAGTGTGCATGTTTTTATTTTTGTGTGTGCTGAAAGTCTCAAACAAAAAATATACAGCCTTACCATAGAAAAATAAAATATATTTAAAATCAGCCTTTAATTTTATTTCCATACCAATTGTTTTTGTTTTTAAAATCGACTTTCAAAAAATGTATAGAAAATTTGAAATTTAAAATAAAACTTTTGATAAAATAGACTTTTTGTTTTCTTGTGGTAAGGGCCATAGTTTTACAAACGAGGTCATATCGAAAATTGTTATGCATTTTATTTGTTTTTTTTTTAGCATTTTTTTATTTTTTCTTTTTGTTTTCTTTTTGTCTATTTCCGCTTGTTTATGTTGTTATTTGTAAAAAGACAATGTTTAGATAAACATTTTAATGTAGAGTAAAAAAATTTTACCAGGATATTGCTGTTTATTGAGAAATGAGAAGAAGATAAATTTACAAAAAATTAAAAAAAAAATAAATAGTTTTAAAGTTTGTTAGTAAAATTGTTGAAAACAATTTAAATTGTTGAAAACAATTTACTGAAATTTTTTTTTTTTCTTTTTTCAAGAAAATACTGTCTGTATTTGAAAATATACATGAAGAATATTGAGGCGTATGAGTAATGAATTGTATACATAAATACAAAATTAATCATACGCACTGGTATTTCTTATAACTTAAAAAAAATAAAAAAAAAATGTTTCCAAGTTTGTTAGTAAAATGTTAAATTGTTAAAAACAATTTATTGAAATGTTTTTTATATTTTATGGGAACTGCTCTTTTTTGAAGAAAATATATTGTATTTTAAAATATGCATTGAGGCGTATAGTGATGAATTGCATGAATACAAAATTAATCATTCGCACTTGTATTTCTTATACCTCTACCTCAAGTGCAGCTATTTTGAAAATTATTGCTATCCAAAAATTTGTCTAAATATTAAATGTTGAAATTGCTTTAGAATATTTTAGTTTTCTTTGCAAAAAATGTCTTAGAATCTGGGAATATTCCTTTATTAAAAATGTCTCAAAATCTAAAAATTTTCCCAAACCCAAAAGTTTCTGAACCATTTGCAAAAAATGTCTCAGAACCAAAGAATTTTCTATGCGAATAACATCTTATAGTCTTATAATTTTTTCTTTGCAAAAAATGTCCAAGAATCTGAAAAATTTTATATGCAAAAAATGTCTGGGATTTTTTTTTACGAAAAATATCTTATAGTCTGATAATTTTTCTGTACAAAAACAGTTTCAAAACATTTTGCAGAATTTGTGAAGATTTTTACTGAAAAAATATTAGCAGAAATGCAAAATCTAAGAAATTGTTTGTACGAAAAACGTTTCAGAGTCTGAGAATGTCCCTATGAGGAACATGTCTTTGAGTCTGTTTCAGAATCGTTTTATTTGTGAAAAATATCTTAGCGTCTACGAAGAGGTAAAATTTTGAAGAATCTGAGAATACTGCTATGAAAAACAGTCGCTTAACATTTGAATTTTTCTACATAAATAAAATTTCAGAATCTAAAGCCCGAACCAAAGAAAAGAAAAAAGTATATTTAAACAAAACAATTCTGATTAATTTTTATTAAAAAATAAAAATTGTTATATTCGACCTTTAAAATATTATATTTTGAGCATAGCTGTATTATTGATTTTTTTTATTTGGATTTTTTGGAAAAAAATAAAATACTTTGATATTTTAGTTGGCTATCAAAAAATAAAATGTTTTGTTATTTTATTTATTTTGGTTTGAATAAAATAAAATTTTATTTTATTCAAATTCATAAAAATGAAATAATATTTCTTTCCAAAAAAATCAAATAAATTTTTTCTGATTGCTTATTCAAACAAACAAAATAGAATTTTTCAAAATAATCAACAAAAATTTGTGATTTTTTTTGGTTATTCACAAAAATTCAAATGAATAACGTATTATTTAAACAAAAAAAAGAAATATTCTTGAAAATTTTGTGTTTGAAAAATAATTTTTTTTTTATTTATTTTGAATTTTATTATACAGTAAAACACACAATTATTCTTACAAACCACTATTGTTTTACTTATTTAAGGTTTTCTTTACTAAAACATTAATTAGATTATTTTTCATTTTTTCCCAAATTGACTTTTACTGATTAAAAAATGTTCTTAAAACATTTTCTTATGGAAAAAACTCTAGTTGATTAGACTTTTCGATATTTTTCTTAAACAATAAAAAGTCGTGAAAGGATGTATAATTACTTAAATACCCTTAATTGTAAAGGTTTATTTTGCAAAACATTGAGATTTTTAAGGGTTTTTGCTTTGGTGACATTTTTAAGAAAATATTCTTTAGTATTAACTGTGAAATGTTTCTACTACACAAAAATTATTTTAATCGAAAAAAATTTCATTCTTTATACAATTGAACATTTTTGCAATAGAAAATGCTTTATTCTATTTTTAAAATTTAAATGCATATTTGCTTATAATATTTTTTTAATTTTGACTACTTTTGAGGTAAAACTGATGTTGTACTGATGATGTAATTTATTGTGATTCTCTAGCACATAACGATCTATCCTTCTATCCCTCATTTTACGGATTAACTGTTATATTTTTTAAGCGAGATACATTGAAGTCTACCAAAAGGGAAAAAATATTCTAGGAATTAGTGCATGAAATTTCTACGAATTAGTGCATGAAAATAATTAAAATAATAAGTTATAATATATCAAAAATGTTTCAAATTTACTTTATAACTATATCACATAGGCCAGGTAAAATTTGTGACTTTGACCAACCAAGTAAAACACGGGTTTTCAAAAATTAGTAATCTTAAAAAACACTAAAAAAATTAGTATTATTAAATTTTTTTGTAAAAAAATTGTAAATTGTGTATTTTAAATTTTTGGTCTTTTTACTATATGTAAACTGCGTATTGCGCTTGTTGTCGCCATTACTATTTCAATGCAAGTCAGGTTTTGTTTGAATTTTTGATCTGAAATATGTAAGAGAAAATATTGAATACATTTTTTTTAATACAAAATATAAATTACATACCACATAAAATTAATGCTTTGAAAATTGTGTTGAATAAAATGACATGTTGAATAAATTGGTGTTCTAGAATAAAAAATACATTATATGATATTATTTAAATGGAACACATAAATATACAGTTGTTACCTGCTTTCATAATTTTCTATTTTGTTTTATTTATTGTCCTAAAAAAAGAGTTAGGGCCTAATTTTGTAAATCACTCGCGTTGAACGCATCACCAACGTTAACGTGAACGCGAGGCTCAAAAAGTGCAATTTTGTAAATCAATACGTTATTGCGTTCAATTTTTACGTCATCACTTGAAATGTCAATTAAATTTGAATCAGTGTTGCCAGACATTCTAAAATTAATAAAATTGGCCACCCATTTTGCAGGGGATACACACCCATTATCGTGGGGTAACACATATATACGATAAGGCAACACCTGCAAAGAGAATATTTGAGAAAAAAGAGAACAAAAAAAAAGTAACATAAATTAGTTGAAAAAAGCAAGAAAAATCACAACGAGACGCTTTGCTATTTTCGATGTTTTTCTTCTGCCGGAGAAGTTTTTTTTACACATTTATAACTTTTTTGTTGTATATTTACATATTCCAACATTATTTATTTATTTTTTGCTATTTAAAAGCATATTTGTTACATCAACGCCCCAAAATTTCAAGTGATCATTTTGACACTTCAAGTGATGAAAAACACTCTCTTGCGTTTTACAAAATTCCATTTTCCATACAATTTGTTCTAAAAACACGTAAGTCAACGCGAAAAAACAGCTGTTCAGTGCTCGCGTTTTACAAAATAGAAAATTGTCCAACGCGAGATGAAAAGGCGCGTTGCGTTTTCAAAATTAGGCCCTTAATTTTAAACAAAAAATACTTTAACATTTGGCTACCTGTATTTTGTGTTGTAATATTTTGTTGTTTGTACATTTTTTTATTTCTTCCGCTCCGCGACGTTGTCAATTCAAATGCTATTTTTCAACTGAATAATAGAAAGAAAGGCATGAAGAAAAGTACACAACATTACCAATACTGAATATTAATAAATCAACCCTTTGTGTACACTGTACACAAGAAAAAAAAATTCGCAGATAGCGTAAAACAAAAAAGGACCGCAAGTGGAGAAGAAAGAAAAAAGAATTGAAAAAGGTCGGTGTTTTTTTGAATTTTGCATATCTTCTCTTTACTGCATTTTGTTCCCTTTTTAATATACTTTTTTATTTGAAAGAAAACAAAGTAGTTACAATGAAGCAGACAAATAAGTGTAATTCAATATTGAAAATAATAAACATATTCATACTCATCAAAGCGAAGTTTTACCATTAAAATAAAAAAATAACTAACTGTATATTTTTTTTAAATGCTCTTTTTAATTTCTAAATATTTTAATAACATTTTCTTTTTGTATTTTATTAGTGCATTACTTTTCTAGAAAAGAAACCCGAAAAGTTAATACGAAATTTTTAAAAAATCAACTGAAAAAATTATGAAAAAATCGGTAAAAAATTAATAGTTTGTAACGCGAGTTTACTAAAACGAATTACAAAAAAATATTTTTTTAGTACAATTTAGTAAAAAAGTTGTAAAGTTCGGATACAAACAATTTTACAAACTTTTTTACTAACGTATTTTTTTGAGTGTATATTTTCTTTTTTGAATACGTATTTGGAATGTCTAAGAATAATATAGGAACAAAAACCAAAACATCGATCGAGCACTTTTTTCAAAAATCGCGGTTGAATTGCAAAAGATTATTATATTCGAATTTTCTCGAAAACTAGAGATATCAAAAAAAAACAAATATTATTTGGAATTATGCATTTATATAAAGTATTCAAAAAAATTTACATTGCAGTATTCAAACGGTCAAAAAATAAACATAATTATTTTGAATGTATTTTATATGCTATGGAATTGGGCACATTTTTAAGCGCGAAAAACACAAAAACGAAACAAGCTACAGCATTTTAGATGACAGATTTGGATTCTACAGGTCCGTATTATATAAAATCCACTCTTAGTTTTTGACATTAACGCAATAATGTCTAACAGTTCCACAACAACCTAAAGAGAGTCTAAAGACAATATGGCACATGGACAAACCCAAACATCAAAAAGCTATGTCGCTCTGTCCGCCAACGTACCACTCCAAACTCGAACGGAAAATACTCACTGCGACCCGCTCCCCCATACGACAACAGGTGTAGTCTTTTTTTTAAATAAAGTTTCATTAGTTTCAAACGTATTTTCTGTTGAATTTACTGACATAATATTTTGAGTGTATGTAATAAATAAACATTTCGGTATTTATCATTATTATCAGATATCATTCCATTTTGCAAATCGCATGTTTTTAAATTTGGTTATATGACCGCTAAATTTTATCATAAAATTTCATTTTCTAGTCCCCTGGATTCAACTGCAGGACGTTGAAGTTCTTCTGCCATAGAAATATTTCATTTGCTTCTGCCTTTTTTCAAATTTTTAAATATGATCCGATTTGGCCCATTTCCGTACTTAACCAGCCTCAGACCATAAGATATATTTTGGATTGTATCATGTCTTCCACAGACGAACGGACGGACATCTGCAGAATGTGTAACAATCGATCACTAATAAATAATATATATTTTATGGTTTGTTAGATAGATATTTCGATGCTTACACACGGAATGACAAAGTGAGTATACTCCTTAAACCAACCTATGAAAGTCGCCAATTTTTACAGATTTTTATACTTTTCTTTAAAAAAAAAGTTTTGTTAAGTAAATATTTGCATAAGTTTATAGCTCTGCACTTGGAATTTCCTAAATCACAACTTAACTTTTCTGAATTCAAATGGACTTTTTATAAATTACAATTTATAAGAACCTGATATTAAAACAAAACTGTTTTGTAAGAATAATTTTTTGTTAAACTGTACAAAATAAATAAAATAGTTTTTTTTTCAAACACAAAATTTTCAAGAATATTTATTTTTTGTTGATTGAATAATACGTTATTTATTTGAATTTTTGTGAATAACCAAAAAAAATCACAAATTTTTGTTGATTATTTTGAAAAATTCAAAGCAAAAAACATCAAAGCAATAATACAATCAAAAAACACAAAATTAGCTTACAAACCAAATACAACAATTAATACAATTTTTTCTAATGTTAAGGCACGAGTAGAGAAAGAACAACAAAGCAATGTTGTGTATGAAGTGCAGTGCAAGGGGAACGCAGAACAAAACTGCAACTTAATATATATTGGCACAACAAAACGAACATTAGGCACAAGGATGAGTGAACATAAAAACGATATTTTAAAGAAAAACATGAGCACAGCTTTATCAACACATATTATGGAGAGTGGACACGAACCAAATTTTGAGAACATTAGAATATTAGACAAAGAAAGCAAGGAGAGAAAGAGATTTACAATTGAAAGTTTACGAATACAACAAAATATACAACGAACAATGAATTTAAAACAAGACACCGACAACATTAGCGCCAGTTATAGAGTTGCTTTATCTTAAATAACAAATAACCTGTGATAATAATTTTAAGTTGTGTTTAAATTAAATGTTTGTGTTTATGTTAGATGTTTTATGTAAAATTATTGTGACTTAATGTGAATAATTTTTATATTATTGTGAGTTAAAATTATTGAAAAGTTGAATTTATTTGTTATTAATGTATTGTTTTTTAATTTTAAATAGACGAAACCCTTGATAAAGTCAACAAAACATTGACGAAACGTTGGGTAAAAATGAAATAAAAGAATTTTATTTACATTAAAAACATTAGGCCTGATTAGCTTGAGGTAAAACCAAAACAAATTATAGAAAATAAACTTGGCCAAATTACAAATAAAATATATTTTGTTTGTTTGAATAAAAAAAATCAGAAAAAATTATTCGATTTTTCATGATTTTTATAGTTTATCGACCTTTTTCTTATTAATTATTTGATTTTTATAGAAATTATTTCTAATACAGGCTTTTAAGGTCAGTTTTTTCTCCTAAATGTAAATAAAAGGCATTATTTATTCATTTTCTATCCGACGTTTCGTTGGGATTTTTCCAACATCTTCAGGGGAATTTTTATTGAATCTGGCAACATTAACAAAAGAACAATAATTTTAATAATACCAACAAAACTCACAATATTATTTCAACAATTAGACTTACATATAATCCTTTAGTCAGCTTTACATTTATAATTAAATAAAAATAATATTTCACGATACGAATGGTACGACATAAAACACATAATTATGTATAAATGCAAAAATAATTAACACAAAAAATATCACAGTATAATTGTTTCTTAATATTAGATCACAGTTGGAATTAAACTAAAAGTTAAACAAGTGCAATGTTGTAATTAGCATTAGCGTTGTCCTTGTCTGTCTTATTGTTAATTGCTATATTTGTTTTTTGTTGTATACTTAAGCTTTCTAATGTAAATCGTTTGTTTTGTTTTCTTTCTTTATGCAGTATTCTTATTCCTTCAATATCAGCTGTGTGTGAATTTTCAAAACAGTGTTGGGCAAGCGCTGTAGATAGTCGGTACTTTTTGATGTCCGTTTCGTGTTCAGCCATTCTAACTCCTAAATTTCTTTTTGTTGTTCCTATGTAAATTTTATCACAGCTTTCATCGGTTTTACCTGCACACTTAATCTCGTATACTACATTGCTTTGGTCTTCTTTGTTGATTTTTGTTTTTGTTTGTGTAAAAAGTGGATTTATAGTTTTGTTTGCTTTGTGTGCTAAAATTATTCCTTCGTCTTCCATTATTTCTCTAAGCTTTTTGTTTTCAGTGAGTTTTGGTATATATGGTACACTATAGAATTTGGTGTTACCAGATGTATTGTTTATGTTTATGTTTCTTTCCCCTGATTGGGGATTTATTGATTTGTTTATTAATTCGTTAATTATATTGTGTGGATAGTTGTTATTTGATAACATTTCTTTTATTGTTTTTATATTTTTGGTTTTGAATTTTTCGTGACTTAATTGTAAAACTTTATTGATAAAGTTTGTCGCAGTATTGGTCTTTTGTGAAAATGGTTGTGTTGAGTGAAAATTTATTATGCGTCCTGAAGCTATTGATTTCATATACCAATCGGTTATAATTTTATTATTTTCCCTTATGATCTTCATATCAAGGTATGGAATTGAATTTTCTATTTCTTTTTCAATCGTAAATTTGAGTTTATTGTGATAGTTGTTGAATAATTTTAATATTCTTTCTTCGTCGTTTTTCTTTATAATGGCAAAAAGATCGTCTACGTACTTTGTTATTAATTTCATTTGTATGTTCTCCTTTTTCAATTCCTCCGTAGTTTCTTCTAAAAGTTTATCTAGGACAATGTCCGCAATAGTCGGGGACAGTGGGTTCCCCATGGGCATTCCGTACGTTTGATTGTAAATTTTATCACCATAAATAAAGTAATTGTTGTCATTAAGACAAAATTGAAGAATTTTTAAAAATTGTTGCCTTGGGATTGTGGTATGCTTCTTAATAGTGTCCCACTGGTTCATTATGTTACTTATAGCTAGGTGTATAGGTATGTTTGTAAATAACGATACCACGTCCAATGAAATAAGAATTTCGTCATCGTCCAAAATTATTGCGTCTAGTTTAGTTTTTAGTTCTAAGGAGTTTTTTATGTTATATTTTTCTAATATAACGTTTTTCAAAATGGTTCCAATGTGTTTAGAGAGGTTGTAGCACGGTACTTCTACAGAAGAAGATATTGGGCGTAACGGTATATCAGGTTTATGTATCTTCGGCAATCCATATAGTCTTGGGGCATTGGCTGAATTTGATGTAAGTTTTATTTTTTCATGTAATGTAATGTATTTCTGCTTGAAAAGTTCCATCACTAATTTATTATTTGTCCTTTGTAGTTTTTGAGTAGGATCTATTCTTGTTGTTTTATACGTATTTTTATCATCTAACAGTTGATTCATTTTCGTATTGTATTTCGTTATTCAAATAAAATCAAAATAAATATTATTCATTTTCAAATATTTAAATAATCTGTTATTTGATTATTTTTGAAAAAATATTGTTATTTATTCATTTCGTTATTTCAATCATAGCATACAGCTATGCTCAAAATATAAAATTTTAAAGGTCGAATAAAACAATTTTTATTTTTTAATAAAAATTAATCAGAATTTGAACATAATGGTTGGCACGCCATAGTGATGAATAACCCTAATATGGTATTATTTCATTCACAACAACGATTTTTTTTTTTTATTATTTTTGCTAAATAATCTTGACAATGGAATCTGACAAATTCCGAAACACGTGTCGATTAAGTCTTGCAAAAATGACTAACATAAATAATTTTAAAACAAAAAATAATTTTCTTGAAAATTATTCTATGAGAATATCATGGTTTTAATTAGTAAAGAAAATAATGACCTCGAGCCAGAATTAACATCCTCAAAATAAAACAAAATAATTTTTAGTCAAAATGAACTTTTTGTTATAAAAAAACGAAAAAAAATGTTAATAACCTAAAATTATTCGGATGCTGGTGGACAAATGTGAACAAAATTGGATACCAAATGGTATTTAAACAAGTTCAATCATAATTTTTTTCCGAATTTAACTGGGTTACTTTCTTTTTTATTAGATTTTATAAAATCTAACCGAGGATCATCAAATTTTTCTAATTTTTTGTACAAATTTGTACTATGGAGCGAACAAAACATATCCATTTTCAGTTTTTTAAATTTAAAAATTTTTTCACGGATTTTATTTTCTTCAAAAATTTAAAAATCAGAAAAGTATGATATTTTGAAGAGCCATGTCTTCGAAAGTATTTATCCGAATTCTACCACTCAAGAAGTATTCGACTCTAACAATCGTGCTTTTTTATACCAATGCACTCAATTTTTTTTTTTTTTTTTATAAAGTACGATTTTGATGCAAATGCAATTTTTAGATGCCTTTTTTTAAATTTTATCCACCTTCGATTTTTCTGAAACCCGCATAAATCGAAAGAATAAAATTTTTTACATGAATCTTAGTAACGCTTTTTTTGGGGCTTTTCCACCCTTCGTGATTTTTTTAAAAACTACTTATGAGATGTTGCCATACAAAATATAAATTGTGTGTTTATTCTGTAAGTTTAACAAAAAAACTACACTCAAAAAAAAAAAAAAAAAACTGTAATGTTTGCAAAAAAAGCTTGTAAACCTACAAGAAAATTTGCTGATTTCGAACCCACAATTTTTTTTGTAAAGTTAGCAAAAATGTTTTGCCAAAAATTAGTTAACTGAAATTTTTTTTATTTCAACTTAGTTCATACACATTTGAGGACCCCATTGGGTCCGGACCCGATAGGTCCAGACCCCGATGGGCCCAGACCTAGTTAGGTTCCTTAAAAACTGTCATAGTTTTTGATCCAAAATTTGTGTCCGTTTTGCTCTACCTTGCTTAGTTTTTGAGATACGTGATTTTACGGGACCACTGGGGTTTTGAGAATTAAAAAACCCGAAAACTTCAAAAATATTACTCGGAGAGCTTTTGGTTATTTTGAAGTCTTGTTCTACATGTTGACAGCTACAAAAATGCTTTAAACTTTTTGTTGTGTCGGCAATATTTACCGAGATATGAGCATTTTAAAATTTTCGGGAATACTAACTTTTTTGGATCCAAAGTTAGGACCCATTAGAGTCCACACATGTGAAGAGAATCGGCGAACCAAAAATGTTCTCCAATTTGCTCTATCTGGCTTAGTTTCCGAGATAGCGCCATTTTCAGTTTCTAAAAAAAAAAAAAAATACAATTATTTTTGCTAATATTAGCAAAAAAAACTTGTAAAAAGTTGGTCAACTCAATTTTAAAATTACGAAAAAAAATTAGTTCAATTTTTGATTAAAATTGCTAATGCGCTAAATGAAGTTTACAACATATTTTTGCTAACATGCTAATCTCAGCCAAAAAAATTGGTAAAGGTTAGCTAACTAATGTATTATTTTGAGTGTATGTAACTTTGAAGAGCCATAGCTTCGAAAGTATTTATTTGATTTTTACGATTCAAAAAGCATTTGACTCTAACAATTGTCCTTTAGTAAATAAATGCAAAAAAACGATCCTTTTTAAAAAATGCATTTGTGATGCAAATGAAATTTTTTAATGCATTGTTTAAAACTTAATTCCCCATAAATTTTTTTTGAAACCAGCATAATTCGAAAATATATAATTTTTTACATAAAATTGAGTAACGATTTTTTTGGGCCGGTGTTTTTTAAAATATTTGTGAAATAAAAAAAAAAACATGTAAGACATGATGAAAATACAAAAGTTAAGATTTAGCTGCAACCCTATTTTATAAGCAAAACTTGAATAATTTGTTATACCAATTTTCTCGTATTATTTATTGTAATCAAAATTTCGTAATATGCATGTTCATAAATTGACAAAAAAAAAAATTGAAACAAAACGTTTAACATCAAAACATTTTGAAATATGTATATTAGGCTGAACCGAAAAAACAAAATATTTTTTAGTAGTCTGTTAATTAAACAACATTAACAAATTGATTTTCATACGTTTTCTTGCCACGGTTTTTAAAATCATTTTTGTTTTTTTTTTTAATTTATTTTCTCTTTTTTACAAAAAGTCTCAGATTCTGAGACATTTTTTCCAAAGAAAAAGTATCAGATTCTAAGACTTTTTTTCCATAGAAAAGGTCTAAGATTCTAAGAAATTTTTTCTATAAAACTCAATATTTAAAGTGCGATTAAAATCAAAATTCGAAAACTAACTTTTTGGGACACGCTAATTTACATAATTCTGTAAAATATTCCTAGAATTGAATTACATGACAAATGATTAGCATGAATTTATGTTGAATGTCCATACAATTGCGTGACAATACAATCATTTTTGAAAAACAATACAATAAATTCTAAAAGTTTACAACAATAAATTACAATAAAAAAAACATACTAAATTATTAGACATGTTATTATAAACTAATATTAACAACATAAAATGAACATGTTTTTTTTATAACAATTTAAACTGAAATTCATAGTTATTAAATGTGATATACACACATATTTTTTTGTTCTAAAAATTATTTAACATTGTAAATTACACACATTTTTAGTTTCAAAAACAAGTTTTAATTATGCGTTAAATAAAAACACTTGTAAATGAAACAAAAAAAAAATAATAAAAAAGTTTTTCCAATATAACTTTTACTTTAATGTGTACAGTATGTGTGCAAATCGTTAGAATGCTTAAAATTAGTTGGTTTCTAATAAACAGTGTTTTATTAAAAACCATTTTTATTGTTAAAGCTTCATATTTATTTGGTTCACATTGCTGCTCACATAAACACATTTACCCAGTGTGGAAAATAAAGCGTATATTTTTAAATATCTAAACCGTCTTAATAATGACTAAACTGTGTACTGTATATTGAGATAATCGTGTAAATAAAGTCATAAATATTAGTTTGTAAATACAATAGTTTTTGTATGTATATACGTTTATATGCAGACGCAAATATAACATGGCTGCCAAATTAGTTGGTTATGTGCAGGGAAAGAAAAATTATATGCAATTTCATATTTTTTCCTATTGGATTTGGAGGCTTCAGTGAAAATAAAATTTTATATAAACATTTTTAAAAAAGTTTTGTGATAATTTTGAAAATTTCTGATAATTAAGTTACCGAAAATTCCCAAAACTATATTTTTTTTACATGTAATTTCCTTAATACATCCTAAGAACTGCATATTGAAAAGAACTGAATATTGAACATAAAAAACAACATATTTTTATGTTCTTTGCAAAAATACTTAAAACAGTGTTTTTGTCAATCAAAAACAATTTTTACACTCAAAAAAATATTTCACACCAAAAAAAAAAAATACTCTCATATGTTTTTTTGTGCAAAAATTTGGCAGTTTTCTTTAATACAAATATCAATACTCGTTTCTCAATTCAGGTGATGAAATGTATATAACAGGACAATTCAATTAAATTAATTTAAATTTGTTTTTAAATAAACACATTTATTATCAAAGTTTGGCTAAAGGGGTAAGGTGCTAGACCAGTGAACAGAAGGTTCTGAGTTCGCGGACCAAGTGAGGCAGATAAAGAGTCCCCGCACAACAATGTCGGAGCGGTTGACGTTTTCGGTCCTGAGAGAGTATAGGCGCAAAACAAAAACGGCAGCGGAAAATTCTGTCATATGTTGATTTTCACACTATTTTTTCACTTGTTCGTCACTTTTTTATTTAAATTAATTGTATTTTTAATAATCAATATGGTTTTTTCATATTGATTCGTTTTTTGCTGTTTTTTTTTTCAATTTTAATATTTTTCTTTTTAGAGATCATATTTTTTTGTTTACTTTATCGAAAAAAAATCTAAATATTTGTAAAAAAGTGGCAACATTTTAATTTCAAAAATTAAAGGAGAGAGAGAAACCGACACAAAAATAAAATTGATTTTATTCTAGCGGATTTCGGTCGAGCGTTTTTTCATGCCAAATTTGTATGAAAAAAAAGTCACCGACATTGTTGTGCGGGGACTCAAAACTAGTAAGTTTTAAAAAATTAAATTTAAGAAATGGACAAATAAAAATAGTAAGTAGTGTAAATTAAAAGGCGTGATTAATAAATTTTAAGTTTTTGGACGATCTCAGACGTAATATGTACATGTCATAATGTAGTCAACACTATTGACTACCTGCATACTTGTTGGCGAGGAATTTTGACAAAATACTTGAAAAAGTCAGGAGGTGTCATAAGGTTTTTTGTATGGTCAGATATTTTTCAGTCAGCAGGTACACTGACATTGTCATAAGGAAGTCTTTGAGATGTCTTAACGACATTTCTAATTGGGAATACTATCGTACTGATTAGTAAAGAAATATGATATCCAGCTGGAATAATTTTTCTCAAAGTTTTTCAAAACTCATTTAGTGGAAATTTATCAATAATCCAAAAACTTTGATAGAAGGGCGCCAAGAAACACCTTTATGCAAATTTCAGATAGCGGTATCTAGAAAACCGTTCAAAAGATTTTAAAAATTGCTTGAAATTAAATTTTTTAATTTAATTTAAAATTAATAAATCACGGTGCCCTGGGGAAGATTTACTCCAATTTTAAGCGGACTATGTTTTTACACGATAAAAGAAAAACAATTAGGCAAAAAAGAAAAAAGAGTACACTGGGCGCTTTTTTTGGCAGTCAAAAAAATTATAAAAAAGAATTTGTTCTTTTAAATTCATTAAACTTTTTTTTAACATTATAGTGTTTTTAGGCTGGTGTCTAATTAAAAAAAAATGCAGGACGCCACCTCAGTTGGACTATATAAGATAACGATTAACAAAAAAGAAAATAAGTATAATTTTCTTAAAACCAAAAATTTTGATAACTTGGGTTTGTAACTTGGATAATAATTCACCTCGTGGTGAATAAAAAGAAATGTTCAACAGCTTGTGAATAAAACGTAACATTATTATTTTTCAACAATTTGTTTTGTCATCAAAATTTTTTATAATAATTTTTTTTTTCATCAATATTTTTTTCTTCTTTTCCTGAATATTTTTTTCATCAATATTTTTTTTATCAATATATATTTTTTTTTCATTATTATTTTTTTTTTCATTAATTTTTTTTTACTCAATATTTTTTTTTATCAAAATTTTTTTTCATCAATATTTTTTTTTCATCAAAAATTTTTTTGTCATCAATATTTGTTCATCAATAAAACGTAACATTATTATTTTTCAACAATTTGTTTTGTCATCAAAATTTTTTATAATAATTTTTTTTTTCATCAATATTTTTTTCTTCTTTTCCTGAATATTTTTTTCATCAATATTTTTTTTATCAATATATATTTTTTTTTTCATTATTATTTTTTTTTTCATTAATTTTTTTTTACTCAATATTTTTTTTTATCAAAATTTTTTTTCATCAATATTTTTTTTTCATCAAAAATTTTTTTGTCATCAATATTTGTTCATCAATATTTTTTTTATCAATACTTGCTTAATTCAATATTTTTTTAATCAATATTTTTTTCACCAATATTTTTTTCATCAATATTCTTTTTTTCGTCAATATTTTTTTCATCAATATTTTTTTCAATCAATATATTTTTTTCATCAATATTTGTCAATATTTTTTTCATCAATATTTTTTTTCATCAATATTCTTTTTTTCGTCGATATTTTTTTCATCAATATTTTTTTTTCTTCATCAATATATTTTTTTTCATCAATATTTTTTTTATCAATATTTTTTTTTCATCAATATTTTTTTTTTTTCATTTATATTTTCATCAACATTTTTTTTCAACAACAATCTTTATTTCATTAAAAACTTTTTTCATCAAAAACTTTTTTTATCTACAAACACAGACAAACAGATAGAGGGATATTTGTCAGATAGAGGGATATTTGTGAATTTACAAATAAGGACTTTTGGCCGGAAATCGATCTCTCTGGCCCTCTGTGCATCATATTAAATTTTCAGAGAGCAGTTATTTTTGGTTTTCGAGAAAATTGGCTTTAAAGTTTGAATGTCTTATTTTATTTTCCATATCACTCATACGCCACGATAAATTTATTTTTGCACTTACAAAAAGCTTGTTTAATTCTATTTACATAACAGATTTTGAGCTGATTTGTCTTATTTATAGGAATTCGACTGTTTTTTTGTTGGAGACATACAGTGCCATCGCTTACTCGTTTTCTGTGTAATTAGAATGACAATTTTTTTGAACTTTAAAATCTTTTAAATGATGAAGAAGGTTTGTAAAATTTTTGAAGTGCAGATTTAAAATATTTTTTGGAACTTGTCCACTTCTGATATATTTTAAATTTTTAGATGTAAGGCAATATGTTTAACATTAGAGTATTCCTAAAAATTAACAACGACAAATATTGTTGCCTGGAATTATTCCAGTAAATGGCTAAGCGGCGTCCCAGAATTTCAACAATCATAAGGCAAAGATCACTTCTGAAATATTGTCATTTTATGATATTGAATGCAACTTTGATACGAAGAATCTTGAAAAACAGTCGAATTCTTATTATAAATATGACAAATCAATAGAGTCCGACCGAAACCAGTTTTTCGAGGCCAAACCGAAACCGAACCAAAACCGAAACTGAAACTGAAAAAATAATGCCTGGCTGAATAAAATTTTTATATATTTTTTTTTTAAGATAAATATGCAGCACTTAATGTTTTTAAACCATAGGAATTGTTGTATTTATTAAAAAATATATATATTTTAAAAAAACTTACAAAAAAATCATATTTAAATAAACTTAAAAAAAAAAATTGTTTATTAAATCTGTAGATTAAGAAAAAAAATTATTTGAACTGTGACAGTAACAACCCAGCAAAAACATGGTGATGAGTTGTGAAAAGTAATCATTACCAAGCACATTATTTATAATGAGTACACATTACCATTAGCATTATTTTCAGCCTAAAATAACTACTTTTCAGTAATATGCTATAAAAGTACTTTCAAGTAATAATATCTCCTTGCACTTGCATTTTTTAACCTTTACAATTCAATTAACTTAAAAAGTACTTTAAAACTTAATAAAAATTACTCAATTTTTTATTTTTGGTAAAAAAAATTAAGATTTTAAATGTTTTAATTGACTAATTATTTTACTTCTTATTGGTAATGGGTGTTTACTAGGGTGGCTCGTTTTTGGACTTTTCTCTCTGATCAAATTCTAATACCCGCCAAAAGTGTCGGTCCCCTAAGGGTAACTCACGTGCAAAATATTACTCCGATCGGAGTTTATCTTCTGTCTCCACTTTGAGCCTCAAAATTGGGGTTTTTGGAAAAAAGGACTTTAGAAAAAAAAAAAAAAAAAATTTAAGTTTTTTTATTAAAATAATGAAAAAAATTTTTTTGTATAATATTTGATCATAAATACTTAAATATGAAATTGAAAGATTTTACGGTATCACTAACCCGTTCAAACTTGATACCAAAAAAATGGCATGATTTTGGGGGCGTTCTCAAAACACCTTTTTTCAAAATTCGAAAATTTTATTAAAAAAAAATTTTAAATATACCATTTTTTCTTTCTGAATTCATTAAGAACACCTTGGAGAAGAAAAATGTGAAATATAACGGATATCTGTCGAGCCACTTTTTGGGAATCACGGGGCGAAGTTAGCGGATTTCAAGGAAATTTTGGTTTTATCTATAATTTGGATTAATAAAATCTTATAAATTTCATTTTTGTGAAAATTAACTTTTTTTGGTGTCGTGGCATTCTATTAGATAACTTTAAGTCTGTCATGAAATCTTACCGATCTAGGACGTCTTTAACCCACATTGGCTGCGGGTCAAAAATGACCCCCGCAAGAAATTTTAAGTTTAGAGCTTAAATTTTGTGCTATAAACAAGTATAAAACGGCTTTTGTGTATTTTACCTCAACTATTATTTCGTATTTATATATTATCTTTAAAAAAATCGTTAACCCTTCTTGGTAGGGGGTCAAAAGTGACCCATTTATTAAAAAATATAAATTTTGTTGATATCAAAAAATTCAAGCACTATGCCGAAAAGTTTTTGCCGGGGTCATTTTTGACCCCTGGCCAATGCGGGTTAAAGATATCTTAAACAGGTGAAATTTTAGGGCTGATTTAAAGTTATCTAATAGACTGCCACAAATTAATTTTCTATAAAAAATATATACTTTTTATTGAATGGGTTATTTTTGACCCCCTACAAAGAAGGGTTAACGATTTTTTTTAAAGATAATATATTAATACGAAATAATAGTTAGGGTAGAAAACACAAAAGCCGTTTTATACTTGTTAATAGGACAAAATTTAAGCTCTAAACTTCAAATTTCCTGCGGGGGTCATTTTTGACCCCCAGCCAATGTTGGTTAAAGACACCCTAGATCGGTAAGATTTCATGACAGACTTAAAGTTATTTAATAGAATGCCACGACACCAAAAAACAGTTAATTTGCCCAAAAATGAAATTTATAAGATTTTATTAATTCAAATTATTGATAAAACCAACATTTCCTTGAAATCCGCTAACTTCCCCCCGCGATTCCCAAAAAGAGGCTCGACGGATATCCGCCATATTTCACATTTTTCTTCTCCAAGGTGTTCTTAATGAATTCAGAAAGAAAAAATGGTATATTTAAAATTTTTTTTTAATAAAATTTTCAATTTTTGAAAAAAGGTGTTTTGAGAACGCCCCCAAAATCATGCCATTTTTTTGGTATCAAGTTTGAACGGGTTAATGATACCGTAAAATCTTTAAATTTCATATTTAAGTATTTATGATCAAATATTATACAAAAAAATTTTTTTCATTACTTTAATAAAAAAACTTAAATTTTATTTTTTTTTTTGTAAAAAAAGTCCTTTTTTCCAAAAACCGCAATTTTGAGGCTCAAAGTGGAGACAGAAGATAAACTCCGATCGGAGTGATATTTTGCATGTGAGTTACCCTTAGGGGACCGACACTTTTGGCGGGTATTAGAATTTGATCAGAGAGAAAAGCCCAAAAACGAGCCACCCTAGTGTTTACTCCTTATTAGTAATCTGAGTCAGTAACTACTTATTTATCTCCATACTCTTCACTAGTTATTTTTGTCTCACGCCCTTGTTAAAATAATTAGTGTTTCATTCAATAAGTAACTACTTATTAACAGTTGTTTCGGATTACAAAACCCATTACTGGTAATGCCAAATTTTGCTGGGACGTTACTTGGAAAGCCTTATTACATTTTTTTAAAATGAACTGAATCAAGTGTAATGATACTCGAAATTGAAAAGTTCAGCAACTTTTTTATATATTTTTTAAAATACTAAAATTTTGCCAAATACCGAAAAGAGGTCGAAACCCAATTATTCGGCCGAAGTCGAGACCGAAACCGAATATTCGGTTGGACTCTGCAAATCAGCTCTAATTGTAAATCAATTATCTTAACAGAATTAAACAAGTTTTTGGTAAGTGCAAAAATAAATGTATCGTGGCTTATGAGTGATATGGAAAATAAAATAAGACATTCAAACTTTAAAGCCAATTTTCTCGAAAACCGAAAATAACTACTCTCTGAAAATTTGATATGATGTTGAGAATGACATGAACTTTAATTTAAATTAAAAAAAAAATAAAAATGGCGTGTTTTTTACTACATCGATTTTTGTTTTTCAATTGAAAAATTCAGACCAAACACTACAAATTAGATGTGTTTCGAAAATTTCAGAATCGCTGAGTTACTGTAGAAAAAATTAAATATAAAGCGACATAATGCAAAAATTGCTCAATTTTACCATGTTTGACCACGCCTATCTCACCCATTTTTCCGATAAGCGAAAACTTTTGTTCCACGATTTGTTACTTTCCCAAAGTTTGACTTTGATCCAACAACATTTTTTTTTCGTGGTACGTTTGAAATAAAAACCGTCATATATGGTGCAAAAAATTCGGAGGACTTTTTTGTAGCAAAAATGATAAAGAAAAAAATTGTGTTATTTAAAAAAAATCAAAAGGATAAAAGCTTTGAAAAATGCACTTTAAAACTGCTTTTGCATTAAAAATGCACTTTGAAAATATCAACTTTTCCCATCTTATTAAATCAAATAGAAGTCTTCCACACCACCATTTTGCGTTATATATCGTTACGATACAGTAAGTACTTAAAAAATATAGCTGTTTAAAGTTACAAAGATTTTGCATTTTTTTTGGTTTTAAAAATAAAATTAAAATCGCGAATAAAATCGTCAATTTTTTTTTTTTATTTTTTGGAACTGATAACTGAAATCTTTAAATGGCTCCATAGAGCTTCTGTGTGCCAAATATAACAAAAACTACAAGACCCACAGTCGATAATGCGGATTTTTTCTTGATTTCTCATGGAACTGATGATATATATGACATATTTTTCTCACATTCAGATAGAAAATGTCCAAGATTCTAACGCTAGTGAGGTTTTTTAAATGGAATTTCTTCGATTCAGAAACATTTTATAATGTTTTCTTTTCCTTTCTTTCCTGTTTTTAAATCGTTTGACGAGGAATCCCATGATCCCTCTCTCTGGATCCGCACCTTGTTGTGTTGATAAATAAGTGTGGTATTTATTAGTTTCTGATCAATCTTTGAGTTAGAAATTTTTACTTTTTTATATCCGAATTTCTTTTTTTTTTTAATTTAAGTTCTAAAACTGTTTAAAAAGTGCTTATTTATGAAAAAGTTCCAAAATAGTAGTTTGTACTAAAAAATTCTTAAATATATGTAGAATTTTCAAGAAGAACTAAACTTTAAGAAGCAAATTTTTTACATTTTAGGAGCATATTTTACGCTGCACATTTTAAGGTTAAAAAATAATTTTTTTATGAGCACATTTTTGGTTTCCCTGTTTATATATAATATACCTTGTATATCATGAAATCCAGCAAAGATTTTATAAAATCTGACCGAGGGTCTTCAAATTTATCTAATTTTTTGTACACATGTGCTCTATAGAGCCAATTAAACATATCCATTTTCAGTTTTTTTTATTTAAAAAAAATCGCGATTTTTTCGCGAATTTAATTTTCTTCAAAAATTAAAAAAATCAAAAAAGTATGCTACTTTGAATAGCCATATCTTCGGAAGTATCTATCGGATTTCTTCAATTCAAAAAGCATTCGTTTCAGAGGATAGTCTTACTTTATATTAATGTAATAAAAAAATATATTTAAAAAAAAAAAGTGCATTTTTGATGCAAATGCATTTTTTGGATGCATTTTTTAAAACTTTCTCCCCCTTCAATTTGTTTTAAACCTGCATAAATCGAAAATATAGCATTTTTTACACAAAATTGCGTACAGCTTTTTTTGTGACGGAGTTTCGTAAAAATTTTGTAATTTTTTTAAAAATACCTTATTGGTTTTTCCATACAATTTTTTCATAAAATTCATAAAGTAACAAAAAAAAATTTTAGTCTAAGGAAAAACTACATAAGCATTTTTTAAAAAAATCACGAAAATTTTGTGAAACGCCGTCACAAAAAAAAATGCACCCAGTTTTATGTAAAAAATGCTATATTTTCGATTTATGCAGGTTTCAAACAAATTGAAGGGGGAGAAAGTTTTAAAAAATGCATCCAAAAATTGCATTTGCATCAAAAATGCATTTTTTTAAAAAAATATTTTTTGTTAGTGCAGTGGTATAAAAACGGATAACCAGTTGAATCGAATGCTTTTTGAGTCGTAGAAATCCGATAGATACTTTCGAAGAAATGGCTTTTTAAAGTTACATACTTTTTTGATAAAATTGCCAAATAAACATTAAATAGATTTTTTGTATGGAAAAAATCAAATAAGTAGTTTTAAAAAAATCACGAAAATTTTTTGAAACGCCGTCACAAAAAAAACGGTACTCAATTTTGTGTAAAAAATGCCATATTTTCAAATTATGCAGGTTTCAAAAAAATTTAAGGGGGAGAAAGTTTTTAAAAATGCATCAAAAAATTGCATTTGCATCAAAAATGCACTTTTTTTGGAAAAACTTTTTTTTTATTGCATTGGTATAAAAAAGGACGAACGTTTGAATTAAATGCTTTTTGAATCGTAGAAATCCGATAGTTACTTTAGAAGATATGGCTGTTTAAATTAACATACTTTTTTGATTTTTTAAATTTTTGAAGAAAATTAAATTCGCGAAAAAATCGCGATTTTTTTAAAATTAAAAAAACTGAAAATGGATATGTTTTATTGGCTTTATTGAGAATGCATACCGTCAATATAAAGAAAATCGAAAGACCTAAGGTCAGAAAATAGCATTTTTTATGTGTTTTCTGGTGGATTTTGTGATATAGTACAATTATGTATTTGGTTACGTGTGTTTTTATGTGCGTGTTTTATCATTGTCGATTTCTATGTAAAAGTTGCCCATTTTTGTTGTTGCTTTATTTATATTTTTATTTAAATAAATATTACAAGGTTTATTTCATAAATTACTGGCTAAAATAGACATTTCTAATTTTCGTATTAGCAGCAAAAATTAAACGAAAAAGCGTTAGAAATGTTGGCACGCACATGGGCGATTGTTTACGCAACATAACAACAACTGACTATCACACAATTAGGCACAAATATTAAGAAGAAATAATTAAGAATGCTATCCGAATCCAAAATACCCTATAATTCATTAATTTTTAATTTTGTTAATTTTTTTTTTTTTTAATTTTGTAATTTTGTTTTTCATGAAAAAAATGCTTTTATATATGGGTTTGAATTGAGAAAAGTGTGAAAGAATAGTTTTAATTTTTCTAAAAATTTAAGACATCCTGGTGTGTTTCTTACTAGTTTCATATTATCCAGTTATAATAATCTTCAGAAAAACTTTTAATGACAAATTTATTCAGTTAATCATGATTTAGTTGATACTTGCTTAACAGCCTACTTGGCGTATCGGTCTGGAGTGATTGTACGTTACAAGCAGTTAATATCAAAGTATTACAGATGATGGGTTCAATCCTTGTCGGCTGCGATCTCTTTCACATATAGAGTTCTATTGACTATTAACTGAATAAATTTGACATTAAAAGTTTTTCTGAAGATTATTATAACTGGATAATATGAAACTAGTAAGAAACAAACCAGGATGTCTTAAATTTTTAGAAAAATTAAAATTTTTCTTTCACCTTTTTCTCAATTCAAAACAGGGTTGGCTACCGATACCCACCTAGAATAACGGTATTTGGCTATTGTACTGCAACTAACAAGGATATGGACATTTTTAAAAGCGATTATGAAAGCTGATGAAATTTCTAGTATTTTAAATGTGTCACTTCGTGTTTCTACCGGTTCGTTTACGAAATATAGGTCAATACCGTTATAATACCGTTTAAAACGGTATTATAACGGTATTGGCCTATATAACTAAAACGAACCGGTAGAAACACGAAGTGATGCATTCAAAATACTAGAAATTTCATCAGCTTTCATAATCGCTTTTGAGAATGTCCATATCGTTATTAGTTGCGGTACAATAGCCATATACCTTTATTCTAGGTGGGTATCGGTTGCCAACCCTGATTCAAAACCATATATAACAAATCAAAAAATTATAATACATAATTATAATTAGAGCCTGAGCTCGACTGTCTTTACAGAAACAATAATTTAAATGTTTTTTCCATTTTTTTACCAAAAATAACTTTTTTACCAAGTCTAGACTTTTGGCATAAAAATGTTCCATTTCTTTAACAAATGTACAAAAAACAAGTGAGAGTATTATATTCTCCTATGCCTCTCTAAAATGTAAAAATACTTTTTTTCTCTTAAGTAATACACTCATTTTCAAAATTTACAGCTCTTTTGGTTTGGACTACATCTTGCTTTTTACCGAAAAAGTCTTAGAAATGGATCAATAATATATAAACTAATGGAATCCTCGACCGATATTTTAATTCGTTTTGCATGGAATTGCAAATTAATATTACATTATTTTTTTAAAAAAATTTGTCTGGCAAGCACACCCAAATCTTCAGCAAAACATTATCATGATATAATGTTTTGGGCAAGAGTAAAAAATTTGCAGACATTTTTACACCATCGTTGTGTTACATACGGATCGACAAACTTCTCTATCACTAATTGTAAGTGTAGGGTTTAAAACAGTAAGTAAAGTTCTTTTGATTGTTCTTTTATTCATTATAATATTGGCCAAATTAAAATGAAGTATAAATAAATAACAAAGTCATTAATAGCACGCAATAAAAGTTGTTAAAGTACCGATTTAAGATTTAAGAATATTGTAGTGTTTTTTTTTTTAGAAATTTTACTCCTTTGAACTTACATATTTAAATATTTAACAAACTTCAGATTTACATAATATTTTCTCATTTCCTCGATATTTTTTGTATGCCTAACATATTTCGAACCCAAGGTCCAGCAAATTTGTATGCTACTGTATCTTAATCTTATTACAATCTATTTACGAGGAATTCTCGCGAATATCTCAAAAACAGTAGGTGCTAGAAAAAATTGGATGGCAGATATGGATTCAGGAAAGCAAAATCTATAAGAATCAGTTGGATATTTCACTGAGAGGTTTTTGTCGTCGTGTAATTATTTAGCAATAACTTGAGGGGCCAACAACAACAAAATTTGTTTTGTTCTTATTTTCAAAACATTTGTGTTTTCCAGTATATAAAAAAATTATTTTTGTTGTTGTTGTTGTTTGACCCCCCTTTAATCACTCCCTGGAGTTGCACGCAAGGTTTTTTGTAGTTAAGTGCTAGATTTTTTTACACGTATTTGAAGATAGTGATTTTAAAGAAATTTAAGTTCTTGTTTACGAAATATTTCCTATTTTAGGGGCTTGTCGCTACAATCGGTCTAGTACTTACTGAATGGCCGAATTATTAAAAATCAAGGTTGGCAATCGATACCCACCCAAAATAACGGTATTTGTCTATTGTACTTCAACCAATAAATATATGGATATTTTTAAAAGCGATTATGAAAGTCGATGAAATTTCTAGTTTTTTTGATGTGTTACTTCGTGTTTGTACCGGTTGCTTTTAGAAATATAGGCCAATACCTTTATAATACCGTTTGAAACGGTATTTTAAAGGTATTGGCCTATAAAACGAAAATGAATCGGTACAAACATGAAGTAACACATCAAAAATACTAGAAATGTTATCGACTTTCATAATCGCTTTTAAACATGTCGATATCTTTATTGGTTGCGGTACAATAGCCAAATACCGTTATTCTGCACAGAGAGAACAGTTTAGTTGTACCAGCCGAATTTAGAGCCAACTGCCTAGTTTAATAACAACAACCGAAATTTTCGGTTGCCATAACCAAAATTTGTTTTGAAAATTTAACTTCTGTTGGTCCAAATAAATTTCGGTAATCGCAACCGAAAATTTCAGTTGTTGTAATTAAACCATGCAGTTGGCTCTTAATTCGGCTGGCACAATTAAACTGTTTTTTCTGTGTGGGTGGGTATCGATTGCCAACCTTGTTAAAAATAAACCACAGTACCCCATTGCGTATGATTGATATTTAAAGGTAATTACAATATTATGTATACGCCCCTTATAAATTTTTCAATTAATTTTAACTATAACACTCCTCTACAAAAAGCAGTATTTTGCACATTTTTCTAAAGTACATTTTCTAAAGTATTTTGGACTCCTAAACACGATTCTGTTATCAGAAAAGTTATATCAAATCGCCTTCTCAAGATATACGCATTCTCATTTTTTGTGGACCAAGCCCCAAAACAGAAAATTTTTTAATATTGAAAATGTTAAAGATATTTATACTTATATTGTTTTATTCGAATTCCCAATAAAGTTTCCTAACCTTTGCAGGAAATCCCGACTCGATACGATCAAGGACACCATCAGGACATTATAAGGAAATTCAAAATGTCCTTTTTTTCTTTTGGATATGCTTCTTCTATTTTTTTTTGCATTTGTTTTATTACGTAATAAATGCAACTTGCTCTCAAGTTTTCAGATTTTTATACCATGTAGATGTTGAGTAAGCAATTTTTTAAAATGGCGATTGTTTCAAAAAAATGAAAAATTTAAAATTTTCCAATAATTCTGACCAGTAAAAAATGTGGATATCTTAAAAAAAGTTGGACAACTTTTTGTTGGTATTCAATGTAAAAAAAAAAAAATAAAAAACTATTCGAAGTAATTATCACTTATTTTTTAACGTTTAAAAATAAACATCGACTTTTTGATAACGTCTGAAAACTTCAATTTTTTTTTTTAATTCAAAAAATTTTACTGTAAATTACGCAGCTTTTCAGCCATAATTCGAGATGTGCTTACAATACGTTCATTTTTTAAAATTTTGTAAATTGACCTTTTTTTTTGACTCCAAAAAAAAATAAATTGGTAGATATTGACCCTAACTTACCCTCAATATATTCATTTGTGGGAAAAAATATGTCTTAATATTTTTCTACACAAACCAACAAAAAAATTTTAAATTTTATTTGCAAATTTTAAGACGTGATCCCGAAATGATCATAAAATTTACAAATAAAATTTTAATATTTTGAATTTTGTTGTAGTTTTGTAACGAAATATTTATATTATGACTTTTCAGTCATTAAAAATTGATATTATGACTTTTCAGTCATAAAAATTGGGTTCTGACAATCATAGCCATTCACAACTGTGAACAGACTTTTAAACTTTTATATGTATAAAAAATCTTAGTTTCAAAAACTTATTTTGATACTAAATGCCTAAAAAAGGTCTAATCAGATTCAACATTTTTCGCTTAGAAAATGTATCCGATTTTTAAACTTTATTTTATACATAGAACTAATCTGAGATTATGTGGCATTCTTTCTATAAAAAATTTTTCCAAATTCTGATATACTTTTCTTATAAAAAATCTCTTAAATAACACCGCTCAACAAATCGAATGATGTTTGATACAAGATTTTTTAAGATTTTGACTCGCTGATTCCAAATCTGTGCTCCAAATTTTTCTATCACGTCTAGAATTTTCATTATTCGCGGTTGAAAATGCGAAAAAACGCGATTTTTGCATTTTTTTGAAAGCCTGCACAGCAGCCACTGGGTGGAATAAAAATCTGGTATAAAGCGTAAGAGTAGAATTGAACTATGATCTCAAATGTATGATCAAAAAAATTTGAAATTGTTGCACTATTATTGGCCAAACATGTATTTAGAAAAAGCATAATTTTTAAAAGGCTTTAAAACAAAAACCAGATGATCAATCTTTACAGTGATGCGCTCAAAATTTAGGCAAAAGTTCACTCTTTCTTATAGACTTTTAAACCCATTAAAGATATCTTCCGGTTTGTGCGAAAAATGACACAGAAAACGTAAATTTGTAAAATATTTATTTTTTTAGTTTTTCTTTGAAAAATACCTTAACTGTTTTACAAAAATGATAATTTTAACAGAGTCATGTTAAAACGCAATTGTATGTAACCCTACCAAACGCAATAATTAGAAAAAATTTGTTTTCTATGTTGGAGACCAAAGACAAATTAAACTTTTGCGCTTTATACAAGATTTGTATTCCACTCAATGGCTGCTGTGCAGGCTTTCAAATAATGCAAAAATCGTAATTTTTCGCATTTTTAACCATGAATAACTAAAAATCTGGACGTGATGGAAAAATTTGGAGTACATATTTGGAATCAGGAGTTCAAAGTCTACTAAAATTGATCACCAGAATTCAAACCGGAAAATGACTGTTGAGCGGTGTAATTTTCATATTTTTTGTATACAAAAACTTTCAGATCCTCAAACATATTTCGTAAAAGAAAATTATCGGAAATTAAAAAAGTATCAGTTTCTAAAACATTTTATGAAGAAATTTTATAACTTTTCAAAAACTAAAATCTTTAATTTTATAGTTGTAATATTTTCTATAGAAAAATTTTACGGTTTAATGCCATCTAATGTTTTTTAAGGCAATTTCTTAGCTTCTCAAACATTTTTCAATAGAAAAATTTCCATATTCAGAGACACATTTCCTATAGAAAATTCTCAGAATCTTCCAACAGAAAAATTTTCAGATTTTGAGAGATTTTTCATACAAAATAGTTTTCTATAGAAAAATTCTAAAATATTTTTCCTATAAGAAAATCATAGATTTTGATAAACTTTTCCTATAAAAAATTCGCAGATTCTAAAAGATTTTTCAAACACAGAAATCCTAATATTCTTAAGAATTTTTCAATAAAAAAAATTCCAAGATTTGAAAATATATTTCCGCATAGAAAATAAGATTCAATGACGTTTTTTCTGTAGAAATGTTATCCGATTCTGAATTTTTTTTTGTAGAAAAACTCTTATCAGATTTTGAAACATTCTGAGGGATTTTTTATATAAAAAATTTGTAAGACATTTTTCCTAAAATTTCAGATAATTTTTCAATAAAAAAATTCTTTCATTCAGAGTCAATACTTTATACTTACTTTTTCCTTAGAAAATGATAAGGAAAGTTATTCGTTTAGAAAATGTTCACAATTCTATTGTCATTTAAGTTTCTCGTATAAAATATCATAAATTCTGAAACATTTTATCCTAAGGATGAAAAAAATTCTTTGGCACACATAAAACTCTTCTTAAGGTTTTTTAACAATCTGTGCATTTTCTTTTTATCTTTTTTCCTTTCCCCTTCTTTCTTTCTTTTTTTCTTTCTTTTTTGAAATTGTTTTGGGGGGGGGGGTAGAATTCCCATTCTCCCCCCTGGATCCGAGCCTGATCACTAGAGTGGAGAGTATAAAAAATTAACATCGTTTTACCCTGTTTTGCATTTTAGGTGACAATATACATACATAGTTTATATTAAAATTTTTTCTCAAATAAAAAATGGCAGATTCTAAATTACTATTTTGTTTATTATCCACAGCAACCGGAATACTCCCCATAGTAAACCTTTGTTTATCATTAAAGTTCCGATAATAAAGAAAACATGTTTTTTGTTGTTCTGTATATTATCTTAAAGTATAAATCTGCAACATTAAGTGCATCTTATGATACTGCCATATTATTTATTATTTTTCTTGTTTTTTCCTTCATGGTTCTCTTATTATATGTATAATAAACACAATTATATAATCAAATATAATGCACATTTTATTTTGCTTATTTTCCACTTATGCTTTGATAACAATTGCTTTTGGCTTTCATTTAGAGTTGTCAAATATTCGTCAATTTCAAAAACCGATTTTCGAATATTTCGAAAAACCGCCTTTTAAAAAAATCGGTTTTTCGGTTTAGTTACAAAAAACCGGTTTCGAATAATCGGTTTTTCGGTTTTTGTTTTTTAATTATTTATTTGATAAAAAAGTAAAACAAAACAATAAAAAAGGAAAGCAAAACAAGCTATTTGTACATAATTCAGAATAGAGATTGGCACATGAGCAGTTTAGTGCGTGATTCATGCGTGAGTGTGACTGAAATTTAAGTAACTCACGTGATTGTAAGTGGGTGTTAGAGGAAAAAAATTGCGTGAGTGATTGTGTGTGAGCAAGATTTTTGCGTGAGTGAGTATGCATGAGACGACTTTTTTGCTTGAGTTTGCGTGATTTATTTGTTCTTTATATTTCCTTTCATCCCAAAAAAAGGAAAAAAATTTTAAAAATCCCGAAAAAGACAAACAAAATTGTAGAATTTGGCTAAAATTTAAAGTTTGCTAAAAATTTTCTTACATTTTTGAAATCTTAATTTTTAAAAGTTTTTTTTTGTATAAAAAGTTTCGCGAGTGTGAGTGAACGTGAGCGTGAATGAACGTGAGTGAGAATGAACGTGAGTGTGAGTTGTCAAAAATTTACTCACGTGATTGTGAGTAGAAAAAAATATGCTCGTAAGTAAGGCAAAAAAAGGATACATTTCAAATGATTTGGGGACATCCGATTTCTCAACTTATAGTGCGTTTACATTGGAATTCTAATCTAGTAAAGTGCGATTTTAATCTACTTTGTAATCTGTACCGTTTACATTGGCATTTTTTACATTTGAGAAGATTAGGATTGGCATTTAAAATAACAAGTTGGTAATAAATGTGTGTGACTGCGTCAAAAGACAGCGACGGTAATTAGTCGCCGTATGATTACCAAGGACAGTGAAGGCGTTTACAATTAACAATGTCGGCGGCATAAACATACTTTGCGGCGTCATCAAAATGGCAGGCTTTGTGTCGGTGTTTTTCAGTGTTGGAAAATGAAAATAACAGAAATACAGAGTTGTATCAAACTTTGCCGATTTGTGTTTGCCGATTAGAGTCTAAACTACTAGATTGAAAAAAATAAATTTGTATGGGCAATCTAATAGATTGAAGCTAGATTGGAGCCACAATCTACTTTAAGCTAGATTAGAAAACCACTGTAAACGCACTATTAGAGATGTTTACTAAAAAATTTCATTGAATGCAAAATAACGAAAAAAAATAAATATATGAAAAAGTCGATTATTCGAGACCAAAAAATCGGTTTCTCGAATACTTCGAAAACCGGCCTTTTTTAAAAAACCGGTTTTAAAAAACCGGAAAAATTGAAAAAAATCGATTTTTCGAATACTTCGGAAATCGGTTTTGACAACTCTAGCTTTCATTTCAACTTCTCCATTTGGTTGTTGTTATTGTTGTTTTTGTCATCCTACACAATCATTATTACAACATCTTGATGTTGTTTTGTATTCTGCAGTAATTTACGTTCGCATGTTTTTTTATACAGTTTTTGTTATTAGAAATTTTGAGTCGAGTAAAAAAGTAACAGTAATTTTCCAAGAAAAATGTTTAAGAAAAAAAAAAAAAAAAAACAGCAATAACGAATACTTGTGATGGTACGAGCGAACCTTTTTCTAGTTATTTTTCATTTTAAGTTGTTGTTGATGTTGATGTTTACAATTTTCTTACATTTTCTACTATTTCCTTTGCTTTATTTACTACCAACTAACGGAAGTTGTAACATATTTACACAAAAGAAGGCACTTAGCTGGTTGCTACTAAGTATTTTCATTTTTTTGTAGTGTTTTGTGTAGTTTTGTTATTGTGTAGTGTAGTGCAACATTGTTTAGTGTGTGGCATATTCATATGAACGAACATACAGTCAATAAAATTTAATTAAAGGCACTTGATATGGGATTTTAATGTTTTCAAATGATTCTATTATATTTTTGTTTCTTCTTAATTCTTATGATCTTTTTGTTTTTGAGTTTTTTAGTTTTTTAGTTTTATTTTCTGAATATTTCTGAGAACTTGAACTTTAAAAAAAAAAATCTTTAAAATTTTTAAAGTTAAACAAGTGAGAGTGTTAAATTCGGCTGTGTCAAATCTTTTATACCCTCCAAAATGTAAGAAAAAAATAAAAAAAAAAAATTGTCAGGGGCGTTTTTTTTTTGGGGGAAGTGATGGGGTCAGTGGGAGCCCCTTCCCATCGCGATAAATATACCAAATGTTTCATTTATTTAACACAAATACAAAAAAACAAGTTGAAATTTAAATTCGATTTTGCCGAATCTATAAATACCCTCCACAATGTCTATTTTAAAGGATAGTACATTTTTTAATATTAACGTGAAAAAAATTAAAAATTTTGATTAGAAATGTTTTATTTTGAGTAAAAAACTCTTTTTTGTCATTAAAAAACAAAGAAAAATGAATGCACGTACGTATGTACACAAAATATTGTCATTTTTGTAAAAAAAAATTTTTTTTTTGAGTTTAAATATTTTTTTAGTGTAAATATTTTTTGAGTGTAAAATTTTTTTCGAGTGTACTTTTTAAGTTACCAATGCTTTTAAAACGAAACAAGTTTAAAAATCATTGCTTTAAAATTAAACAAGTTTGAAAAGCATTGTTAAGTTACTACCAATGCTTTTAAAACTTGTTTAAACACGTGGCATTTAAGATGAAACCAATCTGAAATTCAGCGTTTTGCTTATAACTTTTGAACCACTGGACCGATTGAGCTGAAATTCAATACCAAATAAAACTGAGTAACGGCAAAGATACGTCCTAAGCTTCAGTAGTCTCATTATTGTCTTTCGAAAGTTATAGTGTTTTTTTATCTCGTAAATTCGCGAAAAACCCTTGCCGAAATTTACTCTTTTGCTCATAACTTTTGAACCACTGGACCGATTTGGCTGGATTGCAATACCAACCTGACCAGGTAAATGACCAACATATATGCCAAACTTCAGTAACCTCTTTAAAGTCTTTCAAAAGTTAGCGTGTTTTTTACGGATGGACAGACATACGGACGGATGGACGGACGGACGGACATCTCTAGATCGACTTAAAATCGATCGGGGATCATGAAATATATACTTTATGGGATCCTAGACCAATATTTCGATGTGTTACAAACGGAATGACAAACTTATATATACCCTCTATCACTAGAAGTGGAGGGTATAAAAAACATGTTAAAAAGTGTATTTTTTCAGAGGTTGGTTCAATTCTTCAAGGGGGAACTTATTTCCCCTTGTCCGATTTTGCCCATTTCCGAACTTAACCTGCCTAGGACCATAAGACATATTCGTGCCAAATTTCAGCAGGAAAGGTCTTTTATTTTGGACTGAATCGTGCCATCTATAGACAGACGGACGGACATTCACAGAATGTCTTAGAATCGATCATGGATCAATAATATATATACTTTATGGGGTCCCCGACCGATATTTCGATGCGTTACAAACGAAATGACAAAGTGAGTATACCCCAATACTGTGGTTGGAGGGTATAAAAAAGATTTTTTTGGAGTTCCCAGAAAAACTGTAAAGCCGCAAAAATCGCTGCCCTCAATTTTGCCTACACGTTTTTTATTATGATATATTTTTTATTTTTTTGTTCTAAATGAATTGTTTTGTTTTATTTTAAAATTGAATTGTTTTTATTTTTTGTTGCTTCTTCTATTATCTTTAAAAATAAAAACCCTCTAAGAAAAGAAAATAAAATAAAACAAAAGGAGTGAAAGATGGAAAGAGCAAGAAAACAAATAGCAGAAATTGTTCTCTCTTCCTCTCTCTCTCCCTCTCCCTCTCCCGATCTCTTCACCATTGTGTATGTCATTGTCCTATATAAGAAGGGACTCTGCACATAATAGGTCAGTCAGTGAGTGGCCGTCAAGGCGATCACACCATGGTAAGGCTCAAATGGAATGAGTGCCGCTAAGCGCATTCCAATTGTAAGTTACCAATGACTCAGAGGTGTGCCTATAAGGTACCTCTCATCGATGAAGGAGTTCCGACTCAAAGGCACCTTCAATCGAAGAGAGGAGTTCCGAAAAAAAAGGTACCTCACACTCTCGCAGAGGTGTTCCGATTAAAAGGTACCTCCATGCAGAGCAACTGAGGCGTGCCTTATCACAGGTGCCCCAACTTCTCCGTGCGTTCGCGTTGCCCTCGAACTCTCCGCGTATCCCCTCGCTTTCCTTGCTCGCGATCCCCTAACTTATCTGCGCGTTTGATGGAGGTGTTCCGATTTAATGGTACCTCTTTCTCTCCGACAATACAGACGTCGCCGCTCGCTCGCGCCGCTAGTTTTCCCATAGAGGCGTTCCGACCGAAAGGTACCTCTCCTCTCCCGCCGCAGAACGACGCTGCCAATTTATTTAAACGAAGTGCCTACGCAGGTTCTCGTCCACGAGTATATAAGAGAAGTGCCTCCGACGGTTTCTCTCAACGCGTATAATCATCAAGAAGATACACTCATCGCATCGACAACGTCATGTTACCCCCTAACTGCGCTGCTACGCCATCAACGCCTGGCCAACATAGCAAAGCCATCGCCATACAGCTGCAGTAATGTCTTCTCCTCTTCGTACGCTCTGATCAGTAGGAGGTGATGGAAGAGCGCCGCCACTGAGCCGCACCGAGCCACCGCGCGGGCTTTCCATCATGCTCTGAAACGTAGGAGGTACGACAGATCTCCGTTTTAGCCTTGTACTCTAATTTATTTATTCAAGCTCTCTTTATGATAATTTAGATTAATCAATTAATTCTATTTCTAAGTAGAAATCAATAAAACCATTTTTATATTATAACACCGTACAACACTACTTTTAACACCAGAACGAGACCATATACACTTGAAAGTAGAGCTCCTCTGGAGTAAAACTGCATTTACAGTTTTTCATTCGGTGATCATTTGTCCTTTTTAGATGACTTTAAAGTTTTCAAGGACATTTAAAGTAAAAAAAAAAAAAATATATTTCTACTTATCCTACGATGCTGAGATAAAAAGCAAATGAAAGAAGAAAGTCTTCTCAAATTTTTAAACATGTCCGTTTTGTCATATCAGGTTAAAAGGATGTCAATAAGGTCCTTTCAAAATTTAGTCCTTTAATATCCTTTAGAATTTCCAGCCATTTCTTCCGGAAAAAATGTATGTTAAGGACATTGATATGCACTAACACATTGTTAAATTTCATCCTTCTCACTTTGTTAGTTTAGTGTAAAAAAAAAAAATAAGTTTTTATATATAACTGAAAATACTTATATTTTTTATTTACACATAGCCTCCCAAATATTAACCCATTTTCTTGGAAAAAAATGTAACACATGTATAAATGGATATACATGTGAAACTGGACCCTGCATGGAGTAAAAGTAAGTTCACAGTCTTTTATTCGGTGATCCGGTCTCCTTTTAAATAAACTTTTAAGTTACAAATGACATATAAAATTCAAAAACTTTTTAAAATTACTTCTATTAGTTTGTTGCGGAAATGGTGATATAAAGTCAAACTCAAGAATTTCAGAGGAAGTTTTTCGGCTTTGCCTTAATTTTAGGTTGTTGTTTAAAGCAAGAGTTAAAAAAATTTATTTGCTGTGTTTTTCAATAAGTGGATTTATTTTCTGATTAATCTTGTTTTGTTAAAAAAAAATATTTTAACATACTAAAACTAATTTGGAATATTTTTTTCCGTAACCTACAATAAATTTGCAATTATAATCCGAAAAAAACAATGAACAAATTTGGAAAATGAGAAAAGTTATAAATAAAACAAAATTAATCCAAAACGGATTTATTAAATCCTAAAATTTATTTGGAATTATTTTTATTTATTTATAACTTTTTTAAGTTTCCAGATTTTTATACCCTACACCACACTGTGGTACAGGGTATAATGAGTTTGTGCTGATGTTTGTAACTACCCGAAATATTGGTCCTAGACCCACTTTTAAGTATACCGATCGACTTAGAATCACTTTTTGAGTCGATTTAGCGATGTCCGTCCGTCCGTCCGTCCGTCTGTCTGTCCATGTAAACGGTGTAAACACGATACAGGTCGCAATTCTTAATCAATTGACTTGAAATTTGAAACTTAAGCCTCTTTTGGCCCAAGGACGAAGCCTATTGAAATTGGAAAAAATCGGTCCATATTTAGACCTAGCCCCCATACAAATGTCCTCTTTAGTTTTGGCTCAAATGACTCTAATAGCCGCATTTTAATAGGTATCTTTTCGAAATTTGCCAGGTAATCATGTTTTATCCACACAAATCAACATTCCGAATTTTAAAGAAATCGGACCAGTTCTTCTTGTAGCCCCCATACAAACCACCTTCCCGATTTTCACATAAATCTCTCAAATTTCATGAAAATAGAAAATATTTAATTAAAATTCTGTTTGTGTATGTTAAACGCGTTCTTTAATAACCTTATCAAATCTGATTATCATCGGACCATTTTTGGACTTAGGTCCCATGTGGAAATTTCCCCCGATATTCAGTTGAAGCGATTTATTGTCAACAAAAAGAAGCCTATTCCACTCAAATTTGATTAGTGAGTGCTTTTTACACTTATTAAAGATTTGACAAAATATAGATCTAATCAGTCCATGTTTGAACTTGGGACCCATTTTCCGGGAAACTCTGATGTAGGGTATTATATGGTCGGTCTTGACCGACTATAATTTTCTTACTTGTTTTTATTATTTTTTAGGATAATAATTGCTTATTTATCGTAGATTGTGGAAAAAAAAAATATTCCAAATTTGTTTTGGCATTTTAATTTATTTATTTTGAACTAAATAAGATTAATCCGAAAATAAATCCACTTATTGAAAAACACAGCAATTGTCATACATATAGCATATACTTGCATAAGTAAAAGTACAAATAAGTAAACACGTGTTTTTTATACGATTTATTTACATATAGACTTCAAATGATGCATTTTAATATTAGTTAACAAAATTATAAAGACAATCCATTAGATTGTTAATAAAACTATTAAAAAAAATTTTAAATCTAAAAACTAAACCAAACAAAAAAAAAACATAAATTATTAACCCAAAGAAACAAATTCATTTGTTTTTTTAAATCTCTCACCTTGGTTAACATTGTACATGGTATTTAAAGGAGACCGGATCACCGAATAAAAAACTATGAACGTACTTTTACTCCATGGAAGGTCCAGTTTCACATGTATATCCATTTATTCATGTGTTAGATTTTTTTTTTTCAAGAAAATTGGTTAATATTTGGGAGGCTATGTGTAAACAAAAAAATATATTTTCAGTTATATATAAAAACTTATTTTTTTTACACTAAACTAACAAAGTGAGAAGGATGAAATTTAACAATGTGTTAGTGCATATCAATGTCCTTAACATATATTTTTTCCGGAAGAAATGGCTGGAAATTCTCAAGGATATTAAAGGACAAAGTTTTGAAAGGACCTTATTGATATCCTTTTAACCTGATATGACAAAACGAACATGTTTAAAAAATTGAGGAAGCTTTCCTCTTTCATTTGCTTTTTATCTCAGTATCGTAGGATAAGTAGAAATATTTTTTTTTTACTTTAAATGTCCTTCAAACTTTAAAGTCCTCTAAAAAGGACAAATGATCACCGAATGAAAAACTGTAAATGCAGTTTTACTCCAGAGGGGCTCTACTTTCAAGTGTATAAGGTCTCGTTCTGGTGTTAAAAAAAAAGTTGAAATTTGTCTTACAGTGTAATAATACCAGCATGCCGTGTTTCTCTTCAAAAATTTCTGCAAACTAAAAATTTCTGTAAGTGACCCTGACCCCGCGAGCTAAGCCCCAGCAACCGGTGGTAAACACGTCGTTACAAAACTTACATTTCCTAATGTTTTGTTATTTTTCTTAAATTGATCCAAATACTGTTTTGAAATTTTTTCGCTTATTCTAAAATTGATGAAATTTTGATTAATTTTTATTTAAAAATAAAGATTGTTTTTTTCGACCTTTAATATATTATCTTTTGAGTAGGTTTATCCTAGCTCGGGGTCATTATTTTCTCCTTACTACGATGGTACAATTTTCATTTTCTAATTCCCAATGAGAGTAGAGTCGAATATGTATTAATATTATAGTTTGGTGATTAACGATTGTCTTTAAAGACCCTTTGCTACTTGTAGTATAGGGTTTTTATTTTTGCTAAATAGTCTTGACAATGGGCTCTGATAAATCCCGAAACAGGTGTCGATTAAGACTTGCAAAATATTACCAACATAAATAAATTTCAAACAGAACAATAATTTTCTTGAAAAATATTCTTTGAGAATATCATAATTTTAATTAGTGCAGCAAATAATGACCTCGAGCTAGAATAAACCTACTCAAAATATTGATAAATATATGAATAAATATAGATGTTTTTATTTTTTAAATTTTTGTTCTTAACTGTTCCAAAATTGTTGAAAATTTCGGTGGTTTTTTTTGTACAAATTTTTTTTTTCCGATTTTTAGATATTTTTTTTTTCATTTTTTTTTTCCTGCACTCTAAAAATTATGTAGGTAATTTCCAGCGAATATTCACTTAAAACAAATGAAATTTTACTTCAAAACTATTCCACGTATTTTTCATTTTAAATAAAATCCACACCCCTCTTCAAGTAGGTTTAGGTTGTATTAAAATGGTGACAAATCGTCTAATGGCATTTAGGTTAAGTTAAGTTGTGAGTGGCTGCTGACATAATATAATAATTTTTTTGACATTTCGTCAACACACGTACACTCTGAGGACCATTGTAATTACACGGGACTGTAATAGGTTTCCCTACAAGTCCCTGTCGTTAAACCAATTTGAGCTTCTTATGAAACTTCTTAGATATTGAATTTTGGCATCCGACAAATCAGAAAGATCGTGCAACTCCCTAGATCCCGGGGAAACAAGTCTCTGACAAGAAAGTGACGGGAAATGGCAGATTGTGTTCGATAGTTTCAAACTTCTCTTCATCCATGGATGCAACTCCGGAAAAAGTCATTCGACGGTACATTTAACCTTTTTGCGTGCTTCCCTATAAAACAGTGTTAACGGCAGATCTTTTTTTCAGAAACATTGACTCCAGGGACTTGACCGCGGCTTGACTGTCATAATAGATATAGACTGCAGTTGTAGGCAATACATTGCAGCTCAACTAGTCAGCCACTTCCTGATAATCACTGCAATGATCCTTCAATTTTGAGCCAGGCTCAACCCAAGCTCCTCCGAATAGACTCCAAAGCCCACTTGTTTTATGGAGGCACTACTACCCGGAATTCCCCTCATCCAAGACCCCCTGGATGGTATCATAGTGGTAAAGTGGCGCTCAAAAAGGCTCATAGAGGGAGCACAGTCCACATTTTGTGGTTCTGTCTTCTTCTTCAAGATCACTCTATGGCCACAATCGCTGCTCCTCTATTGCAGAGTGCCATAAAGTCGAATTGCCAACGTAGCCGTAAATCTAATGCTATCAGATGAAGAGGGATTTCTAATGCAGCCGAAGGTGTAGTATGAAGAGCACCAGAATTAAGTTAACTTTCAAACTTATTAGTGGGAAATTAAATTCCTTTATATAAATTTCACCAAGTGTTGGTAAAATGTATGTGTAGTGATAAAAGGCAAGTACCATTGAATTGTATGGGTTAGGTAAATTCAAGTCTTATTGTATGGTAAGGGGTATGATGTTAGTTGTTGGCAATAAGCAACTCAAAACAGGAAATGCATTTCGGACATTTATTATTGCTGAAAGGTATGTATGTTTTGATTTCTTAACAATTCGTACGTAATTTTTTTGTGCTTTTGAAAATATTTTCCATATAAAACAAATTTAGTTTCTATTCTTGTTTTACATTTTTTTGTATTGTAAGCCAAAAAAAAAAAGAAATAATAAAGGCAAGGACATGTGATATTCCTTAACATAAAAGACATGTCATAAACTTTGGAGTAAATTAATGTCATATAGGAAAGAAAAGCTTTTTTCCAGCAATTAGTGTCATTGTTAAATGGACGAAATAAATGTATGAAATTTATTCAATGTTGTTATTTTTTTTTTTTTGTGTTGAATAAAAATGTTTGGAGAATTTCAAGAAAGGAAATCATATGTTCTATAGTTTAAACTTTTTGAAATACAAGTTTTTTTTATACAGGATGTGTTAAACAAATTTATTAGTTTATTATAAAAACTTTGGATTATATGAATTTAATGTTGAGGATTTGATAAGCTAGAGAATCAACATACATAATAATCAGGGGCGGATCTCCAGAATTTTTAAATAGGATGTGTTATTATAATACTAAATTTAGATTATAAGAATCTGATGTTAAGTATATTTTATGTTAGAGTAACCACGAAGGTATATATTAGATATATATCAGGATCACGCTCTTGAGTTGGGGGAGGGAGAAAGTTTTTTATTAACTCAAGATTTTTTTTTTCACCCTCAAAAAAATACGTTAGTAGATTTACTAATTTTTTTTGCTAACGCTAGTTAGCTAACTTTTGGCAAATTTTTAGTTGAGATTAGCATGTTAGCAAAAAATTCTTGTAAGCTTCATTTAGCACATTAGCAATTTTAAACAAACTTTGAACTAATTTCTTTTGCTAAATTTGAAATGGAGTTGACCAAATTTTTACAAGCTTTTTTGCTAATAGTAGCAAAAATAAATGGTAAATTTTTTTATTTTTTTAGAAAACTTAAAATGGCGCTATCTCGGAAACTAAGCCAGATAGAGCAAAACGGAGGCCATTTTTGATTCTCGAGCTCTCCATAGCATCGCCATGTGTGGACCCTAATGGGTCCTAACTTTGGATCCAAAAAAGTTAGCATTCCCGAAAATTTTAAAATATTGCCGACACGATAAAAAGACCCAAAGCATTTTTTTAGCCCTCAACACGTAGAACAAGACCACAAAATAACCAAAAGCTCTCCGAGTAATATTTTTGAAGTTATCGAGTTTTTTAATTCTCAAAATCCCAGTGGTCCCCTAAAACCACGTATCTCAAAAACTAAGATCAAAAACTATGACGATTTTTAAGGAACCCAACTAGGTCTAGGCCCATCTTGGTCTGGACCTTTAGGGTCCGAACCCAATGGGAACCCTAATGGGTCCTAACTTTGGATCCAAAAAAGTTAGCATTCCCGAAAATTTTAAAATATTGCCGACACGATAAAAAGACCCAAAGCATTTTTTTAGCCCTCAACACGTAGAACAAGACCACAAAATAACCAAAAGCTCTCCGAGTAATATTTTTTTTTCTCAAAAAAAAAGTTGTAAACATATAAAATTTTATGGCTCTAGTAAAAAAAGCATATTGAATGAATTTGTAATCATAGTTCACCAGAGTGAAGGTCAAGACCGCAACTCTTAAAAAATAAATGAGTTTTTCATATTTTTTTTTTATAATGTTGGAGGGAATATAAGATTCAGCACAGAACTTAACACAGAAAAAAGTTGAAACGAATGTCAATCAACAAAAACACTGATTCAATCAATTTTTTGATTGAAATTCCTCCAATTCAAAAAAATTGTTATACCAATCATCAAATTGTAGGTGATTGATTGAAATTTTTTTCAATCAAACATTTTTTCGATTTTGATCAAAAATTTGCTCAATGTTTTGTTTAAAGTCAACCAAAATAATGATTGATTTAACAAATGAATTGTAAGCTTTTGAAAAAATTATCAAAAAATTCATCTTTTTTGCTTTCCAATATGTTGCCAACAATAAAAAGTAAAGCCCGATTATTTTGTATATTTTTGAATTAATCTATTCAAATAAATTAAAGCGAAAAAAAAATCTGGTATGTTGAAAATTTGTAACAAAAAATAGCAAAAATTTTAATCAAAACATTGATTGACTTATTTAAATTTTGTTGATCAATACATTTAATTGAAAATTTTTAGCCAATAATTTTTTGTGTGAACAATCTCACTTGTCCGGTTTAAAAATGCTTAAAAATATTGACGGCATACCGTCGTTGTCATTTCGAGCGCTGTGAAGGTACTTAATAGTAGTGTTTTCCCAGCATATAAGCAACCATATAATGTACTTTACAAGCATTTTCAGATTACACCGTTCGACACACTTTTGTACACATGGACCAGACCGAAAAATTATATAAGTAAGGCCGAAATCATAATACATGTGTCTCGCAGTTTTTCAAGATCAATTCTTCTCTTCCTTTCGTTTTTCCTTCTTTTTTTCTTTTTCGAATTCGATTTGGACAGATCATGGATAAAGTGACCCCTGAAAAATACAACGAATATGTTTTATGGATAAAAATAAAATTATGTTATTTAACCCCCAATATCAAAATAAATGTGTTTTTTTAATGTTTATGGCGGGAAGGTGTACCCCGACTTGGGATCGATGTTTGGACTTTGGATCGAAGTTTCCGCCAAGTTTGGTGTATTATACGGTCAGTCTTGACCGACTACGGTTTTCTTTTATCGCTCATTTTCTTGCATAGTGTCATATCTCAAAATATCAATTCTAGGAAAAACTGGTAGATACATGAGGCATTCCACACCAAATGTTCAGCAAAAAAAAAAAACACGTGTACCGCACGGTGTAATATTCGTGCGCATTTGGGTAAAAAAAAAAAATTGCCGATTATTTTTTTTTAGGTGCATACTTAATTTTGACACTCTGGAGACTAAAAATCAGTTTCCGTTACATCAATGCGCCTCTTAGTTTGGCTGGGGCACAACTCCAAAGTATTGAGTTTTTCACATTTTTCTTAATTTATTTTTTTTGTAAAGGACATTTTTTGAAAAAATTTTAAAAATTCATCTTGTGGAGTAATCCATCCAAATTTTTTGCAAAATGTTTCCAAGATCCGTTATTTTATTATTCATTTTTTTTATAACAAAAAAAAAAATAACCCAACAAAAAGTTATATTGAGTAAAAATCAATATTTTTTTTAAATATCTTTAAAAATCCATTTATAATAGACTGCAACTTCTGCAGATAATGATGGATAATGCAAAACGCTGGTGCAGGTTATACTAGAGGTATTCCATAACATTTCGTATGTTATAACTTTTGCCAGAAAGTGCCAGAGCTCTGTCAAATCGAGGTTAAAGTTAAGGTTAAAAACAAAAATATTCAAATTATTTGTTAAATTAGTTTAAAAGTTGTACAATTTGATTGTTTTACATAACATGCTTTTTATTTCTCCGGCGTTACTTAAAAAGATGTATGTCAGGTTAAATCTCTAATGTACACAGAATCCATTTTTCACAATCTGGAGGATATTTTTCATATGATTCAAAGTGACCCAAAAATATCAATAAAACGAAATAACGAACTAAATCCAAAACAAAAACGAATTATCCACCGGAAGTGTTGGAATTGCTAGAGATGGAGTAAATAATTTAATTTTGTTATCTACATTGAACTTTCTTCTTTTTTTCATAATTCAATTTTTATTGGTTAATTTGTTTTATTTTTGTTTGTATTAAATGAGTTTCCTGAAGGCAAACAAGTTTTAATTGCCGGTTCTTTAAATGTAGGGTGTATTATTTGTGTGCAGATAAATAATCCCACTTAAAAATATTTTAAAGAGATCTATATTGAATAATAAAATCGTTATTTATAAATCGTAAGTAGTTTGATTTTTTTCTGGACTATTTGTAATATATTCTTCAAAAAGCTGGTCGTGAATTCCGATTTTTGGGTTTAACCATATAGTTGTAATGCACATCACAAAAAATTCGGTGGTATAAAGTACAATTTTCGAGGAAATCGAATTTTTTTAACTTTTTTTTTTGTTGGTTAGTTAACCAAGTTTACCTTCCCGTTTAAGGTAGGGTATTGACAGTACATCTTTGAAACGACATCCAAGAATAGCTCTAAGTTTCTAGTTTCCAAAACTGTAAAAATTTTGAAATAGCCCAATCCGTTCAAAAGTTATAATGAAAAAACTTCGATGCGCGCCTTTTCCATACAACGGACAGACTGTGTACCGTTAACTTCTGAATAGGTTGTATGGATAGTCCTATATGTTACTTAGAAAATAGCGTTTTTGGTTTTTAAATTTTTCAAAAACTGGGCTTAGGAGGCGTGGTCAAATATTGGAAAAATGGTCAAATTTGTGGCGAGTTGCCTTCATTAAATATTTATCACATTAAAACGGAATGCACCACAATCTCAAAAATTTACATTCTTATATAGTTTTGTATGGACTATCGATTAAATTTTTTTTTTTTTTGGAAAATTTTCAGAACCCGTTCTGAAATTTTCCATTTTCAAAAATGTTAATTTATTAAAAACATGCCACATTTTTTTTCTTTTTTAAATTTTTTTTTTTAAAGTTTAGTTGTTTTTCCATCCACACAAAAAAAATTAGAAACACGTTCTTCGTTTTTTTCGAGCAAATCGCATTTGAACTTTAAATTTCATAACAATTTACAAAATTTGCTTGTATTTCTTTGTTTTAACGTTGCGAATGAGTAATATTTATGCAATTAATCATACTCATTCGCAACGTTAAATCAAGAAAATACAAGCAAATTACAAAATTGTTATGAAATTTAAAGTTCAAATGCGATTTTTTCGAAAAAAAACGAAGAACGTGTTTCTGATTTTATTTTTGTGTGGATGGACAAACATCTAAACTTAAAAAAAAAAAATAAATAAGAAAATAAAAAGTGGCATGTTTTAAATAAATTGACATTTTTAAAAAATGGAAAATTTCAGAACGGGTTCTGAAAATTTAAAAAAAAAGTTTTATCGATAGCCCATACAAAACTATATAAGAATATAAATTTTTGAGATTGTGGTGCATTTCGTTTTAATGTGATAAATATTTAATCAAGGCAACTCGCCACAAATTTGAACATATTTCCAATATTTGACCACGCCTTCTAAGCCCAGTTTTTGAAAATTAGAAAAACCAAAAACGCAATTTTCTTAGTTCCATATAGGGCTATCCAAACAACCTATTCGGAAATTTACGGACACATGTTTTTCTGTAGCGGGACATTTGGTGTGGAATGCCTCACGTGTATTATGTTTTCGACTCAACATTCAGAATTTGTCGGTCTGGTCCATGTGTACAAAAGTGTGGAAAAATATTGATAAAAAAAATATTGATGAAAAAAAAAATATTGATGAAAAAAAAAAATATTGGTGAAAAAAATCTTGATGATATTTAAAAAAAGTATTTATAAAAAAAATATGTTGATAAAAAATATAGAAAAAATTGTGGATGAAAAAAAAAAAATTAACCCATTTTGGACCAACACTCAATTTTATTTTTCTTTTTTGGTAAAATGTACTTTTTTAGGGTTATTAGCAACCGCTGATCTTAAAAACCTTGTCAAAAAATTGTTTCAATGTTTCGTTATTCCAGAAAAGCCTGTATTTAAACATTTTATGCAATTTTAATTTTTGATTTATTTGCTATTTAATTAATTTATTTCATTATTTTCAAAATAAATAGATTCAAAATAATTCAAATTAGTGGAATTTTATAATTAATTAAATCCAAAAAAATTTAAAATTAATTAAAAAATTGCATTGCATTCCATGCACATATAAATTGCGGTGGTCAAAGAGGGATATTAGACTTAAGATTCGTAACGAAATTTACCTGAAATTGCACATTTTTTATACACAAATATTTTTTTGGAAAATCGAACAAATGATCGAAATAGGTTAATGGGAAAATATATTGAAAAAAAAAAAAATATTGATGAAAAATTATTATGCTACGTTTTATTCATTAGCTGGTGAATTATTATCCAAATTACAAGCCCAAGTTACTAAAATTTTTGGTTTGAAAAAAATAAAAACAGTAATTCTTATTTTCTTTTTTGTTAATCGTTAGCTTATATAGTCAAACTGCGGTGGCGTCCTGCTACTTTTTTTTTAAATTCGACACCAGTCTAAAAACATTATCATTTTAAAAACACACTATAAACGAGGCAATCGAAAAAACTATGAGCAAAAACCATTTTTTTTTTTACTTTTGTAGCACTGTGTTATTTGTATCAATTCGGAATTTCAAAAAAGGATTTTGACTGCGTATGATTAATATAAATTTAATGGACACTGGTGTGTTTATTAACAACAGAATATACATTGTGGTATCTTTTTTTTTATTAAATCGCAAATTTTTTATATTATTAAATACGAAAAAGGTTATTAATATTTTAAAGGTCATTAGTGGTTAATTTATATGCTATTTTTTTGCTATTATTTTCATTAATTAAATGTATTTATTATTGAAGTTACAATTATAATATTTATAGATTTAAAATGCATTAAAAGAGAAATAACACAGTGCAACAGTCATTTAAGGTCATCAAACAATATAGTTTTGGACACAATTATTTTATATTATTTCAATTTTTTAATGCTTTTTTTAAGTGAAGTTTAATTTAACGATTCACACTACAAAATAGTCAGTTTATGTGGTTCAGCTGAATAACATTATAAAAAAAAGTTAATTGTGTAATTATTTTTAATACACATTATAGTGGCGCTTATTTTGTGGCTTACCTTATTTCCCAGATGATAATATTTTCTTATGAAAAAATTAACAATTTTAAGGCGACTCTCAAAAAGGAGTAGCTGAGTAAAGTCAAGTTTATCAACATTTAGAGTATATTATGAAAATTTTCTGAAAATCAAAAATTTTGATCGAAGGGTGCAACGGGCTTAAATTATGAAAATTATTTTAGCTGAACGTCTGTCTTAAGGTCCATAAAAGGGCCAACGAAAAAGAATTTAGGTTTAATTTTTTTTTCTTAAATTTCTCGTATCGATATCGCGAGAACCGTTTGACCGATTTTAATTTAATTTTAGTATAAGTGTTAAGCACATCCAAATTAATCATAATGATGTATCGTGGCTTATATTTTTGTTTAATTTTAAAAAATTAAAAATTTTAATCGCCCGGCTACTGGCTAATTTAGTCCAATTAGTGTCATTTTTGTACTACTGAAATTTTAGATATAAAAATTTGCCCAGACCATGGACGTATACAGGGGGTGGGCACAGGGGGCACGTGCCCCCCCCTTTCGATTTGAAAAATTTTTAAATTTAATAAAAAAATTTAAAAAAACTTAGCAACAATAAAAAAAGTAATTTCTATCGAAATATCAGTAAAATATGTTTAAAGACACTTAATATTGGTTTTATCTAATAAAAATTATGTGTCAGGTCATGAAAATAAATTTCTATAAAAAATTTTTATACTATAATATTCTAAGACATTTTTTCTATATTAAAATCTTTGATATTATTTCTATAGGAAATTCTCAGATTCTGAAAAGTTTTTTCTATAGAAACATTTTTAGATTCTAATAAATTTTTTCATATGGCACTCACTTATAATTCTTACGGGAAGCCATAAAAATATTTTTTTTTTAATCTTCAAACTTGAATGTTTTGAAATTGGAACGCGCTTACGAATACGTAGTAGTAGGTCCACAAAAAGGAGCGTTCGAAATATCGAACGCGAATATCGGAAAAAAATCAATACGCTTAAAAAGTTTTATAAGATGATTTGGAATAAGGAGGTTAAACTCTTTTAGTTTATATATTTTTAATTTTGGAAAACAATTTTCTCAATTTTTGCAATTCAATGGATTTTTGCAAAAAGTGCTTAATTTTGATATTTATCGCAAACACCAATTCCAATGTAAAATTTCTGATGGTGACACTGTTAGGTTACATATTGCTTTAAAGAACCGTTTCTTAAAAAAATACTCTGAACCTGAGAATTTGACATTATTTTCATCAAAAATTTAGTTTTTCAAATGAAAATTCGTAGATTCAGACATTTTTCCTGTAAAAAGATTTTGAAATTTCTAAAATGTTTTTTATAAAAAAATCTGTATTAAAACACATTTTTGTTTTATATTAATAAAGACAAAATCTTGGGGGGGGGGGTACTAGTTAAAAGTAAATGGGCGATGACAAAAAATTATGGGAGTTGTGCCCCCCCGTTTTCAAAATCCTGGATACGGCGCATATGGACGTGTAAGTTTATTACATAATTTTATTTTAAATAATAAGTATTGTAAACCACTGAAGTATACTTAACATTAAATATAGATATTATATATTAGGGGAGAGCGAAATATGCTTTTTAACAAATTTCAATTCGGCGCTATGAAAAATTGGTAAAAATTAATCAAAACACGATGTGGGTAAAATTTTAGGAAAATTCTTCATTTTTGGGTACCTTTAAATTTTCTAAGCCAAAAAGTGTTATTTAAAAAAATTGGCATAAATTTAAATTTCTTCAGATTTTTTTAATTTTCTACTATATGTGCTAAAGTTGATCACATCTATTTATACCGCTTACCTCCAAAAATCAGAGTTGTAAAATTGTGAACATATTTTTTAAAAACCCGAAAATAAACTTTTTGCAATATGATGCTCATTCTATTAGAAAAGTGAATGAAAACTTCAGGGCCCGTATGGAACCTAAAAAGATTTAACCACATCGTTTTAGCGTCTATTTTTAACAACTCCACATAGAGTCGAAGTCAATTTTAAAAAAACATTTTCTGCTCCGCACTATTACACATGTGAGATAGGGTTATTTAAAAATTAACTAATGAAAAAATGTATGTGTCTCCACAAGGGCGAATATTTGCTTTCATTTTGAATAATCCGCATACAACACAGAGGACGACTTGACAATTTATTATACCCCTAACTACAATATGGGGTATAATCACTTTGTTATTCCGTGTGTAAAACATAGAATTATTGGTCAAGGACCCCAACAAGTATACATTAGGGCGTTCCGTCAAATCAAAACTTTCGAATTTTTTGTCGTTAAACCTGCCGAACGTGGGCCACAAATGATCTGATTGTAAGAAAATTTTATGATAAAATTTTGTAATGGGATCTTGAGTCAGAAACCAGCGGTCAAAGTTTAAAATAAATATGTTTTTTATCAAAATTTTATTAACATACTCATCATCTTCCAACTTTTAAGACGAATTTGTTTAAAAAAAAATATGTTTTAAAAATCAGCATCTGTGGACCAAAATCGCTATTTTTAATTTTTTTTAAATATTTTTCCCATAAAGAACGCAAAAATAAAAAAATAAAAAATCGAAAAAAACAAATTTCGCTTGTATGAAAAAATGTTTTTTACCTTGTGAACTTTGACTTCAATGGGGCACGGGTTAGAGTTATCCGATTTGGGTGAAATTTTGTCCACATCAGCTTTAGATCATGTGGCACAATATTCCGACATTATTTAATTTCAATAAAAAAATCGCCCTCACATTTCGCTGCCATCCTAATCTAGACGTTTCAATCGTATGGTTCATGTTTAATATTGGCTATCGGCTGGCGCGGATCCAACTCTTTAGGGGGGAGGGGCAATTTTTTTTTACTCAAGAATTTTTTTTTTTTTTTATTCTGACACAATTTTCCAATAGAAAATAAGTCAGGTTTGAGATATGTTTATTCAACAAAAGTCTTCTGATTTTAAAATTTGTCTGATTGCGAGTCATTTGCCTCAAGAGAAAGTTTATGATTCTGAGACATTATCCCAATAAAAAATTTCTGAGGTTCTGAGGCATTTTGATACAGAAATTGTTTTAAAATTTATAAAAAAGTTTTGAAATTCTGATACAAAAAGTTCCTATATGTAGAAAAAAAAGAAAAGTTCTCAGATTTAGTGACTTTTTCTTCATAGAAAACTTGTTAGGTTCTGAAATATTTTTTATTTTATTTTTCTACAGAAAAGTCTAAGATGCAGAAACGATCTTTCTACACCAAAATTTTTACGGTTTAAAAATCTATTCCATAGAAAGTATTAGAAAAAGATTAGAAAAATTTAAAACTTTAATGCTTTTTAAAATTGTTTGAGGCAATTTTCTAGATTCTGAGACATTTTTCTATAGAAAAAGTAAAGTTTCCTGATATACTTTCCCATAGAAAAATTTTAAAATTCTCAAGCATTTTGCGAGACACATTTTTTTATAAGAGAATCTAAAAAATTTTTCTTAAAAAAATGTCTTAGATTCTGAGACATTTTTCTTATAGAAAAGGTCGCATTTTTTTTTTTGTCATTTTGCCTATAGAAAACGTCTCAGAGTCAAAGTCTCAGAAATTTTTCCTACAGAAAGTTATTAGATTTTAAGATATTTTTTAAATTAAAAAAAAATCTTAGAATCTAAGAATTTTCTCAGATTCTGGGATATTTTAAGACCCTAAGGATTTTTTTTGTAGAAAAATTCTTAGATTCTGTGTTTTTTTCCTATCGAAAAAGTCTTAGATACTATAGCATTTTTTAATATTAAAACTCATAAATTCTGTGACATTTTTTTCTATCGACAAAATCTTAATTTTTTTTAGAATTCTAAGACCTTTTTTATTACAGACATTTTTAGACATTTTTAAATAGAAAAAAAAAATCTCAAATTCCAAGACATTTTTCCTACAAAAAAGTCGGCACCCTGAAAAATGGCCCCAATGAAAAATGGCCCCAACGCCAAAAATGAAAAATGGCCCCAGTTTTGGGGTCTTTTTGAAAATGAAATTTCACCCCACTTTGAAATATGAAATATGGCCCCAATTTTGTGTGAAAAAATGCCCCAAAAAATTAGAACCCTTTTTTTCTAAAAATGAAAAAAGGCCCCCAATTGCAATATGAAAAATGACCCCAAAAAAAATATGTATTTTTCCCAAACCATAATAAATAAAATTTTCATTCAGTCATTTTCATTTAATTTAAGTCAATAATTATAAATTGTAATTAATAATTATAAATTTAAAATAACTCCTAATGAAATTATTTTTTTTTTTATTTAAAACTTTTGAGTTGTATTAACGACATGAAAGATATTATTAACGCTTTTGGGCTGCTGCTTATGGTGGGTTTACATCATTAGATTTTCGGTATGATTTGATTTTGGCACCCATTATAGTTCTCATGATTATTCATATCTTAAAAGCACCCATATCTTAAAAGCACCATATAATTAAGTGAATTTAACAAAGGTAAAAAATGTATTCTATTTTATTAACCCACACGAAGAAGTTGGAATCAAGTATATTCTTTGATGACTTATCGTTTCTAGGATTCTGTATAATGGCAGTTGCAATAATACATATTTCTTTTGAAAAACTTTGAAAGCATATTGATGTGAAGAAAGCGCCGCAGGCGAAAAATTTTTACAAGAGATTTTAACAAAAAATTTTTTGTTAAAATCTCTTGTAAAAATTTTTCGCCTGCGGCGCTTTCTTCACACATATATGCTTTTAAAGTTAAAAACAAAAAAAAAAATAATTAATAAACTTAAGTAACTCGGAAATAAAATTTAAGTAGATTTTTATAATACCGAAAGACCAACGGACCTCAGAGTACATGTGTGCTGACGTAAAGCGTAAGCAACCACTTTAAACCTATACCAACATGAAATTAACATTTTAAATAATCTTTCCAAGTTCCTTCCTACTTTTTGTTTTGTCACTTCAGATTTTTGTTTTGTTGTATTAAAATATTAAAACATAAAGTACTGCTGCCCAAAAAAACTTTATTTTGCGGAGAGGGTGAGTTTAATGTTTGTTATCATTAAGTCCGACCTAAGGCCGGCTACGCAGAAAAACTTAAAGGCAAAAAAAAATTTTCACACAGATTTTGTACAAATATTAATAAATGCATGTCAATTGTTAAACATCTTAATTTAAATACGACGGGGATTATGTGGAAATAATTTTCTTATTTTTATTAAATTTGGGGCCATTATTCATTCTGCAAAATAACCCCAAATCAAAAAATGAAAAATGGCCCTATTAATTTTGGGGTCATATAAAAATGAAAAATGGCCCCAAAATTAAAAGGAAAAATTACCCCAAAAAACTAGGAAAAATGACCCCAAATTTTCGTGTTGTTGTACTCCATATAAAAATTTGGGGCCATTTTTCATTTTCGTTTTGGGGCCATTTTGCATTGGGGTCAATTTTCATGGTGCCAAAAAAGTCACAGATTCTGTATATCTTTTCCAATAGCATTTCTCAATTTCTATTACATTTTTCCAATTCTTAAATTTTCCCTGAAGAAAATTCCAAGACATTTTTCCTACAAAAAAGTCACAGATTCTGTATATTTTTTCCTATAGAATTTCTTAATTTCTATTACATTTTCCCTGAAGAAAATTTTCCTTTTAATTTTACTCTGTTTTGTTTTTAAAATTTTAAGATTTAAAAACATTTTTTAAAGAAAAGCATTGATATTCTTGAAAATACAAGAAAAAAATTTCACATGATTTATTTTTCTTTTTCCTTTGCCAGAAAAATTATTCCTTTTAAAATGCACATAGCTGTTCTGGTCAGATCACCGACGATATGTAAAAAATATAATTAAAAGAGAACAATAAAAGTAGTTAAAATTACGAATGCATACAAAAAATTCATATACAAAAAATATAATAAGCTTAAACCAAAAGTGCAATTAATAAAATTAAATATCAAACCACAAAAAAAAAAATATATGGATATAAATAAGTGAGTGGGACAAATGATAAGTATACCACAGCAAAACTTTGGTAATGGGTGGTGATTATATAACACATTACCAGGTAATGTATATACATTATTTGTAGCATTATTTTGGGATGTCTTAGCAAACATTTGTTCAACAACGCATTATTTGAAAGTGAAAAATAATTATGTAATGCATGATTATTGCAAAAAATGTATTTCATATTTATTATTTCTACCCAATAAACACCAAAAAATAAAAATTCAAGTGCTTGAAAATTCACTTGAATTAAACTTTAATTTCAGGCTATTTTTCAAGCATTTTTCCAGTTCAAACAAAATGAGTTTGTTTTGAATTTTATATTTTCGTTTTTTGTCAAACAGAAAAAAATTAAAAATTGAATTCAACAAAATAATATTGAAAAGGTCTAAAAGGATTTAATTTTATTAAATGATTTATCCCATACATATGTAAATTCAAGAAAGGAAGGATGTTCGCTAATCAATTTCATACAGATTTGAAATAAACATTCAATGGTAAGCAAACAAAGATATCGCAAAAGCAAAAAATCATTTTCTTATTATTTATTTTTTATTTTTCAAGGAAAAACTTTTATTGCAAAAAGGAGCGTCTGCAAAAATTCAATCAAATGCTTTTTCAATTGCTAATTTTGGACGTACAATTTGTTGGAATATGTTTTTTAAATCTCTATGTATAGCAGTTTTTAATTTGTTGTTTGCCATTTGTTTTGTTAAATTTACATTTTCGTTTTTTGTATTTTGCATTACTTTTGTTAAAATAAAAATAAATATTTATTAAAAAAAAGTATTTTTTTAATATAGCAATGATGCTGATTGATTTTAATTCAACTAGAATTCAGCTTGATTTACACTGGAATTATACTTGAATTATACTATAATTCAAGCCATATTCAAGTGATTTTCCAACAATATTTTTTGGTTTGACTGGAATTAGGCTTGAATTTACGACTTGAATTCAAGTGTTTTAACACTGTTTTGTTTGACTTGAATTCAAGTATCCGTTTCACTGGTATATGCTATTGAATTACAGTGTATTTCAAGTATAATTCCAGGCTTGAAATTTGAAAATATGACTGGAATTACACTTGAATTACACTTGAATTCCAGCAATTTAGCTTATTGGGTAAACATTAAATCATGGATAAATTATATTTGGTTACATTATGTATTATTTCAAAATTTAAATTCTATTTAGACAATTTTATAATACATTTGGCAAATTTTAAATACATTTGGATAATACTGTGCTGCAGTGAAAAAATACTTCTGGAGTGACTTAGTATAGGTTGTTGGTCTTGTCGAGTAGATCACAAAAATGCCCATTAAACTTGCCAGACACCCTCAAATTTTAGAGTTATACGATTTCCTTGAATTTTTAAATTATACGATTTCCTTGAATTTTAGAGTTATTCGATTTCCTTGAAATCCGCTCAATTGAAATCGCTCCGCACAAAAAACTACCGAACGGATTTTCGCAAAAATATAAATCTTAAGTCTTTATGATGTTTTTAATAGCATTGTGTAATAAAATCGATATATTTTGCAATTTTAATAATAAAAAAAATTATAGTTTTATTCTTGCTCGAGGCCCAAAAATATTTCTATTTATGATATTGTCATGATAGAGTATTTTTAATTTATTGCTTTAAAAAAGTTACTCACCTCATAGTATATCTGTACTGATCAGTTTCATCCCCACTAAGGAATCTTCAGCAGACTTTAGAGAATCATAGTTGGTCAATCAAACATCAAACCAGACATAATATTTCATATATTTCACAAGTTAAATGAAAATTACTATTATGAAGGTCCAAAATCTGTTTTCCAACAAAAATAACTCTTTTAAAGCAAAAATTGTATATACTAATCCACCACCGGCGAATAATAATATATTTGTTGCTGTTATTTTACTATAACAACAGTACCGAACCAAACAATAGTGTTGGTAGGATAATACATTTTATTTTTATGTACCTTTTGGTACTAAAAATAAAAACAACATTTAACACAAAGTTTAGTACGACTTGTGTTGGTAGGAACACTATTGTTTGATTAGGCACTTTTATTATCATTATATTTAAAAATTCTACAAATTTTTAAAAATAGACGTGATTTTAAATCATATTTATTGCGTCAATATAAGCGTTTGAAATAAATGCTCTAAAGTGGAACATTGCATGCAAATATCATGCCATACGTAAGCAGGTATGTAAAGAAACACCAAAAGCACTTTCTTACAAACCTGCTCATAAGCATGCAGTATTTTTTTGTGGGGAGATAATAATATTTTCCAAAAAGAAAAAAAAAAAATTAAAAAAAATACAGTTAAAAAAATGTTTCCGATTTTCATAACAACGATTTTCAGTAATTTCCTATTATTAACTATTATTTTCAGCAAAACAAAAAAAATTTCACAAATATTTTTTTATTAGTAGTTTTGGAGCTTTCCAATTTAAAGTTAAAAAACGAACCTAAACACATTGCTCCACAGGTCAAATATGTTCTTTTAGACCAGTGATACGCATTTTTGTAATTCCTATTCCCGCGGGAATAGGCGCTGCTTGTGCGCTGTCAACACACATACACTATAAAATTCTGTTGCTTAAGCAAATTTGTTCAATTTTCGCTTGCTACTACCCACACAAGCATAAATGTTATAGTATGTGTTTGCGTATCGCTGTTTTAGACCTACAAAAAGACAACTATTCCGACCCCGATACTATCGAAAATGAAAAATAAGTTTAAATCCCTCCATCCCAAATGATGAGTGATTGGTCAGTCGTGTTACTACTAAAAATATTTGACTTCTACAGTGAATCGTGGCGTATACGTATTATTAACATTTAATTAAGTTGAACTGAAGTGATGAGTATAATATTATAATGTTATGAATCAGTTAAATTTGTATGTAATTTTTTTTTGCATTTATATCTCAGACCATTAAAATTCAAACACATACATCAAATACGTTAATGAAAAACTAATAATTCACAAAATTATATTAAGCTTGATTTAAAACTTTCATGAAACTTATTAAATACAAACACATCGATAATGAATGAAATAATATTTAATTTTATGGCAACGCTATTCGAACTATTTTTTTAATGCGAACCAGTTTTGCTTCAAAACAAATTTAAGTTACATTTAACTGTTCGCACAATTTAATGAAAGTTTCTTCGGACGTAGCTACATAAAATCGGCCAACAGCTGACTTTGTGCATATTGGAAAATGTCGGAATATTTGGTTTTATTTGTTCTAGAAAATTTTAAAATTAAAATACCATTCGATTTTAGGCCGAAAGTAATTTTCAGTCGAAATAAAACAAGAAACGACTATTTGTCAAAGCATATCATATCAATGTGGTGGTTGTATCGTCTAAGACTAGACCCCATGCTCAAGCAGAATTTAATTTTATGGTAGTATTAAGTATGTCCCCATTAGGCACGTTTCCGAAAAAAAATTAAAATCTCTTCATTTTTGTCTGCAATTCCAGATCATGTTGGTAACCCTTTGCAAAATAATGATAAATAAGAGACAAAAACAAAAGACATTTAAAATCCTACTGAAGATAATACTAACTGGAGTGTTTTCAACTGGTATGGGAATACCAGAAATGTCTAAAATTTTAAGAAATTACATTTCTTCTGCATTTTTAAACTTAAACCCTTGTAATTTGAAATATTTCTAAGGATTCGCAAAGCAAAAGTCAATGAGAAGCCCTGCTTTATACCATGATTAACAAAATTTAATAATATATAAATATGAAGACGATGCTAAAAGGTATTATAACCAAAAACTAACGAAAGCAAGGAATGCATGAACATTATTAGTAGAAATACAAATTTATAAGAAGGAAGTGTTGATGCCATATGGTGCATACACTAATTATAATAAATATTCGATAGAAACAGGAATCTTAAATGTCATTTTCAACATATAAGTAGAGAGTAAGACAGTCATACAGACGGGTGGACGGACGGAAAAATAGATACATGCACATACCTGATTGTCGTCATAGTTACGCTGTTGCTGTTGAACTTCTTCGTTAACCTCATAGAGACTTAAGTGTAGCAAAGAAGTTGCTGTTATACTTGTCCTCCTTCATTCAACATCATTATCATTATAATTATTATTGTCATTATTGCATTAAGTCACGTAATGAGCATAATGAGGCAGCAGCCTCAGTGACTTAAAATCAAAATGCAACGTTGCGGAAATCAAATGCAATATTAACAAACTACTATTATTACAACTACTACAACACAACTAACTATGTTTTTTTTTTGTATATGTGCAATAGAGTGAAAAGAAATTTTGAATTTTGTTCAATCATGCAAAATTTTAGAAGATATAGAAACTTTATCTTATACTAGGGTTGCCATTTCTATTATCAGAAAAAGAGAACGTCAACTTCAAAAAAGGAGGACATTTGTCCCAAAAAAGAGGATTTTTTTTTTATAAATTAATTAAAAACAAGTGAGAGTGTTAAATTCGGCTGTGCCGAATCTATAATACCCTCCAACATATAAAAGAAATTAAAAAAATGCAGGTGCATTTTTTTTGGGGGGGAGGTCAGTAGGGGTCATTGGGGGACACATAAGCCCATGCGGTAAATGTTTAAAAATTCATTTATTATGATTTTTGAGCTTAAGTAATACCATTTTATCATTATTAAAAATATTTTTAATATCCACGCCCACAAAAGGGGGGCAGGCAAAAAAAAAATATTTTTTTTTTATTTCCTAAGTCCAAGTGCAGGGCCTTGAACTTTCTCTGACATCAAATTGTTTTATTTGCTTAACAAAAATACAAAAAAACCTGTGAAAATATGGCGTTTTTTAGAGGTTAGTTAAATTCTACAAGGGGGAACTTTTTTCCCCCTGATCTGATTTTGCCCATATTCGAACTTAAACTGCCTAGGACCAAAATACATATTCCTGCCAAACTTAACGATTCTATCTCTTTTAGTTTGGACTGCATCGTGTCTTATACAGACGGACGGACGGATATAGATCAATAATATATATACTTTATGGGGTCCCCGACCGATATTTCGATGCGTTACAAACGGAATGACAAAGTGAGTATACCCCCATACTGTAGTTGGAGGGTATAAAAATAAATAAACAACGCGGTACAATATACATACTCAAATACAAATTTGTTGAAATTTACCCACTTTATAGAAGGGTAAATCCATCTATAACCATTACAGTTTCTGAATAACCGATAAATTTATTAACCGCTGTTTCGGTTATAAAAAATTGAATAACCGGTCGGTTTCGGTTATTTTCGGTTATCAGTAAAAAAAATTTCTGGTGAAAAAATTTTATTTTTAAATAGATTATTTATTAGAACTGAGTTCAGTTTAAATTACCATTTTGGTTTATCATCCGTTTATGTCTTTTAAAAAGCAGAATTCAATTAATCTTCCAAAGATTCAGTGGTTCCTCATCTTCAGAACTGCATAATTTTTCATCAACTGGATAAAAACACTTAAGTTATCTCGTTAGTAAAGTGAGAATTTTAAATTAAAAATATTTTAATTTTGTCATCATAAACTGTATTTTAATTGAGACAAACAATCTAATATACCTAAAAAAACTGGAAAACTTGACACTCGATTTTAGTCACTTGTTTCTCTATTAAAAAAATAAAACGACAGCTTGTAAAATTACAAATAATTTACAAGCTTTTTACCAATAAATTTGTTAATTTACAATTTTTTGACGCAATAAAAAATTCTCGTGACTGTACTAGATTGTGAGCTACCTCCAATTTTATGAAAAAGTTTAGTAAAAATTACGAACTTTTTGTAATTTTACAAATTTTTTACCAATAAAATTTTAGTTTTACAAATTTTTATATGTGATAATACTTACAAGGAATTTTTGTGACTTAACTAGATTTTTTTTTTTTGTAAAATTACCTTGGAAATTTTTAACGAAAAAAAATTGTAAAATTACAACAAAAATTTTAAATTTCGATCAAAAATGTTTTGTTAAAAAACAAGGAAAACTGCCAAATATTGGTAAAATGGGATTACGAAACTTTTTCTAGTAATTTGACAAGTTTTTTAAAATGTGAATATAATATGAATCATTCAGTCAGTGTAACATTAAATAGTTAAAGTGGCGTAGCAGTCAAATTAAGTTTATTGAATCATAAAAGTAACTAATTAAAATTGTTTTAACGAAAACATAATATGAAGCATTCCACACCAAATGTCCCGCTACAGAAAAACATGTGTCCCGTAAATTTCTGAATAGGTTGTTTGGATAGCCCTATATGAAACTAAGAAAATTGCGTTTTTGGGTTTACTAATTTTCAAAAACTGGGCTAAAAAGGCGTGGTCAAATACTGGAAATATGGTCAATTTTGTGGCGAGTTGCTTTGATTAAATATTTATCACATTAAAACGGAATGCACCACAATTTAAAAAATTTACATTCTTATATAGTTTTGTATGTGCTATCGATTAAATTTTTTTTTTGAACCCGTTCTGAAATTTTCCATTTTTTAAAAAAGTAAATTCATCAAAAATCCGGCCACTTTTTTGTTTTTTTTTTTTAATTTTGATGTTTGTCCATCCACACAAAAAAAAATCCGACACGCGTTTATCGTTTTTTTTTTTTGAGAAAATCGCATTTGAATTTTAAATTTCATAACAATTTTGTAATTTGCTTGTATTTTCTTGTTTTAACGTTGCGAATGAGTAATATTAATTGTATAAATATTACTCATACGCTCTCTTGAAACAAGAAAATACAAGCAAATTACTAAATTGTTATGAAATTTTAAATTCAAATGCGATTTTCTCCAAAAAAAAAACGAAAAACGCGTGCCTGAATTTTTTTGTGTGGATGGACAAACTAAACTTAAAAAAAAAAAAAAATAATAAAAAAGTGACCGGATTTTTGTTAAATTTTTATTTTTTTTAAATGGAAAATATCAGAACGGTTTCTGAAAATTTAAAAAAAAAAAAATTTTAAACGATAGCCCATACAAAACTATATAAAAATGTAAACTTTTAAGATTGTGGTGAATTCCGTTTTAATGTGATAAATATTTAATCAAGGCAACTCGACACAAATTTGACCATTTTTCCAATATTTGACCAAGCCTCCTAACCCCAGTTTTTGAAAAATTGAAAAACCAAAAACGCAATTTTCTAAGTTCAATATAGGGCTATCCATACAACCTATTCAGAAGTTTACGGTACTCTTTTTTTTTGCTGGACATTTGGTGTGGAATGCCTCATATATATGTGTAAGTAGTTGTTAATTTAAATAACTCTTTTTTAAATGAGAAAAAAATATAAAAAATCTATTAAATTAACAAAAACAAGTAAGAAAGTTATAGTCGGTCAAGACCGACCATATAATACCCTACACCAGTGTTTTCCGGAAAATGGGCCCCAAGTCCGAACATGAACCGATTGGATCTGTCTTTTGTTAGATCTTTATTAAGTGTAGAAAACACACACAGATCAAATTTAAGTGGAATTGACTTATTTTTTTGTCAATTGACCGATTTAACTGAATATCGGTCGAAATTTTTTATGGGGGGACTAAGTCCAAAAAATGGTCCAATTATATTGCGATTTGATAAGGTTACTAAAGTTCACGTTTAACACATACAAATAAAATTTTTATCAAATATTTCCATATGAATTTTGAGGGAATTGTGTGAATATCGGGAGGGTGGTTTTTATGGGGACTACCAGAAGGACTTACCCGATTTCTTTTATAATACGGTTATAAGAGTCATTTAAGCCGAATCCAAAGGGGGCGTTTGTATGGGGGCTAGGGGTTAACATGGATCGATTTTCTCCAATTTCAATAGGCTTCGTCCTTGGGCCAAAAGATGTTTAAGTTTCAAATTTCAAGTCAATTGATTAAAAATTGCGACCTGTATCGTGCTTAAACCGATAGATTGACAGACGGACGGACGGACAGACGGACGGACGGACGGACATCGCTAAATCAACTCAAAAAGTAATTCTGAGTCGATCGGTATACTTGAAGGTAGGTCTAGGACCAATATTTCCGGTAGTTACAAACATCAGCACAAACTCATTATACCCTGTACCACAGAGTGGTGTAGGGTATAAAAACGCGTAACCGAACATGTATCGGTCGGTTTCGGTTTCGGGTTCGGTTTTCGGCTTCAATAACCGCAGTTTCGGTTACGGTTTTAACGAAACAGAAGCTCTAATACCCATCCAATAAAATGAGTCTTGGACCTGACCCCTTTCAAACTTGATGAAACTTGGTAAAAATATTGCACTCAACTAGGAAAAGAAAGACTCCAATTTTTGGATCGCTGGACCAAATAGTTCGGGAGATACCAGGGTTTTAAAAGTGAAAAGATCAAAAATATCTTACTATGACGGCCAAATGAAAAAAGTTTTTAGCTATATTTTTTTTGATGATGCTCAAATGTCATTTTTAGGAAATCCGTGGTTTAAGATGAAATATCTCAAAAAAGGGTATTATGAAATCTTTTAAAAAATATATGTTAATCCTTTGTCCCTTCTTTATACTTATGATCAAACCGTAGACTGGAGTCTCGCCTGGTTCCAGAGTTATGCAAAAAATTGTTTCGCCACTTAGAATAAAAATTGTTATTTTCAGGGTCAAATTTACATAATTTTTTAAAGTTGACGAGTTTGTGATGCTGTTTTTGTTTCTAATAGGTTTTGGGATGTGGATTATCTTAAAGTCGCGAAATTAGCACTCGCTTTAGAGATAGTTGCAAAAAATTGCATTTATTAAAGCTGATACATTTGTCATGCCACACTTTGTTTCTCATAGATTTTGGGGTAAAGATAACGAATATGATCTAAAAATTTCAAAATATGGATTTTTTTTGCGAAAAAATCGTCCTTTTTAAATTTAATTGCTACGTGATGCCGTACTTCGTTTCTAATAGATTTTGGGACGTAGATCACGAATATGATGCAGAAATTTTAAAATAAACTCTGGTTCTTGAGTATTTTGCAAAAAAATTGCAAACTTTTTTTTGCAAATATTTAAAAAAAAAAAACAGAGCTAATATTGCAATTTTAATATCAAATTCGTCTTCTACATCAAAAATTCTATTGGAATCGAAGTGCAGCATCACAAACTCGTGAACTTAAAAAATGTTTGTAAATTTAACCCTGAAAATAAAATTTTTTTTAATGTGGCGTTACAATTTTTTGCATAACTCGAGAACTAGGCGAGACTACACTCCATGGTTTGAACGAAAGATAAAGAAGGGATAAAGGATTAACATATATTTTTTTTAAAGATTTAAAAATACGTCTTTTTGAGATATTTCATCTTAAACCACGGATTTGCTTAATATGACACTTGAGCATCAACAAAAAAAATCTTGCTAAATTTTATTTTGATGTGGACCCCATTACCTTTAAAATGGGATATCACCGAGATTCGCATCATTAAGATTGTCGAAGATATGATCAAAAACGTATCACCACTTCAGTAAGATATTTTTAATTTTTCGCTTTTTAAACCCTGGTATCTCCGGAAATATTTGGTCCAGCGGCGAAAAAATTAGAGTTTTTTTTTCCACTTGAATACAATATTTCTACTAATTTTTATCCAGTTCTGAAAGGGTGGTGCAGATCGGTCAGATGGTTATATATATTTTTACACCGGTGTCTAAAAGTTTTATGAATAAAATCGCGTTTTTGCCAAAAATGAAAAAAAAAATGAAAACGGAAAAATAACACCGTTCAACACTCATTTTCCGATTTGAATTCTGGTGATCAATTTTAGTAGACTTTGATCTCCTGATTCCAAATCTGTTCTCCAATTTTTTCCATCACGTTCAGATTTTTAGTTATTCATGGTTGAAAATGCGAAAAATTACGATTTTTGCATTATTTGAATGCCTGCACAGCTGCCATTCAGTGGATTACAAAACTGGTATAAAGCGCAAAAGTATAATATGTCTATGGTCTCTAACATCGAAAACTATTTTTTTCCAATTATTGCGTTTGGTTGGGTTACAATTGCGTTTTAAAATGACTCTGCTAAAATTATAATTTTTGTAAAAAAGGTAATGTAGATTAGATAGATGCCTTAGTTTTTTTGAAATTTTTCAAAGAAGAACTAAAAAAATAAATATTTTACAAATTTAAGTTTTCTGTGTTATTTTTCGTACAAACCGGAAGATATCTTTAATGGGTTTAAAAGTCTATAAGAAAGAATGAACTTTTGCCTAAATTTTGAGCTCATCACAGTAAAGATTGATCATCTGATTTTTGTTTTAGAGCCTTTTAAAAATGGTGCTTTTTCTAATTTTTTTCACAGTATTTTTTTAAAATACATGTTTGGCCAATAATAGTGAAACAACTAAAAATTTTTTTGATCATATATTTGAGATCATAGTTCAATTCTACTCTAACGCTTTATACCAGATTTTTGTTCCACCCAGTGGCTGCTGTGCAGGCTTTCAAAAAATGCAAAAATCGCGTTTTTTCGCATTTTCAACCGCGAATAATTAAAATTCTAGACGTGATGGAAAAATTTTGAGCACAGATTTGGAATCAGCGAGTCAAAATCTTAAAAATTTTGTATCAAACTTCAAACCGGAGTCAAAAACCTTCGAATTGTTGAGCGGTGTAGTTGTCTTTAAAACTATTCTATCAGAGTATCATAGTTTCAATTAGTAAAGAAAGTAATGACCTCGAGCTAGAATAAACCTACTCAAAATATAATTGTATCATTTGTTTAACAAAAATATGAAAAACTTTTAATAAATAAGTTTTTCGACGGTTTGTTCAGTTTTTCAAGAGGAAACTTTTTTCCCCTAGTCTGATTTTGCCCATTTACGAACTTAACCTGCCAATGAGCATAATTCATATTCGTGCCATACGTCAGAAGTTTAACGTTTTTATTTTGGACTGTATAGTGTCATAATTATATAGACAGAAAGAAGGACGAAATTCAAAGAATGTCTTAGAATCGATCATAGCACGACGAAATTCAACGAATGTTTTTGAATCGATCATGGATCAATAATATTTATAAGGGGCCCAAACGAAATACAAAAGTGAGTATGCCACCATACTGTCTTTGGAGGATATACAAATATTGAGTAAAAAATGTTAAGAAAAAAGGTCCTTCTACTTCGAGTCGATTTCGTTCCTAGTTCTATTTGGTTTCGTTTAACATGCTCTCAACACATATAAAATGCAACACTTTTTTGTCAATTTTTACTCCTTTTCCCCCCCTTAAAATTTTAAATTTTAAACTATGTCTTGGCTGGCAATTTGATCAGTACATGTACTGACTTTCAATCACGTGTACTAATCAAAAAACTTTGTACTGATTGCACAGATTTTTTAACATTTCAAGTACACAAAAAAAAAAAAAAAAAAACTTGTCAAATTACTAGAAAAAGTCTCGTAATCCCATTTTACCAATATTAGACAGTTTTCCTTGTTTTTAAAACAAAAAAATTTGGATCGAAATTTACGATTATTTTTTTGAAAATTTACATTTTTTTTTTGTAATTTTACAAATTTCCAAGATAATTTTACAAAAAAATCAAGTAAATTCACGAGAATTCCTTTTAGGTTTTATTTTGCCAAAAAAGTTGTAAATTTAAAATTTTATTGAAAAATTACAAAAAGTTCGTACTTTTTACTAGGAATTCTCGTAATATAGGAGGTAGCAAAAAATTTAAGTAAAATATATCAAAAACAATTGGAAAATTTAAAAAAGTTCAGAAAAACAAAAAAAAAAAATTTTTTTTAAAAATATCAGCAAAATTGAAACAAAATCCCGAAAGTACTAAAATCCAGAATATAATGTAGTATTTTCGATTATATTAAATTTCTATCGATGATTTATCTGCTTCATATATTTTTTTTGTAAGTTTTTTGACCACCCTAATATTAAGGTATAATAGTTTCTGTATAAATTCAGTATAAGTATGTAGGAATGTGTTTTTATATCATATTAGTGCATTTGTATGTTTGTCTTCATTTAAGGCATGAATGGTTTTGTTACACTCAAAAAAAAAAGTTTGTAAAATTACAAGCAAAAGGTCTTGTAATTCTATTTTACTAATATTTTTGTCTTTTTACATAAATTGTTGTATATTTAATAAAACGAAAACTACAGTTTGCTTTGTAATTTAACTATTATATGTTGGTAAATTTATTTTACAAATATTTTAGGTAAATTTACAAAGAAGTGAATTATTTTACAAATTAAAAAAATATTACAAGGTGTTTAGTTTTTTTACACAAAAAAAACTGTTATTGTACAACAAAATTTTACTTGATGTTATTTAGTCTTTCTACCAAAAAAATGTGTTATTACAATCATTTTTTTTCAAGATCGTTTACAAGGTTTTCAGTTTGAAATGTATTGAAAAACTCCAATGTAATTTTACAAAACTTATTTTATTACTAGAATTAATGTTGTTTTTCAAAAAAAAATTAATTATTCAACAATAGGACACGCAAAAATTTTCTAAGTTCAGATTTTTTTTTGCGTTTTGGAGTAAAATATTTAGTTAAAAATCATTTTTTAAAAATAAAAAATTTCATGGAAAAAATTTTTGGAAATTTTTTAAGTTCCGGACACAAACATTTTTCAACTAATTGTAAACTTAAAAAAAAAAAATTGAATTGTTACACCATTTTTTGGTAATTTGCGTTAAGTAAAATACCAAAATTTTTATGTGTTTCTACTATAAAATTGCTCTAGTTTTTTTTGAATTTTTTACCATTTTTTGGTAATTTTACCATATTTTTTTGGTAATTTTTATACCCTCCAACCACAGTATGGGGGTATACTCACTTTGTCATTCCGTGTGTAACGCATCAAAATATCGGTCTAGGACCCCATAAAGTATATATTTTATTGATCAGTTATCGATTCTAAGACATTCTAGCGATGTCCGTCCGTCCGTCCGTCCGTCTGTAGAGGACACGATACAGTCCAAAATAAAAGAGCTAGACTTCCGAAGTTTGGCACGAATATGTCTTATATTCCTAGGCAGGTTAAGTTCGGAAATGGGCAAAATCGGACCAAGGGGAAAAAAGTTCCCCCTTGGAGAACTAAACCAACCCAAGAAAAACCGCATTTTTTTGCAGAGTTTTTTGTACTTTTGGTAAGCAAATGCAACATTCTTATCTCAGAAGAAGTTTAAAATCGCAAGGGGAAGGTGCCCCTAACGTCTCCCACCAACCCCCCCCCCCCCAAAAAAAAAAGACGCCCATGGATTTTTTTTATATTTTTTTACATTTTGGAGGGTATAAAAGATTCGGCACAGCCGAATCTAACACTCTCACTTGTTTTTTTTAAATTTGGCACTTAAAATGTCCATAAAAAGCTGCCTATTATGAAAAATTAAGTTTTTCTTATTTTAACAGGTACTTAAACATCCAATCTACAATATACAAAAAAACTTGTGAAAATAATTAAAAATTCAAAAAAAAAAATTGTTATTTTTTGACTAGTTTTTCCTGAAAATATAAGAAATTTCTTGTGTAGCCTCCTTCGCAATTCTCATATGTTCTACTTAAGAAAAACGAAATGTCGAAAAAATAAAAAAAGTGCAGTGTTATACATTAAAAAGTTAGTTAAAAGTGTTCAAGTGAAAAAAAAAAAATCATTTCAGGTTGTTGAAGTGCTACTCCAGCTGCCCAAGAAGGAAAAATAAGATGCACCAATGGAAAAAAACCTTTAAATTTACAAACCAAATATGTAAATAAACCAAATTTTTTGTAAATTTACAAAACAAATATGAAAATTAAAAAAAAAGCAAAATTGTATACTTACGAAAAAAGTTGTAATTTTACAAAAATGAAGTAGAAAATACAGAAACAATATTGTAAACTTACAAATTTTTTGGTTAAACTACTGTTTTTACGGCAAAAAAATTAGAAAAAATGGTATATTTACAATAAAAATTGTAAATTTACCACTTTTTATTGTTAATATACAAGTTTTTTGCCATAAAAATCAGTAGTATAATCAAACAATTTGTTAATTTACAATTTTGGTTTTAGATTTTCTACTTTTTTTTTGTAAATTTACAACTTTTTTTTGTAAGTTTACAATTTTTTTTTTGTAAATTTAAATTTTTTTTTGCAAATTTACAATTTTCATTGTAAATATACGTGTTTTTCAATAATTTTTTGCGGTTAAAACAGTAGTTTAATCAAATAATTTGTTAATCTACAATTTATTTTTTTCATTTTCTATTTTTTCTTTGTAAAATAACAACCTTTTTCTGTAAGTTTACAATTTTGTTTTGTAAATTTACCAAATTTTTTGTAAATTTACAAAAAAAATGGTCACCTCGAAGTTAATATTTTACAAAAAAAAATTGTAAATTTACATTTTCTTTTGTTAAATCAATTTACAAATTATCCCCGTAACATTACGGGGATTCTTGCTAGTACATATTTTACAAAACCTGCCCCGTAAAATCACGGGGATTTTATGTCATTTTACAAACTTTTTTTTTTGAGTGTACTTTTTGAGTTAATTGCAATTGAAAGGATGAACTTAATTTGCACATAACAGCATTTTATGTCGTATGTGGTTACAACAAATTTACAATTACTCTTAATGCATGCATTTAGTTAATTTTTACCTTTAGTGTAAAGATTAACACTAAATTTTTAAAGGCCATAGAAATAACGATTTGAGTGAATGATAAAAAAAAATTGTTTTTGGCACAAAATTGTGTGATCAAAAATGGGGTAATAAGTTTGAAGACAGTTGCTAGTAGCTGGCTTATCATATTTTCGGTTAATCTTCGATGCACATTTCAAATCTGGTTTTCATTTTTTTTCATCTCTTAAAGTTTTTGAGAAAATTTGATGAAATATGTTAAAATCTACACTCAAAAAAAAAAAGTTTGTAAAATGACATAAAATCCCCGTGATTTTACGGGGCAGGTTTTGTAAAATATGTACTAGCAAGAATCCCCGTAAAGTTACGGGGATAATTTGTAAATTGATTTAACAAAAGAAAATGTAAATTTACAATTTTTTTTGTAAAATATCATCTTCGAGGTGAACATTTTTTTTGTAAATTTGCAAAAAATTTGGTAAATTTACAAAACAAAATTGTAAACTTACAGGAAAAGGTTGTTATTTTACAAGGAAAAATAGAAAATGAAAAAATAAATTGTAGATTAACAAATTATTTGGTTAAACTACTGTTTTTTATGCAAAAAACTTGTATATTTACAATAAAAAGTGGTAAATTTACCATTTTTATTGTATATGTACCATTTTTTCTTATTTTTTTTGCCGTAAAAACAGTAGTTTAACCATAAAATTTGTAAATTTACAAAATTGTTTTTGTATTTTCTATTTCATTTTTGTAAAATTACAACTTTTTTCGTAAGTATACAATTTTGTTTTTTAAATTTTCATATTTGTTTTGAAAATTTACAAAAAAAAATTGGTTTATTTACATATTGGTTTTGTAAATTTAAAGGTTTTTTCCATTGGTGCATCTTATTTTTCCTTCTTCGGCAGCTGGAGTAGCACTTCAACAACCTGAAAAGATTTTTTTTCAGTTGAGCACTTTTAACAAACTTTTTAATGTATAACACTGCAATTTTTTATTTTTTTTCGACATTTCCTTTTTCTTAAGTAGAACATATGAGAATTGCGAAGGAGGCTACACAAGAAAATTCTTATATTTTCAGGAAAAATTAGTCAAAAAATAACAATTTTTTTTTTTTAATTTTTAATTATTTTCACAAGTATTTTTAAAAAATCGGAAAAAAATTTTTGGATATTGTAGATTGGATGTTTAAGTACCAGTTAAAATAAGAAAAATTTTCATAATTAGCAGCTTTCTATTGACATTTTAGGTACCAAATTTAAAAAAAAATTACCAAAAAAATATGGTAATATCACCAAAAAAAATGGTAGAAATACAAAAAAAAAAAACTAGAACAATTATATACACTCAAAAAAAAAAGTTTGTAAAATTACAAGCAAAAAGTCTTGTAATTCTATTTTACTAATATTTTTGTCTATTTACAAAAATTCTTGTATTTTTAATAAAAAAAAACTACCGTGCGCTTTGTAATTTTACTATAATATGTTGGTAAATTTATTTAACAATTTTTTTTAGGTAAATTAACAAAAAAAATAATTATTTTACAAATTAAAAAAAAAAAAATACAAGGTGTTTAGTTGTTTTACACAAGAAAATTGTAATTGTACAACAACATTATATTTGATAGTATTTAGTCTTTCTACCAAAAAATGTTTTATTACAAAAATTTTTTTTTTCAAGATTTTTTAGTTTACAAGGATTACAGTATTTTGACACAAAAAAATGTAATTAAACAAAAATTTGTATTGAAAAATAATTATGCAACAATAGGAGACGCAAAAATTTTCTAAGTCCATATTTTGTAAAAATTTTTTTTTATAAATAAAAAATTTCATAAAAAAATTTTGAAAATTTTTTAAGTTCCGGATACAAACATTTTTCAATTAGTTATAAGCTTTATCAAAAAAATTTAATATCAAGACAATTTTTTGGTAACCTGCTTTAAGTAAAATACCACAATTTTTATATGTTTTTACTATATTATTGTTCTAGTTTTTTTGTTTGTATTTTTACCATTTTTTGGTAATTTTACCATATTTTTTTGGTACTTTTTTTTTTTTTAAATCTGGCACTAAAATGTCAATCAAAAGCTGTCAATTATTAATTATGAAAAATTAAGTTTTTTCTTATTTTATCAGGTACTTAAACGTCCAATCTACAATATCCAAAGTTTTTTTTATAATTTTTTAATAATACTTGCTGAAATAATTAAAAATTCGAAAAAAAAGGTAATTTTTTTGACCAGTTTTTCTTGAAAATATAAGAAATTTCTTGTGTAGCCTCCTTCGCAATTCTCATATGTTCTAATTAAGAAAAACAAAATTCAGAAAAAAAATAAAAAAGTGCAGTGTTATACTCTAAAAAGTTTGTTAAAAGTGTTCAAGTGAAAAAAAAAAAAAAAATCATTTCAGGTTGATAAAGTGCTACTCCAGCTGCCGAAGAAGGAAAAATAAGATGCACCAATGGAAAAAACCTTTAAATTTACAAAACCAATATGTAAATATACCAAATTTTTTGTAAATTTACAAAACAAATATGAAAGTTTAGAAAACAAAATTGTATACTTACAGAAAAAGTTGTAATTTTACAAAAATGAAGTAGAAAATACAAAAACAATATTGTAAATTTACAAATTATTTGGTTAAACTACTGTTTTTACGGCAAAAAAATAAGAAAAAATGGTATATTTACAATAAAAATTGTAAATTTACCACTTTTTACTGTAAATATACAAGTTTTTTGCCATAAAAAACTGTAGTTAAACCAAACAATTTGTAAATCTACAATTTTATTTTTTGATTTTCTACTTTATTTCGTAAATTTACAACTTTTTTGTAAGTCTACAATAATATTTTACAAAAAAAATTGTAAATTTACAATTTCTCCCCGTAATTTTTTGTTAAATCAATTTACAAATTATCCCCGTAACATTACGGGGATTCTTGCTAGTACATATTTTACAAAACCTGCCCCGTAAAATCACGGGGATTTTATGTCATTTTACAAACTTTTTTTTTGAGTGTAGTAGAAACACATAAAAATTGTGGTATTTTACTTAACGCAAATTAACAAAAAAATGGTTTAAAAATTATTTATAAAAAATTATTTTTAACTAAATTTTTTACTCCAAAACGCAACAAAAAAAAATCTGAACTTAGAAAATTTTTGCGTGTCCTTTTGTTGGATAATTATTTTTTTTTTTGTAAAACAACATTAATTCTAGTAATAAAATAAGTTTTGTAAAATTATATTGGAATTTTGTACTTTTCAATACATACATTTCAAACTGAAAACCTTGTAAACGATCTTAAAAAAAAAATTTTTTGTAATAAAACATTTTTTTGGACTAAATAACATCAAGTAAAATTATGTTGTACAATTACAGTTTTCTTGTGTAAAAAAACTAAACACCTTGTAATATTTTTTTAATTTGTAAAATAATTCACTTTTTTGTAAATTTACCTAAAAAATTTGTAAAATAAATTTACCAACATATAATAGTAAAATTTCAAAGCAAAATATTATTTTATTAAATATACAACAATTTTTGTAAAAAGACAAAAATATTAGTAAAATAGAATTACAAGACCTTTTACTTGCAAATTTACAAAATTTTTTTTTTGAGTGTACTTAATTTTCAACTTTATATGGTCTAGATTTCAGAGAAATTCGAAATCAGCTTTTTACAATAATGTAACATTAAAATTGCAAAATATGATATTTTTCTTCCCGAATTGGAAAATACGGTTACCGGTCATACTCCTACAGTTATTATCACCATAACTGAAATGGAGATTATGACCGAATACATCACGGTCATAATTTTTATTATATTGTTCGGTTTTTAACCGATCCAAAACGATAGGGATAATGTCCTTTCCCGGCTGTGACTACGACTCATACTTGTTCGTTCATAACCCCCATTTTAATTATGTGGACTAAGTCCACAACAGGGGGCTCCTGTAGGTTAGTGGGTAGCGTGCTAGCCTATGAAACAGGAGGTCGTGGGTTCGATTCCCACAAAAAAACCCTTGGTCGATTTCGCTACAACGAGACGACGGTCATTGTTACCAGTTCTCGTTTTGGTTTGAATTATTAAAAATGATTTGTAATTAAATTGGAAAAATAAATAAAAACTGATCATTGGATCAAATTATTATATTATTATATAAGTCCACAACAATTTTGATTAAAGTCCATTTTTTGCGGATAGGGACTCTATGCAATAAGCAAAAAAAAAAGAAACTTGTAAAATGACAAAAAAGTTTGTAAGTTTTTTACAAGCTTTTAACCAATAATTTTGTAATTTAAAAGCTTTTTACGAAAAAAAATTAATTTTACAATTTTTTTGACGCGATAAAACTTACAAGGAGGATTCGTGACATTACTAGATTTTTTGCTACCTCCTATTTTACGAAATTTCCTAGTAAAAATTACGAGTATTTTGGTAATTTTTACAAAATTTTACAAGATTTTTACCAATAAAATTGTAAATTTACATTTTTTTTCGTAAAAAGCTTGTAAAATGCTGAATTTGGTCAGTCGCTTTAACCCTTAGGGCACTAATTTTCTCTCAATGATGTCTTATTCCCGAAAAAACACCTTTTCCGCTATAAATTATATGAAAATAAAACCTTTATGCGAAAACAAAAATAAGATTTTTCTGGAAATCGATGTTCGGATTACGAAGGCAAAAAAATAATTTATCAGAAGAGGTCATTTATGAGGCATTCCACACCAAATGTCCAGCGAAAAAAAACACGTGTACCGTAAACTTCTGAATAGGTTGTATGGATAGCCCTATATGGAACTTAGAAAATTGCGTTTTTGGTTTTTCAATTTTTCAAAAACTTGGCTTAGGAGGCGTGGTCAAATATTGGAAAAATGGTCAAATTTGTGACGAGTTGCCTTGATTAAATATTTATCACATTAAAACGGAATGCACCACAATCTTTAAAATTTACATTCTTATATAGTTTTGTATGTGCTATCGATTAAAATTTTTTTTTGGAAAATTTTCAGAACCCGTTCTGAAATTTTCCTTTTTTTAAAAAAGTCAATTTAGCAAAAATCCGGCCACTTTTTTTTTAAATTTTTTTTTTTAAGTTTAGATGTTTGTCTATCCACACAAAAAAATTCAGGCGTTTTTAGTTTTTTCGAGAAAATCGCATTTTAATTTTAAATTTCATAACAATTTAGTAATTTGCTTGTATTTTCTTGTTTCAACAGAGCGTATGAGTAAGATTCATGCAATTAATAACACTCATTCGCAATGTTAAAACAAGTAAATACAAGCAAATTACAAAATTGTTATGAAATTTAAAATTCAAATGCGATTTTTTAAAAAAAAAAAAAAGGAAAAACGCGTTTCTGATTTTTTTTGTGTGGATGGACAAACATCTAAACTTAAAAAAAAATTACAAAAAAGTGGCCGGATTTTTGATAAATTGACTTTTTTAAAAAATGGGAAATTTCAGAACGGGCTCTGAAAATTTTCAAAAAAAAAATTTAATCGATAGCCCATACAAAACTATATAAGAATGTAAATTCTTGAGATTGTGGTGCATTTCGGTTTAATGTGATAAATATTTAATCAAGGCAACTCGCCACAAACTTGACCATTTTTCCAATATTTGACCACGCCTTCTAAGCGGGACATTTTGTGTGGAATGCCTCATATAATATTTTTAAAGGGTTTTGGTGCGCTGAATCCGAATCTGCACACAAAAAAAAAAATTGCCAAATTACTAGAAATAGTTTCGTAATCCCATTTTACCAATATTTGACAGTTTTCCTTGTTATACCCTCCACTCTGGTGATAGAGGGTATATATAAGTTTGTCATTCCGTATGTAACACATTGAAATATTGGTTTAGGACCCCATAAAGTATATATATTCATGATTAATGACCGATTTAAACGCTTGGGGTACCAAAAGTTGCGTTATTTTACCAGGCAAAAACTGATGTATTTTTTTTTTTGAAATCGGTTAAGTATTTTAAAAGTTATGAGTGATTATCTGAAAAAAGTCATACTTTTTTTTTAACATAACCCTAAATTAACTCATATTTTGTGTATATACATAACAAAGAATACGGAAAAGAAAAAAAAAGGAGATAAAGAAAAAAATCTTTACAAAAAAACTTTAAAATATGTAAAACAAAATCTAAATTTAATTAAAAAAGTTCGTTAAGTAATAATAAAAAAATTGATAGTTCGCGACCTTGGAACAACAAGGTTCTATTTGCACCAACACTACTATTGAGAAAACTAAGGTTAAATATTGTTAATCGCTTTACTAAGTCAGTTTTGACTAAATTTAAAAACGGTTTTTGAATAATTTTAAATTAGTCCTTAAATTTTATTATGTATTTGAAAATATTCGCGCTACTTTATTAGTTTTTGCACAATTTGAGTCTCAAAAAGCAGATAGAACTCTGTTGCTCAACGATAAGGCACATTAATTTGGACAACATGGTTCTAACTGCCAAATAGAACCTTGTGTTTCTGTAAGAAATACTTTTTTGCAGATAGAACCTTGTGTTATTAGGATTTAAATATAAAAATACAGCATTTGTTAATCAAAAATAAACCGACTTACAAGGTAAGTCTCCCTAGTGTCCACCTGGGATTTTCATAATATTTTTTTTATTTTGTAGAGCAGGAAAAATAATGTCACACGTTATTAAGAGGGGTACATAAGGGGAAGAGAACGGTCAGTTTTTAGTCCTGGTAATGAGTATTTCATTGTAGTGCTTTCATCATCGGCTTGAGTTTTAATTAAATACCCCATTGCTGGGGCCATAATGGAATTTTTGCTTTCCGCCAGTGCTGCTGTTGGAGTAACTGAAGTTTTATCGAAAGCCTTTTATTTCATGTGTTTTTACTTCAAAAACCTTGCTTCAGGGATTTGTTTTGCGGATTTTAAATCCTAATCGCATCTTTTAGCTACCCCAGTTACATTATTTTTCTTCTCGAGTGTGTTGAAACTGTTTTTTTGGAGTCGCAAATTCTCCAAGCTAAGCCACTAGGGAGGAAACTCTTTATTTTCAATAGGTTTCAAGACAATACTTTGCTCATGTGACTTTAAACACATATTTCTCTTTACAGTTGGTTCTAAACTCAAAAAAAAAACCTTGTCAAATTACTAGAAAAAGTCCCGTAATCCCATTTTACAAATATTTTACAGTTTTCCTTGTTTTTTAACAAAAAATTTTTTATCGATATTTAAATTTTTCTTTGTAATTTTACAATTTTTTTCGTAAAAGTATAAATTTCCAAGGTAATTTTACAAAAAAAAAAAATTAGCTAAAGCATGAGAATTCTTTGTAAGCATAATCGCATCAAAAAAGTTGTAAATTTCCAATTTTATTGATAAAAAACTTTTAAAATTACAAAAAAGCTCGTAATTTTTACTACCAATTCTCGTAAAATAGGAGGTAGAAAAAACTTAGTTAAGTTACAAAAAGTCCTTGTAAATTTTATCGCGCCAAAAAGTGGTAAATTACCAATAAAAGTGTAATTTTTACTAGAAACTCTCTTAAAATAGGAGGTACTCGCAATGATTTTAAATTTTACGAGAACTTTTTGGTAACGACAACTTTTTGGTAACTTTACAAGATTTAAAAAAAAACCTTGTTAAATTACTAGAAAAAGTCTTGTAACCTGTTTTAATTTGTGTTTTGTGTGATCGAAATTTCAATTTTTTTATAAATTTACATTTTTATTGGTAAAACGTTAGTTATTCGCAGCCAAAATTTACGAAAAAATTTTAAATTTACAAAAAAAAATTATTGTTCACAAGGAATTCTAGTAATTTTATAATAAAAACATAAATCTCGTAATTTTTACAAAGAATTCTCGTAAAAAAGGATGTAGCAAAAAATCTAGTTAAGTCACGAGAATTCCTTTTAAGTTTTATCGCGTCAAAAAAGCTGTAAATTTACAATTTTATTGGTAAAAAGCTTGAAAATTACAAAAAAAAATATAATTTTCAATAGAAATTCTCGTAAAATAGGAGGGAGAAAAAAACAAGCTTTTCTTATCATTTAACAAGTTTTTTGTTAAGTGTATTTGTGCAATATGCAATTTTTAATCTGTGCAACATGGTTCTGTTTCTAATTAAAGTGTCCACATGGTTCTATCTGTAAAATAATATCGGCTCTATTGGTAAACAAGGTTCTATCAGCCAGTTAGAACCTTGTTAACTGAATCTCAAACCAAAAACACGTAGATAGAACCTTGTTGTATTGAATATCTCAGAAGCTGTAAGAGATAGACAAAAACTGAGAGCGCCAATCGAAAGAGGGTAGTCGCTTTAGTGCGATGCGATATATAACTCATTTTTGAAAAAAATGTCAGTTAGAACCTTGTTGTCCCAAGGTCGCGAGTTATTTTTATGTACATACATAGCATGAGTGTGTGTGTGTCCGTTTTTTTGCTTCGTCATATAAACGGGGTTGCCAGACTTTTTTTGGCTGTGTCGCCAAATCGGATGGAAAATATCGCCAAAATTCAATTTTGTTTAGATTTCTCAAAAAAAAAATATTTTCATTAAAAAAAATAAATTTTGTTAAATAATAAAAGACAGAAATAAACTTTATGGCAAAAATCGCCCAAATCCGGAAAATCTATATATATAAAAGAGTAATGTGACTGACTGGCATACACATTCATCATCGCCCAGCCCAAACCGCTGAAATTAGAGACTTGAAATTTGGACTGTAGGTTGACCTCCCGGAATAAAGATCCACTTCTAAGGGTAAAAAACTGTACTTCTGGTACTTTTTAAATCTCCTGATATAATGATCATAGAGACTTGAAATTTAGACTGTATGTTCACTTTTCGGAAAATAGATCCATTAAGGGTGGGTTTTTGCCAGTGTTGATTCTAAGGGGGTCAAAAGGGTAAAAACTGTACTTTTGGTGCTTTTTATATCTCCTGAAATAATGGTCATAGAAACTTGAAATTTAGAGAGTATGTTCACATCCTGGAATATAGATCCAGTACGTCTGGATTATTTCCAATGTGGATTCTAAGGGGGTAAAAAGGGAAAAAATCTAAACTTTTGGTACCGTTTATATTTCCTTAAAAAATTGTCACATAGACTTGAAATTTGGACTGTATGTTCACCTCCCGGAATAAAGATCCCCTAAGACTTGGTTTTTGCGAATGATGTTTCTAATAGGGTAAAAAGGGTAAAAATATGTACTTTTGTTACATTTTATATTTCCTTAAATAATGGTACTAGAAAATTGAAATTTGCAATGTCGGTTCACCTTCCTGAAAAAAGATTCACTAATGGGTAAAAAAGTACTTTTGGTACTTTTTTTTATTTACTGAAATAATAGTTATTCAAACTTAAAATTTAGAATGTAAGTTCCTTTAGTTAAAATAAAACATTCTAGAACAAGTTCTTTCCAAAAATTCTGTAGCGTTTTCAAAAAGTACCTTTTATAAAAATTACCTTTTATAAAAAACACCTTTTATAAAAGGTTCCTTTATAAAAAGTACCTTTTATAAAAAGTACCTTTTATAAAAAGTACCTTTTATAAAAAGTACCTTTTATAAAAAGTACCTTTTATAAAAAGTACCTTTTATAAAAAGTACCTTTTATAAAAAGTACCTTTTATAAAAAGTACCTTTTATAAAAAGTACCTTTTATAAAAAGTACCTTTTATAAAAAGTACATTTTATAAAAAGTACCTTTTATAAAAAGTACCTTTTATAAAAAGTACCTTTTATAAAAAGTACCTTTTATAAAAAGTACCTTTTATAAAAAGTACCTTTTATAAAAAGTACCTTTTATAAAAAGTACTTTTTATAAAAAGTACCAATTATAAAAGTACCTTTTATAAAAAGTACCCTGTATAAAAAGTACCTTTTATAAAAAGTACCTCTCATAAAAAGTACCTTTTAAAAAAAGTACCTTTTATAAAAAAGTACCTTTTATAAAAAGTACCTTTTATAAGAAGTAACTTTCATTAAAGGTACCTTTTATAAAAAGTACCTTTTATTAAAAGTACCGGAAGTATACTTTTTGGTACTTTTTTATTTCCTGAGGTATAAATAAAACAAACTTTTTCGTTTTTTAAATCATTACATTGGTGGAGGGTATTTAAAGATTCGGCACAGCCGAATATAGCTTTCTTACTTGTTTTTTAACAATTTTTTTTAACTGAAGTTTTTATTTATTTCGGTTTGAGTCCATATTAATTATTTTTGAGAAATAATTATTTTTGTTGTACAATGAGAAAATCTGAAAAAATTAATTGACAACACAGGCTAAGTGGAGATGTCGAAAGCTTTCGGAAGAAGCCACCCTTCCTTCGTCAGCACCCTTCGATTGTCACTGTAGGTGTGTAAGATTAAAATCAGCTATTTTAACGTACATTAAGGTGAAAAAGCGGACAAGAATTATATCACATTCCATCACCCATATGTCACGTTTAGCACGAACTTAATCAATCTATTTTTAACTTTTCTAACACAGTTGTAATTTCTTACACTGTAGTAGATTTTCTCAGAGTTGCAACCCTTATTAGGACTTTTCAAGTCTTGAAAAATGTCCGTTAGGTTTGAATTTATATTTCGTATTTCTAATTCTTAGAAATATTACTAAATTGCATTGTACCTTATAAGTTGAGTTTTAAATCTGTTTTATATATTGTTGGGCTTTATATTTTATAACTGAAGTTTTTATTTATTTCGGTTTGAGTCCATATTAATTATTTCTGAGAAATAATTATTTTTGTTGTGCAATGAGAAAATCTGAAAAAATTAATTGACAACACAGGCTAAGTGGAGATTTTTTTTTATCGAAATTTACATTTTTTTTGTAATTTAACAAATTTTAATGGGTTTTTTACAAAAACTCTAGTAAATTAACAAGAATTCCTTTTAAGTTTTATTGCGTCAAAAAAATTGGAAATTTACAATTTTATTGGTAAAAAGATCTTGTAAAATTAAAAAATTTTTGGTAAAAAAATTGTAAAATTACAAGGAATTCTTGTCAAATAAGAGGAAGCAAAAAACAAAAGTTACAAGTTTTTCTTGTTATTTTACAAGTTTTTTTTTTTTAATTTGGCCTTAAAATTTTTCTATCAGTTTTTTGATATCGTGTTATATCAAAAACCTAATACGATAGAGCAATTTCAAGGTCATATTCTGATTCAAAGCGCCGCACATCTTTATAATTATGTTAAGCGACCTCTCATGATGTTCGTTTTATTTTTTGTTTTTTTAATGGGTTATCCGAAACGTTTTTTTAACAATAAATTTAGAATTTGGTGGTGTCTAACCAGTTTGATGGACATTTTTTTTATTATTTTCGACGAGACCCACAACCTAGTTTATAACACAGCAAATCAATGGGAAATTTAACGGACGGATTACCGATTTTGTTTATTTTTGGTTATTTGATAAAGCTTCGTAAATGATAAAAACCCATATTTGTCTTTTAAGTATTTTTTGGATCCATACTTTGGAAGATATAGGCGTTGACTTTTAGACAGTTTTCTAAATTTTTTTTGATCGGAAACGGTAAGTCATACGAAAAAACTTATAAAAAAAATATTGTATATAAAATTATATAAAATAAATTTAAAATTTAGAAACAATTTTTTTTTTCTTAATTTCAACAAAAAAACTATATTTGAATGCCCTTTTTTCCTGGGAAGGACACCATGGATTTCCAATATCGAAATTTTGTATTAAAGTTTAGAATGTCTTTTTAACGCTGTAAAATTTTCAGAGAGGTGTTTTTCCGTATTGTTGAGCAATTAATTCTTATAGTTTGCTTGATCGCCAAATATTTGATTTTGTTTAAAATTTTGGCAAAAAATCAAAAATTTAGCTTTATCACAAACTTTAAAAATTTATTGCTCGACAACACAAAAAAACACATCCCTGAAATTTTAACAGCATTAAAAGGACATTCTAAACTTTATTAAAAAATTTTGGTTTTGGAAATCTATGGTGTCAATTAAAGGCCTGCAAATGTTGAACTATATAACATACAACATAGTGTCACATGATGCAAGTGTCAATTCATGCCATGTCGCTAATACATGTTTAACAATAACATGTGAAGGCTTGTCGAATAAATTCAAAACAAATCTATGCATAGTCTTAAAAGTGTAATTGCATGCATGAACATAGAAATTGACCATGTCAACACATGCGACACATGCGACATGTGCAGCATTTGACACAATTGATGCTTTTTTACCATTTTTATGGCTCATTATATGCAATTAAACTGCAAAAAATATTTAATTATGATATTTACTACTTTCAAGGATATTCCTTTGAAGCTTTAATGAACAAAATATTTAAATATAAGTTCTTAAGTGGAAAAGAGAAATTATTTATACATTTAATATAATTTTTTTTTGTATTAATTTGTTATAAGACAATAAAAATTGTCTTTTATTGATTTTAGAACATATATAAATCTTAATTATTTCATATAAAATATAATATAATTATTATAAACTAGCGTTTAGTTTTATTCCACACTTCTGTTCATTACATTTTTTTTAACATTTTAGTATGCGAAGGATAACGGTAATCAAATAACGGAGCATTTATATCTTGTCTATTAATAAATAATCTTATTGTATTTTAATGCTTTGTTTTTGTAAAAAAAAACTAGGGGAATTGTTTTATTGCCGTTATTTCAATTAACATAAGCTGGATTTTTTTGCTAACGCGTATAAATTATCCCATACAAATTTGACGTTTTTTAACTATGTACTTATATACGGCAAATTTATGTCAAATTTGTATGGTATAATTTATACACGTTAGCAAAAAAATCCACCTATAGCAAATTTAATTTATTTTTAATCAATTATTAATTTGATTTAGGATTTTTATTAAAAAAACAATGAAGAATTTATATTTTTATGTAAGGTAGGCCAAACAGTATTAGAAATATGATGCAAAAGAACATTAGAAGACATAATACTGAACTCAACAGGGTACAACAGCTTCGATAAGTTTTAATGACATGCTTAGACAGTGTGTTTGAGTAAGCATAACATGGCACAACACCTTGTTTGAATTAACATGACATGGCACGACATGGATTTTTTGAAAAAGACATTTTTACAGAAAATGTTGAATTGTGCAGTACTTTAGTGTCAATATTGTTTTAACAAATTTTTGTAAATTTTTTTTTTTTAAATTTTTGTCATGTTTCTAAATTTAAAATCTCGATAATTTCATCAACAATATTGTCACAGAAAGTTTTTTCGTACAACAAACGGTTTCCGAGTAAAAAAACACAAAAAAAAATGTCTAGAGCCAACTATTTGATTTTTTGCCAAAATTTTGAAAAAAAGTCAAATATTGGTTGTCTATCAAACTTTGAAAAATATTGCTCAACAATACGAAAAAACACATCTCTGAAATTTTAACAGCGTTAAAAGAGCATTCTAAACTTAAAAATGGTGCCCTTCCCAGGAAAAAAGGATATTAAAAAATTGTTTTCAAAATTTTTGAAAAAAAAATTAAAAAAAAAAAACCTTCAACCTTCATAATTTTATCTACAATATTTTTTCCGCGCACAAAAAGTGTTAAAGAACTGTCTAAAAGTCAATATTGTCAAAAAAAGTGCTTTTTTAAACGCCCATATCTTCCAAAGTATTGATAAAAAAAATAAGGTTTTAAATCATTTACGAACACAGAAAAAATTTTAAACGAATTTCAATCAACAAAAACGCGGATTCAATCAATTTTTGATTAAAATTCCTTCAATTAAGAAATTTGTTATACCAATCATCAAATTGTAGGTGATTGATTGAACATTTTCTCAATCAAACATTTTTTCGATTTAAAATCTAAAATTTGATACATTTTTTATTTATAGTCAATTAAAATATTGATTGATTTAACAAATGAATTGTAAGCTTATGACAAAATTAAAAAAAAATTCATCTTTTTTGCTTTCCAATATCAGTGGCGGGTACAGCTTTTGGGTATGGATTTTTTTTTTTTTTACTTCGAAAATAAAATCGTAAATTCACCTTTGTTGACGAGCGAAAAAAAGGGATACATTTTTTTTGCAAAAAAAAGTGATGGGAGCGCTAAAAAATTATCAAATTTATTAGTTTTTGTCGAAGGATCATTTCTTTTAATTTGTTTTAAAAGAAAATTGTTTATTTTTCGTATACATAAGAAGAGTCTAAATCTAAAAATTTTTTAATAGAAGAAATTCTTTCTACATAGAAAATATTAGATGTGTGACATTGTTCGTGAAAAATATATTTTTTATAGGGAAAATATCTCTGAATATAAGATTTCTTCTTTACGAAAAATGTCTCAGAATCTGAGACTTTTTTCGTATAGAAAAATTTTCAGATTCTACGATTTTTTTCCCCAGAAAAAGTCTCAGATTCGGAGACCTTTTACTATCTAAAAAGTCTCATATTTTAAAGCATTATTGGGATATTTTTACTATAGAGAGGTATTAGATTTGTTTCGTACTGAAAAAATTTTAGATTCTGAGACCTTTTTTCTATAGAAAAACTCTTAGATTCTTAGACCTTTTTCCAATAGAAAAAGTCTCAGCTTCTAAGACCTTTTTCCTAAAGAAAAAGTTTTAGATTATGGGATCTTATTCTTAAAGAAAAAGTCTCAGACTCTCAGACATTTTTCCTAAAAAAAAAGTCTAAGATTCTGTGAGCTTTTTCGTATATAGAAAAGTCTCAAATTCTGGCATTTTTTTCCTAAAGAAGAAGTGACAGATTCTGAGATCTCTTTCCCACACTCAAAAAAAAAAACCTTGTAAAGTTACCAAAAAATCTCGTGATTTTACAAGGCTATTCTCGTAAAATATGACGTAGGTAAAATTCTCGTAAAATTACGAGGATTTCCTCGTAATTTTGAATGCGCCAAAATTTGGTAAAATAACCAATTTTATTGGTAAAAATATTGGTTTAAAACTGGAAAAATAAAAAAAAATGGTAAACTTACAAGCAAAAATGGTAATTATGTTTAAAAAAATGGTAAATTTACAAACCAAAATGGTAAGTTTACAAAAAAAAATTGTTAAACAACATAAATCCTCGAAATAAAATCATTTTTGTAAAATAACTGTTTATTTTTGTAAATTAACTAGAATCCTCGTAATAAATTTTTCAAAATATTGTCAACTTTTTTTTTTAATATTTTTTAATAAAAAAAAAAAATACAACAATATAAATCCTCGTATAACAAAAGTTTTGTAAAATAACAGTTTTTTTTTGTAATTCAACTAGAATCCTCGTAATAAAAACTTTGTTGTAAAATTACAGTTTTTTTTTGTAAAATAACCTTTCAAAATGGTAGAATACAATTTCGAAAATAAACTTGTAAAATTACCAATAAAACTGTAGTTCTCGTTTGAGCAAAGTACAAGATTTTTTGTTAAAAAACAAGGAAAATTGTTAAATATTGGTAAAACGGGATTACAAGGCATTTTACCAGGCGTTTTACCAGTTTATTTTTTTGAGTGTATAGAAAAAGTCTCAGATTCTAAGAAATTTTTCCTTTGAAAAAAGTCACAGATTAAAGTCAAAGACCTTTTTCATTCAGAAAAAGTATCAGATTCTGAAATCTTTTCCTATCCTAAGACCTATCCTAAGACCCAGTTGGAAATTCTGTGACTCTTTCCTAAAGAAAAAGTCCCAGATTCGGAAATATTTTTCCTATAGAAAACGTCTCAGATTTTAAGATCTTTTTCCTATAGAAAAAGTCATAGATTCTGTGTCCTGTTTCCTATAGAAAAAGTCTAATATTTTGAGACATTTTTCTGAGATTCTGAGACCTTATTCCTATCAAAAAAAGTATTAGATTCTAAGACCTTTTTTTCCATAGAAAAAGTCTCAGATGAGGCTATTTTTCAACTTTGAGAGCTTGTTCGTTAAAATAAGTCTAAAATTCAGAAATTCTGAGACCTTTTTCCTATAGAAAAATTCTTCTGCGACATTTTAAGAGCTTTTTCACATAAAAAAAATCTCAGATTCTGAAAATTTTTTCTTTAGAAAAAGTTTATTCTTTAGAAAAAATATTTTTCAAATAGTTTTACATATGGGGCATCTCATGTCAAATCGGACACTTTGAATATTTTTTTTTTAGATTTTCCCAATTTGTTGACAGTTTTTAGTACCCTTCGAAAACTCCTTCGCGGTACATTTTTAGGTTTTTTTGATGACCCGTTCAAAAGATATTTTTAAAAATTGGTAGTTTGTTCCCTTACTCAAACTTCTTTTACTCATAACTTCTTCAATAATGATCCATTGCAAATTGGAGACAGGATATTAGTTTGTTCCGAAGAAATATTTAAACGTAAAAATTAATGGGGGTCGGTCTTGGAAATGACCCCTCTATGACGCACCATTGGAGCAGTAGAAATGATTTTAAGATTGGAATATTACAATAAAACTTTTTCAAAAAATTTAAAAAAATAGTAATAATCTTTATACCATGATCCTAATGGGCAAAAAATTTGTAGAATCGATAGAAGTTTTACACAAAAAAATTTAAAAAAAATCAAAGAGTACATTCATTTTCAAAAATGAGATTTAAATTTTACTAAATCACTTTTAAGAATTTTTTTTTGATTTTTTTTAAGTAAGTAAAAAACCAAAAATTAAAAAAAAAAAAAATACAATTTGGACCATTATTGAAGCAGTTTGTGTAAGGGAACAAACTACCAATTTTTAAAAATTTGATATCTTCTGAACGGGTCATCAAAAAAATCTGAAAATTTACCACAAAAGAGTCTTCAAAGGGTAATAAAAACTGCAACAAATTAGGAAAATCTAAAAAAAAATTATTCAAAGTGTCCGATTTGACATGGAATGCCCCATATGTACGTTGGACTATCAAAATTTTTAAGATTTTAAGATATTTTCCAATAGTAATGTGACAGTTAAATAAAATAACAAAAATTTCAATCAAAACATTGATTGACTCATTTAAATTTTTTTGATCAATATATTTAATTGATAATTTTTAGCCAATAATTTTTTGTGTCTAATCAAATAACCAAAAATAAACAAAATCTGTGATCCGTCAGTTAAATTTCCCATGGATTTGCTCAACATCTTAATCGTGCATTTCGTTATCTGACTGTAGGTTAGGTTAGGGGTGGCGGAGCTCAAAATTTTGAACTCCTCGCATAGACCGGCTAGTCCATAGCAATACCACATGTTCCTTCAGCGACGAGGATAAAACGCGGTAGTCTATGTTGCAAACAAGGTCCATAACTGCGATTTCTTCCAGATTCTCGAGTTCTGCTTTGCCTAAAATTTGTTTGCGATGCCTGGCCAATGCGGGGCATTTGCACAGGATATGTTCAACTGTTTCATCCGTTTTCGGTTCATCACATCTTCTACAACTGGAATCAGAGATGAGTCCAATTGTTCTTGCGTGGAAAGCAATTAGGCAGTGTCCCGTGACCACTCCCGTGAGTAACCGACATTCTCTTCTGTTAAGAGAAAGTAGGTAGCGAGTTCTTTTGAGGTCGTAACGCGGCCAGATTAATCTAGTAATTCTGCTTGTACTTAACTCTTGCCATTTCCTGTCCGCCATGGAAATACACTGACAATCACTTCTCGATCTGACTGTAACATAGTAATAATTTTGTTCGGATAAAAAATTGTTAAAATCTCAAATTACCATAATTAAGCACGTGGGATACATAATTTATTTAAATCAAACATATACTACTACAAAAAATTGTTACAATGAAACCTATAAAAAAATAACAATCTTATCGATGAACAACGGTCAAATTGTTGACTTTTTTTTTGCAACAGCGCACATTTTATTGATGATTTTGAATAAATATATTTTCCCATTTCATTAAAAAGATAATAAAAGCGAGAAAAATCAACAACAAAAAATTGCTTTGGTATTCATGATTTTATTACGAGGCAGGTTAAAGAACTTCCGTTTATTTTCTAGCAACAGAAAACAACGGAAAATGAAAAAAAAAAACAAAAAAACAAAAAAATATAAATAAATGTATTTCAGACACAAAAAAAGCACGTGATTAATTAAAGCATTAATTTTGCTAAATTACTTCAATACATCAGAGAAATCGAACTCATTTGTCAAAATTAACCTGAGTATCAAGTCGAGACCAATAGTAACAACAGAACAACACAGAATACAACATGTACTTGTTTAATGTAAATGAATTCATTGATAATGAAGTTGAATGCGTAATAAATAAGGAAATGCTTTATAAGGTGGTGTTGGCTCCTGCTGCTGCTGCTGGTTTGTTATTTGGATAAATGGAGGTAATGATTATAGGGAGCTCTCATTGGATAGCGCTGGTTTTTGGTTGAGCTTGATGAGGTTTGTTTGTAAAAAAGGAAATAAAGTAAAATTAATGATAAAATTTATAAGATTCGAAAAGCAATGTGTTTTTTTATATTTGCAGCCAGTCATTAATGAGTATACAATCAAAGTTTTTTTTTTTTTGTATATTATATTTTATGATTACAATTTGTTAATTCTGACAGGATGTTAAAGATAAGCAAAAAAAAAACGATACACAACTTTTAAGAATAATGTTCAAATTAAAATCGCGAATATTTTAGAATTTGTGTTATACTAAGAAGAAAAATTCTATCGAAATCTGTAGAACAACTTTCAGTTGGTATTACCAAACTTTTAGCAGATTTTTCTGCTAAAAAACATATAACTAATATCTCTGTCATTCACTTTTTATATTTTTCTGTCATTTTATAGATTATTTTGTAATTTTACAGAAACTGTTTATTAAAACTTTCTTAAAGAAAATTTTCCAAGATTTTTTTTTTAATATCATTATATCAGCTAAACCCCCATTTCGCCACAGTATGAGGAGCATTCCACGGTCACGAACAGACAAATTCAACTATTTCTAGCGCTTATATTTCTTATAGCTTTAAATAAATAAAACAAATACCCTATTTTTCCATTATTTATTTGACTCCATACTAATCTCTGATCCTACATAGGAGGCATTCCACACCAAATGTTCCCCTACAGGAAAACATGTGTCACGTAAATTTCTGAATAGGTTGTTTGGATAGCCCTATATGGAACTAAGAAAATTGCGTTTTTGGTTTTTCTAATTTTTTAAAAACTGGCCTTAGGAGGCGTGGTCAAATATTGGAAAAATGGTCAAATTTGTGGCGAGTTGCCTTGATTAAATATTTATCACATTAAAACGGAATGCACCACAATCTTAAAATATTACATTCGTATATAGTTTTGTATGGGCTATCGATTAAAATTTTTTGTTTTGGAAAATTTTCAGAACCCGTTCTGAAATTTTCCATTTTTTAAAAAAGTCAATTTATCAAAGTCAATTTATCAAAAAAATTTTTAGTTTTTTTTTTTTTAAGTTTAGATGTTTGTCCATCCACACAAAAAAATTCAGACACGTTTTTTGCGTTTTTTTTTTCGAGAAAATCGCATTTGAATTTTAAATATCATAACAATTTTGTAATTTGCTTGTATTTTCTTGTTTTAACGTTTCGAATGAGTATTATTAATTGCATAAATATTATTATTGAAATTCAAATGTGATTTTCCCAAAAAAAAACCAAAAACGCATGTCTGAATTTTTTTGTGTGGATAGACAAACATCTAAACTTAAAAAAAAAAAAATAAAAAAAGCGGCCCGATTTTTGATAAATTGACTTTTTTAAAAAAAGGAAAATTTCAGAACGCGTTCTGACAATTTTTCAACAAAAAAAAAATTTAATCGATAGCCCATACAAAACTATATAAGAATGTGAATTTTTAGATTGTTGTGCATTCCGTTTTAATGTGATAAATATTTAATCAAGGCAACTGGCCCAAATTTGAGCATTTTCCAATATTTGACCACGCCTCATAAGCCCAGTTTTTGAAAAATTGAAAAACCAAAAACGTAATTTTCTAAGTTCCATATAGGGCTATACATACAACCTATTCAGAAGTTTATAGGTTGTTTGTTTTTTCGAGTAGATCACAAAAATGCCCATTAAACTTGCCAGAGACCCTCAAATTTTAGAGTTATTGTCAAAAAAAGGTTTTTTTGGGACTTTTCTCACTAAACCTTGTGTAATTCAGAAAATTTTCAACCGATTTTAAGTTTTTTAACTGTTTTGGATAGAAGAAGGATAGGACTTTCCATTCCTTATCTTATAAAAAGATCTATTGATTTTTTCTATAATATCTAATATTTTTGTTATTTTTTGAAAATTTTTCGAGTTTATCGATTTTTTTTGCTATAGTTCGTTAAACAACCTTTATATTTATGAACGTAGGTTTAAACAAAATTTAATTCTGAATACGATGAACTTTATCCTGGAAAAATCGGATATCAATTGACAGAGTTGTGATAATTTTTCTAAAAAGGAAAATTAAGATTTTGCAGGAAATCACCGTCCAGATAACCCAGGCAAAAAAAAGTAAATTTATCATAAGAGCTCATGTGCAATATTTATAAAGGTTTTTGGTGCGCTGAATCCGAATCTGGCCTTTAAATTGCTCTATAGCATCAGGTTTTTGAGATATTTAACATATATTGATATATCAAGAACTTAATAAGATAGCGCAATTTCAAGGTCAAATTCGAATTCAGGGGGTCAAAAACCTTTAAAATAATCATACGCGACATCTCAGTATGTTCGTTTATTTATTTATTTATTTTTTTTTGCCTGGGTTGTCCGAACGACAATTTCATGCAAAATCTTAATTTTCTTTTTTAGAAAAATTATCACAGCTCTGTCAATTGTTATCCGATTTTTTCGGCATAAAGCTCGTTGTATTCACAATTAAATTGTCTTTAAGAATACGTTTATAAATATTGTTGAACAAACTATAGCAGAAAAAAATCGATAAACTCTATAAATTTTCAAAAAAATAACAAAAAAATTAGATATTGTTGAAAAAATCAATACATATCTTTCTTATATGTATAGACCATTTCACACACATAAAAAGCCCTATCCTTCTTCTATACAAAACAGTTAAAAAATTGAAAATCAGTTGAAAACTTTTTAAGTTACATGTGGTTTAGTGAGAATAGTCCCAAAAAAAAGTTTTTTTACCATAACTTTAAAATTTGAGGGTGTCTGGCAAGTTTGATGGACATTTTTGTGATCTTTTCGACGAGACCTACAACCTTAACTACCTCATTTCAAAAGGATATTCGATTTTGTGTTTTTTGTAGCACAGTGTAATATATAAACATAATGGGGTCCTCGACAGGAATTTCAATGCGTTTTACATGGAATGACAAATTAATGTAGCGTTTTATTTTTGATGATTTGGAATTACTTCGTACTCCTCTAAAAAATTAATCGATAGGAGGATAATTTGGCTGGTCCAAAGGCTTTATTTTTTCTTGAAAAATTTTGCTTTGGAAAGAACACCAATTTATCCCTGCTGTTAGGTTAAGCCCATTTGGTCCCATTTTTGGATTGTTTCCTTTGTAACTTTTGAACGGTGATATATACTGGCTTAGGTTTTTAGCTCTTGGGGTCTTTTTATAAAACAATGTTTTTTACAAAAAAACTAGGTTCTGACTTAAACCAGGACTGAGAAAAATAAAAAGTTACGTTTCTTAGGTTAAGGGACCATTTGGTCCATAGTATATTTTCTTTGTTTTTTTACATTAAAAAAAAAAAAACAATAAGTATTTATTAGTTTGTTTTATAATAATTGTCATTGGTTGAGGGCAAACTGTTTTTCGAAATAAAATTGCTGCAAATGGTGCATTTTATGTTAGACTTATAAATGCAGCAACTGCAAGTTCCACGCTTTCGAGCCCCAGAACTAGAAGTAGTATTTTTTGAAAAGGACGCTGGAACTATGCATGGTGATCGTATTTCAGTCAATAGCTGTGCTGAGCACTCTTGTTGAGGTAATCTAGTCCGTTTCATCATATACGCCTTAGCCAGAGAAAGTGGTAGTTGCCGCAAAAACTCGGGTCTCTTGAGATTCGGATCAGCTGGAGCCCATCAAACGTCGATTTCAGAAAAAAGTATGTACGCTTTCAAAGCGGATGTATCAAGTTTGTTTGCAAATACAATGTTTGGCCAGCGATTTGTTTAGCGTTTAGTGCTGTAGCAACCGACCATTTGATCAGCAGTATCTACGCCACCTAAAAGCGGCGAGACATTAGAAATTAAAGAGAACATAAAACGAACACACCTTTCGTTGAATTGTAATACGAAACAATCTCCGGTTTTTTCTTCAATCCAGTCTCATCAACAGCAGCTGTTGTGCATTGAACTTATAAATATTATGGATCTGTGCTTGTGGCTGAAGATAGCATTGCTGGTCGTAATGCCATCGCAAGCAAATGTAGAATGGTACAAAGGGAGTTTTTTGACAGTCAGCATTTTCGGAAGAATAAATGTTTTATTTTTTCGTACTGTTTCCACATATGTTAGTTTCCTCTCCTGAAGTTTTTTTTACCAACTCAAAAGCGGAAAAAAATTGTCGCCTGTTATATTTTGCACTTTTAAGCCTTCTGTCAGGTTCAATACAACGCCTTGCCCTTGCTTCTTTTCAGGCTGTGCATTTCTAGGCTTACCAATGTACGGTTGTATTTTCCATACGTAGCCTGACTTAGAGTCCACCAATAATGAAAAATAGCTGTATATATACAAAAAAGGGAAATCTCGCAATTGTGTTTTACATTAGCTATGCTGAGAAAAAAAAATGCAAAAAGGGGAAAATTTATACATTAGCTGTGTTGAGTAGAGATGGGCGATAGTCACGTGATTTGCGTGGTTCACTTCAATCACGCGTGACTCATGCGTGAGCAAAAGTTTAGTTTATCACGTGATTCGCGAGTGTACGTGATTCCAAATAATTTATGCGTAAGAGATTTGTGAGTGAGTCCATTTTTTTGCGTGAGTGCCATTTTCCTTGCGTGATTCAACTTTTTTTTGTATTGTTTACAGTTTTATTTAGAGTTCTTAGTCTTATTTTTCGTTTTGCAATCAGTTTAGTTTCAAATTACCGGTCTGCTAATAAATGAAAAACCTTTTATTTTTAATTTTCGTAAGAATTGTGTATTTGTAAGTGAAAATTGCGTGAGCGTTATTATGAATCACGTGAGTCACGCGTGACTTATTTTAATTTTACTAACGTGAGTAATCGGTGTGCTTGAGTAAAGAAAAAAATCGAGTTAGTGATTCATTAGTGGTTATAATATTTTTTGCGTGAGTGAGCGTGAGCCAAAACTCACTCACGCGATCATCTCTAGAGTTGAGTAAAGCTTAAATAATTAATATTTAGGGAGAAGTGATCCTAAAATTTATACAAATATAAGATTAAATTGTTGTTTTGTGTGAATATTTAAGTATGGACCAAATGGTCCATTAACCAAACATACGTAAGTTTTTTCTAACCTAACAGCAGGGTTATACAGCAAAACATTATCTTGATTCAATGGTTTGGGCAAGAGTACAAACTTCGCAGACATTTTTTTTTTTAGATTTTCGCATTTTTTTAACAGTTTTAAGTACCTTTTGAAAACTTCTTCCTGGTTAATTTTCAATTTTTAATGACTCGTTGAGTATAGTTCGTTTACTCAAACTTATTTTACTCATAAATTCAACTAAAATGCAAAAGGCCCTAACTAACATTTTATTAATTTTACAGGAGAAGCAAAAAACAGTATAGAGTAAAATTTTTAATTTGTTAGTAACTTTGTTGGTTTTGATTGAATTGGGCTAAAATTTTGTGAGGACGTACGTTTTGGGAATATGTATCAAAATTAATCACAAATTGATTAAAATAATGCTTATTTTTAGTTGCGTTCATTGGCGATTTTGCAATTAACATGTTTTTAATTTTTGGCTATAAAATTGTTAGTTTTTATTTTGTGACTCTAATTTTTTGTAGGGGCGTGTAGGTTAGTAAAATACACCAGAATCAATTAAAATACTGATTTCGAATTTTTTGTTAGTTAGGGCGTTTTGCATTTTAGGTGACGATAATTTCTCCAAAATTGTCCAAGTTAAAAAAAAAAAATTATTTTACGTACTTTTTAGAAAATAAAACTAAAAAATTTACAAAAATATTCAATTATTATTTAAAATTTGAATCTCATTTGAAAACTTTTGCACTCTTTGATTTTTTTGAAATTTTTTTGTAGAAAACTTCTATCACATACCTCTCTTCAAGCAAGTTTATATTTTGTTAAAATGGTGAAAAATCGGCTAATGGCAGTTCTTTAAAAATCGTTAACACGAATGTACAAGATGATCCTGTTTTTGAGTTATTGTTAAAAAATTCAACTGTTTGATAAGAAAAACTCCCATTAATATTACCAAATTTTTCTAGTTCGGTCCGTTTTGGAGATATTTGCGTACGAGATTTTCGAGTGAAAAAATTTTCAAACGCGAATATCTTGAAAACTGAACATGCTAGAAATTTTGGATAGCAATTTGGAATTTAGAAGATCCGTTTTAAATGAAATTAACTCCAATTTTTGGAAGAATTTGAAACATTGGACCACCAAAAGTGGCAAATTACCTTTTATTTTTTTGACTTTTTAACAGCGAATATCTCAAAAACGGTATGTGGTAGAAAAAATTGGATGACAGTTTTGGAATCAGGGTTGCTAAATATATAAAAGTCAGCTAGATATTTGTTGTCGAAAAATGTAATTATTTATTATTTAGCAATAACTCAAAAACATAATCAGCTAGGGTTTTCGTGTTAACGATTTTTAAGGATCTAAATAAAGAGGAGTGAAGTGCCTTTACCCGCTTTTGTCACTTCTGTAACATAACCTTAACTTGCTTGAAGAGGGGTGCGATCAATCCTACAAATTTCTTGCCCAGTAAGATCGTGGGTTTATGATTATTAATATTTTTATACCCTCCAACCACAGTATGGGGGTATACTCACTTTGTCATTCCGTGTGTAACATATTGAAATATCGGTCGTGGACCCCACAAAGTATATATAATATTGAACCATGATAGAATCTAAGACATCCGATGTCCGTCCGTCCGTCCGTCTGTAGAAATAACGATGCAGTCGAAACCAAAAGAGCTAGACCACTGAAATTGGGCAAGAATATCTCCTATGTTACTGGTAAGTTTAAGTTCGAAGATGGGCAAAATCGGACCCGGGGGAAAAAAGTTCCCCCTTAAAGAACTAAAACGACCCCTAAAAAATATGATATTTTTACGAGTTTTTTTTCATTTTTGCTCAAGTTATGTAACATTTGTATGCAATATTATGTTCATAGACCTGCGCTTGGACCAAGGGGGTTAGGAAATTCGATTTTTTTCAGGCCTTTGGGGACGTGGTTATAGAAATTAATTAAAAATAACGATACAAATTTATTATTTAAGCGTAAATATCATAAACAAATAATTTGTAAACATATAAAGCGGGGGTACAGGTGTCCCCACCAACTGCACCGACCCCCCCCCTTACCAAAAAAAAAGACGCCCCTTCGATTTTTTTTTTTTTTTTAATTTTAAACGTGTTGGAGGGTATAAAAGATTCGGCACAGCCGAATTTAACACTCTTATTTGTTTTTTCTATTTTTCTTAAAAATTTTATTGTAGTTTTTAAATTTTTATAACAGATCCATTGCACCAATGGTGCGTCCCAGTGGGGTCAATACGAAGACCGACCCCCATTAATTTTTACCCTCTAACATTTTTTTCGAATGAACTTACACTTCACTCTATATCTAATTCCTAAGGGGGCTGCCATAAAAACTGACATTTCTTAAAATTTGTTGTAACCGCTCTAAACCAAACGAGTGCCTTTGAAGGGATTTTTTAAATAATCGACCCACAGTATTTTTTTAATACAAACATTTTCTCAGAAACAATATTGTTTTTCTTAAGGTCAAAAAGTATTATTAAATGAATTTATAATCATTAATTGCGAAACAAAAAGTGTCCCCCTATTTTCCTATCTTTTTCGTTTTCCCATTTGGAGGGTGTAAAAGATTAGGCACAACCGAAATTGGAACTATAACTGTTTTTTTTTTTTGCTGACATCTTCATACAATTTTTTCACATGCCCCAAATTACAAGTCAGCAGTTTGTAAGCGGTGATATTTTTTGCCAACTCGTTTTTGTTTGGCTCTACCACTAGAGTGGAGGATATAAAATAAAATATTAATTTGTGTGTTCTCCCCAAATTCTCTGCATTTTAATAAGTTATGCATTGTATTAAAAAGTTTAAAGAATTATGTTTTTACTTTTGCAATTATTAACACCTGATAGCCAATGGAAAATTTTGATAGTAAATCTTATGTCTATGTACTTAAACTTTTTGTTTAAAAACTGTGTTTTTTTCATAATTTCAAACCCCTATAATTCTGTTTTCAAACATCCTACACACATGTGATTTTTTTTTTTAAATAAATTTTCACATAAATTGTGGCCATGTTCTTTCATATACAGTCACTTATTGTTTTAGTAATGAACTACACTCACTTACTTTACGCAACATTAAAAAGGCTGTTACGCACTAAAGCACAAACAGACACTTCATAGCAAACAACATAGTACATGCAAGCATGAAACAACTAAACAATTTAAATTGTTAAAAAATTGTGGTAGCATTTTGCTGAAAAAACAATTTGGGAAAATGAAACAATCCAACCAACTAACAGGTTTTTTTATATTAACAAATACAAACTCGTACTTACTCACACACTCACTCTTTTAAGCAGGATCGTATGCAAGAGAATTAAGGAAATGTGTTAAGTATCCGGGCCAAGCATCTCATCGACAAATTATTTTGTACGAAAATGAAAGAGTTTCTATTTATCTGTTTTATTTTGTATGGCAGTGCAAGAGATTTCGCCATTAAATAAAAACATATTTATTAATTAATATTAAAAATTTAATTAAACAGTTAATTAAATCAATTAAATATTTAATAGAAGGTAATATTTTCAAAGAATATACATAAGTTCTTAAAGGTATTGTAAGTTTTATTAACTAAAATTTTTTTCTTACAATCCCATTAAAAACGAAATCATTCATAAGGACCTGATCACGAATCTAAACCCTTTAAACAACATCTGTTAACAGATATAATTTTTGTTGTTATTGTATCATGCACTTTTACAACTACATTTAAATCATGGTTGGTTACCGTTACTTCTAAAATACGGTTACCGATTCAAAATCCCTCCAAATAGTATTCCGTTAACGTTAACGCTTAACATATTTCTGAAATGACTTTGCCGATACCGTTTTTCGTATTAGAAGTTACCGGTATAGTACAGGTATTTAAAATTTTACTTTCTTTTATAAATTTTTATAGATATAAGAAAACATAAACATTTACATACATATTTAAAAACAAGTGAGAGTGTTAAATTCGGTTTTGCCATAACTTTTATACCCTCATCGTGTAAAAAAACATTAAAAGAAAAGAAAAAGAAAAATTCGCAGGAGCATTTTTTTTTTTTTGGAGTGGGTCATTAGAGGTAATTGGCGGATACTTTTTTTATCACAGTAAATGCTTACAAAATCATTTATTATACTTTTTGAGCTAAAGTAATTCAATTGTATCATCATTAAAATAATAATGAGGGCGGGCAAAAAAAAACAACATTTTTATACCCCCTGGGTCCAAATTCAAAACATTGAACTTCTTCTGACATAAAATGTTGCTATTGCTGTAAAAAAATTGCTCTGTAAAAAAGTGTCATTTTCTAGAGGTTGGTTTAGTTCTTCAAAAGGGAACTTTTTCCCCCTGATGCGAATTTGCCTATTTCCAAACCTAATGGACATAAGACATATTCGTTCCAAACTTTAGGAGTTTGGATTTTTTATTTTGGACTGTATCGTGTCCTACACTGACCGACAGACGGATATCGCTGGAATGTCTAAGAATCGATCACAAATCAACAATATATATATACTTTATGGGGTACTAGACCGATATTTTGATGCGTTACACACAAAATGACAAAGTGAGTATACCGCTTTACTGTGGTTGGAGGGTGTAAAAATAATTACACTAGCTCACAAAATAAAAAAATGTTTGCCCGCGAAAAAAAAATTTTCACGTATAATGCACACTCAAAATAATACATTAGTAGATTTACTAATTTTTTTTTTGCTAATGCTGGTTAGCTAACTTTTAGCAAATTTTTAGTTGAGATTAGCATGTTAGCAAAAATATCTTGTAAACTTCATTTATCGCATTAGCAATTTTAAACAAAATTTGAACTATTTTTTTTTGCTAGATTTAAAATTGAGTTGACCAAATTTTTACAAGCTTTTTTGCTAATATTAGCAAAATAAATGGTAATTTTTTTTTTATTTTCAGAAAAATTAAAATGGCGCGATCTCGGAAACTAAGCCAGATAGAGCAAAATGGAGGCCATTTTTGGTTCTCGGGCTCTCCATAGTATCGCTGGTCCTCTTCACATGTGTGGACCCTAATGGGCCCTAACTTTGGATCCAAAAAAGTTAGCATTCCCGAAAATTTTAAAATGCTCATAACGCGGTAAATATTGCCGACACAACAAAAAGTCCAAAAGTCAAAAGCTCTCCGAGTAATATTTTTGAAGTTATCGAGTTTTTTAATTCTCAAGACCCCCAGTGGTCCCCTATAATCACGTATCTCAAAAACTAAACTAAGCATGATGATACAATTGACACCAATTTTGGATCAAAAACTATGACGATTTTTAAGGAACCCAACTAGGTCTAGGCCCATCGGGGTCTGGACCTATCGTGTCCGAGCCCAAAGGGGTCCTCAGATGTGTATGAACTAAGTTCAAAAAAAAAAAATTTGTTAACTAATTATTGGCAAAACATTTTTGCTAACTTTAGCAAAAAAAATTGTGGGTTCAAAATCAGCAAATTTTCTTGTAGGTTTACAAGCTTTTTATCATTATATTTTTTTTTTTTTTGAGTGTAAAAACATTATTTTCCAAACTGTTCCTTAGATTACAGTTTTAATATTGTAGAGAAGGAAAAATAAAAGTACACTTATTTTTTTTTGTTGTAGCGGCTCAAATTCGTAGTTACTGCTTGAAAATGATGAGGGAAGAAACGTTAATTTTATTTATTTTTTTTTTTTGTTTATACGAATTGTCTTTTTTATATAATTTATGGTTTCCGGCAAATCGTTTCATAAGGGTTAAAATACTTTCCTTGTAAGTTTTGAAAAACTGTTTGAAAATTTTCCCGGACACAAACATTTTTTGTCAGTTTTTTTTCGTTTTTAGAGAGGGAAATCTTTAAAAATGCTTTTATAAAAAAAAAATAAAAATTGTCTTAGTTTTAAACCCCGGATACAAACATTTTTTTTGCAACTTTCTTTGCGTTTTGGAATAAAAAAAATTATTAAAAATGCTTTTGCGGAAAGTTTCGGAAAACTCCCAAAAAATGTGATGTTTGTGCTCAACCGTAACAAGTTGTGTTCCAAGGAGCCAACTACCCAGTGACATTTCACATGTGATGTATCCGGGGTTAAGACATTTCTTTACAAAAGTGACAGGTGTTTTAATATAAAAAGTGTCAATTTTGTGGTAGGTTTTGTGCTGCCATATATTTTTTTTTTATATTTCTGAAAAAAAAAACTTTTTTTACAAAAGTATTGAAATAAAAAAAATTAATACAAATTTATGTGTTTTCAATTCCAAAATTATAATTTTCAGAATATTTCGAATTATAACATGATTGCTGCAAAAGTGTTATGGTTGCTACAAACAAGTTATGATAAAATTATCAATCTTAATATGACGCTCTTTAATTATGGTCGCCACAGTCATATCTCTTCTCTGGGTGTTCCGAACTTAAAATAAAATTTTAATCGAATATCTCTTATTTTTATGTATTTTCATAGATTCAAGTGATAATCGGAAGGATGCTTTGTAAGGTAACAAGAATTAAAAATAATGCCATTAAAATTAGGAATGATGATTTATGAGTACAAAATATATTTAAAAATCCTTTTTTGGAAGTTTAATTTCGAAATCCTTACATACATAATACGTTTATAATTTGAAAGGGACGTTTGTATGGGGGCTATTTACAAATAAAATTAAATTTAATTAAGAGAAACTTAAAAAATTGCATAAATTTCCAAAAAACTTGTTTTTTAGAAAAAATCTTGAAAACTGTTTGGCACCTCAAAAAAATTGAAAAAAAAAAAGGAAATCTCAGTATATGGCAACACTGCAAGTGACCTATCAAGAACCGGTCACTTATCATACAGGGTTATGAAAAGTATTTAGATTGTTATGAACATTAATAAATTTTAATTACAAATTCATATTTTAAATGGATTTAAATAAAAACATTGGCTAATAATATTTCGAACTCATACTACTTTATACACCAAAAAAGCTTTGCCGAGACTTTTTTCTTTTGAAAAAAATTTCCCCACTGTGCGGTTGGCAATTTCTCCTTGGATAGTGTTATTTTCTTTATTTAAAATTTATAACTTGCAAAAACCATAACATAAATGAGACGGTATAAACAGTTGCCGATGTGATTGGAAAACTCTTACCGTTACTGAAATCAATAAAAATAAGATAACTTACCGTTATTCGTTTCGGTAACCAATATTGAATAAAATACACACATATGAAGGAATGTTTTCTAACAGTCCAGCTATGTAATAGTGGTCTTTCCATGTCAATAATATATTATGAAGTTCAAAAATACTGCTATACGAATAATATAAAGGGATAGATGATATTTCGGATCATTCTTAAAATACTCATTTTTGGTATTAAGAAAAATCAGCGTAAAATTTGGCACGACGTTTTTAAAAAATTTAAATCCTAATAACAACATTTCAAAAAATCTTGAAAATCGGAGAGTACATTTTTTTTAATCGCTTACTCAAGTTGACTTATTTAATAAAAAAAATTCTTAACCCTAACATTTTCTCAAAACATATCTACCCTCTATCTTTAATCCTTAAGGCGGTCCCCATAATTTTATTTTTTTATTTTTTATAAACTTGTTTTATTAAATAAGCTCCTAACGCTTCCATTAACCCTAGGATGTTCAACTGGGCTTTTCGAGGCCCATTTTGATTTTGAGTAGTCGCCATCATTAACACCCACCACCACCCCACGAACACGCCCAAATCTGAGCCACGCATTAACAATTAGTGTGGTACAAGACTTCTACACACTACACACTCCCAGCAATCAATTAAAAGCTTAAAGGGGGAAAAATTGTAAGGGCCTCGCCAGGCCCAGTAGAGTCACTTACCACTGCCCAGGCAGTCAGACATCCTAGGGTTAAGCCTTATAGAGGGGTAACATGTTAGACCGATCTCTATGATATATTCCCCCAACATCTTTCTAGAACAATCCAATCCCGTATCTCCACTTCCTAAGATAGCTTCCATACAAAAGTTGCATTTTTAAGTTCAAATTTTCATTGGGCAACAAAAGTTTTGTTTTTAGGTGTGTGATTAGAAATGCGATTGCAAAAAAAAAAATTAAATAAATCGGACTAAATGCGGTCGCGCTTTTAGCAAAAAAACTGGACCCTGATCTGTCGAAATTTGAAATTTCCCTTTATAAAATGGCTCTATAAGAGATAATCACGCAGTTAAGCACGTTTTTTAGGTCTCTACTAGCACATTGTCCACACATCATTTTTAAGAAATCTAATAACAAAAATCAAATTGGCAAGCGTTTAAAGGGTTCGTATGCAAAAGGTACCCTAATTTTGGGGGGCTCCGCTCCCTTCCCCGGTCAGCCGCTGAGCTCCAACTTCCAAATTAAGCTCTTAAATACGTTAGCTATGACCATTCCAAATTTTCTGGCTATCGGTCCTGTACTTACTGAATGGCTGAATTATTTCCAAAAAAAATTGCCAAATCTCCGTTTTTAAAACCACTAAATACGCAATTATTAGTAATATTCACAATACATCGTTTTGTTCTTCAATCGCAAACCCTTAATAACAAACAGAAATTGCATACGCCGATAAGATTACTTGCCCGTAGGGCAAGTAGTCTCAAATATATGCACTTATCTTTAACGTGTATGAACAAATAACTCAGCGCTAAAATTGTAATGTGCAAAAACGAGACAAAGAGAGATTAAGGAATGTTGTTGTTTCTAAGGATCGTAATATTGTTTGTGTAAAATAAAAATCTTCTGTTGACGTCACACACATAACATATGTAATGAAATACGAACCAACTTCTGCTGTTAGTTTGTCAAGCAGAGCGATAGCCTAGATGGTAAAGTGCTAGCTTTGCAAACTGATGGAAAATTTCATAAACGTGGGTTCGATTCCAATCAGAGTTAAGTCTGTTGATGAAAAAACATATAGAAAACACAGTCTTACAAAAATCAAACGATTTAAATCCAATGTAATTTTCTCCACTGAAGACGTAGAGGTGGCTACAGAAACCATGGTCTGGAATAAATCCACGTTAAAAATAACCTTTAGAAATACAATGTTTTCTTCTTCAATCACAAACCCTTAATAAACTAAAATCGTTTAAAAGGTGTGACCTGTAAGTAAAATTGGACAAAAAAGTATATTTTTCCCGACTGTCTCAAAACTCGACTTCGTTAAGTATTTATTTTCAAAAATGTAAAAACTTTGCGTATACAAAAATCCTCCAAAAGCATAAATAATAATCTCTATTAAAATTAATGTGACCCGTATTTTTGCATGTGTATTTTTATTTGGATTTTCCCGAAAGACCACATTTTTTCATAAGGTGGCAAAACTTTTTTAAATTTGAGGTTGGGCAGCTAGATTCCCGTATAAAAAACCTCCTCTGTTAGTTGATTGATTTTGATAAGACGTGCTGAATTATATTAAACACTGCGTATGAGTAATATTTAATAATGGAATAGCATCATTTTATTACTCCCTTTTTAAATCCGAGGTTGAGCAGCTAGATTCCCATATAAAAGACCTCCTCTGTTAGTTGATTGATTTTGATAACAAGTAATGGATTCTTCTAAATACTGCGTATGAGTAATATTGAATATTTGAGTAGATTAATATTGCTCATACGTCTTGAGGCACTGTTTAAATAAATTACTTAGGTACGCATTATTTTTTTTACTATTTTTTATCGACAAATCGTTAAAAAGCACATAAAAAATGGTAATTGTACCAAATTAGTTTGTGCGGATCAATGAAAGACGTTCTGTAACGACACAGTCCAAAAAAGAGGAGCTAGTTCGGCCCGAATATTTCCTATAGTCCTCAGCAAGCAATATCCGCAAAAAGGCTGGAAAAATCTTTCCCCTTGATGAACTAAACCAACCTCTGAAAATCTTAATACAATTTTATGTCAAAAGATGTTCAGTGTCTTACAATTCGACCCTCACGATTAGAAAATTATGTGGTCGTGGATATAAAAACTAATGAAAATAGTTATAAAGTTGTGTTGCTTAGTAAAAAAAATCATAATAAATGGTTTTGTCAACATTAACCACGAGACAACAGACGACCCAAAAGACGCCTGCGGACTTTGTTCCAACTTAAAAAAGGCCAAGATTCGGCACAACCGAATTCAACACTATCACTAATTTAAAATAACTTAAATTATTTTTTTTAGCATTATATTTTTGCATATTTTTCAATGAATTCCCGTTGGAAAATTTTAATGTTTATTACAGTTTAATTCTTTTGAAATGGGGCTCAATGAACTTTTTTTCTCTGTAACGCATAGTGGGATTCACTGCACATGCGATTACCAAAGGATAAGATAAATGATAACAATTCTTCCCACATTAATATCCTTTCTGAAAAAAAATATCTGCCTCTAGTTACAGATATATCATTCGAATGTATTTTTTGTATAATGTTTCTTAATTGTAAAGTCCAAAACCCATTAAAGCGGTAAGAGTGACAGTTCGCTTCGCTGCACACTGCCTAAGTTATAATGGTTTCTAAATGAAGCACTGCTGTAATCAAAGGTTCGAAAGAATTAATTCTTTAATTCAATTTTCTAATTCGAATTAAAAAAATAGAATTTGGCATTCCCTTAAATCATTCAACTTTCAAAATCACTGAATTAATTCATTCAAGAATTCATTCCTTAAGAATGATCATTCAACTTGAATCATTATTTTTTTATCCAAATCGATCTACTACAAATTGAATGATGAAATTTTCTTATCATTCAATTTAAAACAGTGAAGCGCAACACACATACACCCACATTTATGCTTGTGTGGGAAGCAGCAGACGAGACGTCGACAAAACAACAGCCGATCGTTTACACACGCATCTTCGTGTGCACACAAGCAACAGATTTTTGAAAATATAAAGGGAATGAAATAAAATAAATCATCATTCAATTAGTAATAGATTTGAATGATGAACAATTTTGGTCATTCAATTGAATGATTAGCTTGCAAGGAATTAATTCTCTTGGGAATTAATTCAATTTGATTTAAGCTTTGAGAATTAAGCCTTTGAATTAATTCGTGTTGAATGCTAGTAAGGAATGATAATTCAAAACTTTTTAAAACAGAATTGAACTTTTTGGGAATTAATTCTCAATAGAATTAATTCGTTCGAGGCTCTGGCTGTAATATTGCCTCAATGAACTGCTGTAAAACTGCAGTATTTTATTGTTTTAAAAAGATGTTCCCATAGACATATAGAACTTAAGTAGAAAAAATCATACAAAATTTTCAGAAGTTTAAGACTTAAAAAAAAAAAAATTAAAAATGTTATTATTCGACCTTTCCAATTTTAAATAAATAAAAATTCTTCGAGCTCGAGGCCAGTTTTTTCTGGTAAATAAATATTCATTTATTCTATTCAAATATGTTGATCCACTTTAAGAATAATCATCAAGGGAGTTAGTGAATTTTTATACACACAAAAACTTCAAAATATCTTGTGAACGTATTGACATCTAAAATTGCACTCTAAAAAATGTTTAAGCCGACAAACTCTTATATTCTCAAAATAAAGTATAATATTATGAATAAAACCTTCATTCTTTTGGACGAATTCTCAAATTCTGAACATATTCCGTGTATTTTTGTTTAGATTCTAAAAAAATTATAATAAGTCTTGGACTCGAAAGCTCCTAAATTTTAAGGAATTTTTGAAATGCATCAATTGTCGGACTCTGAGGCTCAGGATTTTTAAACATTTTTCTGATAGTAAAAAAATTCCAAAAATGTGAAACAATTTTCCAACAGACAACGAGTAAGATATAAGAAATTAGAGCAGTATTTTTTGCTATTAAATGTAAAATTTCTCTCACTATGCGGCGGTCTTCCAAAATATTTTTTAACTTTCTGGGGGACACAACTGAAAAAAATAACAATTTACTTTTATTAATGTCCTGAGGAATTATTTTCTCAATAGTTTCAACATTGCTACCACACATAATTTTCTGTAGCCGGACACCTAGAATATATTGTCTCATATGCATATCCATATAATGCATCTTTGCGTTTGGTATTGAAACTTTAAACATTGTTTACTCTTACAATTTCACACCATTTTGTTTAACATGCCTTTCTACTCTTAAACTTTATGTGTAGAATTAAAACAACAGAGTTTGTTGCAAATAATGTCAAAATACTTGAAAATTTAACAAAAACATGTATAAATTTTTCCATACTAAACATACATACATGCGTTTATTATGCTTTCACATACTTACATACATTTACTGTATGAATGTGATAAATTCTATAGATCATAAATTAAAAAAAAATTGACCCTCGAATAACGTAGTATGAACTGATGAAATTTTTCAAACAAAAATTTACAAGAATTTATAATAATTTTACTTTTATAATTTGTAGGCCCAAATTTTGATAAAACACTTCAAAAAGAGACCATCAATTAACGGCAAAATAAACAATACGCCTGTCAATCGAGAGACTTATGTATGAAACTTCTACTGCGTTTGATATTCCCCATAAAGTTATGCAACATGCACCACAAAATACAAGCACGTTCAATTTAAAACGTCTATAATATTTTATTTAACATATCAAACGTAAACAGTGCAGTATTCAAATTTATTTTACGCGGAAATAGTGCTACACTAAAAGAAAAAATTGTTTCTTTAAATTTATTTCTTCTTTGATACACAAAAACAAAGTACTAAAAAAAATTGTTAAATTTACAACCATTTATTTAAGAGGACTTTCAACGTGGTTCCATGAAAATCATACGCCAACCCAGTTTTTTTAATTATACTCCCATTTTAGTGAAAGAGGGCAGGCGCGGATCCACGATATCCTTCAAAAAATCAGAAAAAAATTTGAGATGGGAGAACTCATCCCTGAGACGCGGGTGCATACTCGTAGTACTCGCCTTTCCAGCAACTCACATCCGTTTGTTGTCGACTGTCCAATTAATCGCACAACGCATTACAAAAAAAAATCGTTTCTCGGTCGAACAAGCCGTATATGGAATAATAAACTCCCCGCAGAAATCTTTCCAGTAGGCTATAATTTAGAAAAATTCAAATTAAATGTCCACAAACACTACTCCCTCTTTCCTTCTCCTAATAACATATTTTCCTAATACCAACACAATGCATTGCATTAGTAGGGGGCATCCCCTGAGTGTTGGCTCAAAGCAAAAAAAAAAAATACACTTTACGCGTAAAAACTCAAAACTGTGGGACACATTTTTAAATTGTTCATATATTTTTTTTGTTTTTGGAGTATAAATCATATTTATGCAGAAAACTTCTAAGAGCATTTTTGTTATAGAAAACTCTCCGATTCTTAAATACATATTATCGTAATAAAATCAACGATTTTGAGACATTTTTTGAACGAAAGACCCCTGAAATTGCTGGAATATAATCTGAAAATTTTTTTATTCGAGAATCTTAAAATTTTTCTATACGAAAAATATCTCAGAATCTGAGATGCTTTCTTTACGAAAAATATCTCAGTATTCGAGAATTTTTCTATACGAAACATGTCTCTGAATTTATTTTTTTCTGTAAAAAATATGTCTCAAAATCTTAAATCTTTAAATTTTTCTAAACGAAAAATATCTCAAAATCTGAGAATTTCTATACGAAAAATATCTTAGATTCTGAGAATTTTTCTACGAGGAAATTGTCACGGAAACACTCTCACTTGTTTTATGTACATTTGATAAACAAATGAAAAATTTTTATGCGAAAAGCTTAGACTTGGTGAAAAAGTAGTTTTGGTAAAAAAAAAAATTATTTTTTTTCACGAAAAACAAAATTATGTTAAAATAAATTTGATGAACCCAAAAGTTTTGGTGAAAAAAAAATTTTTATGAAAAAAAAAATTTGATGAAAAGAAAATTTTTTTGATGTAAAAAAATTGATGAAAAAAAAATATATTTTTTTTTTTGTTTTTGGTGAGAATAAAATTGATAATAAATAATTTGATAAAAAAATTTGATGAAAAAAAATTTATGAAAAAAATATGATAAAAAAATATGAAAAAAAAAAATTTGATGAAAAAAAAATTATTGAAAAAAAATTGACGAAAAAAAAAATTTTGATAAAAAAAAGATTTTTGATGAAAAAAAAAAAAAAAAATTGATGACAAAAAAAAAAAAAAATTTGTTGAAAAAAAAAAAATTTATGAAAAAAAAAAATTTGATAAAAAAAGAAAATAATGAAAAAAAATGATAAAAAAAAAGTTTGATAACAAAAAATGTATGAAAAAAAAAGTTTGATGAAAAAAAAAATTGATGAAAAAAAAAATTGATGGAAAAAAAATTTGAGGGGAAAAAAATTGATGAAAAAAAATTTTTTTTTTGTTGAAAAAATTATGTTAGTTACTATTCACCAGTTGGTGAAAAACGGTTTTATTCACCACGAGGTGAATTATTATCCAAGTTCAACACCCAATTTATTAAAATTTTTGGTTTTAAGAAAATGAAAATGGTAATTCTTGTTTTCTTTTTCGTTAATTGTTAGCTTAAAAAGTCAAACTGAGGTGGCGTCCTGCAAATTTTTTAAAATTAGACACCAGCCTTAAAACATTATCATGTTAAAAATTTCAGACTCGTATTGAAAAAGTCTGATATTCTTTGAGACATTTTTCCTATTGAAAAATTCTAAGATTCGGAAACATTTTTCGTATTGAAAATTCTCAGATTCTGTGACATTCAGTGAATTTTTTTATACGAAAAATCTCAGATTTGTATAGTAAAGTTCTATGATCCTGAAGCATTTTTGCATAGAAGAATTCTCAGATTTTAAGACATATTTCGTACAGAAAAATTTCTTCTAAGAAAAATGTCTCAAATTGGTATAGAAAAATACACAGATTCTGATAAATTTTTCGTATAAGAGGTATTCAAAGTCTTGTTGCCAGCCCCTGGCAATGTAGCAAAAGAGTACTTCTTTCAAAAAATACATGAGGCATTCCACACCAAATATTCAGCAAAAAAAGTTATGTCGTGTCAATATGAAATCAATTGCAGAGTATTTGAATTTTTCAATTTGAATTTCAAATTAAATTTGAATTTTTTCAAAAAGTGGGCTTTGTAGGCATGGCCAAATATTGAAAATATCAGCATTTTTTGCCTGTGTATCTTTATTTCAATATTTATGTAAATTTAATGAAACACAGTAAAGTCTTTAAAATAAAAAAATAAAAATTAGAAAATTTTCAGAAGAAGTTCTGAATTTTTCAAATTTAAACTTAAACTTTATTTATCAAAAAACTAGCGGCATGTTTTATATTTTTTTTAAATTAAAAAAAAAAAAACGCTTTTCTATCTGTTCTGAAATTTTCAGAGATGTGTTTTGCCTTGTTTTCGAGAAATCAAAATTTAAAGATTGCACTACTTTAATTTTATACAATAACACTGTGGAACAAATTCAGGTTAGCAAAAGTAAGATCGATTCTGAGAGTGAGGGGTGAAAATAGAGGCGTTTGTTTATGTTAGTTCGAATTTTTTTTTAATCGACCTTCGAACTTTGTAGTCAAATGCAGGGTATTTTGTAGTCAGCAGGGTGGTTATATGGTTTTTTTGGCTATTACTCGTCGACTAATTGATATTTTTCAATCTGTAGAAGCTAAATTATTGCTAGAGACCTGTCCAACAATTAATTTTTTTTTTTTAAATTGATTTAGAAAACTTTTGTGGTGCTTATGAGGCAAAATGTTTTCAAAAAGCATGAAAAAATAAGCCTGCGAATTTTCTACTCTTGCCCAAAACATTAAATCATGATAATGTTTTGCAAAAGATTTGGGTGTACTTGCCAAAGCAAAGTTTTTTTTAAAAAAAATAATGTTATATTACTTTGCTACTCAATGCAAAACGAATTGAAATATCAGTCGAGGACTCCATTAGAAAACCAAAAGAGCTGTACATTTCGTAAGTGAGTGCAAAAAAGTGTTTTTACATTGTGGGGAGTATTAAAGATTAGGCACGAAAGAATATAGCACTCTCACTTGTTTTATGTACATTTGATAAACAAATGGAAAATTTTTATGCGAAAAGCTTAGACTTGGTGACAAAGTAGTTTTGGTAAAAAAAAATATTTTTTTTTCACGAAAAACAAAATTATGTTAAAAAAAAATTAATGAACCCAAAATTTTTGGTGAAAAAAAGTTTTTAATGAAAAAAAAAACATTTTTTGATATAACAAATTGATGAAAAAAAATATGAAAAAAAAAATTGGTGAGAAATAAATTGATAATAAAAAATTTTATAAAAAATTTGATATAAAAAATTGATGAAAATAATATGATAAAAAAAGATTAGGAAAAAAATAATGAAAAAAAATTATGAAAAAACAAAAAAATTGATGAAAAAAAAATTTTGATGAAAAAAAAAATTTTTTTGATAAAAAAAAAAAAAATTTGATGAAAAAACAAAAAAATTTTGATGAAAAAAAAAAAAATTGATGAAAAAAAAAAAAATTGCTGTGTTTTTCAATCAGTGGATTTATTTTCGGATTAATCTTATTAAGTTTAAAATAAATATTTTAACATGCCGAAACAAATTTGGAATATTTTTTTCCGTAATCCATGATAAATAAGCTATTACAATCCGAAAAAATAATAAAAAAAATTTGGAAAATTAAAAAAGTTATAAATAAATCTAAATTAATCCAATTAAATTTTTGGATCTAGTAAGTCCACTTTGGATTAATTTTGAATTATTTATAACTTTTTTCATTTTCTAAATTTTTTTATTATTTTTTCGGATTATAATTGCTTATTTATAGCAGAATACGGAAAAAAATATTTCAAAATTGTTTTGGTATGTTAAAATATTTTTTTAAACAAAATAAGATAAATCTGAAAATAAATCCACTTTTTGAAAAACACAGCAATTGATAAAAAAAATTATGAAAAAAAAGTTTGATGAAAAAAAAAAAAAATTATGAAAAAAAAAAAATTGATGAAAAAAAAAATTTTGATGAAAAAAAAAATTTTTGAAAAAAAAAATTTGATGAAAAAAATTTAATAAAAAAAACATTGATAAAAAAATGATGAAAAAAAAAGTTTGATGAAAAAAAAAAAATTTATAAAAAAAAAAATTTGATGGAAAAAAAAATTTATGAAAAAAAAAATTTAAAGAAAAAAAAATTTTTTTTTGTTGAAAAATAATTCTGTTACTTTTTATTCACCAGCTTGTGAAAATATTCACCACGAGGTGAATTATTATCAAAATTACAAACCCAAGTTATTAAAATTTTTGGTTTTAAGTAGTGCCTACGGCCAGTACCGTAGTACCGGGAATACCGGTATTCCCGGTTTTCGGTATTACCGGGAAATGGTACCGGTTTCCCGGTTCTTTAATTATTCCTGGGAATACCGGTATTCCCGGTTCCGGTTCTGACGGTATTACCGGTATTCCCGGGACTACCGGTATGTATATTGTGTAAAATTGTATACAATTAAAATTTTTTCTTCGCTTTTACCAAAAAAATACAAAACATGTGAAAAACACCTTTCAAATATTTTTTATGAATTTAAGACAAAAAAAATGTATGATTTTTATATAATTTTAAAAACACAACTAAATATTTCTGAAATACCGATTAAATGGTGTAATTTAAATATTTTATGGTTTAGTATTTTTTTGTTTTTTGAGAACCGGTACCAGAATCAGAACCGGGAATACCGGTATTCCCGGGAATATATATAGAACCGGGAAACCGGTACCAGAACCTGGAATACCGGTATTCCCGGGAATACCGAGAACCGGGAAATAGGGGGCCCTAGTTTTAAGAAAATGAAAATAATAATTCTTGTTTTCTTTTTCGTTAATTGTTAGCTTATATAGTCAAACTGAGTTGGAGTCCTCCAACTTTTTTAAAATTAGACACCAGTCTTTAAACATTACCATGTTAAAAAATAACACTGTGACACAATTGAAGGGTTATTTTTTAGGGCCTCAACCAAACCAATACAGTTTGAAAGTACTTGTATGTAGTAGAAAAATCCCCAATGGGTTTTGCTCTATAACGTCTCAAATTTTTTTATAGCCCACTGAATTTTTCAGTTTTTTTTTTTAAAGGCGTTTGAAAAAAGTAGAAAAAAATAATGTAACTGTTCTTTTGAGCTTAAAATTGTGTTTGGATGTCTTCAATAGAATTTGATGGGGATTTTTTTTCTAGAATATATTAACCCTCTATCTGCCGTATTTATTGGTCATTTAAGTACATTTCTTAAGAAATGGCTCAAAAGTCTACTAAAACTTGCGTTTAGAGGGTTAAAATGTTCTATAAATATGTTTTGCATCAAATTCCACTAGGGGTTACTGAAGGCAGAAAGTTCGACTGGTTTAAGGAAAATGCTGAAAAAATATAAATTGTTAAGTGTCATTCATTTTTTTATATTTTTGCCAGAAATTGTATACAATTGTATCCCAATTAGAAATTTTGTCTTTAAGACAATGTCAGTAATGATTCATCAGGTAGAAGTCAGCAAGACAATACATTTTACTAAAGACAACTTAAGGACATGTCATAATTTTTGTCGGAGCTCCCCAAGTTCTTTAAATGTACTGACTTGTCACATAAGTTGTCTTATCAATTTAGAAAAATCATGTCTTTAATGCTGACAATTATATAGCAAATCCGACCAATCACTAACATTTTTTTTTTCCGATGTAAAATCGATGTAATTTTGTTTAATCCTTTAAAACTCTTTAAATTTTCTTTGTAATTAAAAAAATAAAATTGAATTGGTCTAAAAACAATAAAAAAAAAATAAAAAAAAAAAATCCGCGACCGGGGATTGAACCGAGGCCAAAAATCTACAATACGTAAGCAGTCGAACCTGCTAGACAACTAGGCCAACCACAACTTAAAATTGTTTGTAATAAAATATATTTTGAAATCATAATATTTTCAAATTTGTCAAAAACAAAATAAATTCAATATATCGTCACCTTAATTGTAAAGGGCTCCTGCAATATTTTTTTTGTAAATATTTTTTTTTGTTTTGTATAAATAACATTAAAAACAACTAAGATACGCCTGAATAACTTTAACAATATCTTGTTAAATAGGAGGAAACCAAATTCCAATTAATATTTAAAAAAATGTTGTATTTGAGGAAGAAAAATTCATATTGTAGCATTTTTCAATTCAGGTGACGAAATATATATAACAGGACAATTCAAATAATAAATTAATTTATATTTGTTTTTAAATAACACATTTATTATCAAAGTTTGGCTAAAGGGGTAAGGTGCTAGACCAGCGAACAGAAGGTTCTGAGTTCGCGGACCAAGTGAGGCAGATCAAAATAGTAAGTTTTAAAAAATTAAATTTAAGAAATAGACAGACAAAAATAGTAAGTAGTGTAAATTAAAAGACGTGATTAATAAATTTTAAATTTTTGGACGATCTCAGACGTACTATGTACATGTCATAATGTAGTCAGCACTATTGACTACCTGCATACTTGTCGGCGAGGAATTTTGACAAAATACTTGAAAAAGTCAGGAGGTGTCATGAGGTTTTTTGTATGGTCAGAGATTTTTCAGTCAGCAGGTACACTGACATTGTCATAAGGAAGTCTTTGAGATGTCTTAACGACAAATATAGGAAAAAATATAAAAAGTTAATGATACTTTACAAATTACCTTTATTATGCATTTTTCGTATACCGGTCGAACTTTCTGCCTTCAGTAACGCCCAGTGAAATTTGATACTGAAAATAATAGCAGAACATTTTAACCCTTTAAAAGCACGTCTTAGTAGGTTTCAGAGCCATTTCTTAAAAAAAATTACGTAAAAGACCCATTAAAACGGGGGATAGAGGTTTAGCGTACTCTAAAAAAATGTTCCCTATAAAATTCTATTGAAGACATCCCAACACTATTTTAAGTTCAAAAGGACATTAACATTAGTTTTTTCGACTTTTTTCCAAAGCCCTTGAAAAAAAACTGAAAAATTCAATGGGCTATAAAAAAAATTTGAGACGTTACAGACCTAAACCCTTTGGGGTTTTTACTACTACACATAAGTACTTTCAAACTGTCTTGGTTTGGTTGAGGCCCTAAATGTGCTGTTGCACTGTGTAATCCAAACTATTTTTGAAATCGAAAGCAGAAAATTGTGATAATGACACTCCCATATTAACAACGTCTTCTGCTATATGAATAAAGTTGTGCATATTCATTTCCAATTGCGTATATGAAATAAATTAAAAGATTTTCTCTGAAATTCTTCTGTTATATCTTTAGATATATGAAAAATGTTGTTTTTTAAAATACTCGTAGTAACATTTTCATGTGAAATAAATGCAGTGCCACTGCATTTCTTAAAATTAACTTTTCAAACAAAAATTTTCCAATTCCAAGATAAAGTTTTACGAATTTAACTACATAGATCAAAATTAATTATATCTAGTAATAAACTATTTTATTTCTTATGTGATGAGCATTATTAATTTTTTGTCGGATGGACTTTAAAGTACGTTCTTCGTTCTTGAAAATTCTCGTAATATTTAAAATAATGCCTTTAACATTCTATTTTTAATTACCTTTTTTTAAAAAAAAGAGTACTAAAATTATGGTTTTATATTAAAAAAATTCATATCTTAATTGGTTAATGCATTTGTTTCTAAAATTAATTCATTAAAAAATTCTTTCGGAGAGTGAGGCTTGAAGTTCCCAAAATATAAACCTATTAGAAAGACAGAAATGACGCCAAAGACTGAAATGGTGATCGTAGTTCCCGTTAAGTTAATATTTTTTACTTAATTTTTAATTTTATTATTTTTTAATTTTCATTTTATTTAATTTTTCGTTAAATTTTTATTTATCTTTCTTTGAGATTATCTTCTTTGAGATTCGTTTCGGTATCATTATTTTAAAATTCTAAAACTAACGATCCGATCTACATCGATACTAATTTAAAAAAAAATATATGTTTTAATATAACTTTGTGATGTTGCTCTTGAAGTACTTTGTTATGTTGCTTTTAAAGTACTCTAAAACAGCTCTGTTACAGAGTTAAAAAATCCTATACGGCAGACCGTTTACCATGGTTATCATTAGGGCGCTGATAGAGTACTTTACTGCATTGCTTTCCCAGCACTTATACTACCAAATAAGGTTCTTTGCCAGCACTTTCTCGTCTGTATTTTTCTGCCTGGGTAGACACCAGCCTAAAAACATTGCCATGTTAAAAAAAATCCAATATTTTGCTTCATAAGCACCACAAAAGTTTTCTAAATCAATTTTTTAAAAAATTTTAATTGTTGGACAGTAGAATAGCAAAAAAATTACTCGTATGAGAGAGCTGATAATAGGAAAAATAATGCAAACAAATTTGGAGTATTTCTTTGCCTCCCTACAATCGGTTAAATTTCGCAATCGTAGTGTATTTTGTCAAAAATTTTTTTTTTTGTTTTGTCCACTATTCGCGGAATGTTTAGTACATTAATGGAAAAATATTTAAAAAGATTTCATGCAATAATTTTGGTCCACCAGAGCATTTTAATATAAAAAAAATCTAAATTTTTGGCAAAATTAAACTTTAAATTTTTATGTTAACGCGGATGTACTCTATCAAGCTCAAAAAGGTACTTTAAATCGTCCATGTTCTTTTAGTACCATTTTAAGCCACTTAAAAAAAAAATTAAAAAAAATTCGAAAACAAATAATTATTTCACTGGTTTTTAAACAAAAATTGAATAATTGAATTAAACTTCACCATGCAAATATTTTTCCCACATTCTTAAAATTTTGACACCAATTGCAGCCAAAACAAAAAATATTTTTTTTTGACAAAATACTAAAAACACATTGCGAAATTCAGCCGGTTGTAGGGAGGCAAGGACAGACTCTAATTTTTTTGGAGTATTTTTCCCATTATCAGCTCTTGAAAGAGCATTGTTTTTTTGCTATTGAGTCCCCGCACAACAATGTCGGAGCGGTTGACGTTTTCGGTTATGAGAGAATATAGGCGCAAAACAAAGACGGTAGCGGAAAATTCTGTCATATGCTGATTTTCACACTATTTTTTCACTTTTTCGTCACTTTTTTATTTAAATTAATTGTATTTTTAATTATCAATATGATTTTTTCATATTGATTCGTTTTTTCCTGTTTTTTTTTTTTTTTAATTTTAATATTTTTTGTTTTTAGAGATCATATTTTTTTGTTTACTTTATCGAAAATAATCGAAAAATTTTTAAAAAATTGGCAACATTTTCATATCAAAAATTAAGAGAGAGAGAGAAACCGACACAAAATAAAATTGATTTTATTCTAGCGGCTTTCGGTCGAGCGTTTTTTCATGCCAAATTTGTATGAAAAAAACGTCACCGACATTGTTGTGCGGGGACTCTAACACAGTAAAGTCTTAAAAATAAAAGTTTTTTATAGATTTTTGTATGCGCTATCGATTAAAAAATAAAAAATTTTCGGAAGACTTATTTTAAGGACTTAACTGTGTTTCATTTAATTTGCATAATTATTGAAGTAGATTTGGTTTATTTTTGTTTTTAAAATTCTTTTCTGTAATTAATCAGAATTATTGTTTAAATATTATAAATTTTCAAATATTTATTTGATCAGTTTTGTTACATGCCATCTTTTTGAAAGTTAGGAATAGAAAACTTTTAGGTCCAATATAAAATTGCATAAATTAAATTCTAAAAATTTACTTACCACTTTATAATTTGTATTCGCTCATACAATTTAAACTTTCAATAATTGTTCATATAAATAAAGTTCCCAGAAAAATAGATAAAAAGAAAATAAATGATTGCTTGTGTTGGAAAATTTGTTCGTATGTAAGAATGATTGCGTAATTGTTTAAGTATGCAAATTAGTTTAAATACTGAGCTTTTTTTCTATATAAAATTCAACATACTTGGTTGAAATACTTCACTCCTACACATTTATATTGTTTTTATGGTAAATTGATAAAAATAATTATGTATCTTTCTTCGTATGTATAATAAAATTAATTTGTTTTATTTTATCATTAAATTAATTGTCTGTAAATATAAAATATGACAAAATTGATTTAAATTTAAATGGTATATTTATATAACTACGCAAATTGTTCGAAAAAAGAAAAATAAATTGTATAAATAAATTCTTGTAATTTTATATTCTCGTATAATTATAATTTAATATAAATATGAAAAAGTTGTTGAAATCAATTTTTAACAAATATGATTGTTAGGGGTATAACCAAATTTTTAATATTTTTTAAAATGCTAATGGGAGTTTTTAAAAGCTTTCTTTCGATAAACAGAAAATTGAAAAATTTTTAAAAATTAAAAATTATATTTTTTAAATACTAAAAATTATATTTTTTAAGAAAAAAAAAAAATAAATAAAATTAAAATTTAATCTGAGAGCGAAATGGGTTAATAAAAGCTGCGTTTTTAGGTTTTATTGTTAGGTTTCATAATCACTGTTATAAGATTTTTAAACCATGGTTGCATAATAAAATTTGCAACCGATAATAATTAACTGTTACATGCACTTTCCTTTAAGGGGATATACCGAACATAGGGAATTCAAGTCGAGAAGCGAAAAAAAACGTTGGTAACCCTTGCAAAAATATGTGAGAGACAAAAAAAATTTAATATTGTACGAAGTAAAGTTGAGATTACAACTGTACAGAAAAAAGTAATACATTTTTTTAAAACCTTGTAAATTTAATTAAAAAAGTATCCTAATTTGGCCCAATCATAAAAAGTGGTTACCCGAGTAAAAAAGTTTTTTATATAATTTTATATAATTATATAAAATTTGATAAAATTATATATAATTACATAAAATTATATAAAGAAGTTTTTGTTTTCAAAAAATTTGATAAAGTTATATATAATTTGATAAAATTATATGAAATTATATCCGAATTTTTTTTATATAAAATTTTATCAAATCTTATATAATTTTATATAATTTTATAAAATTTTTGTCAAATTATATATAATTTGATATAATTTATATAATTTTATCTAATTATATATAATTTTATCTAATTTTATAAAATTTTATCAAATTATATATAACTAGGTATAATTTTATAAAATTTTATATATAAAAAAAATATGATATAATTATATATAATTTTATCAAATTATATATAATTATATATAAACTTTTTTACTCGGGTATAAATTAAAAATATCAGGTTTTTATGAATCACTTAAATAAGGAATTTTGGAATACAGACCAAGTAGGACCTGAATCCAATTTGTAATGAATACCAGTCCTTCGAACAATGAAAACAAAGCAGTTTTGTTTCGAATTTTAAAGCGCTTAGCTCTTCTGAATAGGAAAAAGTACTGACTTCAGAGTCCAAAGTGGTTAAGCCTGCTGAAACCGTGGAAATAATAGAGAGGGGAATAACTGTTGTCAGCGACGCATCCAGGAATTTGAAAACGGGGGGCACAATTCCAAACAATTTTTTGGTCATCGCCTATTAATATTTGTTTTTAACTAAACCATAACCAACTCTCCCCCCCCCCCCCACCTTGATTTTCATCTTGGAAAGTTAACATTTTTATGAGGGTTTCTTCGTCAATCGGGCCACCCTTCTTTCCAAAATTGGTATAGGTTTAAACATTTTTTAAAAAATTTTGGAAATTACTTTGAAATATTTGGTTTTGAATGCCGAGTGGCGGTTTTGAATTTCAATATGGCGGATCCAATATGGCGCCCAATTTTATAAAAAAAATTACAGATTTGCTATTGGAGTCGCTTAAGAAAAAATTGCAGTTGGATTTTTAAAATTCAAAATGTCGGATCTAACATGGTGATATTTTTTTTTTTTAAATAACAGATTCACGCAAAACTCTTTACGCACCGTTTTGTTGGGTTGTTAAATTAGAATCTGCCAAAAACTCGGACATAAAAAGTTTCAAGTAAATCGGTTTAGTTTTTAAAAATATTTGTCGCCATGCTAGATCCGACATATGGAATTTTAAAATTCCAACTTCAGATTCTTCTTAAACGACCACAAAAACATGTGTTTAAAGAGTTAACGAAGAAAACCTCATATTAAAGAAACAATTCTAAGGTTGTGGGGTCTCGGCTCATTGGCCACATCGGGGAATTTGGGGTTAAAAAATGGCGAATTGTGGATTTTTCAACCATTTCTTTCTAAGAAACTATATGATGTTTCCATATGAGAATAAATTTTTTTTAATGCCTATCCAACGGGGGCACAACCTTGTAAAAATTTGGCTTCGTTAAATATTTTTATTTATGAAAAAGTGTAAATTTCAAATCGTCTTTTAAATTCAGGGAAATCAGTTCATAAGGGTTGAGATACTTCTCTTATCCTTTGTTTGAAAATTGTTTTCTAGAATTGAATTTTCATGATCCTGATGCATAATTTTTATTAGATAAAAGTAATATTATGTGTTTTTTTATCATATTTTACTGATTTTGCGGTATAAATGACTTTTTAGAAAAGAAATTTTTTCAAACTTTAAAGTTTTTATAAAAAAAATAAAATCTCTTCTTTTAAAATCAAAATATTTAGAAACTTGTGATTTTTTTTTTTTTTTATAAAAATTTCAAAATTTTCAAATCGAAAAGGGGAGGGGCACGTGCCCCCTGTTCCCACCCCCTGTATACGTCCATGACTGTTGTATGCAATTATCTTAATTATATTCAGAATTATAAAAAATATAAATGGGCGAACTAAAATGGCAATAAATGAACGAGATCGACAAAAATTTCAAGAATTCGCCCAAATTCTACGCTGACGACGTTCAAAATTTTCAAAAAAAGTTGCGTTAATGCGACTATTTGTACAATCCGTCGCATTTAACAGTCAAGTGAGTTCATAGTTCGTCGAAAATTGCAAGACAAATCCATCGCTAGATGCCGAACGTAGTTAGCAACAATGTCATAGTCCTAGCTGTCATTGAGCCAACACCCAAGATATTTAAAATTAAAAAACACTTGTTTTTACACTTTCTCTACTAATGGTTTACACTTTCTCTACTAATTATCACATACTTATTGTTAGTCTTGGCAATATTTAAAAAAATTTCGATCGAAATTTACATTTTATCGTGATAATGTTTTTAGTCTGCCCGAGTAAAAATTTTGATATGATGCAATATATAATGATACGTAACACAATATATATATATTTATACGCAATTTGATCCGAATAATGGTGGATGTGTTTGCATTAAAAAAGATCAACTTGTATAAAATATGATTTGATTTCATCCGAGTTTTGACCAGACATTGCCATATATTGGTGGATCTAATTAGATCTAATTGCATAAAAACATATAAAATCCTGGTGTTTTTTGGTTTGGGTTGAGATACACCACAGGTCAACGATCATTCACCAAACATTTAATTTTCTAAAACAAAAAAAATGTTTGGGTACGCTTCGAACCAGATAGGTGATATACATAACCCTAACAAGAAATGTTTAGAAACATTTTAAAAAGTTTCTTATACTTTGCCTAAAAAACTTAGAACATTTTTGTTATAAGGGTTCAAGTTGAAAAAATGCAGAAGAAAAATTGAATTTCTAAAAATTATAGACATTTCTGGTATTTCCCATACCGGTTTCAACACCCCACTTAGTGTCATCATCAGTAGGATTTTAAATGTCGGTTTGTCTTGTTAATGAAAACTGTTTTTTATATATGTGAATATTTATAGTTTCTACAGAATAAATTTTGACAGTTTCCAACACTACAATTCTATTTCTAGCAATCTCAACCTCACTTCATACTTTCTTTCAACTTTTTTGTCTCTTACATTATTTCGCAAGGGTTACCAACATGATCTGGAACTGCAGACACAAATGAAGAAATTTGCATTTTCAATTTCGGAGACGTGCCTAATGGCGACATATTTTGTCATTAATTTTATTTGATTTTTTCTGTAAGTACAGATCGAGCACGGGCTCTAATTATATTTGTTATAAGGGTTCAAGTTAAAAAAATGCAGAAGAAAAATTGAATTTCTAAAAATTATATTTTTTCTAAAAATTTCTAAAAATTATATTTTTGATTAATATAGTTTTATATGGAACAGCATAAGCTATATATAATTTTATGTTAAATTATACAGAAAAACAAATTTTGTATTGACCCTCATATAATTTTATATAATTATATCAACCGTACACCTTTTAATCCGAATCATGATTAAATTATATATAACTACATATGACTGCATTTAAAAAATTTAAAAAAGATCTCACGCGATGTATAATCATATATGATTTACTAGCTAACTCGCCCGGTACTTCGTTACCGGTTAGCTGTACAAAAAAAAAAAAAAACTTTATTACTTCAAATTCTTACTATTTTTTAATTAAACATAAAAATTGTTAGTTTCGACCTTTAAAGTTGCAAAAAATTTTATTTTGGCGAAACGATCCCATAGTTCAAACTTTAAGTTTAAAGGAACATTAGTGCATAAGGAACAATATGTACCAAATTGAAGCGAAAATTCAAAAAATCATTTTCCCAGAATGTAATTTCCGCAAGTGGATCGTAAAGTACCAATTTTAAGTATTTCTACTTTCTCCCTTTTTCCCCATTAGAAGCAGAATTTTCATAAAAGTACTTATTTTAGAATGTTATTTCCGCGAAAGGATCGTACAGTCCAAATTTCAAGTATCTAGGACCATTAATTCAGTAGATACAAAATTGCCATACTTTCCCCAATTTCCCCCTTAGAAGCAGAATTTTCTAAAAAAGTGCTTCTTCCAGAATGTTATTTCCGCGATAGGATAGTACACTCCAAACTTTAAGTATCTACGACCATTATTTCAGCAGATACAAAACAGTTCAAAATTCAAGTATCTAGGACTATTAGTTCAGCAGATACAAAATTGCCCTACTTTCCCCCTTTTCCACCTATAAAACAAAATTTTCAAAAAAGTACTTCTTTCAGAATGTTTTTTCCGCGCGAGGATTGTACACTCCATATTTCAAGTATCTAGGACCGTTAGTTCAGCAGATACAAAATTGCCCTAATTTCCCCCTTTTTTCCCGTAGAAGCGAAATTTCAAAAAAGAACCTCCATTAGAATGTTGTTTCCGCAAGATGATTCAAATTTCAAATTTGCCCTACTTTCCCTCTTTTTCCCCCATAGAAGTAGATTTTTCCAAAAAAGTACTTCTTCCATAATGTTATTTCCGCGAGAGGATCGTACAGTCCAAACTTCAATATCTAGGACCATTAGTTCAGCAGATAAAAAATTGCCCTTCTTTCCCCCTTTAAAAAGTAATTTTCAAAAAAGTACTTCTTTCAATATGTTATTTCCGCGAGATGATCCTATATTGCAAATGTCATGTTCTTAAGGCCATTAGTTTAAAATTTACCAAATTGCCCTATTTTCCCCCTCTTGGCCCTCCTTAAAACCAAAATTTTCAAAAAGTGTATTTTTCAAAAAATTATTTCCGCGAGAGGATCAAAACTTAAAGTTTTAGTTCAGAAGATACAAAATTGCCCTAGTTTCCCCCTTCTACTTTTTTCAAGATGTTTTTTTTTTTGCGAGATGATCCTAGAGTTCAAATTTCAAGTTTCTGGAGCCATTTGTTTAAAAGATAAATAATGTACCGATTTTCCTTATTTCCCCCCCTTTCCCACCGTGGAGGAGGAATTTTTCAAACAATATTTTTTCTGAATGCTGTTTCCGCGAGAGGATCCTAAAGACCAAACTTCACGTTTCTGGGACCATTTGTTCAGAAGATAAAAAATTTACCGATTTTCCCTATTTTCCCACCCTTGGAGGCGGAATTTTCAAAAAATTTTGTTTTCCGCATGTTAATTCCGCGAGAGGATCCTAGAGTTCAAATTTTAAGTTTCTGGGACCATTTGTCCAGAAGATAAAAAATGTACCAATTTGCTCTATTTTCCCAAACTTGGAGGCGGAATTTTCAAAAAAATATTTTTTTACTTTTTTTTTCGCGAGAGGATCATAGAGTCCAAATTTCAAGTTTCTAAAACTATTAGTTCAAAAGATACAAAATCCCCCAAAGTGCCCAACTTTCCCCTTTTTTCCCATAGAAGTGGAAGTTCTTTAAGTATGTTATTTTCGCGAAAGGATCGTTCAGTTCAAATTTCAAGAATCTAGGACCATTAGTTCAGCAGATTCAAAATTGCCCTTCTTTCCCCCTTTTTCCCACAGAATTTTGAATGTTAAGAATGTTATTTCCGCGAGAGGATCGTTCAGCCAAATTTCAAGTATCTAGAACCATTAGTTCAGCAAAAAAAGTACTTCTTTCTTTCAGAATGTTAATTCCAAGAGAGAGGATCGTGCAGTCTAAGTTTCAAGTATCTAGGACCATAAGTTGAGCAGATACAAAATTGCCCTACTTTTCGCCTTTTCCCCCTTAGAAGCGGAACTTTCTACAAAAAGGACTTATTTTAAAATGTTATTTCCGCAAGAGGATCATACAGTTAAAATTTCAAGTATCTAGGATCATTAGTTCAGCAGATACAGAATTGCCCTACTTTCCACCTTTTCCCCCTTTAGAAGGAGAACTTTCAAAAAAGTACTTCTTCTAGAATGTTCTTTCCGCGAGAGGATCGTAAAGTCCAAACTTCAAGTATGTAGGACTATTAGTTCAGCAGATTCAAAATTGCCCTACTTTCTCCCTTTTCCCCCCGTAGAATCAGAATTTAAAAAAAAGTACTTCTTTTAGAATGTTATATAACCCCCCCCCCCCCCTTAAAAGTAGAGTTTTCAAAAAAGTACTCCCTTGAGAATGTTATTTCCGCGAGAGGATCGTACAGTCCAAATTTCAAGTATATAGGACCATTATTTCAGCAGATACAAAATTGCCCTACTTTTCCCCTTTTCCCACTCAAAATCGGAATATTTAAAAAAGTACTTCTTTCAGAATGTTATTCTCGCGAAAAGATCGTTCAGTCCAAATTTAAAGTTTCCCGGACCATTAGTTCTACTTTCCCCCTTTTCCCTCTTAGAGGCGGAATTTTCCAAAAAGTCCCCCATTCGAATTTTATTTCCGCGAGAGGATCGTGCAGTCCAATTTTCAAGTATCTAGGACTATTTGTTCAGCAGATACAAAATTGGCCTACTTCCCCTTTTTCCCCTTTAAAAGAAGAATTTTTAAAAAAGTATTTCTTTCCGAATGTTATTTCCGCGGGAGGATCGTACAGTCCAATTTTCAAGTATCTAGGACCATTAGTTCAGCAGATTCAAAATTGCTCTATTTTCCCCTCTTTTTCCCCTTAAAGCTTAGTACTCTGTTTTTTACGGTGAAAATTTCACTTAAACTTTCAACGCCTTAAATCGTAATAAGACATTTAAAAATCAACAAATTTTTACAATTATAAGAAAGAAACGATCATAACAAAACTGAAATGTCACTTTTTCACGGCAATTTAAATTGTCTTGTATAATAAAATTGGGTGAAAACTTTTTTTAACAATTTCCCTATAATTCCTCGCGCTGCCAAAATTTATTTTTTTTATATGGAGTTTGACAGATTTTTTCCTGTGAACTCGAACAGAGTACTTTGCTTAAAAGAGGAATTTTTAAAAAAGTATTCCTTTCCGAATGTTATTTCCACGGAAGGATCGTAGAGTCCAATTTTCAAGTATCTAGGACCATTACTTTAGCATATACAAAATTGCACTACTTTCCCCCTTTCTACCCCTTAAAAGCGAAATTTTCAAAAAAGTACTTCTTTTAGAATGTTATTGCCGCGATATGATCCCATATTCCAAATGTCATGTTTCTAAGACCATTAGTTTAAAGTTTAGCAAATTGCCCTATTTTCCCCCTTTTGGGCTTCCTTAAAACCAAAATTCTCAAAAAAGTATATTTTTCAAAAAATAATTTCCGCAAGAGCATCCAGATTCAAAATTTCAAGTTTATAAAAGGATTTTTAAAAATATTACTTTTTACAAACTGTTTTTTCCGCGAGAGGATCATAGAGTTAAAATTTCAAGTTTCTGGGACCATTCGTTTAGCAGATACGAAACTGCCCTTCTTTCCCCCTTTAAAAACGAATTTTTCAAAAAAGTACTTCTTTTAGAGTGTTATTTTCGGGATAGGATTGTACAGTTCAACCATTAGTTCAGCAGATACAAAATTGCCCTGCTTTTCCCCTTTTTTGCCGTAGAAGCGGAATTTTTAAAAAAGTTTTTCTTTAAGAATGTTATTTCCGCGAGAGGATCGTTCAGTTGAAATTTCAAGTATCTAGGACCATGAGTTCAGCAGATTCAAAATTACCCCACTCACCCCCTTTTTCCACGGAATTTTCAAAAAGTACTTTCTTAAGAATATTATTTCCGCGGAGGATTGTACTGTTCAAATTTCAAGTATCTAGGACCATTAGTTCAGCAGATACAAAATTGCCCTACTTCCCCCTTTTTCCTTGTTGGAGCGGAATTTTTGAAAAAGGTCTTCTTTAAGACTGTTATTTTCGCGAAAGGATCGTACAGTTAAAATTTCAAGTATTAAGGACCATTAGTTCAGCAGATTCAAAATTGTCCTACTTTAACCCATTTTCCCCCAGAATTTTGAAAAAGTACTTCCTTTAGAATCTTATTTCCGCGAGAGGATCGTTCACTCCAAATTTCAAGTATCTAGGACCATATTTTCAGCAGATACAAAATTGCCCTACCTTCCCCTTTTTCACCCTTTAAAGCGGAATTTTCAAAAAATTACTTTTTTCAGAATGTTATTTCCGCGAGAGGATCGTGCAGTCCACGCGAGAGGATCGAGCAGTCCTATTTGTTCAGCAGATACAAACCGGAATTTTCAAAAAAGTACTTCTTTCAGAAAGTTATTTCCGCGGATCGTACAGTCCAAATTTCAAGGATCTACGACCATTAGTTCAGCAGACACAAAATTACCCTACTTTCCACCTTTTTCGCCCTTAGAAGCCAAATTTTCAAAATAGATTCAAAATTGTCCTACTTTAACCCATTTTCCCCCAGAATTTTGAAAAAGTACTTCCTTTAGAATCTTATTTCCGCGAGAGGATCGTTCACTCCAAATTTCAAGTATCTAGGACCATATTTTCAGCAGATACAAAATTGCCCTACCTTCCCCTTTTTCACCCTTTAAAGCGGAATTTTCAAAAAATTACTTTTTTCAGAATGTTATTTCTGCGAGAGGATCGTGCAGTCCACGCGAGAGGATCGAGCAGTCCTATTTGTTCAGCAGATACAAACCGGAATTTTCAAAAAAGTACTTCTTTCAGAAAGTTATTTCCGCGGATCGTACAGTCCAAATTTCAAGGATCTACGACCATTAGTTCAGCAGACACAAAATTACCCTACTTTCCACCTTTTTCGCCCTTAGAAGCCAAATTTTCAAAATAGAATTTTCTTTACAATGTTATTTCCGCGAAGGATCCCATAGTCAAAATTTTTAAGTTTTTGTGAAAATTAGTTCAGAACATACAAAGTGTACCAAATTGTCCTATTATCCCCCTTTTCCACCCTAGAAGCGGAATTGAAAAAAAAAACTTTGTTTCGGAATGTTTTTTATAGTCCAAACTTTAAGTATCTAGAACCATTAGGTCAGAAAAAAGAATATGTACCAAAGAAGTGCCTTTTTAAAAAAGTACTTTCTTCAGAATATTATTTCCGCGAGAGGTTCCTATAGTCCAAATTTCAGGTTTCTGTGACCATTAGTTCACAATATAGAAAATGTTCAAAATCGTCCTATTTCCCCACCCCCCAAATTTGAATGAAAAATTTTCAAAAAATACTTTCTTCAGAACATAAATTCCGTGAGAGGATCATATAGTCCAAATTTTTAAGTTTCTAGGACCATTAGTTCAGAAGATACAAATGTACCTATACCTAGAACCAGAATTAAAAAAAAACTTTGTTTCAGAATGTTTTTTCCGTTAGAGGATCTTATAGTCCAAACTTTAAGTTTCTAGGACCATTAGGTCAAAAGATAGAACATGTACCAAATTGCCCTTTTTCCCCATTTAGTAAAAAATTTGAGTCAAAAAATTAAGCGAAAAAAATTTTGAGTAAAAAAAAAATTGAGTAAAAAAAATTTGGGTGAAAACACCTTCTAAGTAAAAAATTTAAGTAAAAAAATTGAGTAAAAAAACTGAAAAATAAAATACAATTGAGTCAAAAAAATTTTTAGTAATGTAAATTGAGTCAAAAAAATTTTTAGTAAAAAAAATTGAGTGAAAAAAAATTTTTGAGTGAAAAAAAATTTTGAGTGAAAAAAAATTTTGAGTGAAAAAAAATTTTGAGTGAAAAAATTTTGAGTGAAAAAAAATTGAGTGAAAAAAAATTTTGAGTGTAAAAAAATTTTGAGTGAAAAAAAATTATGAGTGAAAAAAAATTTGAGTGAAAAAAAATTTTGAGTAAAAAAAAATTTTGAGTGAAAAAAAAATTTTGAGTGAAAAAAAAATTTTGAGTGAAAAAAAATTTTGAGCAAAAAAGTTTTGAGTGAAAAAAAATTTTGAGAGAAAAAAAATTTTGAGTGAAAAAAAATTTTGAGTGAAAAAAAAAATTTTGAGTGAAAAAAAATTTTGAGTGAAAAAATTTTAGTAAAAAAAATGTTTTTTTCCCGAGAGGATACTATAGTTCAAATATCTAGTTTCTAGGACCATTAGTTCAAAATTCACCAAATTGCCCTATTTTCCCCCTTTTTGTCCCCCTTAAAACCGGAATTTTCAAAAAAGTACTTTTTTCAAAATGTTATTTCCGTGAGAGTATCCTACATTCAAAATTTCAAGATTGTAGGACCATTAGTTCAGAAGATACAAAATGTACCAACTTGCCCTATTTTCCCCCTCCCCCCCCCCACCTTAGAAACGGAATTTTCAAAATATTACTTTTTCCAAAATGTTATTTCCGCGAGAGGGTCCTAGACTTCAAATTTCAAGTTTCTGGGAGCATTTGTTTAGAATATAAAAAATGTAACAATTTTCCCTATTTCCCCCTTTTTCCCCCCTTGAAGGCGGAATTTTCCAAAAAAAAATTTTCCGAAATTTTATTTCCGCGAGAGGATCCTAGAGTTCAAATTTGAAGTTTCTAGGACTATTGGTTCAAAAGATACAAAATCCCCTAAAGGGCCCTATTTTCCCCCTTTTGCCCCCCTTAGAATCGGAATTTCCAAAAATCCCTTCTTAGTGGGTGGTTTTGTCGGGAGCCGAACCTACATTCCAAATTTCAAGTCTCTAGCTTCAGCGGTTTGGGCTGGGCGATGATTATTGCCAATCAGTCAGTCACCACACTCTTTTATATATATAGATTATGTTTGTATCAAGTTATATATTGTTATATATGTTTATTTTTACTCGGGTGGTGTCTAATTTTAAAAAAGTTGCAGGAAGCCACCTCAGTTTGACTATATAAGCTATATAAGCGATTAACAAAAAAGAAAATTGGAATTACTGTTTTCATTTTCTTAAAACCGAAAAATGTAGTAACTTGGGTTTGTAACTTGGAAAATAATTCACCAGCTGGTGAATAAAATGTAACAAAATTATTTTGCATCAATTTTTTTTTTTCATCAATATTTTTTTAATCAAAATTTTTTTTTCATCAATATTTTTTTTCACAATATTATTTTCATCAATATTTTTTTCATCAATATTTTTTTTCATAAATAATTTTTTTTTCATCCATATTTTTTTTTTCATCAATATTTTTTTGTATCAATATTATTTTTTTCATCAATAGTTTTTTTCATCAATATTTTTTTTTTCATCAATATTTTTTTGTATCAATATTTTTTTTTCATCAATATTTTTTTTCATCAATATTTATTTTTCATCAATTTTTTTTATCAATATTTTTTTGTTTCATAAATATTTTTTTTTTTTCATCAAAATTATTTTTTTCATCAATATTTTTTTTTTTATCACTATTTTTTTTTCATCAATATTTTTTTGTCTCATCAATATTTTTATCACCATTTTTTTTTTCATCAATATTTTTTTCCATCAATATTTTTTTCATCAATTTTTTTTTTCATCAATATTTTTTTTTTTCATCAATTTTTGACGAGATTTGAAAGATCAGCACTGATCCGAAAAATAGATCGCTAAGATCAGTTTTTATCGACATTTTGTCATAATAAAAATTAGTTTATATAAATTTATAAAACCATATTTCGGAGGAAATTGTATCCGTCCGATTAAAACTGTGTTGCTAGAAATTTCAGTTTTGAATCGTGGTTTCTAAATCGATCATAGATCAAAAGCATATAGTTTATTAGATCCTTGACCAATTTATTTCGTTACGTTACACTAGGAATGACAAAGTGACTTTACCAATACATTGTGGCTGAAGTATATAAAAATGTAAAATTGTTTTATCCCTAATGTTGGTTTATGTATTTTCAAATTAAATTTCATGTTTTAACCACACTATTTCTATCTTATGCATGTAATATATCATTGTAATATATAAAACATTTGTATGAGCATAATTTCCGGAAAACTCTTTTTAAATAATTAAATGCTGACACCCTTTTTTCATCGTTTCTTCTGTAAATAATTACTTTTAGGTATTTAACAATTTCCTATAGTATAATATACGTTTTCATATCGTTTTTTGTATTTTTTGTCACTATTTGCTTCTGCAACTTACTACTTGGCATCATTTAATATTTTAACAATGCACAGTGGTTGCAAAAATTAAAGATGATCTAATTTTGTATGCCCTCCAACCACAGTATGGGGGAATACTCACTTTGTCATTCCGTGAGTATCAATAATTCAAAACGTTACGACATGGATTCGCCTGTGCATTCCCGAGAAGATAAATTTTATTGCTGCAATTATCGAAATCGGATCGACGGCGGAATACCTTTCGGGAGAAACTGTTACCCGATAGCAGTACATACCGCGATTCGTCTTGGCAGTAATAGGACAAAATCGCCAGATAATCATATTTTTTATGTATCGCCGGAATATTAATGACATGAAAATTCGGCGATACAGCTATACAAAAAAAAAATATTTTAAAAATATTTTTTGGGGTAAAAATTAATGGGTGTCAATCTCAATATTGATCGTTATAGAACTCAATATTGGACCGGTAGAAGCTCATTAAATACACAAAAAAAAAAACTTTTCAAATTACTATACACAAATTATAATTGCTAATTACCAATATTTAACAGATTTCCTTGCTCTTAAAAAAAAAAAATTTTGATTGAAATTTAAATTTTTCTTTGTAATTTTAAATTTTGTTCGTAAATGTACATATTTACAAGGTAATTTTACAAAAAATATCTATTTGAGTCACGAAAATTCCTTGTAAGTATCAAATATTCAAAAAGTTGTAAATTTACCATTTTATTAGTTAAAAACTTGTAAAATTACAAAGAAGCTCGTAATTTTTACTATAAATTCTCGTAAAATAGAAGGTAGCACAAAATTTATTAAAATCACGAAAAGTTCTTGTAATTTTTATTGCGTCAAAAAATTTGTAAATTTACAATTTTATTGGTAAAAAGCTTGTAAATTGTTTGTTATTTTACAAGATTTTTCCTAATAAAATTGTACTTTTTACTAGGAACTTTCGAAAAATTGGAGGTAGCAAAAAACTATTTTACGACGGTTTTTTGGTATTTTTACAAGATATCTTTTGTGTTTAAAAGAAATTTATGAAAAATGAAAAAAATGTATTGCGACCGTCTTAAAGGTTGCTGATAAGGGGTAGCTATATTTTAAGAAAATGTTAGGACTGAAAAAAATACTTTTCCATTTATTTCACAAATATTTTTGTGTTTTTAATTCAAAAATTAAATTTTAAAATTAAGCGAAATTACGAATTATTATTTTTTTTTTAATATAAAAATAAATAAAACTATTAATTCTGTTTTATTTATTGTTGGACTTTATATTTTATAACTTAAGTTTTATTTATTTCGGTTTGAGTCCATATTAATTATTTCTGAGAAATAATTATTTTTGTTGTACAATGAGAAAATCTGAAAAAAATTAATTGACAACACAGGCTAAGTGGAGATGTCGACAGCTTTCGGAAGAAGCCACCCTTCCATCGTCAGCACTCTTCGATTGTCACTGTAGGTGTGTAAGATTAAAATCAGCTATTTAAACGTACATTAAGGTGAAAAAGCGGACGCTTAAAACTTTTAAAAGTTTGGAATATTAATGAAAAGTAGTGGGTTTTTTAGAGAGTAAATAAAAGTTTAAGCTGACACTTAAACGGTGTTTAATAAACATAAGAGAGACATTTTATAGCACATTTTTTAATATATTTATTTTTTTTATTTACGAGATTAATTTCCGAGCCTTGATACATCAATTGCCCCCGTGGTATCACAATGGACCTCAGAGTCTACGTATGTTGACGTAAAACTTCAGCAGCCACTTACAACCTAACCTACATCAATTGCCCCATTACTGTTATTTTCGGGAATAAAATAGTAAAAATGCCAAAAATTTTCCTACGAACATTTTAATAAAATTTTTGCATTAAAACCCTAAACAAGTTTGCAAAAAGTTTTTGTGTCTGCGATTTAATTAGAAAATTTCGCTAATACTGACCCTGTGATGCAGACTATTGTAATTTTTTTTTCGGAAATTTTAAAATTTGTAAATTTTATGAACTATGAAAACCTTTCATCTGTAGTACCGTTTTAACCATTAGGGCACATGGAGCACGAACCCAGGTATGAGCGAAAAAAATTCGCTTACACGAAAAACTAGGCTTTATTTTTCATTATCATGTCTCCGTTTTACACTACCCAGATTTATTTTCGGTTGCAAAGAACCGATTGTGGAACAGCTTATACTTCCCATGAACCTGTTCTAATTCTTAATAAATTAATGCAATTCAAAATATTTCTTTAATTATCATTTCTGTTCCAAATATTTCTTCTAGAACCGATTCCGAGGAACAAAAATATGTTCTAATTTTGCTTACAAACACCTGTTGCTTTTGGGACAATCCCTTTGTAAAAAGAATCGGTGTTGCACAACAATTAGAACAGGTTCTTAGGAAGTATAAATTTTTCCACTATTGGTTCTTTGCAACCGAAAATTTTGCTGGGTAATGATATACCACAACATGGATTTTCTGCAAACAAAAATGGAAAACATGATTTTATTAGTATTTTACCCGACCCAGACAATCAAAATTTAATTTACTTACCTTTGTATCAACAATTTTCACGATTATATCCTGATAATTTAATAGAATTTCGTGTAATTTTCTAGGTTAAAAAAAATGGTATTATTTTTTTTAATTTTTTTGACAAATATTTTTTTTAATTCCCGGGAACCAAAATGAAACTTTGATTGCAGAGAACTAGCTGCATAATAATTTTCACTTAACTTGTTCTGAATAATTAAAGTGTAATGGTGTATGATTACCGAAGAACCTGTTCTAGAACAACTGTTATCAGAATCGGTTCTAAAAAATTTTCCTGGGTATAGAAGAAATTCTTCCTACATAAAAAGTTTTAGATTCTAAGGAATTTCACGTATAGAAAAGGATTGACATTTTTCGTATCGAAAAAGTTTCATGTTCTGAAACATTTCTCGTATAGAAAAAGTTTAAGGTCCTAAGATATTTTTCGCATAAAAAAGTTTCATATTCAGACACATTTTTCGTATAGACAATGTTTCAGATTCTGACACATTTTCCGTATAGAAAATGATTCATAATTTGTCACAATTTTCGTGTAAAAAATGTTTCAGATTCTGACACATTTTTCGTATAGAAAAAGTTTCAAATTCTGACACATTTTTCGAGCAGAAAATTTTTCAGATTCTGAGAAAATGAGAATACATATATGATTATTAGGGTGGCACGAATAACGATTATTTTCAAATTTCTTCGATCGCCGGGAAAATTATGGTTCGTATTGGTCTAAAAACACTATGTTTAAAGTTTTTAGCCAAATTAAACAATTGTTACCTTGACGGGCTGAGTAGATGTAACCTTCGAAGATGATCTGGTGAGATTCCGTGGCTCACTCAACGTATACGTGGTCGGATATTTTGCTTGCAGTGGCCCAGTGTGTTTGTATACAGTTTTCCAATTTGAATTTTTGTTTAAATAAAACCACCACCTTTTGTGTTGTTTATATTTACATTGATGAGACAATTCAATTTTTATTTTATAACTTAAAGTATTCTTATAAGATTTTTTTTACGTTTGTTAATGCACCATGTGCGTGTGCAGCAAGAATATGAAGAATATAAAAAGAACTTTTTTATTTAACACCAAACTTCTTTTCTATAGTCGATACCGTTTTATTTTGCTGAATGTTGGTTAGTTAGTGTGTGTGTGTGTATAGCAAAAAATAAGAATATGCAAAAACAGTGTTGATCGCCAACCCACCACACTTACTACCCAACAGTGATGCCAGACGTGTTACCCACCGGGGAAGTCTACGCGGGACAAGTGCAAATACAATGAAGCGTCTAACTACAATTGTCCCACGTAAACATACCGCCGGCCTTGCAGCCACGGTGCAACGAACTACAAAAGGAGTTTTAAGTTGAAACAGAAAAATAAAAAATATAATATAATGAAAAAAAAAAAAATGATAATTCAATGACTTATATCCAAGACGATATGAGTGAAAATTGATGACAAATTGAAAATTACGTATGTTTAGTCATACAAAAAAAAAGAAAATAATACATGAAAAAAATTCAGTCTTTAAGAGTTATACAAAGCAAAAGCGCGAAGGCTTAAAATTAATGTAAATTCAGGTATACGAATAAAAAAAATGTTTGTACTTAAATATTTTAAGATAGGGACACGTAGCTTCATCCTTCTAGTCTTGGGTCATATGGGACCACTTTTCCTTCGCCAAAATATACTGTACCCAGCACAGTTTCTTGGGAGTAGATTTCGCCAGGGCGACCATGAGCTGCACCAATAAAAATCTGTTTCGTGACATCAGCACCCAGTACCATGAAGTAGCGTCGTTTTTCGGACCACCATTTGTCGGCGTCGGGAATATCAGCCAGTTGGGCTTGTGTGCGATTCCACTCACGGTCAATACGTTGAATCGGGCTATACCCGTACGATTCTTGTTCTACCGCGCAATTTACTACAATTTGGCGTTTATCTAAACGACGGTGGTAAACAGTTACCGTGGTACGGTTGCGGTGAACATCGCAGTTCAACCGCTCGGCCTCATCAGCAGTAATGGATGATCTGGCTGCGTTAGGGTCGATCAGCACGCGTGTGATTTGGCTGCGACCTCCTGGCATTGTGATGATGCGTACCTGAGCGGTCATTTGAAACCAGATTCGGTTACGAGGTAGCGGATGTAGCCAGCTGTTGTGGTCCTGCATACAACGACGGCAACGGTCAAGGCTTCGACAGGCCGGGCGTAGGTGAGTCTGTGCCAAGCAATTTGGGCATATTGAATGAAAGGCCACTGCTTTCAACTTGCTTTCAAGGTCCATCACCATAAATCTGGTACATTGTCGTATGGCGTGGAGTCTGTTGCACAGGGGACACGCATAGTTGGCGTTAAAGAGGCCGTTAAACATGTTGAAGTACTGCAATGAAAAATTAGTTTAGTTTATTTTGCGAAGGAAAATATATAAATGATAGTAAGGATGAAATACGAATTATTCGTGGCTACGAGGTAAAAGTACCAGTTTGTGAATTGGTCGAGTAATCAAACCATTTTGCGTTTTAAGATCCACGACGCGTACTCTGTCGTCCGAACCACGATATGTTTTTACGACGCGACCTAAACGCCAGTCAGTAGGACAAGTTGGCTCATTTTTAAGAACCACCACATCATTTTCTTGGAGGTCTATTTGAGGAGACTGCCATTTGTTACGCTTGTGCAACTCTTTCAGATACTCCTCCTTCCAGCGCCTACAGAACTCTTGCTGCGTAGCCTTTACTTTTCGCCAGCGGTTTAAGATGCTAACTGCCGGTTGCGTTTCCTCTGGTTCCGCAGGAGACAAAATGGTGGAACCAATAAGAAAATGGCCCGGTGTAAGGGCCGACTGATCTTCAACATTTTCCGAAAGTGGACTCAATGGCCGAGAGTTGAGACACGCTTCTATAGTTGCTAGTAGGGTTGAAAACTCTTCGAATGTATACTTGAGCTGCCCAGACATTTTTCGGAAATGGGTTTTGAAGCTCTTAACCCCCGCCTCCCACAGGCCACCCATATGTGGGGCCGCAGCAGGTATAAAGTGCCACGACAATCGCTGGTGACCATATTTACAGACGGCAAGATCGCTGAGTTCAGCGATATGTTTTTTAAAGTTTGAATCGATCTCGCGTGCCGCACCGACGAAGTTTCTACCATTATCGGAAAAGATTTTACTAGGACAACCACGACGAGCCACGAATCGAGCCAAAGCGGCCATAAAGGCAGGGGTCGACAGGTCACTGACAGGTTCCAAATGAATTGCCTTTGTTGAGAAACAGACAAACAAGCAAACGTAGCCTTTCGTGATCCTACAGTAACGACCTGTGAAGCTTTTGATCTCAAAGGGGCCCGCAAAATCGACACCTGTGTTCGCGAATGGACGACTAATGGTGGTTCTTTCATCGGGAAGGGCTGCCATAATTTGACCTTGAAGTTTTTTCCGATGTAGAACACAAATTTTGCAGTTGTGAATGCAAGTTTTAATAAGGTTTTGTGCTTTCAAAATCCAACATTCTTGACGAATAGTGTTAAGGACTAAACGAGGGCCACCATGCTGGACTAACTTGTGAACAAATTCGATATATAAACGAGCTAGCCTGCTTTTATAAGCTAAAATTATGGGGTGCCGTTCATTATAAGACAAACTTGTCGTAGAGCCTAGCCGACCGTTAGCACGAATGATTCCGTCTTTATCCACATACGGTGTAAGAGTCACTAAAGGGCTACGAGAATCTAACTTTTTGTTTTTTGACAAGCAGCCTATTTCGTCTGGAAAGTGAATTATTTGGGACACATAAAACAGCCGTTTTCTTACAAACACTAACTCCTGAGCGGAAACTCTGAGCGACCTGTATGAAACATCGCCATGATGAATTTTTCTAGTTCGATTAATAAATCGATACATATATGCAATTACATGAATCGCTCTAGCAAAACAGGAGAAACGATCCAATATATCCTCCGTTGAGGACGATCTAGCTACATGAGCCATGGCCCTTTTAATTTCAACAGAAGTTTCAAATTCACTCGAACTTTTGGGCCACATTGCTCTCTCTAATTTGAGCCACTCAGGGCCGTGCCACCAAAGGTCGTTATTTTTAAGATCCGAAGGAGTCAAACCAGTGACCTATGGACCACGGTTCGAAGGACCACAAATGTTACCTTGACGGGCTGAGTAGATGTAACCTTCGAAGATGATCTGGTGAGATTCCGTGGCTCACTCAACGTATACGTGGTCGGATATTTTGCTTGCAGTGGCCCAGTGTGTTTGTATACAGTTTTCCAATTTGAATTTTTGTTTAAATAAAACCACCACATCATTTTCTTGGAGGTCTATTTGAGGAGACTGCCATTTGTTACGCTTGTGCAACTCTTTCAGATACTCCTCCTTCCAGCGCCTACAGAACTCTTGCTGCGTAGCCTTTACTTTTCGCCAGCGGTTTAAGATGCTAACTGCCGGTTGCGTTTCCTCTGGTTCCGCAGGAGACAAAATGGTGGAACCAATAAGAAAATGGCCCGGTGTAAGGGCCGACTGATCTTCAACATTTTCCGAAAGTGGACTCAATGGCCGAGAGTTGAGACACGCTTCTATAGTTGCTAGTAGGGTTGAAAACTCTTCGAATGTATACTTGAGCTGCCCAGACATTTTTCGGAAATGGGTTTTGAAGCTCTTAACCCCCGCCTCCCACAGGCCACCCATATGTGGGGCCGCAGCAGGTATAAAGTGCCACGACAATCGCTGGTGACCATATTTACAGACGGCAAGATCGCTGAGTTCAGCGATATGTTTTTTAAAGTTTGAATCGATCTCGCGTGCCGCACCGACGAAGTTTCTACCATTATCGGAAAAGATTTTACTAGGACAACCACGACGGGCCACGAATCAAGCCAAAGCGGCCATAAAGGCAGGGGTCGACAGGTCACTGACAGGTTCCAAATGAATTGCCTTTGTTGAGAAACAGACAAACAAGCAAACGTAGCCTTTCGTGATCCTACAGTAACGACCTGTGAAGCTTTTGATCTCAAAGGGGTCCGCAAAATCGACACCTGTGTTCGCGAATGGACGACTAATGGTGGTTCTTTCATCGGGAAGGGCTGCCATAATTTGACCTTGAAGTTTTTTCCGATGTAGAACACAAATTTTGCAGTTGTGAATGCAAGTTTTAATAAGGTTTTGTGCTTTCAAAATCCAACATTCTTGACGAATAGTGTTAAGGACTAAACGAGGGCCACCATGCTGGACTAACTTGTGAACAAATTCGATATATAAACGAGCTAGCCTGCTTTTATAAGCTAAAATTATGGGGTGCCGTTCATTATAAGACAAACTTGTCGTAGAGCCTAGCCGACCGTTAGCACGAATGATTCCGTCTTTATCCACATACGGTGTAAGAGTCACTAAAGGGCTACGAGAATCTAACTTTTTGTTTTTTGACAAGCAGCCTATTTCGTCTGGAAAGTGAATTATTTGGGACACATAAAACAGCCGTTTTCTTACAAACACTAACTCCTGAGCGGAAACTCTGAGCGACCTGTATGAAACATCGCCATGATGAATTTTTCTAGTTCGATTAATAAATCGATACATATATGCAATTACATGAATCGCTCTAGCAAAACAGGAGAAACGATCCAATATATCCTCCGTTGAGGACGATCTAGCTACATGAGCCATGGCCCTTTTAATTTCAACAGAAGTTTCAAATTCACTCGAACTTTTGGGCCACATTGCTCTCTCTAATTTGAGCCACTCAGGGCCGTGCCACCAAAGGTCGTTATTTTTAAGATCCGAAGGAGTCAGCCCCCGGGTTGCTAGATCGGCAGGGTTGTATTGCGAAGCCACGTGAAACCAATTTTTATTTCCAACCTTTTCCAGTATAGTGGCCACTCGGTTTGCCACAAAGGTTTTCCAGCTGCAGGGCGGCTTTTTCAGCCATGCGAGAACTATGGTGGAATCAGACCACAAATAAATAGTATAGCCCTTTATATTAAGACTAGGCATTATACTGTCTATTAAATTCGCCAACAGAACCGCTCCACATAATTCCAATCGAGGCAACGAAGATTTTTTGACCGGAGCCACCTTTGTCTTCGCAACCAAAAGATTTGAAACTACCTGCCCTTCGATCTGAACCCTGACATATAACGCCGCCGCATACGCCAGCTCCGACGAGTCACAAAAGCCATGAATTTCTATCTTACACCCCGGAGAATACTGGACCCATCGCGGAATAGTGATCATGTCAACATCATTATATTTTGAAACAAAGGCCTGCCATTTTATTAAAGCTACAGGTTTTATTGCGTCATCCCATTCAATTTTGTCGAGCCACATTTGCTGCATCAAAATTTTCGCGGTAACAACCACTGGAGCTAGCCATCCTGCTGGATCGAACAGCCTAGCAATGACCGAAAGCACTTCCCTTTTGGTATAAGATGATTTAAGCGCGATTTTCTCACTGGCAAAGTAAAAAAAGTCACCTGCAGCATTCCATCGCACTCCTAAAGTCTTTGCTGTACTTTTATCATCGAGACATAAAAAGGACGAGTCTAACAAATGGTCAGGCGCCAGATCTTTTAAAATTTCCATCGAATTTGAAGTCCATTTGCGTAATTCAAACCCTGCAGATTTTAAAATGTCTACTAACTGATCACGGACCACCAAAGCATTCGAAATCGAATGAGCTCCTACAAGGGCATCATCAACGTACATTGAGTCACGAAGAATTTCAGCGCCTAGCGGAAAACGTTGCCCTTCATCATTAGCTAATTGCAAAAGTGTCCTAAGGGCCAGGTACGGTGCGCAGTTTACCCCAAAAGTCACTGTCTTTAGCTTAAAATCACGAATTTCATCATTTTGCGAACTACGAAAAACGATTCTCTGAAACGTAGCATGTTCAGGTGTAATCAGGATTTGCCTATACATTTTAGAAATGTCTGCGTTGAAAACGTATTGAAAAAATCGCCATTTTAATATTAAAGAGACTAAGTCCTTTTGAAGAACAGGGCCTACATATAACAAATCGTTAAGACTGTGACCACTGGACGACGCACTCGAAGCATTGAACACCACCCTTAATTTGGTAGTGGTACTCTCCGGTTTAAAAACCCCGTGATGAGGTAAATAATAACTGGGGCCACCTGACGACATTTTAGTCTCCTCCATGTGTCCTAAAGCTAAGTATTCCTTTATGACCTCATCATATTGAATCTTTAACTCGGGCCTACGCATCAATGAACTTTCATTTCTTAAAAACTGACGCAAAGCAATATGTCTATTTGGGCCAAGTGACGGACATTTATTTTTGAAGGGCAGACTTACAATATATCTCCCCTCAGAGTTCCTCACAGTGCTGGAACAAAAAATCTCTTCACATCTCCTATCATCCTCAGATAATAATGGCTTATGGGAGACTTCTTCCAATTCCCAAAATTTAGACAACTGTTCGTCAATTGAGACCTTTGTCATAAATGACATTCGTACAGATCGAGATGCATTTTTACTGGTCGTAGGACCCGTCACGATCCAGCCAAAAATTGTTTCTTGAGCCACAAGTGATTCAAAAACACCATGCTGAACCCCACCTCGTAAAATCAGTGGATACAGATCCCCTCCTAACAAAATGTCAACCTGACCGCTTTTAAAAAAATCAGGATCTGCAAAATCTAGTTTCGGCAACTCAACGCCTTTCGAGGGCGTAAAGGAATGCGTAGGAATATTCCCTGTCACCTGAGATACAACCAAAGCTTCAACATTTATCGAAAAATTTGGATTTTGTAGAGACACAATTACAAAAGTCGCCATTTTGTTAACTTTACTAACAACTTCACCGCCTAAACCCGTAACTTCAGCTGAAACGGGCACAGTGGGCAACTTTAATAATTTTTGGATTCTCTCCGAAATAAAACTTTCATCGGAGCACGGATCTATTAATGCTCGTACTTTGTAGCTGGAACCACAATAAGCAATATTGACCCACGCCGTAGCTAACATCACTTTTTTCGCTACAGAAATATGATGTGATTGGACAACTTCAGATGGACCAGGAAGACTAGTGGACTGTAAATTACTAGATGAACTTTTCGGAATAGCACCCTGTGCCCCATTGTTCACTGGATTAGTTGAACTTGCTTGGTTCGATTGGTTTGTTTGCGTAGCCTTTTTTATAAAGTCACGATGCATCAACGTATGATGTTTCTTTTTACATTTAGAGCACCCGTTTTGACTCGGACATTCACTATACATGTGACCAGCATTAAGGCAATTAAAACAGCATTTATTCTTTTTAAGGTTTTCAACGCGCTTCTTGTGGTCCATATTTAAGAATTTGTGACACGAGCTAATTGGGTGACTCCCACTACAAACTTTACACTGTTTTAAATCAGCCTTAGTGTGATGAGCCTTTAATTGTTTTGGTTTTGAAACACTTTGTTGGGTCTCTTGAGAAACCGCTTGGGAACTGCTGGGCCACTGACTACCAATGGTCATGAGCTCCGCCATGCTTTCCATAGCATGATACCTATCAGTCAAAAAATCGTTTAATTCTTCCCACTTAGGCATTTTTGTTTTATTTTTAACCGACTGTTCCCACAAAATCATAGATTGGCCCCTTAATCTCGAAGCACAATGTATGACGAACACCGGATCCCAAGTCTCAATATCGATCTTATTTAATTTTAGGACCGACATGTAATTTACGACATCTCTTTGAAGCCTCTTTACTTCTTGAGCGGTATCATTTTGGCATGGGTTCATCGTGAAAAGACCTATTAATTGACTAGTCAATAAGACACGTTCGTTCTCATATTGGGCCTTTAAATTGTTCCACGCAATTTCAAAATTTTCAGCCGTTAAGGCAACGTTTCGGTTAATTTCCCTCGCTTCACCATCAGTTTTCTGAAATAGGTGAAATAATCTTTCCACTGGGCTTAACCTAGTATTGTTTATGTAAATTGCGGTAAACATGTCGCGAAATGTGGGCCACGATTTATAGTCACCATGAAACACTGCTGTATCACATGGCGGTACAGGGAACGAGGACACCTGATTGGGAACCACTGCCTTAGCAGTTTCAGATTTTTCAACCGGTAAATTTTTTGTTGCCTTAGACAAAATATTTAAACATTTAATGTAAGCCTGACGAACTTCCGGGTGTCTTGCTTGAACTACAACTGCCTCTTTTTTCTTTTCTAAAGTGTCCCCACACTCTTCATAAAGTGTTTTATACTTTGTCCAAACCTTATCTAATTCAGTTTTTTCGAACTCTAAAGCTTCTGCACTATATTCGGACATATCTGCAGCCGACAGTAAGTTTTCCTGTTCAGCTACTTCATCGGCCGCCTTAATATATTTTTCATAGGCTGACATCTTTATTTTTTTTCTCTTTCTTTTTTTAAGCATAAACAATAAAAATAAAAAAGGCGCAAACTTTTCTAAACCAAATTTATTTAAGAGAACCAATAGACAACAAAAAAAAATTCTTCCTGCACTAAGTCACGTAGGCACAAAAAAAAGAGCGACCAAAAAAAATTAAGAAAAGAGAAACGCAAAAAAAAGTACAACAATAATTAACAGAGTTAACGGTAAAGCGAATAAAAAAAAAAAAAATGGCACTTGTCGAAAATCACACTTTCGTTACGTAACTTGATATAACCTCAAAATTAAGCGAGACACAAATTGGGTTTGAGACACAAATTTATTTTTAATTATTTATTGTCTCCTTTTATTTCGCAGCACTTTTGAATAATTTAATTTCAAATTACGCACCTGTTTTCCTCCGAACTGTGTTTTGTTTTTTCTTACTCTGTAATCGCTGTTAAATACGGCTAGTGAGCTACAAGACTTCTTCCAAAAACTCGCGTTCCACTGACTCCTTATTCTTCTGACGGTAGAAGGACCAAATGTTACCTTGACGGGCTGAGTAGATGTAACCTTCGAAGATGATCTGGTGAGATTCCGTGGCTCACTCAACGTATACGTGGTCGGATATTTTGCTTGCAGTGGCCCAGTGTGTTTGTATACAGTTTTCCAATTTGAATTTTTGTTTAAATAAAACCACCACCTTTTGTGTTGTTTATATTTACATTGATGAGACAATTCAATTTTTATTTTATAACTTAAAGTATTCTTATAAGATTTTTTTTACGTTTGTTAATGCACCATGTGCGTGTGCAGCAAGAATATGAAGAATATAAAAAGAACTTTTTTATTTAACACCAAACTTCTTTTCTATAGTCGATACCGTTTTATTTTGCTGAATGTTGGTTAGTTAGTGTGTGTGTGTGTATAGCAAAAAATAAGAATATGCAAAAACAGTGTTGATCGCCAACCCACCACACTTACTACCCAACAGTGATGCCAGACGTGTTACCCACCGGGGAAGTCTACGCGGGACAAGTGCAAATACAATGAAGCGTCTAACTACAATTGTCCCACGTAAACAACAATATTAACCCGTGCCTTTCTAAGGTTAAAGTTTTGCCAAAAAAAAAATTTTTTTCCATACAAACCAAAAAATTTGTTTTTCGATTTTAAAATTTTTTTTTAATTATTATTATATATGTATAATTAGCTTATTAACGACTAAAAATTTCATTTTGGTGGGATAATCCTTCCTCTTCAAAATTGACTTCTAAAAATTTTAGGGCCATTTAAAAATTCTTTTTTAGTTTTGACTTGGAAAGATTTTAACTGAGATATTGCTTTTAATGATACATATCCACAAAAAAATTTTATTCCTATCTATGATATCTTTATCGTATTCTGAAATGTATAAAAAAACAGCAACAAATGCTTTTTTACCATTTTTTTAAATTTTTTGTATTATGACAAAAAATTACTTTTGTATATTGCCTGGCATATTGTCGTTGGTTATGTTTTTAAAAACTTTATGTTTAAATTTTTAGCCAAATCGGACAATTTTAACCCGTATTCCTGGGAGGTTAAAGTTTTTTGTACAAACCAAAAATTTTTTTGTGAGGGTCAAATTTTACCTCCCAGCTGCACAGGTTAAAAGGACAGATTTTGCTAAAAACTTAAATATAGAGTTTTCAGACCAAAACGAACCATAATTTGCCAACCATTGTAACAAAAATTCGAAAAAAGTCATTTTGAGACAAAACTAAAAAAAAACTCTTAGAGTAGGACCCCAACGGCCCTAAGACATTGGCCTACAGGTCCAATTTTTTTTTGTTAATGTTGACCCTAAAAGGCAACTTTTCCAACCCCGACGTTTTTGTTTCTGATTTTTTGCTCTAAAAGTTTCTCTACCCTACTGTGCAATTGTTCTCAAATGATGCGATCTAAGATATATAAAAACAAGTAGAAAAATTAAATTCGACTTGGTCGAATCTATGAATACCCTCCACAATGTTATCTGATAGTAATTTTCTAAAAAAATTGCATTACAAATTTTTATTAAAAATATATTATTTTGAGTAAAATTTTTTTGTGAGTGTAAAATTTTTTTGACTGTCAACATTTTTTTGATTGTGAATTTCATTAAAAAAAAAAATAATTAAATTAAAATAATTATAGTTGTTTTTATTGTTTTTATTATTTAATTAAATTAAAAATTAAAAAAAAAAACTTTTTTTTTTTGAGTGTTAATATTTATTAGAAATATATTATTTTGAGTAAAATTTTTTTGTGAGTGTAAAATTTTTTTGACTGTCAACATTTTTTTGAGTGTGAATTAAATTAATTAAAATTAAAAATAAAAAATAATTAAATTAAAAATTAAAAAAAAAACATTTTTTTTTGAGTGTGAAATTTTTTTAAGCGTAAATATTTTTTTTAGTGTACTATTTGTTTGAGTAACAAAATTACTTTGTAAAATATTTTTGTTGTTTTATACCTATACGACGTATAGTATACGCATATGTTAAAAAAATATATTTCACATATTTTCCTCATTTTATTTTACCATCCTCGTCTTTAAAAACCAAAAACAAACTAATATTTGATTTTTTTCCAAAAATACTTACTATACACCGTTACATACAGTTACAAAAACAATAACAAATATTTACTTGTCTAACAACTAAACTACACCCCACGGCAGGAAAACAAACAACAACAAGTTTAAAAAAAAACTGGTATTTCACCATGCTTTTAAAACTTGTTTAACGAGTTTTCAACAGTTTAATGTGAAAAAAATCTGAAATTCGGAGCCTTGCTTATATTTTTTGAACCACTGAACCGATTTTGCTGAAATTTGCAAAACCAAATAGACTTGGGGAACGACAAAGATATGTAACACGTTTCAGCACCCTCAGAATTTTCTTTCGAAAGTTAGAGTGGTTTTAATCTCGTAAGTTCGCAAAATTCCCTTGCCGAAATTTACTCTTTTGCTCATAACTTTTGAACCACTGGACCGATTTGGCTGGATTGCAATACCAACCTGACCCGGTAAATACCCAACATATATGTCAAACTTCAGGAGCCTCCATAAAGTCTTTCAAAAGTTAGCGTGTTTTCAACGAACAGACAGACAGACGGACGGACGGACGGACGGACGAACGGACGGACATCGCTAGATCGACTTAAAATCGATCAAGGATCATGAATATATATACTTTATGGGGTCCTAGACCAATAGTTCGATGTGTTACAAACGGAATGACAAACTTATATATACCCTCTTTCACTAGAGTGGAGGGTATAAAAAAATGAGCGAAGGATTATAACAATTATTAAAAAAAAATTACCCAAATCCAAAAAAATGAGTAAAGAAATTTCCGTGGACAATTTATTCCACAAAGCTTAGTTAGACTATCGCGAGCATTTTAAAAATATTACGTATATTGGTCAAGCCATTCTAGAGTAATACAGTTACCAACGAACGGTATTTTATTTTTATTGATATATATTTTGAAAATGTTTGCCTCAATCGCGCTTGCAGGGTATATTTAACCGAAGAAAAAAAATTAAAACACAAGATGCATTACCACCTTTAAACTGTTCACAAATCTATTCTCTTTTATTCAACCAAGTCTAATAACTTATTATTATTCATGGCAAATTGTGGTAATTTACACCTTCGGACCACTGTTTCCTATTGAATCATTTAAACATTTCATTATAGTGACTACTCATTGAAAACTTGCTTATGAAAGTCACTTTGCCTTTTGCTGACAATACAACTATTTAAAATTGCATTGTGTCATGTTAAATTCAACTGGCACCAAGTCAACTCTATTCTGAAACACATTCGCAATTACACGTTCTGTGTTCTTTCCTTTACACACACCTCCTTTTACCTAAGTACTAAAATACGTACAAACACACACACACATATATACTATAGAATATCTAACCTAACAAAAGAAATTAATTACAATTGTCTTTTTAAATATGCCATAATGCTCTTTATATACAATAACTAGCTAACTCGCCCGGTACTTCGTTACCGGTTAGCTGTTAAGAAACAACTTTATTACTTCAAATTCTTATTAATTTTTAATTAAACATAAAAATTGTTAGTTTCGATCTTTAAAATATTATATTTTGAGTAGATTAAAAGTTGCAAAAAATTTTATTTTGGCGAAACGATCACATAGTTCAAACTTTAAGTTTCAAGGAACATTAGTGCATAAGGAACAATATGTACCAAATTGAAGCGAAAATTCAAAAAATTATTTTCCCAGAATGTAATTTCCGTGAGTGGATCGTAAAGTACCAATTTTAAGTATCTCTACATTCTCTATTTTTCCCCATTAGAAGCAGAATTTTCATAAAAGTACTTATTTTGGAATGTTATTTCCGCGAAAGGATCGTACAGTCCAAATTTCAAGTATTTAGGACCATTAATTCAGAAGTTACAAAATTGCCCTACTTTCCCCATTTTCCCCCTTAGAAGCAGAATTTACTAATAAAGTGCTTCTTCCAGAATGTTATTTCCGCTAGAGGATCGTACAGTCCAAACTTCAAGTATCTAGAACCATTAGTTTAGCAGATACAAAACAGTTCAAAATTCAAGTATCTAGGACCATTAGTACAGCAGATATAAAATTGCCCTACTTTTCCCCCTTTTCCACCTATAAAACAAAATTTTTAAAAAAGTACTTCTTTCAGAATGTTTTTTCCGTGAGAGGATCGTACACTCCAAATTTCAAGTATCTAGGACCTTTAGTTCAGCCGATACAAAATTGCCCTAATTTCCCCTTTTTTTTCCCGTAGAAGCGAAATTTTCAAAAAAGTACTTCCATTAGAATGTTGTTTCCGCAAGAGGATTCAAATTTCAAATTTCCCTACTTTCCCTCTTTTTCCCCCTATAGAAGCAGATTTTTCCAAAAAAGTACTTCTTCCAGAATGTTATTTCCGCGAGAGGATCGTACAGTCCAAACTTCAATATCTAGGACCATTAGTTCAGCAGATACAAAATTGCCCTTCTTTTCCCCTTTAAAAAGTAATTTTCAAAAAAGTACTTCTTTCAATATGTTATTCCGCGAGATGATCCTATATTGCAAATGTCATGTTTTTAAGACCATTAGTTTAAAATTTACCAAATTGCCTATTTTGCCCCTCTTGGCCCTCCTTAAAACCAAAATTTTCAAAAAGTGTATTTTTCAAAAAATTATTTCCGCGAGAGGATCAAAACTTAAAGCTTTAGTTCAGAAGATACAAAATTGCCCTATTTTCCCCCTTCTACTTTTTTCAAGATGTTTTTTTTGCGAGATGATCCTAGAGTTCAAATTTCAAGTTTCTGGAACCATTTGTTTAAAAGATAAATAATGTACCGATTTTCCCTATTTCCCCCCTTTCCCACCTTGGAGGAGGAATTTTTCAAACAATATTTTTTTCGGAATGTTGTTTCCGCGAGAGGATCCTAAAGACTAAACTTCACATTTCTGGGACCATTTGTTCAGAAGATAAAAAATTCACCGATTTTCCCAATTTTCCCACCCTTGGAGGCGGAATTTTCAAAAAATTTTGTTTTCCGCATGTTAATTCTGCGAGAGGATCCTAGAGTCCAAATTTCAAGTTTCTGGGACCATTTGTCCAGAAGATAAAAAATGTACCAATTTGCTCCATTTTCCCCACCTTGGAGGCGGAATTTTCAAAAAAATATTTTTTTATTTTCTTTTTTCGCGAGAGGATTATAGAGTCCAAATTCAAGTTTCTAAAACTATTAGTTCAAAAGATACAAAATCCCCCAAAGGGCCCTACTTTTCCCCCCTTAGAAGTGAAATTTTTAAAAAAGTTCTTTAAGTATGTTATTTTTGCGAAAGGATCGTTCAGTTCAAATTTCAAGAATCTAGGACCATTAGTTCAGCAGATTCAAAATTGCCCTTCTTTCCCCCTTTTTCCCTCAGAATTTTGAAAAGTACTTTCTTAAGAATGTTATTTCCGCGAGAGGATCGTTCAGCCAAATTTCACGTATCTAGAACCATTAGTTCAGCAGATACAAAATTGCCCTACCTTCCCCGTTTTCCGCCTTGAAATCGGAATTTTCAAAAAAAGAACTTCTTTCAGAATGTTAATTCCAAGAGAGAGGATCATGCAGTCTAAACTTCAAGTATCTAGGACTAAACTTCACATTTCTGGGACCATTTGTTCAGAAGATAAAAAATTCACCGATTTTCCCAATTTTCCCACCCTTGGAGGCGGAATTTTCAAAAAATTTTGTTTTCCGCATGTTAATTCTGCGAGAGGATCCTAGAGTCCAAATTTCAATTCAAATTTCAATTTCAATTTCAAATTTCTTTCCGCCTTTTTCCCCTTAGAAGCGGAACTTTCCACAATAAGTACTTTTTCCGCAAGAGGATCGTACAGTTCAAATTTTAAGTATCTAGGATCATTAGTTCAGCAGATACAGAATTGCCCTACTTTCCCCCTTTTCCCCCCTTAGAAGGAGAACTTTCAAAAAAGTACTTCTTCTAGAATGTTCTTTCCGCGAGAGGATCGTACAGTCCAAACTTCAAGTATGTAGGACTATTAGTTAAGCAGATTCAAAATTGCCCTACTTCTCCCTTTCCCCCCCGTGGAAGCAGAATTTAAAAAAATTACTTCTTTTAGAATGTTATATCCGCGAGAGGATCGTACAGTTAAATTTTAAGTATCGAGGACCATTAGTTCAGCAGATACAAAATTGCCCTACCTTCCCCTTTTTTCTCCCTTAAAAGTAGAGTTTTCAAAAAAGTACTTCCTTGAAAATTTTATTTCCGCGAGAGGATCGTACAGTCCAAATATCAAGATATAGGACCATTATTTCAGCAGATACAAAATTGCCCTACTTTCCCCCTTTTTCCCACTCAAAATCGGAATATTTAAAAAAGTACTTCTTTCAGAATGTTATTTTCGCGAACAGTCCAAATTTCAAGTCTCCCGGACCATTAGTTCAGCAGATACAAAATTGCCTACTTTCCCCCTTTTCCCTCTTAGAGGCGGAATTTTCCAAAAAGTCCTCCATTCGAATTTTATTTCCGCGAGAGGATTGTGCAGTCCAATTTTTTAATATCTAGGACTATTTTTTCAGCAGACACAAAAAGAAGAATTTTTAAAGAAGAATTTTTAAAAAAGTATTTCTTTCCGAATGTTACAGTCCAATTTTCAAGTATCAGGACCCTTAGTTCGGCAGATTCAAAATTGCTCTATTTTCCCCTCTTTTTCCCCTTAACAGAGGAATTTTTAAGAAAAGTATTCCTTTCCGAATGTTATTTCCGCGGAAGAATCGTACATTCCAATTTTTAAGTATCTAGGACCATTACTTTAGCATATACAAAATTGCACTACTTTCCCCCTTTCTTTCCCTTAAATGCGAAATTTTCAAAAAATTACTTCTTTTAGAATGTTATTGCCGCGAGATGATCCTATATTCCCAATGTCATGTTTCTAAGACCATTAATTTAAAGTTTAGCAAATTGCCCTATTTTCCCCCTTCTGGGCCTCCTTAAAACCAAAATTTAAAAAAAATATATTTTTTAAAAAATAATTGCCGCAAGAGCATCCAGATTCAAAATTTCAAGTTTGTTCAGAAGATACAAAATTGCATTATTAAACCCATTCTTCCCACCACCCCCACCCTTATAAAAGGATTTTTCAAAATATTACTTTTTACAAAATGTTTTTTCCGCGAGAGTAGAGTTTAAATTTCAAGTTTTTGGGACCATTCGTTTAGCAGATACGAAATTGCCCTTCTTTCCCCATTTTTCCCCCTTTAAAAACGAATTTTCAAAAATGTACTTCTTTTAGAATGTTATTTTCGGGATAGGATTGTTCATTTAAAATTATAAGTATCTAGGACCATTAGTTCAGCCGATACAAAATTGCCCTACTTTCCCCCTTTTTCCCCGTAGAAGCGTAATTTTTAAAAAAAGTTTTTCTGTAACAATGTTATTTCCGCGAGAGGATCGTACGGTTGAAATTTCAAGTATCTAGGACCATGAGTTCAGCAGATTCAAAATTACCCCATTCACCCCCTTTTTCCCCCGGAATTTTCAAAAAGTACTTCCTTTAGAATATTATTTCCGCGAGAGGATTGTACAGTTCAAATTTCAAGTATCTAGGACCATTAGTTCAGCAGATACAAAATTACCCTACTTTCCACCTTTTTCCCCGTAGAAGCGGATTTTTTGAAAAGTTCTACTTTAGGAATGTTATTTTCGCGAAAGGATCGTACAGTTTAAATTTCAAGTATTAAGAACCATTAGTTCAGCAGATTCAAAATTGCCCTTCTTTACCGATTTCCCCCCAGAATTTTGAAAAAGTACTTCCTTTAGAATGTTATTTCAGCGAGAGGTTCGTTCACTCCAAATTTCAAGTATCTAGGACCATATTTTCAGCATATACAAAATTGCCCTACCTTCCTCTTTTTTTCCCCTTTAAAGCGGAATTTTCAAAAAAGTACTTTTTTCAGAATGTTATTTCCGCGAGAGGATCGTGCTGTCCACGCGAGAGGATCGTGCAGTCCTATTTGTTTAGCAGATACAAACCGGAATTTTCAAAACGTACTTCTTTCAAAAAGTTATTTCCGCGAGAGGATCGTACAGCCCAAATTTCAAGGATCTACGACCATTAGTTCAGCAGACACAAAATTACCCTACTTTCCCCTTTTTCCCCCTTAGAAGCGAAATTTTCAAAATAGAACTTTCTTCACAATGTTATTTCCGCGAAGGATCCCATAGTCAAAATTTTTAAGTTTCTGGGAAAATTAGTCCAGAACATTCAAAGTGTACCAAATTGTCCTATTATCCCCCTTTTTACCACCCTAGAAGCGGGATTGAAAAAAAAACTTTGTTTCGGAATGTTTTTTCCGCGAGAGGATCTTATAGTCCAAACTTTAAGTTTCTAGGACCATTAGGTCAGAGAAATGAAAATGAAAAATGTACCAAATTTCCCAATTTTCCCCCTTTTCCCCTTCTTAGAAGTGCCTTTTTAAAAAGTACTTTCTTAAGAATATTATTTCCGCGAGAGGATCCTATAGTCCAAATTTCAGGTTTCTGGGACCATTAGTTCACAATATAGAAAATGTTCAAAATCGTCCTATTCCCCCCCAAAAAAAAAAATTTTTGAGTGAAAAAAAATTTTGACTGAAAAAAAATTTGAGTGAAAAAAAATTAGTAAAAAAAAAAATTTGAGTGAAAAAAAATTTTGAGTAAAAAAAAATTTTTGAGTGAAAAAGTTTTGAGTAAAAAAAAAATTTTTATTGAAAAAAAATTTTGAGTAAAAAAAAAAATTTGAGTGAAAAAAAATTTGTAAAAAAAAAATTTGTAAAAAAAAAATTTTTGAGTCAAAAAAAAAATTTTGAGTGAAAAAAAATTTTGAGTGAAAAAATTTTAGTAAAAAATTGTTTTTTCCCCGAGAGGATACTATAGTTCAAATATCTTGTTTCTAGGACCATTAGTTCAAAATTCACCAAATTGCCATATTTTCCCCCTTTTTGTCCCCAAACCGGAATTTTCAAAAAAGTACTTTTTTCAAAATGTTATTTCCGCGAGAGTATCCTTTATTCAAAATTTCAAGATTGTAGGACCATTAGTTCAGAAGATACAAAATGTAAAAAAAATTTGTAAAAAAAAAAAATTTTGAGTGAAAAAAAATTTTGAGTGAAAAAAAAATTTGAGTGAAAAAAAATTTTTGAGTGAAAAAAAATTTTGAGTAAAAAAAAAATTTTGAGTGAAAAAAAATTTTGAGTAAAAAAAATTTTTAGTGAAAAAAAAATTTTGAGTAAAAAAAAATTTGAGTGAAAAAAAATTTGTAAAAAAAAAAAATTGTAAAAAAAAAAAAATTTGTAAAAAAAAAATTTTGAGTCAAAAAAAAATTTTGAGTGAAAAAAAATTTTGAGTGAAAAAATTTTAGTAAAAAAATGTTTTTTCCCCGAGAGGATACTATAGTTCAAATATCTAGTTTCTAGGACCATTTGTTCAAAATTCACCAAATTGCCCTATTTTCCCCCTTTTTGTCCCCCTTAAAACCGGAATTTTCAAAAAAGTACTTTTTTCATAATGTTATTTCCGCGAGAGTATCCTATATTCAAAATTTCAAGATTGTAGGACCATTAGTTCAGAAGATACAAAATGTACCAACTTGCCCTATTTTCCCCCTCCCCCCCACCTTAGAAACGGAATTTTCAAAATATTACTTTTTCCAAAATGTTATTTCCGCGAGAGGGTCCTGGACTTAAAATTTCAAGTTTCTGGAACCATTTGTTTAGAATATAAAAAATGTACCAATTTGCCCTATTTTCCCCTTTTTCCCCCCCTTGGAGGCGGAATTTTCCAAAAATATTTTTTTCGAAATTTTATTTCCGCGAGAGGATCCTAGAGTTCAAATTTGAAGTTTCTAGGACTATTAGTTCAAAAGATACAAAATCCCCCAAAGGGCCCTATTTTCCCCCTTTTGCCCCCCTTAAAATCGGAATTTCCAAAAATCCCTTCTTAGTGGGTGGTTTTGTCGGGAGCCGAACCTACATTCCAAATTTCAAGTCTCTAGCTTCAGCGGTTTGGGCTGGGCGATGATTATTGCCAATCAGTCAGTCAGTCAGTCAGTCAGTCAGTCACCACACTCTTTTATATATATCACAAAATCCACCAGAAAACACATACAAAATGCTATTTTCTGACCTTAGGTCTTTCGATTTTCTTTATATTAACGGTATGCATTCTCCATAAAGCTAATAAAACATATCCATTTTCAGTTTTTTAAATTTTAAAAAAATCGCGGTTTTTTCGCGACTTTAATTTTCTTCAAAAATTTAAAAAATCAAAAAAGTATGTTAATTTGAAGAGCCATATCTTCTGAAGTATCTATCGGATTTCTACGATTCAAAAAGAATTTGATTCAAAAGTTCGTCCTTTTTTATACCAATGCAATAAAAAAAAAGTTTTTCAAAAAAAAGTGCATTTTTGATGCAAATGCAATTTTTTGATGCATTTTTCTAAACTTTCTCCCCCTTCAATTTTTTTGAAACCTGCATAATTCGAAAATATGGCAATTTTTACACAAAATTGACTACCGTTTTTTTTGTGACGGCGTTTCAAAAAATTTTCGTGATTTTTTTAAAACTACTTATGTGATTTTTTCCATACAAAAAATCAATTTAATGTTTATTTTGCAATTTTATCAAAAAAGTATGTAACTTTAAAAAGCCATTTCTTCGAAAGTATCTATCGGATTTCTACGACTCAAAAAGCATTCGATTCAACTGATTATCCGTTTTTACTAACAAAAAATATTTTTTAAAAAAAATGCATTTTTGATGCAAATGCAATTTTTGGATGCATTTTTTAAAACTTTCTCCCCCTTCAATTTGTTTGAAACCTGCAAAAATCGAAAATATAGCATTTTTTACATAAAATTTGGTACATTTTTTTTTTGTGACGGCGTTTCACAAAATTTTCGTGATTTTTTTAAAAAATGCTTATGTAGTTTTTCCTTAAACTAAATTTTTTTTTTGTTATTTTATGAATTTTATGAAAAAATTGTATGGAAAAACCAATAAGGTATTTTTAAAAAAATTACAAAATTTTTACGAAACTCCGTCACAAAAAAAGCGGAACGCAATTTTGTGTAGAAAATGCTATATTTTCGATATATGTAGGTTTAAAAAAAATTGAAGGGGGAGAAAGTTTTAAAAAATGCATCCAAAAAATGCATTTGCATCAAAAATGCACTTTTTTTTTAAAATATTTTTTTTTATTACATTAATATAAAGTAAGACTATCGTCTGAATCGAATGCTTTTTGAATTGAAGAAATCCGATAGATACTTTCGAAGATATGGCTATTCAAAGTAGCATACTTTTTTGATTTTTTAAATTTTTGAAGAAAATTAAATTCGCGAAAAAATCGCGATTTTTTTTAAATATAAAAAACTGAAAATTGATATGTTTAATTGGCTCTATAGAGCACATGTGTACAAAAAATTAGATAAATTTGAAGACCCTCGGTCAGATTTTATAAAATCTTTGCTGGATTTCATGATATAGATTATACACACACATAGACAAAAACATCCTAAGGTATGTTTAAATGTGCGAGTATATGTTATTTTCCTACTTCATTGTCCTTTCTACTATAGTAAATGTATGTGTAAAAATATTAGGGATGCAAAAAAAAACTTTATGATTTAAAAATAATATTTGAAGACTTAAAAAAACTAATTGTGGCGGCTGTAGGCAAAATCGCTCAAAGTAAAATCGCCCAAGAAATATGAAAAATTACCCAAAAAGAAGAATATGAAATTTGGCCCAAAATTAACGAAAAAAAGCCCAAGAAAGAAATGAAAAATGACCCAAAATAAAAAAGGTTTTTCCCAAAAACACATACATATTACACAAATTTTGCGGAGAGGGTGGGTTTAGGGCAAGAGTTGATAATCACTAGGCCCGGCTGAAGGCCGTCTACGCAGAATACCCTTTAAGACGAAGACAGACATTTATGTGACAAGACTTTTTGTTACGTGTCCTTATTAATATTTTTGACCGATCGTTTCTCTTTATTATATAGTCTGTAAAATGCATAAGTAATTGAAGTAAAAAATATTAAGTGTGTAACTTAAATTATCAAGAAATAGAAAGAATTGGGTGGAGCTGCGATGAAAGCGCCGCAGGCGAAACATTTTAACAACAAATTTTAACAAAAAATATCGCGAGCTTGTCAAAACATCACGTTCGCTGTCTTGTTTCAAAAAAAAAATTATTAACATTTTTTTAGATTAAGGTTTTTTATTTTTAGCTTCTCAGGGTACTTAGTTTTTCTAGTGACTGTTTCATTGCGACTTATTTCAATTTAGACATTTTAAGATTTTGAAAAAAATTAAACCAACATAAAAAAAGTGGTCGTAATGAAAAATTACCCAATTTATTATTTCGAAATTTTGCCCAAAAACTATAAAAAATAAGGAAAAAAATTTTGGGTAACTTTTCATATGAAATATGGCCCAAATTTTATGAAAAATTTTTGGGAAAAATTTCATTTTCTTTTTTGGGCGATTTTGCCTACAGCCAATTGTGGCTTTTCTCATACAAAATATTTTTTTTAAAGTGTATTTAAATGCAAACGTAATTTCTAGATGCATGTTTCATCGGTTTCTCCCCCGTTAAGTTTTTTTAAAACCTCCACAGATTTATAGCATTTCTTATATGAGATGAGATACAATGTTTTTTACAGAGTTTTATAAAAAAAAATATATCATAATCTCAGAATTTTGCTATAGAAAAGATTCCTAGAATCTGAGAATTTTCTACGTGTATCAAAAATGTCTCAAAATTTTTTTCATACAAAAATGTCTGAGCACTTTTTGGAAAAACTTGATATTACAGAAAATTAACTTTCTGATTCCAAATCAGACATCCAAATTGGTTTTAAAGCATTTCGTTATTAAGATATTTGCGTTTGGCAAATTACACAGTGCAAAAACGAAAATCGGAATGGTATGAAACCAAATGCAAATGAAAGTTCCATAACAAAACCGTTAAGGAATTTTTTAGTTTAGCGCTAGATTTTCTTACACGCATTTAAAGTTGGTGATCTTTTATTAAAATTATAATAATAATTACTTGGAACTGTGTAAGGCGTATACTTAATGTTGTAATTGCATTTAAATGACAATCATACGCAACGGTGCACAGTGAATTATTTTTAATAATTTGGCTATTCAGTAAGTAGGCACAGGACCGATTGCAGCGAAATTCATACCGGTTAGAGCTACCGTAATTTCGAGCTTAAGTTTGGACACTGAACCCCACATGTCCAATAAGGGCACAACCAGGGGCCCCTAAATTAGGACATTTAACTTTGTTCGAATAATTCAAAAAATTGTTTTTGTTCGTTCGATCAAACTATTAAATCTAAAAAAAATATTCGATTAATCGATGAGAATAACGAATAAAAAAGTGGTTATAAAAAATATTTTTAATAAGTTTTAAGTTGGGGTATTCGGCGGTGGACATTGGAGGACATCTTTTCCGTCTTCACATAAATGTTTACAAATTCATTTTTTACGATAGTTACGCCTAAAAAACACACCTCTGTCATTATTTTGTATTGTTTTCTATAACCATGCCCTTAAAAGTGCGCGGGCCGAAAAAATATCATTTCCTAATCATCTTGGTCCAAATGTAGGCCAATCATCTTGGTCCAAATGTAGGTTCATTTGTTGAACAAATATAAAAAAAAACATGTAAAACTTTTTTTGTTTTTCTGGTGGTGTTTAAGTTCTTTAAGGGGAAACATTTTTACCCTCGTTCGATGTTGTAACCGAACTAAACGTGCCTAACTTCAGGAGTATAGCTCTTTTATTTTGCACTGTATCGTGCCCTCCACCAGCCTATGACCGGAAGACCTAAACGTGCCTAACTTCAGGAGTATAGCTCTTTTATTTTGGACTGTATCGTGCCCTCCACAGACGGACGGATAGGCGGACATCCCTAGAATGTCTTATAATCGATCACTGATCAAAAATATATTTCCTTTTTGGGGACCTAGACCGATATTTTGATACTGTAGTTAGAGGTTATAAAAAAATAATTGTTCGATTAATTGACATAAAATAATCGATTTATTCGTTATTCGAAAATCGTCATTTTTAAATTAATCTAACAAGAGTTTGGTTTTGTTTGATCGATTAGTCGAATTATTCTTAATCGGTTGACAACTCTAGTACACAAAAACGCTATAAAATCACCAACTTTAAATGTGTGTAAAAAATAGTCTAGCACCGAACTAAAAAAACGCCTTTAGAGTTTTGTTATGTAAAATGTCAACTTTCATTTGCTTTTTAATTATCCCATTCCGATTGATCGAACAAAAATTAATATACTGAACACCCTAATTGTGAGTTGAGAACAGTTCCAAAAATGGGTCCAAAAAGTTTCAATTTGGTGTCAAAATGACACCATTATGTTTTCTTGAAAAACCAAAATTTTCTTACCCTCACGTATCGAGGTTGAAGTAAAAACCCAAAAAATTACACATTTCATGTTTTTTCGCGAATAATAAGACTTGAAAAATCGCGAAACCGTAACTTTATAAGCGATTTTTTCAAGTTAAGCCATTTTAAAAAATTATGTTATGGTGGAAAATATTCTGCTAGTATTCCAAATGCATCTTCTAAAGTTATATAAAAATCAATAAATTCCTTAGGACCCAAAATACCCATACTTCAACTTCAATGCGGGAGCAGAAGGAAATTTTTGATTTTCACGAAAGTTTTATGGAGTCGTTTTGACTCCCAATAGAAACTTTCTGCACACCCCTCTTCAAGCAAGTTAAGGTTGTGTTAAAATGTAGACAAAATCGGCTAATGTCATTTTAATTCTCTTTAGTTTGAACTTTAAAAATCGTTAACACGAAAAAAACTCCCAGTGAAATATCGCACTGATTCTTACAGATTTTTCCATCCTGAAACAAATTTCCTATCCAATTTTTTCTAGCACGTACCGTTTTTGAGATATTCACTGTTAAAAAGTAAAAACCTAATAATTTCGCACTTTTCCAAAACTGCCATCCAAATTTCTCTAAAATGTTTCATTTTCGAGACATTTGCGTTTAAACATTTTTCCACGAGAAAAACCCCGAACGCGAATATCTCGAATATTACAAATGTGCGAAAATTGAATGGCAGATTTGGATTCAGGAGAGCAAAAATCTATAAGAATCAGTTGGATATTTCGCTGGTAGGTTTTTGTTGTCGAACGGTGTAATTATTTAGCAATAACTCGAAAACGAGATCAGCTAGAATTTTAATTTTAACGATTTTTAAAGTTCAAAATAAAGCGAATTAAAATGCCATTAGCCGATATTGTAACCATTTTAAGAGAACTTAAACTGGCTTTAAGAGGGGTGTGTCTGGGCCCCTTTTCAGCTCAAAAAAAAGAAATTTCGATACGGCCTATTGTACTTTGTATTTTGTAGCGTAGTATTTTGGGGATGTTTTTTTTTTGATCCGCGAAGTGGGTGCCCAATGATTTTGCTGATATTAATATAACTTTGGGGGAGGCATTTGTAATACTATAAAAATCTTACATTTTGGCTGTAGAACTTTTTTGATGTACGCTTTTTTTTTGACCCGGCACTTCTGATAATTCCCTTAAGTCGTCTTTGAGACAATATCTGATATAGGTCTACGAAAATAAAAAAAAATTCGTGTTTCCTTTAGTTTTTATCTTCATCCATTTTCATTTTTTTAAATTTTATTTATCATATTAAAAATTTTTTTTTCGTTTTTTTTTTATCCCAACTGGATTTGAACCTGGAACCTCCTTTTTATTAGTGCAACATTTTTTTGTTTTGATTTTGTTGATTCGTTAAACTAGAATAAATTTTAATCATTTGAAGTCAAATTTGTATACATTTCTCATTAAATGTCAGCTTATTAAATTATATGCCGTATTGCCATACTGCAGTGTTGTAGTTGTCAGGTTGTTTAATGCGCTGGGTGTTACAGCTTGCAACTTGTCATGGTGTTACAACCCTGGTTGGTGTCAACCACACCAAAAGCCTGCCAAGCTATGCCACGACCATTTGTTATTTAAAAGTATAACTCATTAAAAATTGCTTACTTCAAAAAAAGAAATACTCATGGCAGTTGTTCTACATAGAGTATACGAGAACACAGTTTTAAAACTAGCTCTTATCATTTTATACTCGTAGTATCGTCAATGTGTAAAGACAAAAATAGGTTGTTGGTTACAAAAAATTGTTTTAAAATTAAAATTTTATGAATTTTTAGTAACTTGTTTACATTAGGTCGTATCGATTTTTAATTTTATTTTTTGTTGGAGCTGAAGGGGTCACAAAAAGTTTATATTGGGTGTCAAAAAAGACTCTATAAAATTTTCGTGAAAATCAAAAATTTCCTTACTCTCCCGCATCACGGTTAAAGTAAAAACCCCAAAAAAAAAAAAATAAAAGTAAAATTCGATACGGCCTAATTAGGGGTTGTTTAAATTAAAACAAATTTTGATCATTTTTGGCAACATATCTCGCATGCAAACTTTTTCTATAAAATATTTATGGTTAAGGTATACAGAGACTGACAAAAGTTCTCACACAGAGCTATAGAAAGTAGATTCAATTTTTAAAGACAAATTCAAAAATGCCAAACCCAGTCAACAAAATATAGAGCCCTCCAATTATATGACTCAAAAACTACTTAAAAAAAGAATGGTTTTTGGAGCGCACATATTTTAGAGTCAAAAATTATTCAAAACTGAAACTTTTTTTGTAGCTTGAATTTCGTTTTGTCATAAAACACTCTTTTTTTGGATTAAAAAAAGATCCATCTGAAATGAGTCCAAAAAGACTCCAAAATGAAAGGGAAATTGTTATATTAAAAAGTAAAATCCAAAATGACTCCAAAAATTTGGGAAATTAAAGTATTTTTGGATCAATCCAAAATATAATTGTTTTTTGAGCAAATCGATTTTTCTGTTTTTAAAAATTAAATTGTCAGAATTTTCTAAAATTAAAACCATAATATTTTGTGAGGATGTTTATTCTGGCGCGAGGTCATTATTTTCTTTACTAATTAAAACCATGATATTCTCATAGCATAATTTTCAAGAAAATTATTTTTTGTTTTAAATTTATTTATGTTGGTCATTTTTGCAAGACTTAATCGACACGTGTTTCGGAAATTGTCAGATTCCATTGTCAAGATTATTTAGCAAAAATAGAAACGATTTACTACAAAGTAGCAAACGAATCTAATGACAAATCATTTGTGCACAAACTAAAGTATTAATACATATTCGACTCTATCCACAATGTGAATTAGAAAGACGCAGAAATTGTACTATACTAGTAAAGCAACGATTGTCAATAACCAACAAAAATATTTAAAACATTTTACATACGATAGTCCATTGGACTACAACAATATGTATTTTGTTGTTGTGAATGAAATTATACCATATTAGGGCTATTCATCACTATGGCGTGCCAACCATTATGTTCAAATTCTGATTAATTTTTATTAAAAAATAAAAATTGTTTTATTCGACCTTTAAAATATTATATTTTGTGAGGATGTTTATTCTGGCTCGAGGTCATTATTTTCTTTACTAATTAAAACCATGATATTCTCATAGCATAATTTTCAAGAAAGTTATTTTTTGTTTTAAATTTATTTATGTTGGTCATTTTTGCAAAACTTAATCGACACGTGTTTAATTTTTTAATAAAAATTAATCAGAATTTGAACATAATGGTTGGCACGTATAGTACAACCTATACTATGTCACATTGAAAGTATTTTTTCAAATGTTGCACAGTGTAGTTTATGTGTAGTTTCGTTTTAAAATGAGTATAATACGGTACACTCAAAATAAATTCTCTGTCCAATCAGCAGAAAAATCTGCTGAAAATACACCCATTTTGAGCCATATGAGAAATCTGCTGATTTTAGCAGACACAGTTTGCTAAATATCTGTCATAAAAGGTGAATAAATATACGCTACGGAAGCTTATACTTTTATCTGGCGTTTTAGTTATTAAACATGTGTGTTGTTCGACAGCAGAGAAATCTGATTTTAGCAGAAAAATCTGCTGATTTTAGCAGAACAACCTGCTGATTTGAGCAGAATAATCTGCTGATTTCAGCAGAACAATCTGCTGATTTAGCAGAGCAATCTGCTGATTTCAGCAGAACAATCTGTTCGGCTTTTTTTTTAGATAAAAAAATTTCTTGATAAAATAATGAAACTCAGCAAACAAAATCAGTATAAACATAGTAAAATGTCTGTTATTTTCGTTAACTAAATGACAGAGATTTTAGTAAAAATATCCTTCTCAGCAGAACAATCTGCTAAAAGATTGCTAATTCAAATTGAAAGTCGTTTTACAGATTTTTTGACAGAGTTTTTCTTTTGAGTGTATACTCAGTATACCCTAATACTGTAGTTGTAGGGTATACATATTTTATAAAAAAAATAATTTAAGTTCTAAAAGAAAGTTAAAATCATGCACAACAAAAAGGTGTCGTTATGCGCTAAAATTTAACAGGTTTGTTAACTGACTGACGTTTTCTTAAATTCAAATCGAAAGGAAATTACTGCATTACACCTGCATTTCGAAAAATATAAACTCAACTGACTACTGTTAAATAAATCCATTTTACGATATCAAAAAAAATATATCGCATTAAACTTGATTAGTTGATGCCTAAAGAAGTACATAAAACCTAAAACATAAAATGCATTTAATTTCTGTTAAAAAAAAATCGCACAAATGTATGTGTACACTACCCTTAAAACCAAGTACTCATACTTTATGCAAACCACTTACTTTATTTCTGCATTTTAGTACTATGTTACAAAAGTATACACAAAAATTAAAATTGGAAAACCCTATTGAAAATTACAAGATTTTTAACATGATAATGTATTTAGGCTGGTGTTTAACAAGGATAGGTCTTTCACAGGTCACCCACCGATTGTCCTGAAAATTGAATATTGAAATGAGGGGGAAAAAATAAGAGTTACCTGTTTTTTAGCTGCCCAATCTCAAATTTAAAAAAGGTTGCCATTTTATGAAAAAAATAGGGCTTTCTGGAAAATAGGTATAAAATCCGTACTAGCAAGAATTTCACCAAAACGAAAAAATACTGGTCAGCTTAATTTTGATAGAGATTGTTATGTATGATTTTGGCGGTCGTATGTATATACATCTCCATATAAACTACCCCAACGATTATACACTTTTGACAATAACGAACTTCACAAAGTTCGAATTTGTACACGATTGATACACCATTGGATAGACCTTTAAAAAACCTTTCAACCTATATAAAATGTTCATATAGTTCCTATTGAAGAAAAGTGAAAAATCTTCAAAAAATAAAAAAAGCTTAACAAAAACATTAATTAAAAAAAAACAGTTTTTACCCCTGCCCTTTGACACGCTAAATGTGAGATTGGTCAGCTATAAAAAAACAGGTGACTCTTATTTTGGCCCTCTCTTTCCGATGTGCAAGTTTCAGGACAATCGGTGGGTGACCTGTGAAAGTGACAGACATCTTTTATTAAATAATTTTTTTCACCAAATTTTTGTCATAAAAAACTTTTTTCATAATTTGTTCTAATCAAATTCCAAACTAATTTTTTGCAGAAATTTTTTTTATTATTTTTTTTATAAATTTTTTTTTTTTATCTTTGACAGAAACACCCATATCTTCAGAAAAATATTATTATGATTTTATATTTTGGGCAAGAGCACAAAATTCGCAGGTATTTAAGTGTCTCCAAAATTTCTATTTCTTTTGGAAAATTGTTGAAAATTGTGTCAGATAAATGCATCATAGACCCTAAAATTTTTTGCAACTATATATTATGTTTATAACGGTTTTTACACGGGAATCCAAAACATATTTTAAACTACTTCATTTGATTTTCTCTGTATGTATAGTTCACGGCAAGAATAAATGTAAACCCTTTCATTACAATTGTAAACTACACACCTTTAAAGAATAGAAATGAAGGATAGATGTGCTCTGAAGAATAAATTTACAAACCAGGAAAAGATCGACGATAGAAAAACAACATCAAAATATATGTATATGGTTTTGGCGGAAAAACTCCAAATTTTTTTAATTGTATAGTTAAGGGGGGCTTGAACTAAAAAGCCAGCCTATTCTATAAAAATGTTTGCTATAAAATATTACTACCCGAGTAAAAATTATATGACATAATCATATATATAATCATAAGTATATACAAATTCTATCGTATCAAGGGGGTTACCAAGTGTTTTTTAATTTTTATTAAATAATAAAAATTAGTTATTTATTCGACCTTTTAATTGTGCAACAGACACCGGATTTTAAAAACCGAAAACACAAAATTTAAAGTTTTCATCAAAAAAAAAATATTCTGTTCAAAATAAAATATTTGTCTGTAATATTTTTTTGTATTTTCATCACAAGTTCAAAATATATTTTTCTTTCCAAAACAAAAAGATATAAATATACAAAAAAACGTTTGCCACAAAATTTGAAAAAGATATTTATCGTACAAAAAAAAAAAAAAAAAAACATAAAACCCAAAAAAAAAACGTTTTTTTTTGTAGAAAAAAAATAATTGGAAATATGTTAACTAAAATAAAATTGTGATATAAATTGAATTCTTCACATCTTTCTCACTTTTGGTCCAATAAATTGGATTAGCACACCATTGGGAACGTATTTAAAGCGGCTATTAAATAAGATCTATACTCGCCAAACTTATTGTAAACTTATTAAAACTTTTCAATCTATTAAGTGAATAGAGGGGTTTGATTATTTTTGTACAGGTTAACTAAAGGGTAAATGTTATACAAAAATAAATAATAGTGCTAAACAAAACCTAATGTTCAATAAGTCTCTATTTGGAACCACTTACCTACTGTAAGTCCTCCAAGTTTGTGAACTTACCATCTACATTTTAGGGACAGAAGGATCTTTACTTGCAAAAATTAGCAAAATTAGGGCAAAGAAAGCGGCTTCGAGATCCAAATTCTCGAAGAATCAGTATTATAAAGCGTAAGATCATAATAGTCACTACGGAATCTAAATAGCTTTAGCAAAAACTGCGTTATCTTTAAGGGGCAAATTTCCAAATAATAAAAAAGTAAGGGTGCGACATAGTGGTCCAATTATGTTTGGAGTTACTGTTTTTAGGTCGCAGATTGCGAATATTAAAAGATAATTGCTTTGGCAGAAAATGTATGGTCGACAATCAAATTAAAATCTATGCTTTTCGCATGGAAGTGATTTAAGTTGCTGCTATTATCAAAAAATTTTTCCGAAAGCTATCCTCTTGGAAGAAATTAAGGCATTATTGCTAAATATTCCATGAAAGGAAGCAGTGATACAAAAGTGTTTTAATTAAATATGGATTTTATCTCTGAAAAAATATGTTGAATACATAACTAAATGCATACCAATGTTGTTTGAATCATCCCTCATTTGATGCACGCCGCTAACATCAATTTCTATCGAAATTTGCTTGGCAGATTCCAATTTCTTGCTTTTACAAAATTATTTTGAATTTTTAAAATAACAAAAATTCAAATAATAATAAAAGAATTTGTACATAAATATTGAAAACAATCAAAAAACGTTTTATTTTTTGTACTTTTCATAAATATCTGTTTTGGAAAACGTTTTTTTTTTTGTTTGGTTTTTTATTTCGATCATGAGGAAAATTTTTAAATAAATAACTTTTTATTATTTTTTTTGTTTGAATAATTTAATTTTTTTTTTAACTTCTACGATAAATATCTTTGATAAAAACAAAAAATAAAAAGTTTTCCGGTGTCTGTTGTGCAATGAAAAAGAGTTTATTCTGATTCGAGGCTTTTTCATGTTCCCCATTATGAATTAACATAACAAGTACTTATGATAACTCTACTTTCTTTATTAGGATATTCTCCCATTAAATACTCATAGAGTTTCTTGCTTTCAAAAAATTTTGGAAACTTCGAAAATCATATTTGCTTTCTCATTAAGTTGAGATAATTCAGAGTATGAATATTTGATGTTTACACGCTAACAGTATTACCTAATTTTCTAAATAATTCTGATGATTTGGGAATTGGAGCCCCCCCCCCCTTCCCCGAAACGATCGTCAATTCATTCCTGAAAATTGCCAAAATTTTTTGAAAGCAAGAAACTCTATGAGTATTTAATGGGAGAATGTCCTAATAAAGAAAGTAGAGTTATCATAAGTACTTGTTATGTTAATTCATAATGGGGAACATGAAAAGGCCTCGAATCAGAATAAACTCTTTTTCATTGCACAATTAAAAGGTCGAATAAAAAACTTTTATTATTTAATAAAAATTTAAAAACACGTTTAGTATTGTTAATTTTCTCTTTAACAAATAGCATCTACTATGAAAAAGTTTCCAATGGATTTTCGCCCACTCTATATTAGCATATATGATTTTATCAGATAATTTTTACTCGGGTAGTAATTTTTTTTTTTATGACTATCAACATATTTAAGAGTTTAAGATATGTTTCCTATTAATATGTAGTAGGCTAACATTTTTTATGTAAATAAAATTTAGCTTCCGTATTCTTTATAAAAAAAACACATTCTAAATATTTTTTTATCCCGAGTAAAAAAAATGATGTGACACAATATATAATTTAATATGGGTTCGTGTCTATTTTGATATAATATTATACGAAAAATGGTTTCATAAGATTTGATCGAATATTGCTAATAATATCAGTTTAAATAACTTTATATCGACTTTGATACAAGTTTTGGACTAATCCAATGATATAAAATTATATCCAATTATATTAAAATTTATACAGTTTTATAAATCGGATGTTTTTTTTAGTTTTTAATAAAAAGTTGAAAAATTAAAATAATAAAAATCAGTTGTACTTTAAAAAACTTAGAAAAATTTCAAAAAATGGAGTCATGCTAAATTTTATATAAAACACTTAGAAAATATTTTCAAAAAATTTTGTCCATCTATATATATAAAAGAGTAATGTGACTGACTGACTGACTTATTGACTGATTCATCATCGCCCAGCCCAAACCGCTGAAGCTAGAGACTTGAAATTTGGACTGCAGGTTCACCTCCCGGAATGTAGATCCACTAAGGCTGGATTTTTGTCAATGTTGATTCTAAGGGGGTAAAAAGGGTAAAAAACTGTACTTTTGGTACTTTTTATATCTCCTGAAATAATGGTCGTAGGGACTTGAAATTTAGACTGTATGTTCACCTCCCGGAATATAGATCCTCTAAGGCTGGATTTTTGCCAGTGTTGATTCTAAGGGGGTAAAAAGGGTAAAAAACTGTACTTTTGATACTTTTTGTATCTCCTGAAATAATGGTGGTAGAGACTTGAAATTTGGAGAGTATTTTCACATCCCGGAATACAGATCCACTAAGGCTGGATTTTTGCCAGTGTTGATTCTAAGGGGGTAAAAAGGGTAAAAAACTGTACTTTTGGTACTTTTTATATCTCCTGAAATAATGGTCATAGAAACTTGAAATTTGGACTGCATGTTAACCTCCCGGAATATAGATCCCCTAAGGCTAGATTTTTGCCAATGTTGATTCTAAAGGGGTAAAAAGGGTAAACATGTGTTCTTTTGGTATATTTTATATTTCCTTAAATAACGGTACTAGAAACTTGAAATTTGCAATGTCGGTTCACTTCCCGGAAAAAATATTCACTAAGGCTAGGTTTTTGCCAATGTTGATTCTACGGGGGGTAAAATGGGTAAAAAAGTGTACTTTTGGTACTTTTTATATCTCCTAAAATAATTTTCATAGAGACTTGAACTTTGGACTGTATGTTCACATCCTGGAAAATGGATCCACTAAGGCTGGATTTTTGCCAATGTTGATTCTAAGGGGGTAAAAAGGGTAAAAATCTGTACTTTTGGTACCTTTTATATTTCCTTAAAAAATTGTCACAGAGACTTGAAATTTGGACTGTATGTTCACCTCCCGGGATATATGTAGATCCCCTAAGGCTGGATTTTTGGTACCTTTTATAAAAAGTACCTTTTATAAAAAGTGCCTTTTATAAAAAGTGCCTTTTATAAAAAGTGCCTTTTATAAAAAGTGCCTTTTATAAAAAGTACCTTTTATAAAAAGTGCCTTTAATAAAAAGTACCTTTTATAAAAAGTGCCTTTTATAAAAAGTACCTTTTATAAAAAGTACCTTTTATAAATAGTACCTTTTATAAAAAGTACCTTTTATAAAAAGTACCTTTTATAAAAAGTACCTTTTATAAAAAGTACCTTTTATAAAAAGTGCCTTTTATAAAAAGTACCTTTTATAAAAAGTACCTTTTATAAAAAGTACCTTTTATAAAAAGTATCTTTTATAAAAAGTACCTTTTATAAAAAGTACCTTTTATAAAAAGTGCCTTTTATAAAAAGTACCTTTTATAAAAAGTACCTTTTATAAAAAGTACCTTTTATAAAAAGTACCTTTTATAAAAAGTACCTTTTATAAAAAGTACCTTTTATAAAAAGTACCTTTTATAAAAAGTACCTTTTATAAAAAGTACCTTTTATAAAAAGTACCTTTTATAAAAAGTACCTTTATAAAAAGTAACATTTATAAAAAGTACCTTTTATAAAAAGTACCTTTTATAAAAAGTACCTTTTATAAAAAGTACCTTTTAAAAAAGTACCTTTTATAAAAAGTACCTTTTATAAAAAGTACCTTTTATAAAAAGTACCTTTTATAAAAAGTACCTTTATAAAAAGTACCTTTTTTAAAAAGTATCATTTGTAAAAAGTATCTTTTGTAAAAAGTACCTTTTATAAAAAGTACCGAAAGGACTTTTTGGTACTTTTTTATTTCCTGATATAATATTCATAGAAACTTTTTATATTTCCAGTAATGTAGATTGGGTAAAAAAAACATTGCTAAAAAAGTGTATTTACGGTACTTTTGATATCTTCTGACGTGATCCTAGAAAATTGAAATATGGAATGTAGGATTCTTCGGTGAAGAAAAAAACATTCTGGAAGAGGTACTTTTTGGAAATTCCATTTCTAGCGGGGGTTAGAAAGTGTACTTTTGGTACTTTTTTTTATGTTCCTATAATAATGACCTAGATATCAACTATTAAACTAAAAGCCCCAGAAAAAACACCCAAGAGAAGGCCATATTTTAAAGCAGGTAACAGTGGTGTAAAATGGTACTTTCCATATCTATAAGATAAATGCAATTTATTTCTTTAACGCATATTATATGGAGAGGAATGAAACTAACATGGAACGAAAGAAAATGAAATTGGAAATGAAATGGAAATAGAACGGGGAACGAAATGCAATAGAGCTTGGAACAATATGGAATGATACTTTTTATTCAAATTTTTCGTATTTGACTTTTTTACTCCATATTTTTTTCTTTATATGTTTTTCCACTCAAACTTATTTTTATTCAATTTCTTTTTTCACTCAAAACCCGTTATAGGGGCTCTAAAATTGCCAATATAGTTTTTCACCGGAACGAGCATGATGACGTACCAGCGAAGTTATTCAAATTTTATTGTTCAAATTATGCATTGAAATATTATTTTATGAAAGACTTAAACGTCCACAAGTAAATAAAACAAAGACTATGTAGGGGAATTTTTTGAAATCGATAGAGTTATCCTGATCCTTCTATTATCCGGTAATCAATACAACCGGTAACGAAGTACCGGGACGGCAAGCTAGTTTTATATAAAACACTTAGAAAATATTTGCGATAAAAAAATGTTCCTTGAAAAAAACTTAAAAGATGGAGTCATATAAAATTTTATATAAAACACTTAGAAAATATTCGTGATAAAGTGGTGCTTGGAAAAACTTAGAAAAATAAAACAATATGAAGTCATATGAAATTTTATATAAAACACTTTGAAAATATTCGCGATAAAAATATGTTCTTGGAAAAAACTTTAAAAAAAATTAAAAAATAATGAAGGCATATAAAATTTTATATAAAACGCTTAGAAATTTAAAATGATGCATGGCACCAGATGTTACAACATATATGCTGTGTTTTTCAAAAAGTGGATTTATTTTTTAGATTAATCTTATTTTGTTTAAAAAAAATATTTTAACATACCAAAAAAAAAATTGGAATATTTTTTTCCGTAATCTACAATAAATTAGCAATTATAATCCGAAAAAATAATAAAAAATTTGAAAAATGAAAAAAGTTATAAATAAATCAAAATTAATCCAAAGTGGACTTATTAAATCCTAAAATTTTATTGGATTAGTTTTGATTTATTTATAACTTTTTTCATTTGCAAAATTTTTTTATTATTTTTTCGGATTATAATTGCTAATTTATAGTAGATTACGGAAAAAAATATTCCAAATTTGTTTTGGCATGTTAAAATATTTATTTTAAACTAAATAAGATTAATCCGAAAATAAGTCCACTTATTGAAAAACACAGCAATAGTTATGTATGGCGATATCTTAAAAAATCCCACATCAAAATTTATTATATAAATTTATCTCGTAAGACATAGTGTTGCACATGATCATATATGAAATAACTAGCTTGCCGTACCGGTACTTCGTTACCGGTTGTATTGATTACCGGATAATAGAAGGATCAGGATAACTCTATCGATTTCAAAAAATTCCCCTACATAGTCTTTGTTTTATTTACTTGTGGACGTTTAAGTCTTTCATAAAATAATATTTCAATGCATAATTTGAACAATAAAATTTGAATAACTTCGCTGGTACGTCATCATGCTCGTTCCGGTGAAAAACTATATTGGCAATTTTAGAGCCCCTATAACGGGTTTTGAGTGAAAAAAGAAATTGAATAAAAATAAGTTTGAGTGGAAAAACATATAAAGAAAAAAATATGGAGTAAAAAAGTCAAATACGAAAAATTTGAATAAAAAGTATCATTCCATATTGTTCCAAGCTCTATTGCATTTCGTTCCCCGTTCTATTTCCATTTCATTTCCAATTTCATTTTCTTTCGTTCCATGTTAGTTTCATTCCTCTCCATATAATATGCGTTAAAGAAATAAATTGCATTTATCTTATAGATATGAAAAGTACCATTTTACACCACTGTTACCTGCTTTAAAATATGGCCTTCTCTTGGGTGTTTTTTCTGGGGCTTTTAGTTTAATAGTTGATATCTAGGTCATTATTATAGGAACATAAAAAAAAGTACCAAAAGTACACTTTCTAACCCCCGCTAGAAATGGAATTTCCAAAAAGTACCTCTTCCAGAATGTTTTTTTCTTCACCGAAGAATCCTACATTCCATATTTCAATTTTCTAGGATCACGTCAGAAGATATCAAAAGTACCGTAAATACACTTTTTTAGCAATGTTTTTTTTACCCAATCTACATTACTGGAAATATAAAAAGTTTCTATGAATATTATATCAGGAAATAAAAAAGTACCAAAAAGTCCTTTCGGTACTTTTTATAAAAGGTACTTTTTACAAAAGATACTTTTTACAAATGATACTTTTTAAAAAAGGTACTTTTTATAAAGGTACTTTTTATAAAAGGTACTTTTTATAAAAGGTACTTTTTATAAAAGGTACTTTTTATAAAAGGTACTTTTTATAAAAGGTACTTTTTTAAAAGGTACTTTTTATAAAAGGTACTTTTTATAAAAGGTACTTTTTATAAAAGGTACTTTTTATAAAAGGTACTTTTTATAAATGTTACTTTTTATAAAGGTACTTTTTATAAAAGGTACTTTTTATAAAAGGTACTTTTTATAAAAGGTACTTTTTATAAAAGGTACTTTTTATAAAAGGTACTTTTTATAAAAGGTACTTTTTATAAAAGGTACTTTTTATAAAAGGTACTTTTTATAAAAGGTACTTTTTATAAAAGGTACTTTTTATAAAAGGTACTTTTTATAAAAGGTACTTTTTATAAAAGGCACTTTTTATAAAAGGTACTTTTTATAAAAGGTACTTTTTATAAAAGATACTTTTTATAAAAGGTACTTTTTATAAAAGGTACTTTTTATAAAAGGTACTTTTTATAAAAGGCACTTTTTATAAAAGGTACTTTTTATAAAAGGTACTTTTTATAAAAGGTACTTTTTATAAAAGGTACTTTTTATAAAAGGTACTATTTATAAAAGGTACTTTTTATAAAAGGTACTTTTTATAAAAGGCACTTTTTATAAAAGGTACTTTTTATTAAAGGCACTTTTTATAAAAGGTACTTTTTATAAAAGGCACTTTTTATAAAAGGCACTTTTTATAAAAGGCACTTTTTATAAAAGGCACTTTTTATAAAAGGTACCAAAAATCCAGCCTTAGGGGATCTACATATATCCCGGGAGGTGAACATACAGTCCAAATTTCAAGTCTCTGTGACAATTTTTTAAGGAAATATAAAAGGTACCAAAAGTACAGATTTTTACCCTTTTTACCCCCTTAGAATCAACATTGGCAAAAATCCAGCCTTAGTGGATCCATTTTCCAGGATGTGAACATACAGTCCAAAGTTCAAGTCTCTATGAAAATTATTTTAGGAGATATAAAAAGTACCAAAAGTACACTTTTTTACCCATTTTACCCCCCGTAGAATCAACATTGGCAAAAACCTAGCCTTAGTGAATATTTTTTCCGGGAAGTGAACCGACATTGCAAATTTCAAGTTTCTAGTACCGTTATTTAAGGAAATATAAAATATACCAAAAGAACACATGTTTACCCTTTTTACCCCTTTAGAATCAACATTGGCAAAAATCTAGCCTTAGGGGATCTATATTCCGGGAGGTTAACATGCAGTCCAAATTTCAAGTTTCTATGACCATTATTTCAGGAGATATAAAAAGTACCAAAAGTACAGTTTTTTACCCTTTTTACCCCCTTAGAATCAACACTGGCAAAAATCCAGCCTTAGTGGATCTGTATTCCGGGATGTGAAAATACTCTCCAAATTTCAAGTCTCTACCACCATTATTTCAGGAGATACAAAAAGTATCAAAAGTACAGTTTTTTACCCTTTTTACCCCCTTAGAATCAACACTGGCAAAAATCCAGCCTTAGAGGATCTATATTCCGGGAGGTGAACATACAGTCTAAATTTCAAGTCCCTACGACCATTATTTCAGGAGATATAAAAAGTACCAAAAGTACAGTTTTTTACCCTTTTTACCCCCTTAGAATCAACATTGACAAAAATCCAGCCTTAGTGGATCTACATTCCGGGAGGTGAACCTGCAGTCCAAATTTCAAGTCTCTAGCTTCAGCGGTTTGGGCTGGGCGATGATGAATCAGTCAATAAGTCAGTCAGTCAGTCAGTCAGTCACATTACTCTTTTATATATATAGATATGACTTTATAAAAGTATATAAGATCATATTAAAAAATTTTTACTCGGGATACCAAAATAAAATTCATAATAAGATTGACAGATATTTTTTCCCAGAAAATTTTTAAAATAAGTCATATTTTTCGTTCAAAAATTTAAAATTTTTTATAAAAATTGTCAGATTTTTTTCTTATTAAAAATTTTCGGATTTCTATAATTTTTGGCTTAAATTTTTTTTTTAGAAAATTTCCTTCTTTCTTTTTTCCTCTTTTTTTTCTTTTTGAATTTTGGTCTGGGAGGGGGAATTTCCTCTTTCCCCCCTCTTGTACGAAATCCACATGAATACGAAATAATCTTTATTTAATTTAATTTAATTTGACACGTATTTTTGCCCAAAACCATATTCGGGAGTTATCGAAATTTTCCGGAAGGTCCACATTGTTTCATAAGGAAACAACAAAATTTTTAAACACTGATATGGCCGATAAGCCGAGATGCTAAACCTAAAATTCATATCCTTTTAAGTACAGAAGAAAGTTAATTTCTAGAAATTGTAGACATTTCTAATATTGCCAATTCGGTTTCAAACATTGCAATTATAAAGTTACCTTCACTAGGATTTTAAGTAATATTATTATTTTTTTGGAAAAATTAAAGAAATACAAAAAAAAAATATTTTTTTTAGAATTCTTGATAGAATGCGTACTAAAATTACTTTATTTTCATAAAATTTGTCCAATTTTAGAATTAACTTACCGATTGATTCGGAGTTTTTCCAATTTTTTCCCCATCATCAGAAGATTTTAGAAAAATGTGATAATACAGTCTTCAATTTAATCCTTAAGATAACCAATTTTTTTGAAAGCAGAAACCAACAGAGTGTTTTTTGGGAGAATATCCCTATAAAGAAATCAGAATAAACAAAGGTACTATGCTAATTTATAATGGAAAAAATAAATGACCTCGAATTATTTTTCATTGCACTATTAAAAGAAAAATTTTATTTTTAATAAAAACACAGTGATACAAATTTGAACTTTCCGAATCGGAATGGGATGAAACCAAAGGCAAATGAAAGTTGATATTTTATGTAACAAACCCCTCAAGGCATTATAGTAGTTTAGCACTAGATTTTTAAACGCATGATCTGAAAGCATTTAAAGTTTTTGTGTATTAAACATGTCATACTTTAGGGGCACCTGGTGGTGCCCTTATTGGTCATGTGGATTCCAGCGTCCAAACTTAAGTTCGAAATTATGTAGACTATAACCGTTATGAATTTCGCTGCAATCGGTCCAGTACATACTTACTGAATAGTCAAATTATTAAAAGTAAACTACTGTGCACCGTTGCGTATGATTGTTATTTAAAGGCAATTACAAAATTAATCATACGCAACTTATTACAAAATTAATCATACCAACTTTTCAAGCAAGTACACTTGTTTAACAAAATATCGACACACGAAATTTTGCAATTATTTTACATGTTAAATCTTACTCTGAATCCGAAAATCCTCTCCAAAGTTTTTAAGGTAGAACAGTTTTCGAGATATTGCCAACTTTTCAAAATTTTATCTTTTTAAAAAAGTGTTTTTTCTTAAATTAAAATATCACCAACACAAATTGATGGATTTCAATTGATTTGATCATTGCATTAGATTAATCGATATGCCGACAATTTTGCATCAATTTTACCGAAATTCGAGAAATTTACCACTAAAATAGTAGTAAATTTTGTCCAGTTCTATTACTTTTTGATAAAAAAAAAAGTTATATGTAGCTTAATACATAACTTCATTTCAAAACTTTTTTAGTACGAGGAACGCATAGCTACTTTTACTAACTTTCGAACCAATCAGGAAAGGATCAACGGAAAAAAAAGCGATGTCTCGAAAACCTTTTAACCGATTTTATATTTTTTTAATATTCTTATTCAGCGCATCAAAATAAAAAAATATAATGTGTCGCAAGACATACATATATTTTTTTTATTTTTTCAAAAATCAAAAATTTTTAACCGGGCGCCACAGTTTATTTTAATACGATTTGCCTCAAATTTTTATCACATAAGCTTTAGCCCTAGGAGAATAAAACTTTTCTCGGGCGTTCAAAATAGGAAAAAACTTGTAACAAATACAGTTGCCACAACCATAAACATTCCAACCTCATTTTTGAGGTTGTTCCAACTGGTTATTTGGTTGGTACAACTATATTTTGGTTTTCACAGCCATATTTCGTTTGCCAAAACCGTATTGAGATTGTGACAACCTCATGACAGGTTACGAAAACCTCAAAAATGAGGTTGGCATATTTACGGTTGTAACAACCATATTTGTTATGTGAGTAGAACTCGCTCCGTGAATTTAATAAAATTTATGTGAAAGTGCATTAAAAAAAATTTTCAAAAAATACCAGCGAATAGACGCTTTTAAATTAAAATAAAATAGTGCAATAAGATATACTTTTGTTGTTAAAATACTGTGCCAAAAAAATATTTAAAAATTATAAATTAAAAAAGGAAAAAAAATATTCAACACTACAAAGGCTTGTTCTTTGTTTTGTTTGCTTTTTTTTTTTAATTTTTGCAAAGAGTGCATGAGTGAAAATAATACACAAATAAATGAGTCAAGGCTCAGTTTAAACGGAAGAAATTCCTACATTTCATTTTATGAAGAGAGCAGTGCACAAAATAAAAACATTTATAATCCCCAATATAATAAAAATTTCTTAACTGCAAAACCAATAGAAAGAGCTCGATCATGCTCACCAGCCTTACTTTTAAGTGAAAAAAAAACTAACCCGCCAAATTTTAAAACAGCAATAAACAATATTGAAAACAATACAACACAAAAAACTTTGAGTCAAACTCAATCACCCACACCTAAAAGCATATTCGAAGATAATGCAGCAATGAATATTACTCCCAACAACAACAACATTAGTGGTATTATAAACTCTCCCTCTCTTATATTGTCTAATGAGAGTTCTGTAAGTATGTTACACAAACATGTAAGTACATCAAATACAATTGAAAAACCGGGAACTAGTAAACAAGCGGCAATACAGACTGGTATAGACCGCTACTTTAAATTCAAAAGAGTCCGTAGCCCACAAAAAAATAATAACAATAGTGAAACAAAAAAACAGAAAGTTCATAATAGTAACACTAATAATGATAACACTAATCCCTTAAATAACAATCGTTTTTCAGTTCTGGATGAACCAGATACTGATTTACAGGATCCGAGTAGTACCCGTAAAGAGGCAAAACCTCCACCAATATTCCTTCGTGAGCGTAGCTCCAACCAATTGGTGTCCAATTTTACGAAACTAATTGGGAATAATACATTTCATATTATTCCAATTAGAAAAGGTAGCATACACGAGACGAAAATACAGGTCTACACTGAGAAGAACTATAGGGAAATAACCAAGTTCTTGCACGAAAATAATAGAAGCTATTATACATACCAGTTGAAGAGTAGCAAAGGGTTAATTGTGGTATTTAAGGGTATAGAATCCAGTGTAGAACCTAATGAAATTAAGGAGGCTCTTGAAGAAAAGGGCTATAAAGTGAAAGTTGTAGTAAACATTTTTAACAGGGCAAAAGTTCCTCAACCAATGTTTCGAGTTGAGCTGGAGCCTGAATCCAAAAAGCTGAAGAAGAATGAAATTCATCCCATCTACTCGGAACGATACCTTCTGCATCGTAGAGTTTCAGTAGAGGAACCGCTTAAACGAAGTGGTCCAGTTCAATGCTCAAACTGTCAAGAGTATGGACACACAAGAACCTATTGTACCTTAAGCACAGTTTGTCCTGTATGTGGCGATTTACACTCTTCATCAGAGTGTACCGTGATTAAAAATGGCGGAGGTGAAAAAAATGTAGTAATTGCGGAAATAACCACTCTTCAAAATATCGGGGATGCCCAATTTATAAGGAACTTAAAGTAAGACTTAAACAAAAGCAAAATCAGTCAAGAGGCCAACTATTATCATTTCAACCAACGCGTTCATCGCAAAATGCGGTAAACCCACTGGCCGTACCTAGTGCGCCGCCTTTAACTGCAATGAATCAGAGCTCAGTACCAATCGTGACGCATACTCCAGTTTCATCTGAGGCACATACTTCTATAGGTAATGCTAGTAACACATACGCTAATGCGTTAATAACGGGCTCTCAGCAACCCTGCAATCCCCCTAACACGGGAGGGGTGGAATCAATGTTTTTCACCCTTATGCAGTCAATGACTAATTTCATGTCTACAATGCAAAGCACAATGAATGCTTTTATGACATCCGTGCAAGGTACAATAGAGGAGCTAAAAGCGCAAAATAACACTTTGCAGGCTCTCCTATCAAAAAAATAATGCGTTTGTTTAAAATATGTTTTTGGAATGCAAACGGTGTAAACCAGCACAAGGCTGAGATATCTAATTTTTTGCACAACAATAACATCGATGTGTTATTGTTATCGGAAACCCACCTCACAAATAGATATAATTTTCAAATCCCAGGTTATACATTCCACAAAACAAATCACCCTGACGGTAAGGCTCACGGTGGTACAGGTATTTTGGTGAAAAGTAGAATTAAGCACCATGCTATGGAAACTTATTCTACAATCTACCTTCAAGCCACCTCAATACATCTTGATTGTGTAGGAGGAGGACTAACTCTGACATCAGTTTACTGTCCTCCGCGATTTTCAGTATCTAAGATACAATTTGAAAATTTTTTCAAGACTCTTGGTAATCGCTTCCTAGCTTGTGGGGACTACAATGCGAAACACACCTATTGGGGTTCACGTCTAATAAACCCTAGGGGAAGACAGCTTTACTGTGCTCTTATTGACCGTAGAAATAGTCTGGACGTTATATCGCCTGGCAAGCCGACCTATTGGCCTTCAGATCCACGAAAAATTCCCGATCTTATCGATTTTGGGATAATGAAACATATCGAGAGAAGTAAGTTATCTGCTGAAACATCATTTGATCTCAATTCAGACCATTCTCCAGTAATATTAACGTATTACGATGAACCAATTTCGGTTAAGACACCCTGTGGACTCACTTCGTCAAAGACGAATTGGTTAAAATATAAAAAGTACGTTAGTAGCCACATCCACATTAATCCATCTTTGGAATGTGAGGGGGATATAGGTGAATGTGTCCAGGACTTTACGTCCATTCTGAGATCAGCAGCAGAGCACTCTTCGTCTTCCGTTACCGTTACTTCCTCTAATCGCAATTTTTATGTTTCTAACTCTGAAATCGAGCAACTACTGGCCATCAAAAGAAGGCTAAGAAGAGAATGGCAAAACAGTAGATCCCCTGCTGCAAAGCAGAGGCTGTCTGAAGCTACTAGAAACCTTAGAAAAGCCCTTCATTTGGAAGAGGATCGCATAAATAGCGTATATGTGGAAAGTTTATCGCATAAAAGTTCAGGGAACTATTCACTTTGGAAAGCAACTAAAATTAAAGCACCGGTAGAGGGCGAACCACCGCTAAGGAAGCAATGTGGCAATTGGGCACGCAGTGAAGAGGAGAAAGCATACTCATTTGCAGAACATTTAAGAACTGTATTTGAGCCAAACTTGGCGGAAAATGATTTTACACTCCCAGATCCGCCTCTGCATTTGGATCACAACTTAGGTAATACATGGTTTTACGCCCAAGATGTTGAGACAATTATACGTACGCAGCTCAGCCCAAAGAAAGCGCCTGGGTATGACTTAGTCACACCAAACATGATAAAAAACCTACCATTTATAGCGGTTGAAGTTCTAACGAAAATATTTAATGCGATCTTGCAAATAGGTAACTTTCCGGACATATGGAAAATTTCTCAAATCAAAATGATTCCCAAGCCTGGAAAAGATTTAACTTTAACTTCGTCATACAGACCTATAAGTTTACTTCCGTGCCTATCAAAGCTGTTTGAGAAGGTTTTTCTTCAGAAGATTCTTCCAATTATCGAAAGTTCAAACAGTATTCCAGCTCATCAGTTCGGCTTTCGTGAAAAGCATGGAACCATAGAGCAAGTGAACCGCATAACTTGCGAGATTAGGAAAGCCTTTGAAGAAAAAAAATATTGTTCTGCCGTTTTTCTGGATGTCGCTCAGGCTTTCGATAAAGTATGGCACGAGGGTCTTTTATATAAAATAAAATATCACCTACCAACTATTACACACAAACTTTTAGAGTCTTACCTTCTTAATCGCTACTTCAGGGTGAAATATCAAGAAACTACAACTTCTGATTATAAAATGAATGCAGGTGTTCCTCAAGGAAGTGTTCTCGGCCCTGTGCTTTATCTCATATTTACTTCAGACTTGCCGATATCTGAACATATTACAACATCAACATTTGCGGATGACACTGCTTTAATAAGCACTCACTCAGACCCATATGTTGCCTCCTTGAGACTTAACAACCATCTTACAGCTGTGGAGACGTGGTTCAAGAACTGGCGAATTAAAGTAAATGAACTTAAGAGCAAGCACGTTACGTTTACACTTAGAATGGGGTCTTGTTCCCCTGTCTCATTAAATGGTGTAATTATCCCACAGTCTGAGAGTGTTACATACCTTGGTATTCACTTGGACAGACGTCTTACATGGCGAAAACACTTAGAAGCCAAGAGGCTTCATATGAAGCTAAAAGCCTGCCAACTACATTGGCTAATTAATAAGCAATCAAAGCTAAGCCTCGACTCTAAGGTCATCCTGTATAATTGTATTATAAAACCAATATGGACTTATGGTATCCAACTGTGGGGTACAGCCAGTATGTCTAATATTGAGCTTATACAGAGGGCACAATCCAAAATTCTGAGGATCATTACGGGAGCTCCCTGGTACGTCAGAAATGTCAACATTCACCAGGACTTAAATATTCCGTTTGTAAGAGAAGAGTTTATGGACATCAGAACGAAATACGTTGAAAAGCTCAGGAACCACCCAAATACATTGGCGAGAGCCCTTACTCGAACCCAAACGCACACCAGACTGCAACGTGCTGACTTACCGCCCATTTAATTTAGAGGCCCGTTCTTCAAAATGGCTCCTAGGGAGTAACTAGTATTTAAGTTAGTTTTGTAAGATTTATACACTTATTGTTAGGCCAAGAATAGGCAGATTCAATAATCCAGATAATAAAGTATTTAATAAAAAAAAAAAAAATGTGAGTAGAAATTGGTACATTCTGTTACTCACCTTTGAGGCTTTTGTTTTTGTTTTTTGAGAAGTCAAAGGGTAATGTTGTTCCTACTTGTTGTATTTAATCCATTTCATAACGTGCTTAAATATAAACAATAAAAAAGCTGTACTTGTATATAGGTGTTGTTTTTGTAAAAATTAAAAAAAAAAAATCTTGTTTTTTAAATAATTTTTTCTTGTTTCACAATATTTAAACCATTTCTAATGTTAACAAAAAAAAAATGCACCTAGCGCCCTATGAAACCCACCCCAGCTAGGAAGCAACTTAAATATAATTCTTTACAAATTTCATCTAAAAATGAAATAAAAAAATTTAAGTACTAAACTGCAGTCGAAGTAGCCAACCATGCATATTAAATTTTTTTGCATTTTCAAATTCACACATACACAAACACGCTCATATGCAGTTTCTCTAAAAAAAAGTTCTATGTATAGAATTTTTTTTCTACTACATATCAGTTTCCTGAGCTGCTGTTGCAGTAACATCACGTTAAATGTAAAATAATTGCTAGCACTTTATAAAGCAGCTTAAAAGAAAACTATAAAAAGAATAAAATAAAAAAAAAATGCCAGAAAAATATAAAAAAACTCTATAGTTTTTTATAAAAATAGAAAAAAAAAATAATCTAAAATTTTACAAAACAAGAAAATTGTTGAAATAAAAAGGTCAGTAGTGCATAAAAAAAATAAATATTGCTAAAGTTTTTCCTACAAAAAGAAAACAAAATCTTTAGCATCCACTTTAAAAAGCAAACCTTGTAGTCAGCCGCTTTTTATAACCTTTGCCACAGGATGGTAAATATTTTCAGTTTGAGATAATGTTTGTTACTAACAACCTAAAATATTAACGGATGCATGAATGGGGGCCTTATTAATTTAGAAGAAAAAAAAAAAATGTTGGATATTTAAAAAAAAAAATATTTCATTAATCAATTTTCTTAAGAAAATTTAAGTAAAGACGTTAATTTTTATTTTTTTAAATCTGAAAACAAATCAAAATATAGTAAAAATTATAAAATTAGTCAAAAAATAACACTGTGCTCGAATTTGACACTTTTTTTAACATGATAATGTTTTAAGGCTGGTGTCTAGTTTTAAAAATGATGCAGGATGCCACCTCAGTTTAACTATTTTCATTAAATTTTTTTTTTTTTTTCATAAAATTTTTTTTCTTAATTTTTTTTTTTTTTATCAAAATTTTTTTGTCATAATTTTTTTTTTTTTTTTTTCATCGAAATTTTTTTCTCATAAAATTTTTTATTTTCATCAAAATTTTTTTTCATCAAAAATTTTTTTTTTTTCATTAAATGTTTTTTTTTTTCATAAGAGGAGTTCAAAGTTTTGAGCTCCATTACTCCTAACCTAACCTCAGGCCGTGGAGATAAAACTTTTTTAAGTAATAATAAAATTGTGTCCCTCAAAATTTTAGCATGAACATTTTTTAGGCTGGTGTCTAATTTTAAAAATGATGCAGGACGCCATGGCGCGCCACCTCAATTTGACCACATAAGCTACCGACTAAAAAAAAGAAAATAAGTAGTACTGTTTTCATTTTCCTTAAACCAAAAAATGTTGTAATTATTTTTTATCAATTTCTTTATAATTTTTTTTTCATAAATTTTTCTTTTTTTTCATTAAAACTTTTTGTTTTCATCAATTTTTTTTTTATTAAATTTTTTTTTTTCATCAATTTTTTTTTGCATAACTTTTTTTTTTATCAATTTTTTTTTTCATCTACTTTTTTTTCATAAATTTTTTACTTCTTCAATATTATTTTTTTCATCAAAAATTTTTTTTTTCACATTTTTTTCTTTTATGCAAAAAAAAAAAAAAATAAAAAATTTCATTAAATTTTTTTTTCTTAATTTTTTCCATCAAAAATTATTTTTCTTCATTAAAAAGTTTTTTTTTTTTAAATTTTTTTTAACAAAAACTTTTTTTTTACCAAAATTTGGTTTTTCTCATATTTTTTTTTTTTCTTTTTATACCCTCCTTTAATGATAGAGGGTATATATAAGTTTGTTATTCCGTTTGTAACACCTCGAAATATTGGTCTAGGACCCCATAAAGTATATGGGGCATTCCAAGCCAAATCACTCACTTTTAGACCCGACCCCTTACGATTTATTTTATTTTTGGATATGTTTTAGTACTTATTAAATGCAACTTGGACACCAATTTTCAGCCTTTTATTTCAAGATGGTGTTGAGTAATCAATTTTTCAAAATGGCGATTTTCTCAAAAAAATTAAAAAATTTAAATTTTTAATTAATTTTGACCATTGAAAGATATAGATATTTTAAAAAAAGTTGAACAACGTTTTGTTGGTATTTAAATGTAGTTTTAGAAAAAAAATATGAAAAAATTATTCGAAGTAATTATCACTTATTTTTTGACGTTTAAAAATTAAAATCAACTTTTTGAAAAAGTCCGAAACCTTTGATTTTTTTTGTAAAAAATTATAAAAATTGTACTCTAAATTACGCAACTTTTAAGCCATAATTCGAGATGTGATCACAATTCTTTCTTTTTTTTTTAAATTCTTAAAATTGCACCTTTTATTTTTTGGCTCTGATTTATTTTATATGGTGCTCCAAAAAAAATAAATTGGTAGATATTGACCCTAACTTACCCTAGATATATTCATTTCGAGGTAAAAATACGTCTCACAAAAATTTAGAACGATCGGAAATGGGTAAGGCGTTTAGCATGGTCCTTAAAGTTTAAAAAACGGATTACAAGGAAAAATATGAATTTTTTTCTGTTTTCGCAATATTTTTGGTATTTTAAGTTAAGTTTTATTTCAAGCAATTACGGAATTGTGATGAAGAGTAAAATACCTTTCTAATAAGGTACTAAAAACTTAAATCGGTTGAAAATCAGCCAAGTTATTACAACTTCCCCAGGCATCTAGCGTGTGTCATACCGCTTGATTAAAGAATACGAGTCCCTTTTTTTAAATTTATTGAAATTTTCTACTGTAATAACATTTTTTCATTATTCATGTTTCAGTGTAATATTTTTTTGGTTTTTCCAAATTTTAAAACAAAAACAAAAATTTTTTTTTTAAATAGAGATTTCAAAAGGGTGTTGAAAATGCAGGCATTTTTAGCATTAATTTAAAACATGTTAGCAAAACACAATATGAAAAATACTTGTCATCTTATTACATTTGAACTTGAAGAATAAAAAAATGTTATCACAGTAGAAAATTTCAATGAGTTTCAAAAATTGAATTGTATTGCTTAATCAAGTGGTCTGCCACTCGTTAGATGCCTGGGAAAGTTGTAACAACTTGGCTGATTTTCAACCGATTTTAGTTTTTTTGTACCTTATTAGAGAGGCATTTTAGTACGTATTATAATTCTGCAATCGCTTGAATTTAAACTTAACTTAAAATATAAAAAAAATTAGAAAACATAAAAAATTCATATATTTCCTTTTAATCCGTTTTCTAAACTTCAAAGCCCATGCGGAACGCCTTACCCATGTCTGATCGTTCTTAATTTTTGTGAGACGTATTTTCGCCTCGAAATGAATGTATCTAGGGTAAGTTAGGGTAAGTATCTACCAATTTATTTATTTTTTTTTTTTGAGCACCATATAAAATAAACCAGAGTCAAAAAATAAAAGGTGCAATTTTCAAAATTTTTTAAAAAAATAGAAAGAATTGCGATCACATCTCGAATTATAGCTTAAAAGTTGCGTAATTTAGAGTAGAACTTTTGAACTTAAAAAAAAAATCGAAGGTTTCGGACTTTTTCAAAAAGTCGATTTTAATTTTTAAACGTTAAAAAATAAGTGATAATTCCTTCGAATAATCCTTATCCTTATATATATATAAAAATGACATGTTAGTTTGTTTGTTTGTATGTTTGTTTGTTTGTGTCGCTTTCAGAAAAAAACTACTGAACCGATTCAAATGAAATTTGGCACGTAGATAGTACGTTTCCTGGAATGAAAAATGGCACCAATGGCATCTCGATTGGATGCCCCGCCTCCTTTTACGCCCACTTTTTGTGAATTTCAGATTTTTTAATATATTTGGTTGTTATACTATATTTGGATGTTTGTTACCGAGAAACATGCAATTTGGCATACTAATAGGGCGTTTATTGCAAGGAAATATATGCCATCCCGCATCATGATTGGAAGCCACACCTCTTTTTAAGATCCTTACAAAGGGACGTGGCTTCCTTTGGTTTTCTGTCTGTCTGTCCACAATCGAGGATAAACGGCTGAACCGATTTACATGAAATCTTCACCACAGATAGTACTAACCGAGACGGGAACTATAGGCCATAAGAGAGACCGATCGGCCAAGTGGGCGTAAAATGCCACGCCCCTTTATATTATATTGAACATTATTTCTGCCTTTTCAGCAATTACACTTAAACGGCTGAACCGATTTTAAAGAAATTTTCATCATATACAGTACTAATCCAAGCGGGAAATATAGTTCATAATAGGGCGGCGATCACACGCCCCTTTGTACTACATTGAAAGTTATTTCTGCCAGTTCCGTAATCACTCTTAATCGTCTGAACAGATTTTGTTGCAATTTTCAACACAGATAGTACTAGCCGAAGCGGGAACAATATGCCATATCAGCACGTTATTGGGCAAAGGCGTTTTAAAATACCGCTCTTTGTATTAATTTCAAATTATTTTTGACTGCCATACACTGTTGCCAACTTAGCTATTTTGTAGCTATATTTAGCTATTTTTTTTTGCATCTAGCGACAAAAAAAGTCATTTAGCTCTTAGCTACAAATCTAGCTACTTTTTTTTAGTCGCAACCTTTGTAAAAAATTGTTTTTTAAACCCGTTTTGTTGTAAATTTTTTTATTTTGACATTTTATTAACGTGTTATTTACGTGTGAATGACATCTGCTTGTTTTTCAACTTTTCAAACAATTATATCAGAGTTTTTCTATGATACATATTTGCTATAACTTCTAACAAAAGTTTAGAATTTATCGAAATTCCCTGCATATTAAAGTTGCTTGAAATGTTCAAATTCAAGCAAGTATCTTATAGGCAAAACCCATAGAAAATGAAGTTTATTACCAACAATGAGAAAACAGCTATGGGGGCTAAAAATATAATAATTTTCATTTTTCGAATAACGAATAAAACTTTTACATCCGTATTTATAATCAAAAAATGAGTGGCTATCATCAAGCTTCTAACCAAGAATTCGCTTTAATAAAATTTAGTGTTGAAAATTTTAGCAGCTGCTGATAGCCACCAGTTTTTGTTATGAATACGTCCGTTATTTACACTAAACACCATTTTGAAAACCAATATTTTTTTTATAAATAATAAAACAAAAATTAATCCATTTTTGTTGTGCTACAATATTGGTACATAACTCGTATTAATACGGTCCACTAATGTCTGTTATATAACCTGTTAAAAAAAAATACAAATAGAGGGTTTCACATTTATCCGAAAAAAATATGAATACAAAAATAATGTCTATTTTCAGCTTCAGGGAATCGATATAGCTGTATCGCCGGATTATCATTTTACTGATATTCCGGCGATTCATACAAATCTTTTATATTTCGTTTAAATGATTATTTGGCGACATTGCCCATTTATCGCCAAGACGAATTGTTGCCGTATCGCCGGGATGTATTGCCGTCGGGTAACAGTTTCTTCCTAAGGTTGTATCGCCGGCGATACGAATTCGATAATTGCCACAATAAAATTTATCATCTCGGCAATATAACCGGCAAATCGTTTGTTTCCAAATATATATTATATCTGCAATACAAAATATAACTATTTGAAGTTTTTTTGTTTGCAAAATTTAATAAAAATATACATATTAAAATATTCTTTTTAATACCAAAACTAACTTATTTTATTATCAAATTAAGAAATTTAACAAATAAATCCTTTTAAAACGCACAAATCCTAAATCTAGCTATAAAATAGCTAGATTTTTTAACTGTTTATAAATATCTAGCTACAAAATAGCTAGATTTTTTAACTGTTTATAAATTTAGCTATTTCTAGCTATTTTTTGGTCCGATCTAGCTACATTTTTTAAAAAATAGTTGGCATCAGTGCTGCCATAATAAAGAGCGTTTGGATAAAGAGGCATTAGTTGCATCGCTCTTTTGTAATATACTAAAAGTTGTTTCTGCCAGCAGTGTTGGTATTTGAGAATTTTTGATTAGTGCCAAGTTGAAGTCTAAAAAGGGCCAAAATGGATTGAAAAGGGCCAAACAAATTTTACCATACATTTTTGGCCAAAGCGAGTTTGTTTTTCTTTTTATTTCGCTGTTGTTATTAAGATCTATTCAAAAATTGTTATTCTTTAAATATCGGATCTCTTAACCCGCTTCTTGAGCTAAATTTCGCTTGACAAGTAATGATCCTTTTGTCCCTAAGTATCGATTTTAGTTTACAAACTTTGCGGACTTAGAGTGGGTAAGGGGATCTAATGAGAGACTTTCTGAACACTTCTTACTAACACCGTTCACAATTCCTATTTTGGAACTTATCTTTTACCGGAAAAATATTAATCGCTAAAACCCTCAATCAAGTATACTCGCAAGTGGTCGTTAAAGGGTTAAAGAAAAATAAAAAGTAGGATTCTATGGGGGAAATTTGGTACTTTTTGACTTTTGGGAACTCATTCAATTTTCCTAAAACAAATTTTTTAATTTATTTAAAAAAAAATTTACCAATATTAGGTGAGAATGAAAAAGGGCCAAAACAGTTTTTTATGGTGCCACTGAACATTGAATAGTGCCAAAAATGACACTATTGTGCCACATTTCCCATCCGTGTCTGTCAGTTCCGCAATTACGCATCAACGGCTGAATTAATTAACATGAAATTTTCGCAACAGATAGTACTAAACGAGGCGGGAACTATAGAACATAAAATGAGCGATCGGACAAAGGGGCATAAAATGACACTCCCTGTTAAATTTATTGCACCTCCTTTCTGCGTTTTTCGCAATCACGCTTATTCGGCTTAACTGATTTTGAAGAAATTTCCACCCCAGATAGTACTAACCGAGGCAGGAACTATAGGCCACAAAAGAGTGCGCTTTGACAAAGGGGAGTAAAATCCCACGCTCTTTTGTATTACATTGAAAGTTATTTCTGCCTGTACCATAATCATGCTTAAACGACTTAAACGATTTTAATGGATTTTTCACCACATATAGTACTTCCGAAACGGGAACCATAATAGAGAGTGTTTAGACCACGGGGCGTAAGTTGTAACGCCCCTTTGGAACACACTGAAAGTTATTTTCTGTCTGTTCCGTAATTACGCTTAAGCGCCTTAACTGATTTTAACAAAATTTCAACACATATATTACTTACTAACCGAGGCGGAAACAATATGCCATATTAGCGCGTGATTGGGCAAAGGCGTGTATTTTTGCCAGTTCCGCAATCACGCAAAAACGGCTAATCCAATTTTTAATAACTGACTAACCGATGCGGGTAGAGCTGCAAAACTATCGATGGTACTATCGATAGTATCGATAGTTTTATTTTAAAAGGAATATCGATAGTTTTTACCCGATCGCGATACTATCGCCGAAAAAATATTAGCTTCAAAAAGATTGTCACTTGCTGAAAACTTAATCAAAAAGTGAACCGTTTTAAAAATCTTTATATCATTTTGGAATAATTATACTTTTTGAAGTAATAATGCAATGATAGTAATCTCGTGTTAATCTTATTGCGAAATTTAAGGTCCGAACAGAATAATCACGGCATGGTGGAAGATCGCTATAGTGAGTTAAAATAGACTGGAATGGCAGTGAACGCCAAAAACTGTCATTGTGTGTTCAGAAATACCAAGTTGTAATGAAAAAAACTGTAATTTTACGAAAAATCTTACAATTCCTTAAAATATCCGATACTATCGATAGTATCGATAGTTTAAAAACAAACTATCGAAAATGTCGAATGGGACGACTATCGATAGTTTTGCAGCTCTAGATGCGGGCTCATATCAGTGTGCGATCGAACAAACCCAGCAAAAAAAGTGCGGAGTACTTCTATTTGGAGTGCTTTAAAACTATAACAAATGTAATGAAATACAACAAAAATAACAAAAAACACAAGAAAAAAACACACAAACAGTTTTTTCTACTCCATAAAAAGTTGTTATTCAGCACTTAACTCATTACCTTCCGCGACACTCCCATACAAAAGTAAGTAGATATTCAGTAGATAAGAAGTACTCCGAGCTTTCAAACAACTTCCAACTACTTCCACGGAGTAGTTCTTATCTACTGAATATCTACTTACATTTGTATGGGAGTGTCGCGGAAGGTAATGAGTTAAGTGCTGAATATCTATGTATTCTGGAGTAGAAAAAACTGTTTGTGTGTTTTTGTCTTGTGTTTTTTGTTATTTTTGTTGTATTTCATTACATTTGTTATAGTTTTAAAGCACTCCACTGAGAAGTGGTAATGACTTTTTTTGCAGGGAAGGGACGTAAATTGCCACACTCATTTATAATATATTGAAAGCAGTCACGGTCCGTGAAGTTGTCACTGGGTGTTCTCTACTTATTTAAAATATCAAAATTACGGATATAATGTACGTTTTTCTGGAGGTAACACGTTCCCGCGATTAACAAAGTCTCAGGTTTATTATTTTTTATTGACATGCAGTCAAAATTCACTTTTGTGCTCCATTTATTTGCGAAATAATGCTTTTTGTTAATTGTCGATGTGGTGAGGCAACAAAACGGCAATAAAAAAGAATTTGGGCTGCATCTTACTCAAACTATACAAAACAAATAACATCGGGTCTTTATCTCTCTCGGACATGCGTTAGGTCCAGGAAAACATTAATTTTATACTTAAATTTGCTGTTTTTAAAAATTAGTGACAACTTCACGGACCGTCACTGATTGAAAGATATTTCAGGAGTCATAGAGTAGGATAACAAATGGCGTTTGAAAAAGTAGTAAACAAAAACCATATGGTATTGCTTACACTCAAAAAATTATGTCAGTAAAATCAACTGAAAATGTCAGTTAAAATAACTACTTTGTCAGTTGTTTTGGGGTCAACTACTTTTTCAGTTAAATCAACTAACAATGTTAGTTATTTTAACTGACAAAAAACAACTGACTTATGTAGTAAAAACTACTTACATTTGTAGTCAAAACAACTAAAATGTAGTAAAAATAAAATAATCAATATATAATTTTTTTTCCAAAACATTTTTCAAAAAAAAAAATGAAGACCAAATTTTTTCTAAGTTTTTTTTTTTTAAAAAAGTTTTGAAAAATAAAAAAAACGAAATTTTTTTTTTTTGAAAAAACTTTGAAAATTTTTCAGAGATAAAAAAAATAAAATTAACTACTTTAAATAACTGTTACTACATCACAGTACTTTTTTGTTAGTTGTTCAAAAAAACAACTTAAAATAACTAACAGAAATAGTTGTTTGATATTTTTCATACAAAAACAACTGACTTTGTAGTTGAAAACAACTAACTACTGTAAAATATACAAATAACTAACATGTAGTAACTTACATAATTTTCTGAGTGTACGATATTTTAACACAAATCGAAATAAGAGCGAGATGGAAGATACCAGTATTACAGTGAGAATGCAGATTGTTTTTTGTCCCTCTTTGCTTTACGTTAGTTTGGCATTGCCAGAATTTTCCAATTATCTTTGGTGATGCCAGATCTATAAAAGGGTCGATGGATTACTTTATAACTTTGGATATTTCTGCCTTTTCGGTTATCACGCTTAAACGTCGAGTACTAAACAAGGCGGGAATAATGGGTCATATCAGCGCGCGATCGGACAGAGGTGGTGTAAAGTAATGCGAAATTGAAATTTTCACCAGATGTAGTGCTAACCGAGGATGCAACCATAGGGCATTTCAACCTGTTATTCATTATATAATATTTTTTTCAACCCGGGCAACGCCGGGTGCGAAACAGCTAGTTTTTTAATATTTTTTTCTAAAACTATACTTAAATACCAACAAAACGTTGTCCAACTTTTTTAAGATATCTTTATTATTTACTGGTCAAAATTAATTGAAAATTTAAATTTTTGGATTATTTTAAAAAAATTGCCGTTTGAAAAATTGATTACTCAACACCAACATGGTATAAAAATCTGAAAATTTGAAGGGGGTTGGGGTAAAAGTGAGTGATTTGGCCTGGAATGTCCCATATAGAAAGAGCGTCTTAGAAACAAATACATAATATATAAACTTAATAGTGTCTCCGACTGATATTTCAATTCGTTTTGCATGGAATGGATAATCAATATAACATTATTTTTTCTAAAAAAAACTGCTCACCCAAATCTTCAGCAAAACATTATCACGATTTAAAGACATGGGCTAGAGTACAAAATTCGCAGGCATTTTTCAGGGATATGACGGTAAGAACATTTTTATTATATCCAATAATTCCAGCAGAAATTTTGATGAACTGGTAGCAGCTTTGGGAAAGGTATCCCGAGTCAAGGTTGATAGCACTGAAAAAGTGCCTTAAGATGTTGCAGGTCACTCAAATATCGGCCAAATCCGTTAACATCATCATTTAATTTCAACAATATTTAATACAATGTAACACCAAAACGAAATGAGTTTGAATATTTCTAACCATTAAAGTTTTCTTTTGGTTCCTTGGTTTTTTGTTCTACCTGTTTCATTTTATTGTATCAAAATTTATATGATATTTCTTTACAATTTTATACTTAAGCCAAAGTAGAGCACGGACAGCCAACTAACCAGTCAGCAAATAATCAGCAAAGGAGCATCTATATTGCCACAAAATAGAAACAAATGCTTTCTTTTTCATGTTTAACAAAAAAAAAAACTTCTAAAAAAAAATTAAAATTTAATTAGATATTCTTCTTTGTTATGATAATACTACTCGAACTTTAATACAAGTTTACGTGAATGAGGTAAAAGAGGAGCTCTAGCAGCAGCAGCATCACGTTTAAAGATAAAACTCATTAAGTAGTTTTTTTTTTATTCTTTTAGTTTTTAAAAGTGCTTAGAAGAAATTATAGTATGTATGCAACATAATGTAATTTTATGGAAATAGTTATTGCATTATACATATATTTTTTTTTTATTTTTTAATTACATTAGAAATAGTAAAGGTAACTGTTATTAAAATGAAAACTATTTAAAAACTAAATTTTAATATTTAAACTAACAATTAAAACCATTTTGTGGTTGTGAGAATTTCTTTTTATAGTTTTTTTTTGCTTTTTATTAATATTGCAAGAGATGAAACTTTTAGCTGTGGTCAAATTAGATTTCTCACATTAAAATCTGTTCAGGCTGGTGTGTACTTAATCTAGATATGTTAACAGGTTGATGACTAACTTTAATGTAAGGATTTTCAGTGGGAGACGTTGGGTGACACCTTCCTCCCTTGCGCTACATGTTGCCAAATTAATTTACTTTTGTGAGAAAATTTTAGGATTGAAAAAATATTGGAGGTCGGTTATACATCGGACTCTTCTAAAGGCACCCTTGAGACATTTAGAGCGGTAGGAAAAAATGTATGAAAACCCAGTCAGAAATTGCCGAGGGTTATAAAAAAATAGCGTTGCCCCAACACTGTTTTTTTGTATCATCCGTGTTGCGTCAGCACCACTCCTGCAGTGCTGCGGCAGCACTGTATTTACTAAATTTACAACCATTTTCAAGTTTATTGATTTTTTAGTTTTTAATAAAAAAGTCCTTGTTTTGTTAAAAAAATGAACAGTAGTCTAAAGAAAATTAAAAATTATAATAAAAAATACCACCCCTTAGGATAATATAAACTCCAGACAAGGAAAAACTCCGAATTTAATTAAAAATTATATCTGCGTGTTTTGCAATCACTCAAAAATGGCTAAGCCGAATCTGTCACAAAGATAGCACTAACCGAGCGGGAAATGTAGGTCATATAATAGGGCGACAAAGGGGTATAAAAATGGCACTTCTTTTTTTATTAAATAAAAAGTAATTTCTTCCTCTACCGCAATCACACAAAAGTGCTAAACCGATTTCAATTAAATTTGCAGCACAGATAGTACTAACCGAGGACGCAAGTTGGAACTTTAGGCAATATTAATCCACGATTCGATAAAGATGCCTAAATGACAAATATGCTTTGTACTATACTTAGCGTTAAGTCTGTCCGTTTGGCAATCACGCAAAAACGGATGAACCGATTTTGTTGAGATTTCTCTATAGATAATGCTTACCGCGAGTGGAACTAAAGGCTACTAGCAGGCCCAGCAGCGCGGACTGGGTCCAGCTAGTCTTAAATTAAATGTTATAAAATTTATTTTCAAATCAATGTTTTGAATTTAATATCGAATTTCAATATTTTTTCTTGTCTTAAATTCTGCTCTCAACCAAAAACTTTTGGTTTTGCTGTCTTTTTTTTTTGGTGCAGCAGTTTCCTGCTGCTGTATTGTAAAGAAACAATAAATATGACATCAATTTAAAAAAATGTAACTCTAAAAAAAACCACAAAAAATGCAGATGAGTATAAAAGTTCTTTTACCGTCTTGGAAAATATTTGCTCATACATATATTATTGTCGAAAATCCATCCTCTGACGTTATTCTTTGACGTTAGGAGGTCACTGTAAAATTTGTAAATCCAATGCCTTGCCGGCGTCAGAAAATAGCGTCGCCAGACCGTACTCCGACGTTATCATTTAGTCGTTGGAGAGACGTTGTAAATTTGTATAGCCGACGTTATGCCAGCGTTTGGGCCACTGTCGCCAACGCTTTGCCGACACTGACCCAATTGTATATTTCTGACTGGGAATGATTCCTTGTATGTGTGCCCTCTTAGAAAGGTGAGATAGAAAGTAGGTATATTAAGAAAAAATATTGGGGTGTAAAAAATAATGAGGGTTGGTCTTACTTTCTACCCCCCTAGGAGAAACCATGGGAGCGCACTGTGGGCCAGGATTTCCATTTCTTGGCCAAAAATGTTTTTTCAGAATGTCAACATCTTGAATTTTGTGCACCTTAAATATCTTTCTACTGTAGCTTAAAGTTTTTTTTTTTGCATGAGGTTAAAGTTATAGTTTGAGATTTTTTTATATTTTTTATTCATGAAACAAGTATTTTTTTTTTGTACTTCAAGACAATATTTTTTCTAATTTTCTGCGAAGTTCTCCTAACGACATACCTGTTAGTCCAACACATGAGATAAACTGCCAAAAAGTAAGCCAAAAGTATATATTTGTTTTAATAAATTATGGAAATTCATACTTTTGTTGAAATCCGCCTTTTTTCAACAACAAAGTCAAAAAAAGTCCAACGATATTGACAAACCTTGAATTGCAATCTGTCTCTAACATTGTATTTTATTCACATTTTTGCGACCCTTTGCGACCGTTCATAATCTTTTGACATAGAGGCAATAAACCAAAATATGGCGTTTAGAAATGCCCTAAAATGGAACTTCAAAAATTTTTTGATTTTTTTGTTTCTATTGATTCCTAATAAAAAATTTCGCACTTTGACAACATTGGCGTGATAACTGGAGATGAGCGCGTGAGTGAGTTTTGACTCACGTTCACTTACGCTCACGCAAAAAAACATAATTTCTCTAAATTAATACACTTATATAATTTTGACTCACGCAAAAAAATGGCACTCAATACGAACCACTCACGCAAAAAAATCTCCCTCACTTGTCACTCACTAACAAAAATTTTGAGACACGCTTACTTTCGATCACGCGTAATTCGCCTGACCAGCGTCCATCTCTAGTGCTAAAATTAAAACTAGGAACGTATTTAAGCGGGCATATATCAATACAATTAAATAATTTTGACTCACGCTAAAAAATTGCATTCACTACGAATCACTCACACAAAAAATGTCTCACTCACTTTTCACTCATGAACAAAAAATATGAGTCACTTGACCAGCACCCATCTGCAAAAACAAAACTTAAATGCATGCTTGTCAAAAGTAAACATTTTTTTGAAAAATTTTTAGAGTACCTAAGCCTAACATTTTTTTTAAAAGTCCATATTGGAAAAAACTTTTCCGATCGAAAGGACCTTTTTTTGCCGTTAATAAGCTCATTAAGGACACTAACATTCAAAAATAAAAAAATTACAAATCGAAAAATTTTTTTTTTGGTTGTATGGATTTTTTGTTATCCTTGTGAACTTTGACCTCAAAGGGGCGAGGGTTAAAGTTTTTCAATTTGGTTGAAATATTGTCCACATCCATTATAGAGCAAGTGGCACAATATTCCGACCCGACAAGGTTAAAAATCTAAAGCTAAAATTTCGCTGCCACCCTAATGTATAGTAAAATATTTATGAATAAAATTCATCATATCGAGGAAAAGTCAAATCAATATTATGTTTTTTTTTTAATTTTCTTCGTATATAGCTCATCATTAATATGATGAAAAATAGTCATCAATACGATGACTCTGTTTCATAAATTTTTATAACACATTGTTATTATTGTGATGAATTTCATCATATTAATGAAATATATCATCAAATAAATTTAAAGATAGACGTAGGTCTAATATTTGTATTCAAAAAATGATGAATGACTTAATAGTTTTATATGATGATGTATGGTTTTTAGAATTAAGATTCTTATAAATAAACTTTTCTTTAGAGCTGCTATAAATAAAGATTATTTTTTTTTTAAAGTGTTAAACATTCTCTTAAGTTAGACCTTTATCAAAATTTTAAGCATCATTAATATTAACTCAATTTTTACATAAAAAACAACAATCTTTTATCCCTTTTCAAACCAAAAAAAAAACTTCAAAAAGAATATAAGAAAACAACAACATAATTTTCTTATTATAACAAAAAAAAATTGAAATTTATTTATGCCATATTCAAATATGGTCATGGCAAAAAAAAATATATAAACTTAAACCATCATGTACGATTCCCAGTGGTAATAACAGCAAATGAGTGTTAAGGGAATTCGCTAGAGAAAAACCGTTTTTATATTAATAATGCGTAGAATAGAGAAGAATGAAAACTTAAATCAATAGTACACTCAAATTAAAAACTCTAACCAATCAGCAGAAAAATCTGTTGAATATACACTTATTTGGAGGTACATGAGAAAAAAAAGTTTGTTAATTTTACAAGAAAATCGGCTGACAATTTAATATCTAAAATAAACTTTATTAAAGTAAACAAGTGAGAGTGTTACATTCGGCTGTGCCGAATCTTTTATACCCTCCAAAATGTAAAAACCAATATAAAAAAAAAAAACTTAATCTACCGAGAAATATAAGACATACTCGTGCCAAACTTCGGAAGTCTAGCTCGGACGGACGGACAGACGGACAACCAGAGCAGTGGGAGATTTGGCAAATTTTTTGGAAAAAATTCAGCCATTCAGTAAATACTGGACCAATAGCCATGAAATTTAAAATGGCCATATCTAACGTATTTTTGAGCTTAAGTTTGGAAGTTGAAGCAAAGCGGTTGAACGGGGGAGGGAGCAGGGTCCTCCAAAGAAGAGTACTCTGGCTGAATTATTTACAAAAAAATTTCCAAAGCTTCCACTGTGCATCCTGGTCATTTTCTTTCTATCACTGTTCTTTTCCTTTTCATTTCTTTTTTTCTCTTTCTTCTGTCCTTTCCTTTCTTTTTATTTTAATCGTTTTAGGGGAAAGAAATCCCATTCTCCCCACCCCCCGGGATCCTCGCCTGACCCTAACCTTGTTCCAAACCTTACCAAATAATTTTATATACTTCTCGTAGTTCACTGCTTTTTTTCATTATTATTCTATGTTTTTTACTTTCTGACTTCATTTTAAAATCAACACCATTCTAAGGGAATCGCTTAACTAGACATCATCACTATAGTGTTTTTAATTCTTAAAAAATAAAAAAAATGTAACTCACGTTTGTCCAACAGTATATGTTTTGAAGTAAAGTGTCTGTCAGTCAAAAAGTAAAGTTGTCTTTTTGTTCTACTTCATGTTTCTTTTATCTTTTAGTGTTAGAATAAGAAAACATTTACACTTTGCCTTCATTCATGGACGTTATTTTATGTTGCTCTTCATTTTAAAATAATATACCTAGTCTTGTATTATGCTGTTGCTTTTAGTTTGCAGTTTTTGACTTTGTATTTCTGTCACGGAGTTATTTTTAATGCATCACTTTAGCCATATTTCCGTTTTGTTTTCACTCTGGCTGCTATATATTGCACTGCAGTATAATTTATAAAATATCAAATATTAAAGAGTGTTTAAATTTTTTAGATTACAATAAATTTACCTAACAGTATTCAGTGAGGTAATTCTGAAACAAGTTTTTCGCATTAATTCAAAATTGTTAGATAAAACCTTTCATTAAAACTTTTTCCCCTGTCAACATGATCAAGTTGACAGTGATCGTAAAGATGAAAGTTGGGCACTTAGCTGTATAGAGAAACTAAATTTAGAGACAATCAAATAGTTAAAGTGCAATTACCGAAACTTTTGTTGTCCCAGCTATCGATTTCGGAAGTAGTCTATTTTATCCAAAGTAGTCGCAACTCGTAATTAAGCAGTAGTTACCATTGATTAGTTTGTTGTCATTGTTTTCACCGTCCGACAAAAAAGAAAAAAAAAAAATCATTAAACACGAACTGGATAGTATACGTTTGAAACTAGAGACTAAATGTAGTACAACTGAATTTACATTTTTTCTTTTCGTGATCCTGTTTCCATTTAAAAGGACTTCAAAGTTTAAGAGAATTAAAATTTTTAAAATATTTTTTTAATATTTGTTATTATCCTAGGATGCCACTAGTGATAGCAAATAAAAAAGGAGGATCTCCCCTAATTATCCTATTTTATTATTTTATCAGACTATATCATCTGGTTCATGTTTAATATTGGCTGTCGGACGGTGTAATTAAACTGTAGTTGCCATTGATTGATAGTTTATTGTCATTGATTTCACCGTCCGACAAAAATAAAAAATAAAAAAAAGTTGCTTAACACAAACTGGATAATATACGTTTCAAACTAGAAACTAAATAAAGTAAAATTGCATTTACGGTTTTTCATTTTGTGATCCTGTTTTCTTTTAAAAGGACTTCAAAGGCTTAGATTATTAAGTTTTATAATTAATATTAATATAAATATTAATATTTGTACTTGTCCTTGGATGCCTCTAGCGATAGCAAATGAAAGTGGAGGATCTCCCTTAATTTTTCTATTTTTACATAAAAGGTGGTAAGTTACGTCCTTTCAAAACTTAATTCTTCAATATCATTCAAAATTTTCTGCAATATATTTTGATAAAGTTTTCGAATGAATTTATTCACATCCTTTTATCCTAATATGGCAAAATAAAGAACTGGAAAAAATGGGGGAGATCCTTCTCTTTCATTCGGCATTACCAGTGGCATCCTAGGACAAGAAAAAATATTTCAGAAATACTTCACAAAATGAAATGTATCCTCTTAAACTTTGAAGTCCTTTTAAAAGGAAGCACGATTATAAAATGAAAAGCTGTAAATGCAGTTTTACTCCATTTGAGCTCTACTTTCAGATGTATGTCATCCGGTTCATGTTTAATATTGGCTGGCGGACGGAGTAACAATTGACAGAGTTGCGATAATTTTTATTAAGATTTTGCTTGAAATCGATGTTTGGATTACCCAGGTAAAAAAAAATATTTATTGTAAGCTGTCATATATAATACTTTTAAAGGTTTTTGGCACGCTGAATCCGAATCCGGACTTAAAAGTTTCTGAGACATTTAACATATCTTGTTAAATCAGAAACTAAATGCGATAGAGAAATTTCAAAGTCAAATTCTGATTTAGAGGTCCAAAAACCTTTAAAATTCTGGTACTCGACCTCTCATGCAAATTTTCTTTTTAGGAAAAATTATCACAACTCTATTAATTTTTATTCGATTTTTTTAAATTTTATCGTATTCAGAATTAAATTTTCTTTAAGAATACGTGTAAAAATATGAAGGTTTTGAGACGAACTATAGCAGAAAAAAATCGATAAACTCGAAAATTTTTAAATAAAATTATATTATTGAAAAAAATCAAAAAAATCAAATCACACACATGAAAAGCGCTATCAATCTTCTATCCAAAACTGTTCAAAAATTGAAAATCGGTTGAAAAGGTTTTGAGATGCACGTGGTTCAGTGAGAAAAGTCCCAAAAAACTTTTTTTTGACAATATCTTTAAAATGTGAGGGTGTCTGGCACGTTCAATGGGCATTTTTGTAATCTTTTCAACGAGACCTACATCACTAGCTAATACTCAAAAAAAAAAAAAAACGTGGGTATTCAATACTAAAAATTTAACTAACGAACTAATATTTTAGTCCAAAAGGACCTAATGCAGGAATTGGTAATCAATATTAAACTTTTTTACTAATAATAATAAAATATATAGTAAAAATTACTATTTTAGTACTTTGAAGATACTAAAAAACTGCACTCAAAAAAACCTCGTAAAATTACAAGAAAACCTTGTAAATTTATTTTTTTTGCTACCTCCTATTTGAAAAAAATTCCTCATAATTTTACAAGCTTTTTACCAATAATTTTGTAATTTTACAAGTTTTTTACCAATAAAATTGTAAATTGACAAATTTTTTGACACGATAAAATTTACAAGGAGATTTCGTAACTTTACTAGATTTTTTGCTACCTCCTATTTTACGAGAATTTCAAGTAATTTTACAGGCTTTTTACCAATAATTTTGTAATTTTACAAGTTTTTTACCAATAAAATTGTAAATTGACAAATTTTTTGACACGATAAAATTTACAAGGAGGTTTCGTACCTTTACTAGATTTTTTGCTACCTCCTATTTTACGAGAATTTCAAGTAATTTTACAGGCTTTTTACCAATAATTTTGTAATTTTACAAGCTTTTTAAAAATAAAATTGTAAATTTACAGTTTTTTTGGCTTAATAAAAATTACAAGGAATTCTCGTGAATTTACTGGATTTTTTTTTGTAAAATTATCTTCGAAATTTGTAAAATTTCAAAAAAAAATTTAAATTTCGATCCAAATTTGTTTGTTAAAAAACAAGGAAATCTGTCAAGTATTGGTAAAATGGGATTACGAAACTTTTCCTAGTAATTTGACAAGGTTTTTTTTTTGTGTGTACTGTACTGTAACTTATTAGTAGATTTGAGTACTAAATCACTTACAAAAACTTTTTCTGTGCAATTATTTTGTGTATAGAATTATATTTTGACGCGATATACGTGAAATAATGACCACCCCATACGTAGTTGATGGTTTTTTTATACCCTCCACTCTAGTGATAGAGGGTATATATAAGTTTGTCATTCCGTTTGTAACACCTCGAAATATTGGTCTAGGACCCCATAAAGTATATATATTTATGATCCTCGATCGATTTTAAGTCGATCTAGCGATGTCCGTCCGTCCGTCCGTCCGTCTGTCTGTCTGTCCGTAGAAAACACGCTAACTTTTGAAAGACTTTACAGAGGCTACTGAAGTATAACATATATGTTTGTCATTTACCTGGTCAGGTTGGTATTGCAATGCAGCCAAATAGGTCCAGTGGTTCAAAAGTTATGAGCAAAAGAGTAAATTTCGGCAAGGGTGTTTCGCGAATTTACGAGATAAAAAACACGATAACTTTCGAAAGACAATAATGAGACTACTGAAGTTTGTCATGTATCTTTGCCATTCCCCGGGTCTATTTAGTATTAAATTTCATCTCAATCGGTCCAGTGGTTCAAAAGTTATAAGCAAAACCCTGAATTTCAAATTAGTTTCATCTAAAATGCCACGTGTTTTAACAAGTTTGAAAAGCATTGGTGGTAACTAAACAATGCTTTTCAAACTTGTTTAATTTTAAAGCAATGCTTTTTAAACTTATTTAGTTCTAAAAGCATTGGGTACTTAAAAATTACACTCGAAAAAAATTTTACACTCAAAAAAAATTTTACACTCAAAAAAAATTTTACACTCAAAAAAAAAATTACACATAAATTTTTTTTTTTTTTTTACAAAAATGACAATGTTTTGTGTACATACGTACGTGCATTCACTCAGAAATATTTTTACAGTAAAAAAAACATTACACTCGAAAAAAATTTTACACTCAAAAAAAAAAAAATAGTAATTTTTTTTTTTTTTTTTTAAACAGGCAAAAAAATGGTTTTTTACTCAAAATAAAATATTTTACACTCAAAAAAAATTTTACACTCAAAAAAAAATTACACAAAAATTTTTTTTTTTTTTACAAAAATTAAAATTTTTTGTGTACATACGTACGTGCATTCATTCAGAAATATTTTTACAGTAAAAAAAACATTAAACTCGAAAAAAAAACACTCAAAAAAAATTAGTAATTTTTCTTTCACGTAAAAAAATGTACTACCCTTTAAAAAAAAAATGCATTGTGGAGGGTATTCATAGATTCGGCAAAGTCGAATTTAACTTTTCTACTTGTTTTAATTTCCATTTTTGATAAATTTTCTTGTACAAATGGTGTAGTTGCAATAAAAACTTCCAACGATTTTAACTAAATCTAACATAAACAACATGATTATTTTTGAAACGTGTTAACACGAATTGGTATGTGTGTGTTTGAGTTAGAATTCATATTGTCTATGTTCATATGAAAATGATTGTTTTCTGTATTAGAACATTTAGCAATTTGTTTTGTTTTTGTTAGTTTGGAGTATCATAACAATACACCTGTCATAAATGTCTAAATCGATGTTGTTTTTTGAAATTGTATTTTGTTGTTATGTAGTATGTATGTTTTTTTTTTTTTGATGTTGTTACACGTTTGTGTATTTTATTAATTTATAAATATTTATACAATAAATGTGTCTAACGTAATGAGATGTGACATAAACATACTACGAATAAACATTAAATAATTAAAAAATAATGAGGAACATTTTAATATCAGAGCAAGTTTTATTTTTAAATTTTGGTGGAAAAAATTTTTTACTCAAAAAATTTTTCTTATAGGAAAATTTAGGAAGGATTTTCATCATTATTAATATAGATTTTTTAAGGTACATCTCTTGTATAGTACTATTAATTCACAAGAAACATTTCAAAGAAAAAATTTCTTAAAATTTTTTTTTGAAATTTTAAGAAAGAAAATTCTACTATAAAAAAGTCTCAGGCTCTAAAGCACTTTGCTGAAAGTGAAAGTCACAGATTCTGCAATGATTTCGCAATATAAAAATATAAGATCTAAGACATGTTTCATCCAAAAAATTTTCTGAAACATTTGCTTTAAGAAAAATTTTAAGATTTCGTAACATTTTTTCAATAGAAAAAATTCCGCTGTTTTGAGGTATTTTGCGCATAAATGGTTTTTAGCATTTGTAAACTACTTGCTATAGAAAAATCTTCAGATTCCGATATATTCTCATAGAGACAAATTCTGAGATACTGAGCCATTTTCCTACCGAAATATTCTAATATTTAGAAAAATTCTTCGTATAAACAAATTTTCAAATTTATAGGCATCAATTAGAGGCAAAATTTCTGTGGTTCTGATCATTTGTTCCTATTGAAAAAAATTGTACAATCTAAAAACGTTTTTAAAAAAAAAAAAATACTTGAATTTTTTTTTACAGAAAAATGCTGAGATTTCGAAACCTTCTTCCTACACCAAAACAACTTTGTATTAAGATCTATAGAGATTAACCTTAAAATAATGATTATTAACATAATTAACATTTTTCATTAAGAAAAAAATATTTTTTTTTTTAATATATTTTTGAAAAAATTCTGAAAATTTTCCTTTAGAAAAATTCTCAGATTCTAAGGCATTAATGTCTCAGTATCATATTCTAAGTCATTGTTCCTATAGTGCGAGATTTTAAGCTATTTTTAACATGATAATGTTTTTAGGCTGGTGTCTAATTTTAAAAAAGTTGCAGGACGCCACCTCAGTTTGAGCTAACAACTAACGAAAAAGAAAACAAGAATTACTATTTTCATTTTCTTAAAACCAAAAATTTTAATAACTTGGGTTTGTAACTTGGATATTAATTCACCTCGTGGTGAATAAAACCGTTTTTTCACCAGCTGGTGAATAAAAAGTAACATAATTATTTTACAACAAAAAAAATTTTTTTTTTTTCATCAATTTTTTTTGTTTTTCACAAAAAAAAATTTTTTTTTCATAATTTTTTTTTTTTTCATCAATTTTTTTTCAATGAAATTTTTTTTTTTCATCAATTTTTTTTTTCATGAACCTTTTTTTTCCATAAATTTTTTTTTTCATCAAACTTTTATTTTTCGTTTTTTTTTTTTTTTTTAATATAATTTTTTTTTTTCATCAAATTTTTTATTTTCATCAATTTTTTTTTTTTTCATAAATTTTTTTTTTATCAAATTTTTTTTTTCATCAAAAAATTTGTTTTTCATCAAAATTTTTTTTTTCATCAATTTTTTTGTTTTTTCGTCTAGTTTTGTTTTTTCATCAAATTTTTTTTTCCATTAATTTTTTTTCATCAAAATTTTTTTTCCATATTTTTTTTTTATCATATTTTTTTCATCAAATTTTTTATTATCAATTTTGTCTCACCAAAAAAATTTTTTTTTCATATCTTTTTTTTTCATCAATTTTTTTTACATCAAAAAACTTTTCTTTTCATCAAAGAAATTCATCAAAAATTTTTTTTACATCAAAAAATTTTTCTTTTCATCAAAGAAATTCATCAAAAACTTTTTTTCATCAACATTTTTTTTTCACCAAAAATTTTGGGTTCATTAATTTTTTTTAACATTATTTGGTTTTTCGTGAAAAAAAATATTTTTTTTTTTACCAAGTCTAAGATTTTCGCATAAAAATTTTCCATTTGTTTATCAAATGTACATAAAACAAGTGAGAGTGTTATATTCTTTAGTGCCAAATCTTTTATACTCTCCAAAATGTAAAAACAATTTATTGCACTTTTTTTTGCACTCTCTTACGAAATGTACAGCTCTTTTGGTTTTTTAATGGGGTCCGCGCCTGATATTTCAATTCGTTTTGCATGGAATAGCGAAGTTATATAACATTATTTTTTCTAAAAAAAACTTTGCTTTGGCAAGTACACCCAAATCTTCCGCAAAACATTATCATGATTTATTGTTTTGGGCAAGAGTACAAAATTCGCAGGCATTTTTTTTCTTAGCAAAAGTCTTAGATTCTGTGACGTTTTTTTAAAATGAAAAAATATCAGATTCTTGGACTTTGTTTTTAAATGAAAAAATATCAGATTCTGAGACATTTTTCCTATAGATAAAGTATCTTATGCTACAACATTTTTTATACAGAAAAATTCCCAGAATCTGAGTAATTTTTTTCTATAGAAAAAGTCTTAGATTCTATAATTTTTTTTTATAGAGAAATTCGCAAAAAAATTAAATTCTGAGAAAATTCTTAGACTTTTCCTATGAAAAAAGTGCCTTTTTATGGTGCATTCCATGTCAAATCGGATACATTGAATGTTTTTTTTTTAGATTTTCTTAATTTTTTTACAGTTTATAGTACCCTTCAAAAACTCCTTCACTGTAAATTTTCAGATTTTTTTTGATTATTTTTGAAAATGTGTGTCCTCTTTGATTTTTTTTTAATTTTTTTTTTTTGTAAAACTTCTAACGATTTTGCAAATTTTTGACCAGTAGGATCGTGGGATAACAATTATTACAATTTGTTTTAAATTTTCCATTCTTAAAATCATTTCTACTGCTCCAATTGTGCGTTATATAGGGATCATTTTCAAGACTTATCCCCATTAATTTTTACGTCTAATTTTTTTTTTGAAAAACTAATACTCTCTAATTTCTACGGAGGCTTCTGTACAAAATTACATTTTTTTAAATTTGCTCCAACCGTTGTAACTGCCCCAAGAGTGCCCCTAGAGCAATCAAGTGTATGACCGACCCACAATATTTTTTTTGTCCAAACATTTTCTCTAAACACACCTTACCTCTATCTTTAACTCTTAAGGCGGTCCCCATACAATGTTTTGAATTTTTTGCTAAATTTGTTTTATTTAATCAACTTCTACCGGTCCACTGCACAGTGGACGGAGCTCTATGGAGATGGCGGCCAAAAATACTTCAAGTATAGGTATCATCGTGAAACTTCGGTCACGGCTTTTTAAATATGTCAGAACTATTGAATGATAAAATGGGAGTGGTTGATGACTCATAACCACCCACCCCCTACCGTACCCACCCACCCCCTACCGTACCCAAGCACCCACATTCACCCCACGTAAGAAAAACGAAAGTTTGTTTTTAATTCACATTTAATTCATAACTTTTTTAAAAGATTAGTTTTAAAAAAAATATTGAATTATTAAATATGAAATAGTATGTAATAAAAAATTAAAAAAAAGGTTAAGGGGGGTTGTTACTAAAAAACAGCCTTAATATTAACAATTTTTAAACAGCTATAAAAAAATAAATACGCAATAATTTTTAATTCTGTTTTTTTATATGAAAGACAAAAATCGTTATATTTTAAAAAGTTTTTATAACTCAAATTTTGGCCAAAGAGAATTGCCAGGGTTGCCACCCAATTGTGGTATGTTTTTTTAAAGAATAAAATTGGCTGCAGTTGTACAACAAAAACTACTGAACCGATTTTGATGAATTTTTGTTTGTTTGTAGATTAATTTATCCTCTTGTACACATATTTTATTATTTTGATCTAATATTTTTCTTTAATTAATGAACATATGTAAAATTTTCCATTTTTTCAGTTTACATTAGCATAAATTCAACAAAAATCACAATTTTTCAAAAAATTGTCACGCTAAGTACTAGAAAAACTGACAGGTCGTTTTACAAGTCTGCTGGTCTAAACTACCCTTAGGTTAGGTTAGGTTGTAAGTGGCTGCTGACGTTTTACGTCAACACACGTAGACTCTGAGGTCCATTGTGATACCACGGGATCGTAATAGGTTTCCCTACTAGTCCCTGTCGTTAAACCAGTTCGAGCTTCTTCTGAAACTCTCTAGATGTGGAATTTTTACATCCGACATATCAGAAAGATCGTACAGCTCCCTAGAACTACCCTTAATAAGGATAAAATTAAGAAAAAATAAAATTAAAAGTCCGCTAAAAAGAAAATAAACAATAACATTTCTTACATGCATGACAAAAAACACCACACAAGAATTCAAAGTTTGACATCCAAACAACGAGGCCGTTTTGATCTGTGGGTGATAACTCAAAGACATGCAAAAGAATGCAGCTGATATTACCAATTTTAGAATCTTGAAATATTAACTAAGAAATCAAAAAAAGTCCGATTGGAGATTTCAGGGGGGAACACAACTAAAACTCTATTTGAAATTTCAATATATTGACGAACAAACACTAACATTGACACTGGAAAGATATTAATTTTATACAAACTCCAGAACAGGCTAAATACATTGTAATTATTTTAAAATTTAGTTAATACCTTCTAATTCAATATTAGTTTCGATTTATTTCAACAAAAATTGTTTTATATGGTTAAATTAATTGAAAGTTGAACCTAATTTTCCATAATTTCACACTGCAAAAACCAACTGTTAATTCGCCATCTCTTTTGAAGCTATTCTTAAAGAGTACAGTTGGAATAAAACAGAAACAGCTCAAAATTTTAAAACCTTATTTTTATTAGAAATAGAGATGACACATTTGGCGACAAACTTTGGACTTTGATTTTTTTATTTTTGGCCAATGGGATCGACCAGTGTGCACTGGTGCTTCCAAGAGGGGCATTAGTGAGACCGACCTTCATTTATTTTTACCATCCAACATTTTTTTAGAACATACCTAAGTTTGTTCCGCAAAAATTTTAAGGCGTAAAAGTTAATGGGGGTCGGATTTGCAAATGACCCCTCTATGACGCACCATTGAAGCAGTAGAAATGATTTAAGGTTGGAAAATTACAATAAAATTTTTTCAAAAAATTTTTAAAATATAAAATATATAAAATATTTCAAAAAATCCCTTGAAGAACTTAACCAACCATTAAAAAAAGTACATTTTTTAGACGTTTGTGTTTTTGTTTAACTAATACAATATATTTATATTGCAGAAGTTCACAGTCTTGCGCTTGGACCCAGATGCTAAAAAATGTTTTTATTTTTTTAGCCAGTCTCCCTTTTGAGGGAGTGAATAAAAAAAAATCTTTAAATAGAAATAAAATTATAATAATGTAGTGCACAAAGCAGAATAAAATGAACTTGTAACCATATTCCGCTAGAGGAAAGGGGTCCCCAAAACACCACTGTAAATTTTCTTTTTTATTTTTCTTGAAGAAAAATTTTAATTTTTTTTCGTATAAAAAATTTTCCTATTAAAAAATTCAAAGATTCCATATAGAAAAATTCTTCCGTAAAATTTTTTAAGAAAAATTTCGTTAATCTTAGGCATTATTTTTAAAAGAATTCTGGGATTATTTCGTTTGAATTTTCCTTATCGCTCTTAGATTTTTCTATGGAAAAATTCTCCAATTTTTTCTATAAAAAAAATTTTATTCCTTTCTTTTTCCGAAAGGAATATGAGCAGATTCTTCCTAAAGAAAAATTTTAAGATTCCAAGACTTTTTCCTATAGCAAAATTCTAAGATTCCGATTAATTTTTCCAGTAGATTATTTTTTTTTCTCTATTTTCCCCCCTCTCCCTTTCTTTCTTTTTCTTTTATTTTACTTTTTTTTTCTTTCGGATTCGGTTTTTGAGAGAGCGGATTTCGTGATTTCGAGGGATCCCAATAAGAGAACTGAACTAAATATCAGTTATACATGCCACACGGTTCGATAAACATGAAACTTCCATACAATTTATATGTGAGTACACCTGTAACTCTGTTAAAAATGTTTTTTTTTTGTCACTAACATTAGGGTTATTATTTATATTTTTCTTATGTATTTTAGCCTACATTTCTAGTAATGTCTCTATGACCAAGGTCATATTTGTGTTAAGAATTCAAAGTGAAATATTAAATTCTCTTAGGGCATCAAATTGCCATATGTTATATCAAGTATGCATACGAAATACTTCAAGTGTTTGCTGTTACAATGAGCTCTAGGAATATTTCTTTTTATCTTTTATTCTTTTATAATAACAAAAGAAATTTTTGTTATCTTCTATGACAATTTCTTTATGAAAGCAAAAAAAAAAAAAACAAAAATACTATATAATTTTCAATATTTACATACATTTACGAGTTACAATCGTTTTGCTCATTAACACTTTCATATGTTGTCTTTAGGCTGTCATCTGCTAGCTTTTTTTTATTGTTCTTGTTACATATTAATACTGGAAGCTTAAAGGATATTTTTTTCTACAAAAAGGATCATACTGTTTCTGATGCTACTGTTTTACTGTTGCTGCTGGTAATGCCATTTTATTTAAACAAACCACACAACACATCTGTACCGAAGTCATATTAATATTAATATTTTTTTTTTTTTTTTTGTAATTCAAAAGTCTGTTATAAAAGATTTTTTTTTAATTACAAACAATTTACAAGCTTTTAACCAATAAAGTTGAAATTTTAAAAATTTTTGACGCCCCGGGTGAAAATGACCATGTATGTTCATACATTCTCATACATGATTCCATGTATGATAGTATATGAACAATATATGGAAATGTATGTCATATATGGGAGCATATATGAACATACACAAGTAATGTAATATTCCATATATGTAAATGTATGCATCTATGTGTGAATATGTAAATGTCATACAACTTCATACATGTCCGACCAAACGTTCCGGTTCGGTAACGTAGTTTGACAAAACTCGCTCGGCCACTGTTTGGGGTTCTACCAAATTTTGGCTAAACTTTACCGAACTTTTGTATGCATTGTTTAGTGTTTTCCCAATTAAACCACATTATCAGTGCAACTATCCTACACTATGAATCGGGCTATTGTTTTAAAGAAATACTAACTTTTTTTCGAAAAACTCAACTCGAGCTATATTTTTCCACTTCTTTTAAGCATACAAAAGTATAGAATATTTATTTTTTATCTATAAAATTTCGCAACTAAAAAAAGAAAAAACTTTTTTAAATGAATTGAATTCGTTTTTTATGATTTGTTTTTAAAATAGTTCGCAGAACTTTGCAAAATTAGACGAAGTTTGTGTTCATGTATGGGTTCAGTTTGAAAAAGTCTTTCGGTACTAATGATCATACATCATCAAGAATGATAACGTAAATAACCAAATTTTGAAGAAAATGCGAACACTCTGACGGTATTACTGTCCGAGCTGCGAAGGATTTCATTCCTTAATTAGATTTGGTGTTCAGAATTAAACTTCAATGATTGCATTCCCCAATCACAATTTATCGAATGAATTTACATTTGATTTTAAAATATGGAATGCATTCCATTTTTTTTTTCATTCGACTTTGAAAAATTGAATGCGTAAGTTTTTATAAATTCGATTTTTAAAAGTCTCATGATGAATAAATGAATGAAATAAAGAATGCATTTAATTTTTAAAATTCTCATAAACAAGAATTCGATTTAATATTAAAAACCTAATGCATTCCAAGGAATATTGATATTAAAAAATAATTGCATTCAGTGACTATTAAAATCAAATGGATTTTATTTGTGAATTCATTCGAAAAGTAATAAATTCTTCGAAGCTTAGGTTACCCTAAAGTATCATAAAGTTCAAAGTATATTTCTAAAATATTCGTTAGTTTTTATTAAAAAACAGTGACATAAATAAATACAAATTATTTATATTTGAAAAAATTTCAATTAATAGACGTTTTATGCAAAAAAAAAAAAAAAAAACAAAAAAAAAAAAAAAAAATTATGCATACAAATTCATGTATGACAATGTATGATCATTAATGTACATGCACCCTCAAATTACGGATATGCACTTGTATGGACATCCATATATGCATCATATATGAACATACATGGTCATTTTCACCCGGGGCGATAAATATTACAAGGACATTTCGTAGATTTACCAGATTTTGTGCTACCTCCAATTTTACGAGAATTTTTGGTAAAAATTACCAGTTTTTTTGTAATTTTACTAGTTTTTTACGAATAAAATTGTAAATTTACAACGTTTTTAATGCAATAATATATACAAGGAATTCACGAGATTTAACTTGATTAAACTCGATTTTTTTTTGTTTGTAAAATTAATTTGGTAATTTGGACATTTGGACGAAAAAAAATGTAAAACTACAAAGAAAAATCTAAATTTCCATCGAAAATTTTTTGTTAAAAAAAAAATCTAATATTTGTAAAATGGGATAGTTGGAATTTTTCTAGTAATTCGACAAGGTTTCTTTTAGTGTATATAAAAGTTAGTCATTCCGTTTGAAACACTTGAAATATTTGCTTAGGACCACATAAAGTTTATATGTTCATGATCCTTGGTAGATTTTAAGACAGCGTAGCGATGTCCGTTAAACTTTTAATGTCTGAACTTGGAAAAATTCGAAATTTTTAATAATATTCTTAAAAATTTCATTTTCCAGATCGACTCTCGTAGCAGATTTATTATTTACTTAATCTGGACGCTATCAAGCTTAGTTTAAAGCTTTGAAAATAACGTAAGTTTTACAACTAAAGTTTATTTTATTTCGCTTTGAGTCCATATTAATTATTTTTGAGAAATAATAACACTGTGCTAGAATTTGAAACTTTTTTTTAACAACCTGGGCACTAGGGTGGTTCATAAAAACAAAAGTTGTATTTTTGTGCAGGCCACCCGGAATATATACTAGGCACCGTGAGAAAATAACACGTGATTTTTTTTAAGAATTTTTCATTAAGGTCGCCCGGTAGCGACCCCTTAAAATTGGCTCTAAAAATTTCGATTTTAATTTCGATTTTAATTTTTTTTTTTTATTTTTAATATAATTTATAATTTAATGACAAAAAGTTTCATTTCAGTCCTTCAAGCTTTTCAGTAGACTGGTTGGGGTCTTACTCTAAAAATTTTTATTTTTTTTTTTTTTAGTTTTGATAAGGTTACGTAATAGGGTTTAGTTGGTCTTGATAACATATTCTGCTTAAAATTTTTTATTTGTTGCTAAACAACATTCACTTGCTGCAAAAACCAAAAAATTGATATTTTCAAAAAAAAAAAGAAAAAACAATAAAAAAAATTTTCGATTTTTTTTCTTTTGTATTTTTAATTATAATTTTACTTGATTAGCTATTTAATACAAAAAAAATATAATAAAAAATACGAAAAAAATCTAAAATTTTTTTATTAGTTTTTTTTTTGTAAATATCCTTTATAGACCAGGAAAATAAGGAGGAAAAAGGGCAATCTGCGGAAAATCGGATAGGTTCTCTGAAAATTTGCACAGATCTTAGTTTTGGCAATCTTAATAAGGGAAAGAAAGTCCCAAGAAATCACCCGTGTCCTTGCTGAGATATTGAGGTCAAAGGTCACAAAAACCGGGTTTTTTACAGTTTTTTGCTAATATCTCGCTCGATATGCGTCGTACGCTTTAAGAGTCTAATAAAAAACTTGTAGAATATGAAATTATCTACAATATCTTTCTTAATACTTTTTTTTGTATCTCTCACCGTTTCTTAGATATTAGGGCCAAAATTCACAAAAACCAGATTTTTTATAGTTTTTTGCTAATATCTCGCTTGATCTGAGTGATACGCTTTAAAAATCTAATAAAATTATGTACAAATTTCTCTTTAAAATTTTTTTCGTATCCCTCACCGTTTTTGAGATATGGGTGAATTTATCTTTAATTAATGAATATGAAAGGGACACGAAATAATGACACCAAACATGAAAACTGAAAAGTGCATATCTTTAAAACAAAATCGTGAATTACTAAAAAATAAAAAGTGCTACGTAGATATTTAATCTAGCTTTTATTTGAGTCTGATCTAGAGCAGATTGTGTAATTAATGAAAATGCTACGAAGGTCGAACTGTAAAATTAAGTTATTTTAAAATATGTTTAAAATATGCCAACATTGTCATCTGTATCAATGGGTGGTGTCAATATCGAGGAGTCGGATAATCTTGATGTTCTGGGCATGCGAATACAGTGCGATGTTCGTTGGAACAACCACGTTTTTCGAGTGTCAAAAGAAGCATTCAAGTGTGTTGGTTTTTTGAAACGGTGCAAGAATTACTTCACTTCATCCGATCTCCTCACTATTTATACCACCTATATCCGACCGAAAATGGAATACAACTCCCATATATGGGCAGGTACTTCAAAGTCTATTTTGGAGCTCTTGGACCGTGTCCAAAGGAGTGCGTTGAGGCTCATCAACGGCAGTAGGGTATCCAACTCTATTGATTCATTGGAGCATCGTCGGAATGTGGGTTGTGTGACTCTGTTTTATCGATATTATAATGGAAAGTGTTCTAATGAAATAAGCGAACTCATTCCTGCAACCCGAGTTTTCGTTCGTAACACTCGCTTAACTAGTAGAGCACATCCGTTTGTGATCGATTGGCCAGTGGACCGCACAACGCATTACAGAGAAAATTCGTTCTTTAGTCGAACTATACGTATGTGGAATAAACTTCCAGCAGATATCTTTCCTGCCACTTTTAACATAAACTAGTTCAAATCAAATGTCCATAGACACTACTCCCCTTTTTCCTCCTTTCCTAAACCTAACTTCTTTCCGTCAACACAATGCTTTGCATCAATAGGGGACATCCCCTGAGTGTTGGTCGAATATAAAAAAAAAATGTTTTAGATACAGGTCTCTCAATATGTATATTTTTTTTAGACCTTTTAATTTATTATCTTTAACTTATTTGCTAAGACAGGAAGTATTTTATTGTATCTTTTTGATATAACTTAGTGTAGAGTAATTAAAAAAGCAACAAAAAATATTTCCTGTGTTTAAAAAACGATGGAGGTGGCCTGAGAAACGTGTGTCTCTTACAAAACAATCCTGGTCTGAAACTTTTTGTTGATCGGCAAGTTTTATGATACCTGAAGATAAAAAAAAGATTATTACTAAAAATACAACATTTTGAACTTAGAAAAAATCGAGCTTTTTTTGGGAAACAGGTTGGGAAACCTGAATCAAAAAATATTTTTATATAATTTTATTTTCAACCTCGACACTCGTAGCATACACTTAAAATAAAACCTATGTCAAAGCTGCAGAAGAATCTGGCCATTTTAAGCTAAATGAAAAAATCTGTCGAGACAGCAGACAAATCTGCTGATTTCAGCAGATTTACTGATTTCAGATGATAATTTATTTTAAGAAAAGCAGTCAAGCTTTTTTTTTAAGTGTCAATTTTTTTAGTTTATGCTGTTTTCAATAATTTTTTTTTAATTAAATCTTTGAAAAAAAAAGTTTTTTTAAACATAGTTGCTAAATATTTCTGTAAAATTAGAAAAATAATCTGCTGATTTCTGCTATTTTCTAATAAAAATATCCATTTCAGCTGAAAAATCTGCTTAAAGTTTAGATTTTTGTTTAGATTTTTTGACAGAGTTTTTTTCCTAAGTGTATTCATAAATTACACAATCTGCTCTAGATCAGACTCAAATAAAAGCTAGATTTTATTATCTACGTAGCACTTTTTATTTTCTTGTAATACGCGATTTCGTTGGTGTCATTATTTCGTGTCCCTTTTATATTCATTAATTAAAGATAAATTCGCCCATATCTCAAAAACTGTGAGGGATACGAAAAAAAATGTTGAGAGAAATTTGTACATAATTTTATATTCTATTAGTTCTTTATAAGACTTTTAAAGCATATCACTCATATCAAGCGAGATATTAGCAAAAAACTATAAAAAATTTGGTTTTTGTGAATTTTGGCCTTAATATCTCAGAAACGGTGAGAGATACGAAAAAGTATTAAAAAACACATTGTAGATAATTTTATATTGTACAAGTTTTGTCATAGACTCTTAAAGCGTACGACGCATATCGAGCGAGATATTAGCATAAAACTGTAAAAAACCCGGTTTTTGTGACCTTTGACCTCAATATCTCAGCAAGGACACGGGTGATTTCTTGGCACTTTTTTTCCCTTATTTAGATTGCCAAAACTAAGATCTGTGCAAATTTTCAGAGAACCTATCCGATTTTCCGCAGATGACCCCTTATTTTCCTGGGCTATTAGGAATTCTTCGCCATTTCTGCGATATTTTAGAACAAACAAAATTTTTATAGAGAATGTATTACAAAGACCAACTACAAACATATTATGTAAGCTTATTAAACTGACAAAAAAAAATTTAGAGTAAGACCCTAATCATCCAACATTTTTTTCGTGGTCACGTTTGGATCTGAAATACTTGTCCGACCGAAATGAAACTTTTTGTCGTTAATACGCAAATCAAGCTAAATTATAATAAAATTAAAAAAAAAAAAAAAATAAAAATCAAAAAAATTTTTTTTTTGATTGTGTGAAAATTTTTTTTTCAAAGATCTAAGGTCTGTGAAAAAATCAGAAAAAAACACGTGTTATTTTTTCACGTTGCTTAATATATATTCCGGGTGGCAAATTCAAAAATCCCCCCCCAAAAAAAAGGGCCATATATGAACCAGCCTACTGGGCACCCTTAGGACAGCCATCTGGTAAAGCTAGCTCGGGGACACTAAATTCCATTGTAATATCAGTTTTTCAAAGTTAGCGTATGTATTAGAGATATTCGCGATTCAAATTTTTTATTTTTAAGTAAATTTTTTTTATATTATTATGACAATTGCTGAATTTTTATCATCTAAACCAGCGGTTACCAACCTTTTTGGCTCGCGTACCCCTAATTTTAAATTTTATCAGCCGCGTACCCCCTAACGAGTTTTTTGTTTTCGTTAAAAACTTCAAATATAAATATAAGAGTTAATTTTGAAAATTTTTATCTGCTGGTATAATTTTTTTTTTTTTAAGGATTTAGGGGAGATCAAAACAATGCTGGTATTTTTTTTGGAAAAACGTTCGCTACTTGGGGTGGTTCAATGCATCTGAAAACACAAATTTTGAGCTGATTTTTCTGCAGAGCAAAATCGGCTGAAAATATTGCAAATCTGATATCAGCAGTCGATTCTACGCCAAAAATTAAAACATGGGACATTTTTTGAACTCTTAAAATAAGTTCCAAAACCCCATCACAGGGGGCGGAAATATAAAGTTTTTATTTTTTTTTAAATGTTTTTTTAATACGAGGGCAGATCAATAATTCCGTGACTTTTCGAATAAAACACCCTCGTATATACAATGAAATGGCATTTTTAGCTTAACAAAATGGTACCAAAATTTCCACTCTACCACAACCCGTCTCAAAAATGCCCAAAAACACGTTTTTTGAGAACTTTGACATAAATTTTCTCAAAAACCTGACATCATAGAAAAATTTGGGAATCATCATCGAAAGGTTAATCGAAAAAAGTGCTCAGATCTCAAAATATCATCCAAAAATATCGCAAAAAATGCTCTCTAAATTGCACAAAAATACGTTTTCTGTGAACTTTGAAAAACTAAAATTTTGCGTACCACCGCGGACAGTTTCGCGTACCCCCTAGTGGTACGCGTACCATAGGTTGGTAACCGCTGATCTAAACTCTATTGAATATACAAAAAAAAAAAAAAAAATTTCCCGAAATTTGTTTACAATTTTTTTTTTATTTTGCTATTAATTTATGAAAATGTGTAGAATACGATACATTACAGACACAAAATTTTTTTGAAAAAAAAAATTTCGCGAAAAATACCAATGCATTTTCTAAATTTATATTTAAAAATTATCCCAAAAGCATAAAAATTACATCTCTGTA